>JAJTUV010001047.1:0-726371 GCA_021653895.1 Mastomys natalensis
CCCACCAGCAAAGACTGTGTTTCCAAGTAAATTCACATTCCGAAATTCTTGGAAGGGGTTTTTCTGGGCAGAGAGGAGTGTCCTTCTCCAATCCAGGGCAGTCATCCATTAGTCTTGTCCTAGAGACAACTTTATCACTGCCCGTGGCTTTAAGGATCCTCTGAGCCCTCCAATGCCGCCAGGCTCAATCATTCATTCACAAGGTACTTCCAGAATGCTATGTAGGCCCCTGTAGCCAACGCTGGAGCTGTAGACAACCCAGAGCCATCAGTCTAGCCCGCTGGCACCCTCACTAGTCCGTCTGTGTCATCTTTTGGCTGGCTGTACAATGGGCCCGGCCCAAGGGAGCCTGCTGGGTGACGGGGTGAGGCTCACACTCCTTCCCCAACTGGAGCCCTGCCACCCCACTTACAATTCCCCAGGGCTGTGTTGAGGCTAGGTTACGCTGACTGCCCTCGTGGCCAGGCCCCTCCTAATCAGATTAGATGTGTATTCAAACAAATTGATGATCCGTTCCATTAGATGCTTTTGAACACGCTTTTCTGAGCGAGAAATTCATCCGGCTGCAGCTGCGGAGGCCGCAGCGGAATTGATTGTTGCACCCTCCCAGGCTCCCAGCGTCAAAAGGTGCTGGCTCCTGAAGGTCACTGGCAAGGATTAGATTAAGGAGGGCAAAAACCTTCTTTCCTAGCTAATGAAGCACTTGGCATGCAGGCAACGGGCCAAGCGGGACCAGGCATCTGCCAGGAGGCAAGGGAGGGGCATTGATTCGCATCTCATTTATGGGCAAGCATCAAGAGAGTGGGGGCCCAGGGTGTTCAAGGCCCTGGCTCAGGTGGGATAGGAGCAAGCAGGCAGGTGTGCCAGACATGGGAGTGGAAGAGAGGCTCCCAGCTAGGAAGGAGTCTGGGGCGCATGCGGAGAACACCTGCTGAGCTTCCTATGTGCTATGTACCCCAAAACATTCTGCTGGAGAGCCAGGACCAGCCGACCCCTGGAAGCCTCCTCTTGGGCTATGATATCTGTTCCTGAGCCCCCTGCCCAGATGGAGCCCAGACGTGGAACTAACCCTCCCACCCCATATGTAGATATCTGGGCTCCCATGCACAACATGTAGAGTCGCAGGTATTGTGGGAAGGCCCCATAGAGACTTCCGCAAACCTAGCCTGCTTTTACGACAGAGCCAAGCTAACATATAACCATAGAGTCTGGGGAAGGAGGGGCTTGGGGGCTCTGGGCCTTTGCTCTGTTTCTGACCTGGAACTCTCCTCCAGGACTCACCAGCCCTGCTTCACGAGTACAGGCTTCCAAGCTAGGCAGCCGCGGGAGGCTGTGGAGGTCAGTCCAGGAAAGAGGTGACTGACGTGGGAGCCTCAGAACCATGGCTTCCTATTCGTTCCCAGGCACTATAGGCTCTCTTGCTGCCTAGCCTGAGCTCTTATTAGGAGCCTGGAAGGGAGAAGGAGTGAGGGCATTCAGGTCTGAAAGGGAATTTGTCTCTGTTCAGTGGCTTTTGAAACTTGCTCTAAAGGGCAGAGGGATGTCCTTTGGCCAATTAGGAGCCTGGCAGAGGCCTTCACCCCAGCTTCCCCTCTGCCTCTGACTAGTATTCCCAGCAGGAATGGCTCCAGGGGAGCTGTGTGATTCCCAGGCCAAGCTAGGAAGTAGACAGCCCTGAAAGATGAGGCAGAGGGAGTCTGGCCAATCAGGTGAAAGATGATTATTATGTTGCAGAGCGGATAAAGGAAGGAGGCAGTTTAAATTGAGATTAGCTTCTGTATGGAGCTATTTAGCTTTCAGCCTAGCATCTGAGGGTGACAATGAGGGTATTTAGTGACAATGTCAAAAGGAAATGGCAGTTGGGGCCTCCTGACCTGTTAAGGGAAATTAGAAGGAAGTTAGCAGTAAGACTTCTTGCCAGCCTCTGCAAGCAGTGGGTCATTCATAGAGCTCTGTCTCTCATGAACAGGGATGTCCCCAGCTGTGTGACACCCCAGAATCATACACAGAGGGCCTTCCCAGTCTCCAGTCCTTCCCCTGTCCCCAGTGTGGCTGACCCATAACTGCTCTCACTGTACATATATATGCATGGGTACACATGGATGTGTGCATCTAGTCACGAGTGAAGATCGTATACCGGGGTCCACAGCATAGAAATGACAGAACTGGGGGGAGAGTGAAGAGAGAACACATGTGTGCACACATGTGTACATGCACAGACACACGAGACGCACACCCACTAGTCAGTTTCCCAAATGCTTCACTCCCTAAAAAAAAGCCCATAGCTACACAACAAGTACATTTTTATATGCAAGGGGCTGGAGGTTGGCACTCAGTTAGGTGGTTGCTTGCCTGCTATGCACAAAGCCCTCGGTCCTCCCCCCACCCCCCCCCCGACCCCCCCACCCCCGGTACCACAAAACCCAGCCACGAAGGTGCATGCCTACAAGCCGGCACTGTGGCGGTGGAGACAGAAAGATCAGAAGTTCATCCCGGGCAACATAATGAGTTTGAGGCCAGCTTGAGCTACATGAAACCCTGCCTACAAATAAAGAAAATCTTGACAACTTCTATACAAGCAAGAGCAGATTGCATAAGTGACACTTGTTACTCAATAGTGGCTTTCAAAGGTTGTTCTGGGGTCGCCTCTTATGGAGAAGCCTCGTGCTGGAGGTACACTCATTTTTGTACCCCGTGCCCTCTGCATCAGCACGCAGGCGTTTCAAACTCTGTGTCCCAGCTCTGAGACACTGCCCTCTCACATATGCGTAAGTGGCCGGGACAGAGGGTTCTGCCTTTGGAAAGCTGGGGGAATGGGAAGGCTGTGACTTCAGAGATGGCATACCATGTCCCAGCCCCATGAGCAGTGTGCCCCTCTGGGCACTGGTTCCCTGCACACCAGCCCACTGAGCCTCCAACTCTCACGCTTTGGCCAGTGGGGAGAGGAGGATACTGCTGTGACTCCGTTAACGTGGCCCATGAGGTCCAGCGTCCCCACACTCTGTCATTCTTTCCTCTGGACCATTCACACCCTCTACCTGTTTCTCCTGCTTGTGTAATCTTACAGATTCATAAAAGCATGTTTTCCAAGGCAGGGTCTCACTGTGTAGCCTTGGATGGATTGAACTCAGTCTGTAGACCAGGCTGGCCTCGAACTCCTCGAGATCCACCGGCCTCTGCTTCCCAAGTGCTGGATTAAAGGTGTTGTGATACTGTACCCGACGGCTAGGAACATTTTTTCCTCAGGACACTTAGATCTTTTCTGTGATAAGTGTCGAGAATATCTTCCCCCGGTCTGTCATGTGCTGCTGCTTTGGATGTGTGGGTTTTCTCTTCCCTCTAAAGAATTTTCATGGAGTTGAAGGCATCGTCTGTCTCCTGACCGTCTGGAGCTCTCGTGGTACTTAGAAAGTACTTGGCAGGAACTTAAATCCACCAGCATTGTGTATTTTTAAACTTTTGTGATTTCATCCCCCCACCCCACCCCCCACTTAGTTCTTTTAGAATTCCATTTTCATGTTTAAAACATCAATCTCTCCAGCATTTATTTTGAGGTAAAGTGTGAGGAAGGATATTCAATTTTATATCTTATTCCCACATGGCTCTCTGGCTGTTCCAAAGCCGTATGCTAAATAATTGCTCCTCCCCACCCCTCACCTCTCTGCTTTGATTTGGAACTCAGCTCTCATCATACGTTAAAAGTCCCTGTTATATATTTGGGTTTATTTCTAGAATCTGAGACCATCCTTTCATCAAACTACTCATAAAGACCACACTGTTTAAGTGGTTGCAGCTCTGCCTTACATTTTAGTAGCTAGGCTAGTCTTTCACCCATTGTCCAGACTTTTGGAGTTTGCATTGTGTGTGTGGATGTGTGTGCGTGGGTGTGTCTGTGTGTGTATCTCTGTGTGTGTTGGTTTGTTTTTAGCCTTTTATAAACTATATTAGTATTTGTTAAAGTCATGTGTCTATGTGTGTGTGTGCACGTGAGCGCAAGTACCCCAGGGTCCAGAAGCATCAGGCTCCCCAGAGCTGGAGTTTCAAACAGTTATGAACTGGCCAACATGAATGCCAAGAAGCAGACTTGGGTCCTCTGCAAAGGTGCCCCATGCTCTTTCTTAACTGCTGAGTCCTGTCTCCAGGCCCAGTTATTAATCTATTTTTGTGGCTGTTCTTATATACATTTTAGAATCATTTTGTCCCATTTTGTAAAAAGGTGGCTGGGGGGTGGCAAAGAGGATCAGCGGGTAAAAGCTCTTGTCCCACGAGGCTGATGGGGTGAGTTTGATCCCTGAGCCCCTGGTGGAAGAAGAGAACTGACTTTCATCTCCACGGCATGATGCTGTGACACACGAGCGCCTGCCCACACACACGCATATGATCATACTCGTAATCATCAATTTAAATATTTTAATAAAAATTGGAGAAGGTTCAAACTGAAGCAAGATTTGGAAGAATGGCATGCTCATACGGTTGCTTCTATTTACCCAGAATTCTCTGTGCACAGTTACCCTTCTCGCTGGCTCGCAGGGCTGTGGTGGACATGCAGTCCCACAGGTTGAGTATCGCCTCATCTGAAAACAAAAACAGAGGAGACCTACCAGCCTCAGCTAATAGAGTATGAGTTTCTCTCCAATACGATGTGTCCATTCATATACAGAACCAATAGCTGTCCCTTGGTAAGCATGTGCCAGCTTTTGGTCTGTGCTTATTTGTTTATTTAATTAGTGTTCTGTGCTCATTTATTTAGTCTTCACAGTAAACGTATCCCCAACTCACAGCTAAGGAAAGAGAGGTGCAGGGGTAGACAGTCTCCACAGTCTATGGTCTCTACATCCCTGTGAACTCACGGCACAAATGTGAGACAGCTGTCCATGTACAGATACGCAGGGAGGGGAGACATGTGCCCAGACATGTCAGATACACACGTGGACATGTATACACAGTGGTATATGTACATGCACATGCATATGCACACAAGCACAACTAACCCCCTCACAGCCATCGATCCTCCTGCAGACCACATCCCAGCTCCCAGCCAGCTCCCACTTTTGAATGCACTGGAGGCTTACTGATGCCAATGTTTCCTTTGGCTGGGGCCTCCCTCCCAGGATTCCGGTATCCAGAGGGCAAGGAGCACCAGAGCAAGGGTGACCTCAGAGCAGTTGTCTGGGGCCTCCATCCCTCAATGTCAACTCAGGAGGATAACATGAGAAGAGGGATGGGGAGGACCAAGACCTGGCCTGGTACCCAGCAGGTGTACAAGCACAGTATCTTTTCCCCTTCATCCCCCAAGGCCATTATCTCCAGCAGCCTCTGGAATCAAACCATCTGAGCACAAGGCATTTGCCCAGGTTGTTCATTCCTGGGGCCTGGGCCGTGAGCTGGTAAATTCAGTCCTGGAGCAAGTGGCCCGTGAGCGAGCTCACAGATGCTAGGTGTCTCGGTGCAGAGCACATGTGTGTTCGCATGTGTGTGCAAACACACCGTCCTCCTCCTCCTCCTCCTCCTCCTCCTCCTCCTCCTCCTCCTCCTCCTCCTCTCAATGCTGGCTTTGAGTCAGCCCACATCCAAGGAAGGGATTTAATCATGCGGGGCTGGGAATGTTATTGTTTTAAAACAAACGAGCAATGACAGCCTCAAACAAAGGATTTTCAAAAACTCGATTCAAAGGGCTCTTGAAAGCTGCTGGAGAATATGAATGTGCCTTTGAAGTAAGAATGTGCCCATTTGTTACTCCAAGAGCAGCACTGGCTGCCTCCTGAGGTGGCAAGTAACCCTCCCTGGCAAACAGGTACCTGCTAGTGTCTCTTTACCCAGCCAGCCATGGCCCAGAACCCCAGAGGCGCCATCACCTTGAGAAGAACTACTCTTTGGTGATCCAAAAGAGGCACTCTTTCAACTGCTCCGTCTGTTTTGATATAAGGTCTCGTGTAGCCCAGGCTGGCCTCACTCACTAGCTATTTTGTAGTCCAGGGTGACCTTGGGCTGCTGATCCTCCTGCCTCCATTCCTTGAGTGCTGGGAGGAGAAGGTGCGTATTATCACACCTGATTTGTACAGTGCTGGAGATCAAACCCAGAGCCTCCTGCATCCCGAGCAAGCATGATCCCATCAACTGCCCCTTAGGCAGAGCATTCACAGGTTGGCTGTATAGAGGGCTGAAGGGGCAAGCACAAAAAGGCCTTTGACAGTGCTTGTTCCCAAACTACCCTCAGGCTTGTTCTCTGGAACAGGTACTCAGGAAGAACCCCGCCCCCAGCTGCAATTTACACAATATAAGATTGGGTATATAAGTGACTGTAAGGTTTAGGGGTGACTAGTCCTCAAGAGCCTGTTATAACTTTTACGGAGGTATAGATCTGTCCTTGAGCCCAGGTGGGAGCTGGAAACAAAAGGTGAGCCTTGCCTTGACTGCCCCATGCTGGTTAGGCCTGAGGCTGAGAGAACCAGGAAGGGGCTCTTGGAACCGGACCTGGCATGCAGAGGGTCTCAGAGCACCCCTTTCCGTCCCCTGATGGTATGCCCTTCCTCTTCCTTTCCTTTGACCCTTTTCTTGGTCCCAAAGCTGTCCAGTGCTTTTCCAGTTCTAGGCTTAGGGTAGGGGTGAGGGTGGAGCATGACCCAGGCCAGCACTGAGGATGTCCGTGCCCATCTCTGCCACAGACACACACACAGAAATGTATGATCCTGTGCAGAGCGTCTGTCCCCAGAAGAAGGCTTGAGCCAGCACTGTGATCGTCATAATTTCATTCCGCCTGTGCCTGCTGTTTCTCTTCCATGTCCACAGATGGAGAAACTGAGATTCTAAAGAGCCAGCGCTTGTCCTCACCACACAGCTGGCCAATCGTAGAGTGAATACAAGATGGCAGTTTGTACATGCTGCTAGAGCCCCTGCCACTGACCTGGAGGTCAGGACACCCAGGCTACTCTCCTGGCAACTTCCTATGTGGCTCTAATCCCTTGGGATCTACAGGAAGCTTATAGATTTAGCCTGGGAAGATGGGATTGAACCCTGTGCCTGCATCTAAGTGATGTGTAGAAGGTCCTGAGTAGGCTTTTGGGGTCTCTGTCGTAAACTGTAGGAGCTCACTCTCTGTAGCATGCTTCCTCCAGCTGTTGACACCTGGCCCAGGGCACAAACTCTGAGTCTGGTTCTCAGCTTGTACTCACCCACTCCTCTAAGCCTTGGTCCGAGAATCTCTTTAGGAAGGTAGTCCCGCCTCCCTGAAGGAGGTAGCTGCTTCTTCAGCTTGGCTTTTTCCTCTCTGCTGTGTGATTTCCAAAAGGTTCTGAAGATCCGACCTCTCTGTCCCCTTTCTAAAACATGTCCCATTCCCTGGGGTCATTAGGTCACCATGAGGATCAAATGAGCATATGCGGATCCTTCTAAAATAGTAGAATCTGTGAGGACTAGCAACTCTACCCATCTTCTTTCCAGATGTTGACATCTGCCCTCAGTCTTGCCCTACCCCAAAGGCTGGTGATGCAAAGACATGCTGGGAGCTCTTCTCCTCCCTATCACCCCCACCCCCACCCCATTTCCACCTCCTCATCCTTCCCCCAATACCCTGGTCCAATCCCACGCCTCACTTCTGACCTCTTCCTCACTGGCCAGAGGGCAAAAGGCTCCACTCCATCCAGAGCCATTTGCCCGAGCCATTTGAAGGAGCTTTGAGCGTTCATGCTCTGTGTGGCTGTACCAGGCCAGACAGGTACAATGACTCTGTCAGGGAATGCAGCAGCTAACTGGCTCACAGCCTGGGCAGGCAGAACGGGGAGGTTGGGCAAGCTGGCTGGCTGGGGTCCAGCAGCCTGGTGATGGAGGGGCTCACTACATAGACTACCTTCAAGGTATTTTCTAGCTTCAGGGAAGGAGCCCTCTGTCCATTGAAGTTTTATGTCAACCCAACTCCCTGATTTTCTTCCTCCTTTTTCCCTTTTGTGTGTATGTGTGTGTGTTGCATATGCACACACATGTATGTGTACAGGTACACTCACCCGTGCATGAACATGGAAACTAGAGGAGGCCATTGAGAAGCCTGCTGTCATTCCACGCTTTACCCTCCCCCTTCAAACATAGCCTCTCATTAACCCGGAGCTAGGCTGGCATCCAGCAAGCCTGGGGGATCCTCCTGTCTCTGCCGCCCCCAACAGCGCTGGGGTTATAGTTGTGTACGGCAAAGCCTGGATTTTTATGTGGGTGCTGGAGATTCAAACTCGGGTCCTCGTACCTGCATAACTGAGCCATCTCCCCAGCACCACAGACTCTGTGTTTTCCAGGTGAAACTTACATTCCTTTTGACTGAGGTCCAGTGCGCCCTTTTCCTTCTTCCCTGGAGGTTTAAAATCCAGAAGCAAAGAATGAGACCCAGAGAAGACTCCCCAGTAAAAAACAACATAGGTGATGTGAGCAGGGTAGAGGGAGTGGCATGGAAGAGAGAAGCAGGCACGGCTTTGCTTGGGAGGTGAGGAAGATCCATGCTGAACATCAAACCCTGCAGTCAAACCAGCTCCTTCTCAGTGTACGAGCTTGGGCAGGGTACCCAGCTGCCCCTTGCTCTATCTGCTTTGGGTGCTCAGTGGACCAACACCTGGAGCTGAGCAAGTGCTAACCAGTGGCTCTGTACCTGTTTCCCTGCAGATGATGTACCACCATACTTCAAGACGGAGCCAGTGCGCACACAAGTGCATCTGGAAGGGAACCGCCTGGTGCTCACCTGCATGGCTGAGGGCAGCTGGCCCCTGGAGTTCAAGTGGCTGCACAACAACCAGGAGCTGACCAGGTTCTCACTGGAGTACAGGCAAGTCGTCCCCTCCCATCGCCTGGAGTCAGCTGCCTCCCTATCCAGAGAAAGGAGCGTGGGAGACCTGGGTACATACGTGGACCGCAGACTCCCATGTAACACTCCTGAGAGGCTGAAATTGCCCTACTCTGGAAGTGATGCCCTACCCCACGATGCCTAAATGGGATGGCTGAGTCCCAGGCCTGGGTGCTACCCACAGGATACCAGACAAGGCAGAGATGAGGCTGAGGATGTAACCCATCTCTCCTCACCTACCTGCTGGAAAGAACCCCACCATCTCTAGAAAGTTCTATTGAAGGAGGCTTGAATTCAATGGAATAGGACATTCATCAATTAGCGGGCCAGTAGCACAGGAGACATCTCCTCAGGGGATAGTGCAGATGGGACATGAAGGGGGCAGGTCTGGAGTATTGGATTTGGTGACTCTTCCTTCCCCTCGCTCTGGCTTAATAGGAGTAAGGTGAAGGGGGGGGTGAGACGTGGGCTTGACATGGGTGTGTTTGTCATGCGTGTCTGAGGGGCCCTCCCCCAGGGGAGCCTGGCCTCCTGCTTACATCCTGGCCCTGCAGAACAGAAATCTGGTGCTTTCCTCCCCTCCCCCCCCCCCCCCCCCCCCCCCGCTCTTATCCCTCCCATCTCTGCCTTTCTTATTGGCTCCCAGCCCCTTGCCTGTGATTAATCCCCAAGCCTGATGTGCATAATCGGTTTTGTTGGGGAAACAAGATTGTCCTGCCCTGGGGACGCTGATACAAATCTGTCACCAGGGATGGGAATGCAAATGAGAAGAGGGGACTCAGTACTGGAGCATCTGTCCATCCTTCCTGGGCCACCATCCTTTCCATTATGAAGCAAGGAGGCCAGACTTTGGGGCGACCTCCTTTCTCAGTCTGTGACCTTCCGGTGGCTCAGCTGGTGCAGAGTGACCACATTAGCCCACAAGGAAGGAGAAGAGGCCATGGCAGTGGGGCCATCATCCCATCTGTGGGAGATGGTTGGAGAACACTGGACCAAAAAAGCAAGAGATCCCCCTCCATTGCTAGCTCTTCTAGGCATGAACACACACACACATACACAGGTATACATACAAGTTTGTGTGCACATGTGTTCATGCGTGTCTCGAGCGAGAAGATGACTTCACTTTTTGTCCTCCCTTGGGTACCATCTGCCTTGTTTTTTTGAGACAGGTGTCTCACAGGTCCAAGGCTTACCAATTCGATGAGGCTGTGAGGCAAGTGAATCTGAGAGATTTGCCTGTCTCTATTTCCCCAGCGCTAG
Source organism: Mastomys natalensis (assembly GCA_021653895.1). NCBI lineage: Eukaryota > Metazoa > Chordata > Mammalia > Rodentia > Muridae > Mastomys > Mastomys natalensis. The sequence continues at coordinate 10,082 of JAJTUV010001047.1, forward strand.
AATTACAAGTACATGCTCCAAGGCCAGGTTTGGAGAAGAAGGGAAAAAAAACAGATGTTCTGAGGATCAAAGTCAGGCCCTCATGTTGGCACAGTGTGAGTTTTGACAACAAAGTCATCTATCTATCCCCTCAACACCACGCACCTTCAAGAATCATCTCTGATCACCAATGGTGTGGGCTACCTTTGGCAATGGTTCTTGGCCGCAGCATCCTCTAGGGAGCAGTCAGGATCTAACTTCTTCAGATGGTAGCTAGGTCCAATGATTGCACAGGTCTACAATTCTAGGCCACGAGAGCCTAAGGGCAGGAGAATATTGAGTCGAGGATTGACCTGAGCTACCTAGCAAGTTCTAGGTCAGCCTGGGCTAAAAAGGATGTGATGAAACCCTGTCTTAAAAACAGAACCATCCCCCAAAATACCATCAGTGACAGTTATGACAATGATAGTCATCATGAGTTAAAGAACTCACATAGGTGATGTGTGCTCTGCAGTAATGTCACTGGATCCTGGCAACAAGCCTATGAATTCCATGGATTCGCAAACTGGAGCTTAGAGGACCCACCCAAGGTCAGCTGTGTAAGCTGAGCTCCAAAGAGAAGCCGTATAGGTTGGAGAACAGTTCCATGGGTGAAAGCACTTACAAACCCGACCACCAGAGTTGGGTTTCCCAGAACTCATGTAAAAGCCAGATGTGGGTTGCACATCTGTAATCCCAGCTCGCTACAGTGAAGTAGGAGATAAAGACAGGAGAATCGGGGGCCCGCTTGCCTGGGGTACACCAGGCCAGGTTTGGGTGACATGGTAGAAACAGTAAGAGAGACCCCGCTTCAAAGCAAGGTGTAAGGGGAGAACAAACTCCCAAAAGTTGTCCTCTGTTGTGCTGAGATGTGTGCATATGCACGTAAAGCACACACACACTTAAAAAAAAAAAAAAAAAAAAAAAAAAAAAAAGATTAGCGATGAGACTCCAGAGCTGAAAGTCTTTCCCATCCACCACCCTGCCTCTCAAGGAGAAAAGATCGCTGCAATTGTTCCCTTAATGTGTATCCTTAGCAATGTTTCTGCTAACTGCACTGTGCAAATTCTAGAAAACAAAGCAGTGGGGAGAATGCAAATATCCCAGTTTATGGCTGTGTTGGGGGAAGCCATCCAGGGAAATAAATGAGCTTCCACTGGGGAGGCGCATCCCTTCACTTCAGCGCAGCGGGGACATCGGCTCGCATGGTATGGTGGCGACGAGATCCTGGAATGTGAAGCCGGTCGGATGGCCTGTTCATCAAACACTGACTGTGACTGTGAGTTAGGGCCACGCTCCTCAGGGTGACCTTAGAACTCCTCATGGTCAGCTTCCAGTGGCATCTCCTGACCTCATGCGGGTATGACACGCTAGGGGAGACACTGTCAGCAAGCCAGACAGTTTATGAGTTTCCAGACACTTCCTACATGTCCTTTTTCTCTTGTCTTTGTCCAGACTCTCCCAGCCCTTCCTGGACCCCATCCAAGTGACTTTCATAAAACCATATATATATGGAGAGAGAGATATCTCTCGTGTGTGTGTGTGTGTGTGTGTGAGAGAGAGAGAGAGAGAGAGAGAGAGAGAGAGAGAGAGAGAGAGAGAAAGAGAGAGAGAGAAAGAGAGAGAGAGATGTCCACCCTTCCTCTATCTCTGTCTCTCTGTGTAAGTCTGTCTGTCTCTCTGTTTCTCTTGTCTCTGCCTCTTTCTCTTCATCTCTCTTCCTATCCCCCTCTACCTTTTACGACTAATTATATCCCATGATACACTGCCTTCTAAACATTTAAATAGGACACTGTGAACAGACGACAGGACTGAGGTAAGAGCCGCCACAACCTTGATAAGTCCAGGGACCTTGGGTCTTGGAACCTAGAACCTGACATCTCCTGGTCCTCTCCTCTATAGACCATTTTGCTATGCCTACCTCTAGATTCCGCTTCATCCCCACACAGCCAGTGACCCTGAGACATCCATGTGTGGCAGGTTATCACTGCCTGGTTTTGAGTAGAAGGAATTTCCCTAGAAGCTTTAATGAGAAAGTTGCAGAAAAGGATCCGATTGGACAGACTCGGATCATCTCTGACCATCTACAACAGGCAGTAGCATGCGCCCTACAACCGTCCAACTACAACAGGCAATAGCATGCACCCTACGACCGTCCAGTCCTGTGTCATGTCCCCGATAGCGGAGACATCTCCCCACACACACACTCCAGCCACAAGGTAGTCAAAAAGAACAAAGACCATTAACAGAAGTCGGGGGAAAGGATGCCAGGCGCATAGAAGCCACTTGTTTCTACCACATCCCACCCCGGGCCCAGCAGAGGACTAGGCTGCAGGAGGTACTTTTTCTGACTTTCATGTTTTCCCCTTTGAAAACTGTCAAGTCTTAGGAGAATGTGCTCTGAACACCTGCACACATCTTAACATTTACCCATCACTCGCACAAGACCCTTTCTCTCTCCATACACGCACACACACACACACACATACACACACATGCACACACATACATGCGCGTATCCATACTGCTTTTGCTCAGCCATTTAAGGATTGCGGGTGTTACATAGCTTCACTATTGGGCAACATTTCTTCGGGACAAACTTTTTCTACAGCACTGTGACACGCTAAAGAAAGACTGTAGATAGGATTCTGCCACGGTTGGTATAGCCCACATCTAGATTTCTCCATTTGCTTCATCCAGCAGCCCCTCCTTCATGGCCATCCAGTTTCCATTTGGTGCAGCCACACCTCGAATCTCGATATCCTGACTCGTTTTGCCCTGACTTAACTGGCGTGGACAAGTGTGAGATGCCGGCCAGTTTTACCAAATTTCCTAAGGACCTGGACTTGGCCTGTGCAGCCCCTTCAAACAGGATCATGGATCCTTCCAGCACATCCTCATTCAATGTTAAACACTTTTGGGGGTTAGCTCAAGAAAAAAAAACCAAGGTCCCAAAGGCAGTCGAGGAGCAGCCAGCCAGCCCCCCACAAAGTTGCCACCACTTCTTTTTAACTTTCTTACCTCAGGACTCATTTAGGATCACATGATACAATATAGACACCTGGCCGTTGGCGTCTCACACCTCTCCAATGACTGTTCTGTGACGGGGACTTCCAGTCACTCACAAACTCAGCGTGTAGGGTGATAGTGTCCAATGCTCAGACAGAGAAATGGCTAAACTTACTTAACAAGCTGTGGGAGAATAAGATAGGAAGTTCTGAATTCAAAGGAAGAAGTTTACATTCATGGCCAACCTCAGAAAACCTTTATTCTGGTGCCAGCATGAAGAAAGAAGAAGAGAGAGAGGGAGGGAGGGAGGGAGGGAGGGAGGACGTGTGTGTGTGTGTGTGTGTGTGTGTGTGTGTGTGTGTGTGTGTGTGTGTGAAAGAGAGAGAGAGAACGAGAGACAGACAAATCAACAGAGAGACACAGAGCGACACAGGGAGACACAGAAAGATACAGAGAGGGATAAACTGAGAGACAGAGAGACATAGAGACACAGAGAAAGAGAGATATAAAGAGAAAGAGAGAGACAGAGAGAGGGATGTGTGTGTGGAAGAGAGAGAGAGAGAGAGAGAGAGAGAGAGAGAGAGAGAGAGAGAGACTTATATACCAAGATAGTCCTATGTATCTAAGTACAACCATACATTCCTTAATGTCCAGATGTCCGGGATGTGTTCTGAGAAAGGCACCCTGGCCAGTTCTATCCTTACAAGCGTGTGAACTGGTGAACTTACAGAAGTATCGGTAGCACAGTCATGTGGCCTTGTGTCTCAACTGAGAGACACAATGACCATTAGATAGATGGGGTCGCTGCTGGCATAATGAGACACACCAATTTACAATACCTTGGCTATTGTTAATAGATAAAGCACATGTGAAAAGAATGATTAAGTACATAACCCAGTCGTGTAGTCCCTTACCCTCAGGCTTGTCCTGTTCAGAATTACAAGGACAAGACTTTTATGTAGCTGGTGGTGCTGCGGGCTTGAGACATGTCAGCACAGGCACACACATGAGGCATTCTATGCTGGGATGTTGTGATAGCCACTGTGTCCCTGTATAACCAGATCTTTTCAGCTCTGACGGCTGGCATAGCTGTGGCCCATTGCTGATGTCATTGTTGCTGTTATATGGTTAGTCTGGCCATGTTGGTGAGCAGGTCCCTGCCCATCTCTAGAGACAGAAACTTTTAAGTTGTCAACAGTGGGCTAATTCCCTACTGATTCTATCACCTTGGACAGCATTAGCCTCTCTGCTTCCACTGTCTTCTCAGAGCAGTGCACAGTGGTAGTCACCTTCGTGGGGCCCATGAGACTCTACAAGTCAAACCCCACCCCCATTGTAACAGGCATGTAATAGCTGGAGCCGTAAGGATTATATAAACTGTCTCCAGACTGAATCAGGGACAGATCTGATAATCGAACTGACAAAATTCGGGGTTCAGATGGGTATACCTCCTCTTCCAACACCTGGTGTCCTGCAGACCTGTTCCGACCTCACTGCCATGGCCCACAGGGATTTTTGAAAAGAACCCCACAGTGGCAAGAGCCGGGATGGCTCCTTGTTGGTGACAGGCCTTTGTTCATTTTGAACCAACACTTGAATTCTGATCCAAGAAATAGCATTCAGGTTGAAGGGTGGCCCAATCTGAGAATAAGGCCACATCTCTCATAAAGGTGGAGAGATGCCAGGGAGACACACCCCCCAGAGGTTACTGCCCTACTGCCCACCCCTCCACTCTAACAGATGCCCAGTTTTACAAAGGGATGGCTTGGTGGCGACATGTTATGGGACTGGGAAGAGACAAGATACTCTTCTAAATCAAACTGGTCTAGTGTGTCTGGGAATGTGCACAGGGAGGGCTCTCTTCAGGACCATGGGCATAGCTCCCAGTTGTGGGCCTGTCTGCAGGGATCCCTGCACGCTGCAGACTATGTACAACGAGGACAAGGTCATCAAGAAGATTATTCTGTGTCGTGATGGTGAGATCCATCCCCACATAATTACTTTCACAGTTAAGAAGGAAGAATTTGATGAGACTGATGTCCCCCATATACACACACCGAGTCCCATACATAGGTACCCAGCCACGCACACATTCAGAGGAGAACTTCTGTCTAGTGAAGCTGGCAATGCCCGCCAGAGACTTCACACATTGAGCCTCTCGTTACAACCCTGTGATTTGACTATCATTACCCTTACACTCTCAATCTACAAACATGGAGCCCAGAACCCAGAAAGCACTGGGAGGCTAGGTGGACAGAGAGCTGGTGCAAACCCAGGCTCCCAAGTGCCTTCCTTGTCTTTCCTGGACAGACCTCACAGACTTTCTGATTAGACCTCTCTGTCCCCTACCCCATCACTGGCTTCCCTTCTGTCCTGGTGGGGTAAAACTCAAAGACCTCTTTGGAGGGGTTAGGTGCCCAGGGCTGGAAGTGTGGGGAGAAGAATCAGTGTGGAGGAAAAGCCAGGGGTACTGGTCCTCTAGGCAACCCTACTTCCCTACTGCCATCCCTGGGGAGGGAGCTGTAAAATTTAGTTGCTCAGAGGAAGCCTCAGAGGGAGGGGAAGCCCTTGTGTGCCAGCCCTGTGAGAGGGACAAAGCGAGGGGGTGGGGGATGCACTAGCTTGCGTGCCCGTGTGTGCGCACTCACACACACACACACACACACACACACACACACACACACACACACACACAGCAGATAGAGCCTTTGAACCTCTTCAGAGAAAAAGGTGCAGGCTTGACAGGCCAGGCGACCATGTCCCTCCCTCCTCCACCAGCCCTGTCTAGCCTTCTCTTAGAAGTGAGAGCCACCACCGACAGAGGCAGAAGCAGAGAAGAGAAGCCGGTGGCCTTCCCAGAAGGCATCTGTACTCGCAGGGTAGGTGACTGGAACCAGTAAAAGTTTTACTCATAACAATTCTGGGACACTAACTATTTCTGCCTTACGACTAGGAATTGCCAGCAGCTTCCCAAGGTCACACAGCAGTATTTGGAGAGTCCTGTCTCTCTGGTCATCTTTTGGACCCCAAACTCGCCTTCTTGCCCACCACTCGCCACCTCCGTTCTATGTTGCCCCAGTGGAGTGGGATAGGGTGGGTGGGGGAGCTTGTCCTTTCCCAGGATAAGGCCACTTGCAAGTCCCATCCTTTTGAGTACAGTCCCAGCCAGCCACGTACACTGCAGAAGACTTCTGCTTCCCAGGACGATCAGCCAGAGTTAGCCCAGCCCTGCTCTAAGTACCTCAAGGCTGTCTGTTAACTCCCATTAACAAACACTCCAAACCAAAGAGTCGATTGCTCGATGGCCTGCCTGGTCTAGAGACTCATGCTGGTTCCTCTTCTCCAGCCTTTCCCACTTGCTCAGATGTGGGCGCTATGTTCATCAGACACTTGTTCTGGGCAGGGAAGGGAAGGAGGCAGTCGTAGGAGCAGGTTTGGGATAGCTCCGGGAACATGCAGCCCTCAACTTAAGTAGGGAAGAACTGATAGGTGTGGACAGGCCTCATGAGGAAGATGCTCCTGGCAGGAGGCGGTGACATCACTGACCACTCAGACCCATACAATCAGATGTTGATGCTTGTCACACAGTGGGACCCATAGGGACAGAAGCAGAAGTAAGTAGCGATGCCAGTATTAGCAGGAGCCAGACATCATAAAAAAGTACCAGAAGATTCCATGAGGGACACCAGTCTCAGAGGATGACCCAGACCCAGAGGAAGCAGAAGGAGTAGCTAAGAAGCCACAGGGACACTCCCCCACACAAAAGCCAGAGAGGAAGAGAGCTCAGTTTAACACTTCTGCCTTCGCCCAACCCCTCCTCCACACCTCTGTGCCCTGGCAAACCCAGCTCAGCTTCTAAGATCTAGCACAGCACCAACAGTGGGGGTCCTAGGCCTGCTCCCCTATACCCTTGCCATTTCTCCTCAGCCTCAACTGCCAAGTCTATAAAATGGGAACAAGTGAGAAACTAGTAGCTACCTCCCAGGGCGGTCCTAGAGGTCAAACTCTAGCAGGAAATCTCTCAGTCCTGATGACTCTTAAATAGAAAGGGAGGTCTAATAGCCACCAAGAAAATAACATGGACCCATCTTACCTGGCTCCTCTCGAGGGACAGGCAACCACCGTATCCCCTTTGCAGAGTGTCCCCGTTGTCCTGTCCAGAAAATCAGAGCTCTTCCTTGGCTGAGATCTGCGCCAGCCTCCTGTCTGGCCATCACTTTTGACATCTGAAAACTGATGGCCAGTGTGAGCCAGCCCAAGTTCAGGAATCCGCTATGATGGACGTAAATTGAATTTTAATAGAGATGTAGATGGCACGAAGCCAGTGTACTGGGGCAGAGGCAAAGCAGTAATTAGAAGTTAACGAGTTTAGAAATGTCGTAATCCATAGGGAGAGTGGGGAGGTGGGCCAGGAGGAGGAAGAGGCCCGCCTGGTGTCCTTCCCCTGACCCAGAGACCGACTCCTTCCACAAAGAAGGAAGTCTGTAGAGAGCTCTGTGTGCAGTCACTGTCATAGGCCCACCTCCTGCCAATGGGTGCCACGCAGCTTGAAGGAACCTCAGGGCCCAGCCTTGCTCTGTCTGGGAAAAAGGGCATCTAGAACAGCCTTTCCCAACCTGGGCATACCTGGTACTGAGGGAAAGTTCCTTGTTGCGTGATAAGGTATAGCCTGCATCCCTAGTCTCTGCCCACTAGATGCCAGTTGACATCCTCTATAAATGTTAACAGCCAAAATAAATGTCCCCAAACTCTATTTATATGTGCAAAGGAGCATCATCCTGCCTCAGAGGACTTTGCCCAATAAGCCTCTGATATACCCAAGTTTCTCTCAGCTGGAACCAGAGCTTCCTTTCCTAAGGGTCCCTAGATCAACATGGCAGGGGAGGACAGTGACAGCTGGATACCCAGTGGATCCTCCTAGAGGCCTCTTTTGTCCCCTCCTCTTCTTTACACAACAACCCAGTAGGCTGCCTCTCCTGTCTAGTTAACCTCAATTGAGAAAATGCCTTCAGCAGATTGGCATGTAGAAAATCTGTAAAGCTTTTTTTTAATTAATGATTGACATGGAGAGACTCCACCCACTGTGGGTGGTGCCACCCAAGTGGTCCTGAGTGGTATAAGACAATGAACTGAGCAAGACCTGGGCAGAAGCCAATAAAGCAGTGTTCTTCCATAGCCTCTGCTTCAGTTCCTGCCTACAGGTTCCTGCTGTCACTTCCTGCCATGGCTGTCCTCGATGAGGGACTGTAGCCTATAACCTATATAAACGCTTTCCTCCCCAAGCTGCTTTTGGTTATGTGTTTTATCACAGTGATAGAAGGCAAACTAGAACACCATCACTCTGATATCCTCTTTACATTTTATTTTAATCAAAATATAATTACATCATTTCTCCCTTCCTTTTCCTCCCTTGTTTCCTCCCTCCTCAATTGATGGCCTCTTTTTCTTTGATTATGACCATTACATGTACACATACATATAAATATACAAATATACAAACACAACCCACCGGTCCATTGAGTTCTGTTTGTGTGGATATGGATTCAGAGCTGACCACCTAGTATCAGATAACTAGTTAAGGGGAAAGACTAATTATCCATTTCTCAGAAGTCATTGGTTACCTCCAATCCTTTGTCTAAGGGTAGGACCCGCTACCTTCCACATTAGTGTCTCTGAACAATGACATACTACACATGCTACCGCATCCTTTATTGACACTCTAGCTCCTTGGCCTCAGACAAGAAAGGCTGTCCTGAAATCCTCCCTATAGAAATGACGGCTCGGAGAGGCCCAGAGCCTGGCCTTACCCACTCAACTGTGAGCCGGACTCTAAACTCTCTGATGTAGAAACAATGCCCTCCAACCTCTGTGGGAAAAAGAGGCCGCTGCGGTGGCCCCAGAGGCTTTCCATGTGGTGGGTCCCACATACATGAGAAAGGTCTGGAGTTCTAAAGGCTGGAAGCTTTGGCGACAGCAGGCCCCAAAGACACGAGAATGTCCATAGTTCCAAAAAGGGTTTATTTTCATGGCAGATAGTAGATGGATCTGGATGTACCCCTCCTGAAACTCAGTGCAAACCTGAGTTAAATAGGGAGGGAGAAAGGGGGAGGTTCTAGGGAAGAAGGTTTAATTGGCTCTGCCCTCTGGCCTTCATTAGTATGTAAATCTCTCTAGGGCCTGAGGCCTGTAGTCACACCCTCTACCTGTGTACTTTGGGAGGGGCTGTAATGGCCTACATGACTGAACAATGTAGGTTCATGGAGACTAGACTGTGTATCAGCACCCTGGGTTCTGGGGACGTGGCCAAACACCTGCCGTTTCTCCCTTGGAGTCTCAGGGTTCCAGGCCCATGCCCAGCCAAGAACCAAGATACCTTACGCAGTCCCACAAATCTCCTCCAGGCAGCCTTGCCAAATGCATTGGTGGGGAGGGTCAAGGCACTCTGTTTTGAGTGGATATGGCTGTGACCATAGGTCCTGGATACCTGCGATGCTTCCTGACCAGTCCCCTGAGATACTCAGAAATGTCTCCAGGCACAGTCTGAACTCCAGCCTAATTCACTCCACAGAGAGGAGCCCCGTGTGCCTCTATACAGGTTCTGCCTAGACCTACCTAGGGTACAGGCCTGCCTTCAGCATCCTCCATGAGTGGCAGGAAAAGCCAGAGGAGAGGAGATGGGAGAGAGAGGGTCGACAGGGATGGCCTCAGAGGGTCAGGCCTGGCAGTAGGTGGCAAGAGGCACAGCTGGAGCTTTGTGCCTCTGGTGGACGTTGCAATAATTATGTCAATTAAAACTAATAAGTTCAGAGAGTAAGTGGAAAGGTAGAAAAAGCAGGCAAAAGTCTTGAAAACCTTGACTGGCTGGGTTTCCATGGCAACCTGTTTCCTCACACTCTGGCTTTAATAGGTTTTGATTTGAGAGGAAGTGAGGCCTCCATTCCCCCATTCCCAAAGAAACTGGGTTTAGAGAGGGGTGTCATTCACTGTACCTGAGCCTGGGAAGGGCATGCTAAGGGTGGGAAGGGCAAACAACAAGGGTCTTGAGAGAATCCCATAGACACAGACACAGACACAGACACACAGACACAGACACAGACACAGACACACAGACACACAGACCCAGACCCAGACACAGACACAGACACAGACACACAGACACAGACACAGACACAGACACAGACACAGACACAGACACAGACACAGACACACAGACACAGACACACAGACACACAGACCACAGACACACAGACACACAGACACACAGACACAGACACACAGACACACAGACACAGACACAGACACAGACACACAGACACACAGACACACAGACACAGACAGACACAGACACAGACACAGACAGACACAGACACAGACATAGACACACAGACACACAGACACAGACACACAGACACACAGACACAGACACAGACAGACACAGACACAGACACACAGACACACAAACACACAGACACAGACACAGACACACAGACACACAAACACACAGACACAGACACAGACAGACACAGACACAGACACAGACAGACACAGACACAGACACACAGACACACAAACACACAGACACAGACACAGACAGACACTGACACAGACACAGACACACAGACACACTGACACAGACACAGACACAGACAGACACAGACACAGACACAGACACAGAACAGACACAGACACAGACACAGACACAGACACAGACACAGAGGGTCTTGTCTGGTATCTAGGCCAAGCTGTTGGTTTCAGCTGGTCCATCATGACTCTGAGCAGAAATAACTTCCTAGAGGTAGGGTGACAACCAATGTCAGAGTTGGAATTGGAACCTAGGTTACCCAAATTCACCACCTGGTCTCAAATCCCCTTGGGCTAGAGGACTGAGCAGCAATCCTGCCAGACAGATAAAAGGATGTCAAGAGCTGGCTTGATTTGGTTTCATTCCATAGTTGGCTAGGAACCTGGGGACATTGTAGTATTCACGGTGTTGTGGGTGGGGCCCTTGATAGGGGTTCACTGAATTAAAGGGAAGGTCCTGGATCAGAAGTTCCACTCTGCCCCGACTCCCCATTGATATCTGCTACATTTTGTCAATATCTTCATATCTCCATGTATTCACAGGTACATATCTGGGATCATAGACCAAAGAATGGCAGGTCAGACAGGACATGTTCATGAAACCCTAGACTTCCTCTGTGGCTGGGGTGGGAAGAGGGGAGCTGTGATCTTTCAGGCATCATGTGTCCCTCTGTGGATCCGCCTGTCTTGCCACAGTCCCAGGTATGTTCATTCCTGTTCTCACTCTGTTCTCACAGAGTGCCATGGGAAGCCACGACACATTTATTGATGCAGAGACTTGGAGTGTGTGCAAAGGGGAAGCCGAGACAGGAAGATTGGCACCATTCTCATGCTACCCTAGGCTACATAGTAAGACCCATTTTTAGGCCATCCTGGGCTACCTCTGTCAAAAACAAACAACAAACAGGAAGATGAGTAGAATAGGGAAAGAGAATGGAACAGAGGAGAAATAGAAAGAGGAGGAAAGAGAGGAGGGAAAGAAGAGGTGGAGGAGGAGGGCAGGAGGGAAAAGAGGAGGGGATGAGGAGGAGAAGGGGTGAGGGGAGAAGATACCACTAAATCCCAGACAAGCAATGATAAGTCCAGAGTCACAGTTCAAAGACAAATTGGGTCAGGACAGGGACCATGGAATCATCTGGAATAATGCACATGCCCACCCACATGTCTGCCCTCTCCTTTTTTCCCTCTTTCCCATCAACCAATGGATTTCCCATGGCCAGTCCCTGTTGCCTGGGGACCAGCCGCTGTACCTCTAGACTCCCCAGTGTAGGAAGCGCAGAACATGCAAATGAAGGGCTGGCTGCTGTCCTCTGGAAGAGAGGCTCGGAAAAGCTCGTCTCTGATGAGCTGAGGCTATTTATTTCCACCACAAAGAAATTTAACATGCAAATTAAGAAGGATTTGATCATCCATCACCCGAAATTGACGGGCTTGAGTCTGGCCCGAATCCCTGGTAACTATCACACATGGATGGGCATAGGGCGTGCTCCCGAGGTCCACTGGGAGGCCGGGAGAGGTGGGCCCATATGCTTCTGATCGGGGACCTTTCAAGGCGTGCAAATGAGATGATCATTGATTCTTCCCGCACAGCTGGGCTAGAGAGCACAGCTGTCCTGAAGGGCTCCCTCCTCATGTCCTTTTTAAATCTTCCTGTGTCCCCTACCCTTGGTTCTCAGCCAGGACACAGAAATGAATCAAATCTCACTGTGTTCTAGGCCTGTGCAGACAGGTGACCAGGACCAATACCTAAAGAGTTGACCATGACCATGCTTCCTGAGGCTGTTCTTCTTGTCTGACCCTTCCTCCCCGATCATTCCTAAAGACCTCTCCCTCAGAAACCCCTCCTGGAATTTCTCTGTTGTCCTTCCCTTGAGAGTTGCCTCCCCCAGCCAAGCCCCAATTTTCTGATATCTGCCTTGTGGCTCTAAGACCCATTTTTAGGCCATCCTGGGCTACCTCTGTCAAAAACAAACAAACAGGAAGATGAGTATAATAGGGAAAGAGAATGGAACAGAGGAAAAATAGAAAGAGGAGGAAAGAGAGGAGGGAAAGAAGAGGTGGAGGAGGAGGGCAAGAGGGAAAAAAGGAGGGGATGAGGAGAAGGGGTGAGGGGAGAAGATACCCCAATCTCTTCCTTGGGATTTCCCAAGTCTTTGGGGTAGCAGAGACTCCTGAGGGTAGGCATGGAAAAGGGGTGAGAGATACAGGAGGGATTTTAGTGGGAACTCCATCCCCAGAGGCTGAGAGATGGGAAGGTAGGCAGGCTCAGAATGAGCAAACATGGGGGTGGTTCTCAGATACTAGGGAGCTCCAGAAGGCTGGGGAGATGGGGAGAGAGGTCCTTGTGAGCCCAGGAAGGCTTGAGGGAGAGAGGTCCTTTCTCAGACTCAAATACAGGAACTAGGACAGACCATTCCCTGAAAGAGTCTGGGTAAAGACCTAAGAGACAACCACAGCCAATCCAAAGCCTGCAGCCACCATGGCCTCTCTCTGTCATCTTAGACTCCTAGAGAATGAGATCCTTGGCTGTGGGAACATACATGGCTTGACCCTGAGCATTGTGTCTAGCCAGGGACAGACTGCTGCATCCAAAAACCAACCATCAATGCTTGAAGGCTTAGACAAACTACTGTCTATCATTTCTCTAGCAGCCCCTCCTGGGCTGTCCCTGATCCTATTTGCTGATAGTCCACTGAGGCTAACTCCTGGGGAAGTCCAAGGCTGGGTTCCACTCCTCATGTGGCCTCTCCTTCCTGACATGGAGGACTCTGAGTCAGATGGAAAACTCAGGATCCTGGTCTAAGGAGCACATGGAGATGCTGCAAGTTCGTTGAGATTCTTGCCATCCCATCCTGGGGGTGGGAGGAGAGAGCACCACAAAAGGACAAGATGCGATCTATGTCCTGGGAAAACTGCAGAAAAATACCAGGCTTGCACTCTCCCATCTCCGAGCCTTTGCTCAGGCTTGGCCAGTGTCCAGTGGCTTCACAAGCACCTTTTCCAGATGGTGGCTCCCAGGCAGGTCCCCTTGGGCCTAATTAACATGGTTCTGGTCTACTTCATCCAGAAGTTGCCTCTGAAGTCACCTGCAAGGGTGACTTTGAAGAGTCCAGAGAGAATGTTTGGGTATGTGGCCTGGGGGTAGAGCAGAGGGGACAGAGGTAATGGGGCTGGTTCTAGATTCTGGCCTGAGAGAGTTCACTCAGGGCGTTAGGGCACAGCCATCACAGGCAAGCACCTTGTACCCTTTTGCATGAGCTCAACCCTCAGGCTGCCTGCAGGCCAGGGTCTACCTGGCTGAATGAGCCTCAAGCCAGCATCAGGACCATAAGGAGGACAAACGGCCTTGTTTCTTCCTGGCAAGGCAGATGAATGAGTGAGCAAGCGTGGAGCCAGTAACCGTGGTGCTGAGTCAGACGGCGTGTGCACACGCCTTATGGCAGGCCCTAAGCACACTGCCTGTGTTGTCACACTTAATCCCCGTGGTATCGCTTCAGGCAGGAGCTACAGCATTGTTCTGCCACCTGCTCGCTGTTAGACCCTGAGGCGTGTTCCTTAACCCCTCTGTGCCTTGGTTTCTTCATCTTCTCCATCTGCCAAATGGAGACGCAGCTCTGACGTAGGGTGGTTAATAAGGAGTATAGAGAAAGTTAGGAAAGACTCATTACTGTGACCCTGCCTTGGGGAGAGAGCCAGGCACTGTGGATAAAGTTTACAGATATACTGTAGTTCAGTAATGTAGACAGAGAGCCAAGATGGCTGATTGAGAAACACAGCCATACCCTGCAACGGGGAGTGTAGGTCATTGCTAACCTTGAATCTGGTCTGCCTGGGTCAGGAGACTCATACTGATTGTACAGCCCCTGGGCTGCTGATGGTGGGCAGGACTCCAGGGCTCCCGGCAGACCTCCTCCCAGTCTCCCCACCCCCGCCTGCCAAGCAAGTAGCAAGGAGTTTCTGGAGCCCCTTGGCTCTACCTCCAGGCTTATCAACATTCATTCATCCCATAGACACCTGGTCTAAGGAGATCGGGAGCCTGGGGCAGCCTAGGGAGCAGAGCTGGGCTAGGTAGGAAGCTCGGACCAGCTGAGCAGAGCCCCACAAGCTCACAGCTCACCCACCTCAGTGTAGCCACTGCACACTCACCCCTCCGCTTGATGCTTAGCAGCAGCTGAAGGATCTACTGAGGTTATGCCTGCCCACAGATGCCCAAGTTCTCATTCTCTTAAGGTCCCAGGGATCCAGAGATGATGAGGAGAGTGGGGTAGGTAATATTTAACATTATCCCTTCTGTCTCCAGAGACATCCCCTCTGTGATCTCGGTAGCCAACTGCAGAAATGAATGGGCCAGAGGTGTAGCTGAGGATCAGTATGGCTCTAACCTGCCACAGCCACAGAACCGTGCTCATCTAATTGTAAGGATGACGGCATCGATGTGGTTGCTGCCATTGTTACTGTTAATACTCAAGAGCCCCACACAGCATCTGGCCATGGAGCGTTCCAGGGAGGATAGAATGAGTCACAGAGACGATGAGCTATACAGAAAAGCATATTTCCTGGCTCCTGACTCAGTTTCTGGGACCCAGCTAAGCTGTTGGCAGCCAGTTCTGCTATGATGTAACTTACACATTCGCAAATATCTCCATGCCATGCAAAGTCATGCAAAACTCTGCAAGCCCTGTGGGGGTTGGGGAGGAGCATGGCACCCAGCGTCTCTATCAGTGGCACACACAGAAAAGGAGAAGTCTCCGATACAATGGCTGCGTGCTTTTGCAAGAGTTCACTGGTTAAACTGGTTCATCAGTTAAAAGTGGGACTACTGGATCAGAGTTGGTGCTTTGTTGGGAGGGCTGGAAGTGGGTTTGGGAAGTGGGCATTGGAAGGAATGTGACTGGTGAGTTATTGTTCAGTGGTAGCAGAAGAGCCATCGAAAATCAAAAGAACGTTGGAACTCAAGTGTATGTGGGTAACACCCTCAGGGAACTGAGGACCCTAAAGGATGGAGTGTTTGGTGCATAAGTGGCTCAGATAGCTCCAGATTTCTGCACATGCCTGTCATTTCTTGTAGACAAAACCATACACAGGACCCGTATGATATTGAGCCATCAGCATCCTGTAGTGGTCCTGCCCTATGCTGACGATCTATAGTCTATAACCGTTGCTTGGAGGAAGAATAGGCATTTACTTCAATGGTGTAGCCCACGCTCTGGTAAACAACCTCTCACAAGCATAATGAAATTCACTGAAGTGAGCATGCGCACGCGCACGCACAAATAAAAGTAGAAAATAAAATCTTAAATTATTAAAACTTCACAAAAATTATTGCATAGATGAAAATGTCATAATGTGTACTAATTTTATAGCTGTTGCTATGACAAAATACCCTGGCAAAAGCAACATAGTGGAGACGTTTATTTGGTTTATAATTCCCAGTTATAGTTCCTCAATTCAAGGAAATCAAGATAGATACAAAAGAAAGCCAGTCACATCACAGCCAAGATCAGAGAGAGAGAATACCTACACGCATGTTTGCTTGCTTGTTCTGATGGATTTCTCTACTCTTACACACTTCAGGATGCCCTGCCTAGGGAATGGTGCCACCCACAGTAGGTTAGGTCTCCGCACATCAATTAACTTAGTTATAACAATCCCTCATTGAGACTCTCTTCCCAAGTGAATCTAGGTTGTATCAAGTTGGAGATTAAAGCTACTCATCGTATAATAAAACCTATTGTTATGCATAATTACTGATAATGCATGCCAATAAATAACTTTTAAAACCACGCATATACATTTCTAAAATGCACAGGTGCTGATAGCATTTTTCAGTCTTTCTGCAGAATTAGATGAATGTGAATTTTTGAAGGCAAGCCTTCCAGCCAACCATCCTCTACTTGCTTTTCTCATGAGGCAGTTGCCCAGACTTTGTCCCATTTTTGAGATGGAGTACCTGAAGTTCAGTCCTTTGTCTGAAGTCACATGCTCCATAGACAATGGAGCAGCTGAAACTGGAACAAGGGTCAGCTGAGGTCATAGCATGGGCTCTTTAAGACTATTCCTTTGGAACCCCGTCAGAGTCATCTCCCAAAGGAGGAAACAGGACAGATGAGGCCACACCCTGCCCCTTGCCATCCCAGGAGCTCTTCTGTTTGAAACCTTACTTCTGACCTTCCTCTCTCTGGCCACACCTCAGCCTCTCCCTCATCACACCCAGTCTAAGGTGGCTAACCTGGTCTCATTTGCCCTCCATGTTGAGCCCAGCCCTCACCACCCTTCATGTGGCAGGGCTGAGTGTGGCCTTCCTCCTATTGACCAGTCCCACCTGAGCTTTGGAAAACTTTCTAGCCTAAGCCACCATTCCCCATGGTTTCCAATGCCCTCCATTCTACCCCTCACCCTTTCCCCAGGAATCTGAAACCACCACTCAGAATTCTGTACACTCCTGGGGCACATGACCCCAGACCCTACCTCTTCTCCAGGAGATGGATTCCTCCCTTACCCTCTTCATCTGCTTCCTTCCACCAGAGCTTAAACCTATTCAAGGGTCATTAAGTCCCTCTATGGTTTTTACTCCACCTACATGCCTTTTCTATTTCCTCTCCTCCTCCTTCTTCTCTTCAGGCATGTCCTGGCTACCTTTATGTCAACTCGACACAAGAGTCATTTGGGAAGAGGGACTCTCAAGTGAGAAAATAGCCCCATAAGATTTGCCCGAAGGCAGGTCTGTTTGTTTTTTGTTTTTTGTTTTTGTTTTTGTTTTTTTTTCCTTAACAAACTATTGATGTGGGAGGATCCAGAGTGCTGTGAGTGGTGCCACCCCTGGTCATGTGACCTTGCCATTGGGCATAAGGAAGCAGGCTGAGCAAGCAGTGGAGAAGCTTGTAAGCAACCTTCCACCAGAGCCTCTGTATCAGTTCCTCCTTCCAGGTCCCTGCCCTGAGTTCCTGCTTTATCTTTCCTCAGTGATGGACTTAAAGGCCATAAGTATTGAAATAAACCCTTCCCTCCCCAAGCTGCTTTTGGTCATGGGGTTTTGTCACATCAGTAGAAATCATAAGACAACTCAGGACCTGGTACCTTGCTTACTCAATCCCTTTCCTGCTCAACCTTCTGTACCCTACCCCCACAACCACCCCACCACCACCACCCCAACAAGGGGTGTCAGAGTTCTTATGTCGAGTCAAAGACATCTATCCATCATCCCCAACCTCTGGCACCATCACATGCCAAAGACCAAACTGGCCAGCCATTCATTGACTCGACTGTCTCATCTCCTCTCCACCTGCTGAGTATGAGTCCCGTGACCAGGCTGCTCCATACCAGGCTGGGCAGACCCTTCTGAGACTCTGTGAGACATGGCTGGGTACCACTCCTTCCATCCACTGGGACACAAGCAGCTACAGATGATGCAAATTGTTCTGAGTCACCGTGAAAGGTTGCTTGCCGTCCTGACTTGAATGTCCTGTGATTCTCACCCATCGCAAAATTGTCTTCTTTTGGTTTTGTTCCAAAACCTACCCTTGTTGAGACTGTTCCTAGTATGGTAGACTTGAAGCACTGTGGTTTGCCTGCTGCTGTATACCCATCTTAATACCTGCCCCTGGTTCTTTTGTCCTGAGGAAAACCAAGCTTCTTAGCCCAGGAGAGCCTATGGGACTTGCAGGGCCATCAGCCCAGCCTTTTGTCTGCCCACCCTCGTCTATGATCAAAGCCCTGCTGGATGGTTCATGGTCCTACATCCATTCATCATACTTGACCCCTTCATCCTTCCTCATCTCTTCTTCCCTTTCCCTCAAACAACAGATACCCACTAGAGCCTTTCTTTCAGCTGCTCCCAGCTCTCTATGTCTCCTCCAACTTGGGCCCGCCCATCACCCCTAAAATATAGCCACCCTAGTCTTTCAGCAGTCACAAGACCAGAACCTCAGTCATGAGATGATGAGCATCTTTGGGGACCCCTCGTAATGGAAATGAATCACATCCCATTTTCTCCAAAATGTATGATGAGCCTTCAACCCCTGGCACCTCATAACGAGACTTCATTTGGAAGTAAGATCATTGCAAATGCAGTCATCTCAGAGGAGGTCACACTGGAGTTAAGGAAGTGACCAACACAATGACATATTTACAAGAGGGAGCTGACAGAGGTACAGGAAGAAGCCGTGTGAAGACGAGGCACAGCTTGGAGACATGCAGCCACAGCCGAGGAATATTTGGGAACCACACGAGTTGGAACAGGCCAGACGAGGTCCTCCCTGGAGCCTTGGTGGCCAGGGACTGGTGATGGTGGCGCTTGTGTTCCTGCTACACCATGACTTCAAACCCCTGGCCCTCAGGGTTGTAAAAGAAGTTTTTATTGGGCTGAGCCACCAGATTCCTGGCACTTTGTTGCTAGAGCCCAAACAGACAAATTGGCCCTTGGATACAATAGAGACCCATGTCCCCAAACAGCTGGCCACTCCATTAGGAACCCTCCTGCTGTGGAGGGAAAGGAGGGCTCTTAGGTACAGATACCCTGTGCTACACTGGACAGGTCTAACCCAGAATGGGAGACAATTTCCCCCTGTAAACCCTGGCACTGGATGAGACCTTCAGGAGGTGTCAATGAGGCTGCCCTCAACCCTTCTCATGCCTCAAGGCCTCCCTGAACCGGCCCTTGGCTCCTGAGACCTGATTTCCAAGTGAGTGCTTTATCAGTGTGCTTTAATCTTGCTTCTTTTCTGATCTGCCCCAGAGAGAGGAGGATCATAATGAATCATAATGAATCACATGCAGTGCCAGGGGTCCGGGACAAAAGAGCCCTTGGGCCCTAGGGCACGAAGCCAGATGGAGGATTGTGCTGGGGAAGAAAACGTCCAACTCAAGCTTCAGAGCCACCAAAGCAGAGCGAGAAGCTACAGTTTTTCGGCTTCTGGTTTTGTTTCCTTTTGTTTGGTTGATTTTTAGCATAATAACCATGCCTCGACCCATAAGCCTTGGGACCTCTTATTTCCCAGTTTGAATATATCTCCCAACTGAAAGATCTCTGTGTGAATTTGACCTCAGACAAGTGCTATTGCCACCCCCTCCAACCCCCAGCTCTTCATCTGTCCTGCTCTTGATAGTTTGCTTGGATTCCTCCCGGCTGAATGACTTAGGATAACATGCTCAACCTCTCTGAGCCCAGGCCTTAGAATGAAGGGATGGATAATCTCCACCGGTGGTTCTTGTGGGACTGTAAACCAGACAATGACATCAAGTGTTATGTCTCACAACCCATTTCCACTCCAATAATGGGAGAGAGCTCCTGCTTTTGCTCTGAGCAGATATGATCCCATCTATACTGCTGCTGTGTAGTGATCCCCATTCCCAGCCCTCCCCCCATTCCCAGCCCTCCCCCCATTCCCAGCCCTCCCCCCATTCCCAGCCCTCCCCCCATTCCCAGCCCTCCCCCCATTCCCAGCCCCCGCCGCCGCCTGTCTCCCCTCAATGGCTAGCTCACTCTCTCCTTCTCAGCCAGGGAGACAGTTACAGGTTGAATGGGAAACGTATCCCGCAGTCTCACAGGTTGAATACTTGGTCCCCAATTGCCGTTGCTACTTGAGAAAGTTCTGGAAACTTTGTTACTAAGGATGAACCCTTGAAGGACTTGATGGATGATGGATGGTCCTCACTTGAAGATGATCCCCAGCGCCTCCTTCCTGTTTCTGGTCTCCCGGGAGGTGAACAGCCTCTCCCATGATGCTCTGCCCAAGTGTGGCTGACCTAGAAGCCCTGAGCTGAACTTTCCCAAAACGTAAATCAAAACAAACCATTCTTTCTTGTCCTCTTGGGTATTTTGGTTACAATGTTGCTGAAGTAACAGACCTCAGCTGGGAATTCCAGACTGATAGATAACAACTTAATGAACTCCTGTTCCATGTTCATTGAGGGCAGTTAATTGGCCCAGAAGGCCATAGGGTTGATGGACAGCCAGCCAGAGCCAGGCCTGTCACAGTGCTAGCAGCCCTGGCTCAATAACACTGCCAGCTCTCTTATTGAGGATCGATCATAGCAACATGGGGTTGGGGTGGGCTCAGGGTGGCCAAGAGGCCAGGGCTGGAGACAGCTGGAGACATTTCCTCTGCTTATAAAGCAAAAGCCCCCTGCAAGGGGGTCATGTGAGCCCATGGTGTGCAGCATCTGAACACCATCTTTA
The DNA here is from genome assembly GCA_021653895.1 of Mastomys natalensis. Taxonomy (NCBI): domain Eukaryota; kingdom Metazoa; phylum Chordata; class Mammalia; order Rodentia; family Muridae; genus Mastomys; species Mastomys natalensis. Next base: position 30,867 of record JAJTUV010001047.1, read on the forward strand.
GGGACCAGAGGGACTCAGACTCTAGACAGAGTTCCCTAGACATCTGCTTCTTAAGAATCTGCCGGGGTTGGCAAGATGTTTCAACACATACAGATGCTTTCTATCAAGTCCGATGACCTGAGTTTGACACTGGGACCCACATGGTGGAAGACAGTAGTTCTCCTCTAACCTCCACACACACGCCTACATATGTGTCTGCATACAGTAAATTAGCTAATCAATAGATTAATTAAAATGCAATTAAACAATGTTTTAGAGCAACTGAACCCTTCTTCACCTACTACTACACACTAAAGCCTCTGACCTCTCCATCCTCCCTCCAGAATTCCCAGGAAGAGTTTTCCTTCCTGTGTCTACCTCAGCCTGGAGAAGCCAGCTGTGTTAGTTTCCTCTGGCTGCCATGACAGATTATCACACAATTAAGGACTTAGACTTGAAGTGGCAGATTACTTGCATGGCATGCTCAGGCTTGTCCCCAGCAATACACACATGCACACACACACAAACACACACATGCACATGCACACACGTGCACCCACACACCTCTTAAGTAAGATCATACTTGCAGGGTCCAGAGTTAAGATTTCAGTGTCTCTTTTTTACATACCCTTATTTTTATTTTATGTATATGGATATGTCTGTGTACCGTGTGTATGTAGTGCCTTCAGAGGCAAGAAGAAAGTGTCAGATTCCCTGGGGCTAGAGTTATAAATGATTCTGAGCTACCGTATAGGTGTGGAGAATCAAACTTGGGGCTCTGCAAGAGCAGGCAGTATTCTTGGCTGCTAAGATGTCGCTCCAGCCCCCCAGAAACTCTTTTATAGAGACACAAATCAACCAAACCAAAGCATAAAGTAGCACACTTACGAGCTGGGGACGAGTGTTGAGATCTTTGGCGCATCCTTGGTTTTCCCTACTCATCTAGAGATTAAGCACAGGACAAGATGAGAGATGAGAGATGAGAGACAGTGCCTTGGGGAGTACACTCATTGCTTTTCTTCTTGCTGTGAACAAGATTCTCATAGTCACAACTTATGAAGGACTCAGTTTAGCTCACAGTTCAGGGGATTCAGAGGGCACAGTAGCTGATGGCTCTGTCTATGGTTGCAGTTTGTTGTACCTTAATAGAGCAGGAAGCAAGGTATCTGGGCTAGAAGTGGGGCTGGGCTCTAAGCTCCAAAGCTCCTGTCGTGGTGTAAGAAATGTTCTCCATAGTCTTGTGCATTTGAACACTTGGTGCCCAGCTAGTGGCGCCATTTGGGGAGGTTATGGAACCTTTAGGAAGTGAAGCCTTGCTGAAGGAAGTACGTCACTCTGAACCACCTTTGAAGTTATATAGTCAGGCCCCACTCTGTCTCTGTCTCTCTGCCTCTCTGCCTCTCTGCCTCTCTGTCTCTTCTCTCTCTCTCTCTCTCTCTCTCTCTCTCTCTCTCTCTCTCTCTGTGTGTGTGTGTGTGTGTGTGTGTGTGTGTGTGTGTGTGTGTGTGTGTGTGCATGTATAAAATGTGATCAGCCAGCTTCCTGCTCCTGCCACCATGCTGGCCATTGCCATGTCTTCTTCCCCATCAGGAGCAACTCTGTGTTGCTGGAACTCTCAGCCAAAATAATCCTTTTCTCCATTAAGTTGCTTTGTCGGGGTATTTTATCACTGCGACAGAAAAGTAACTCATTCGCACCTATCTTCCATGGCGCACTTCTATGCTAGACTCTACCTCCTAAAGGGTCTACAAACACAGTGCCACCTGTTGGGGACAGAGTGTTCAAATACATGAGCCTAAGGGGACATTTCACATTCAAAACCATAGCAGGGAGACATGTGCCAGTAAACAGGATGGTAAATTCAGTTGTGATAAACACAGCAGCTCAGGCAAAAGAGGACCCTAGGGGAAGGCAGGGAGAGGTTCCGGAAAGGGCCCTGGAGAAGATGCCTTGGCTGCAAACATAGAGGCGTGTTCCAGGATGAGACGCAGCATCTGGAGAGGGGAACCAGCTGCTGTTGCCCAAAGCTGCCAGACAGGGGATTGTTCAAAGCCTGAGAATGAGTTGTTTGGGGCCTTTCACATGCTAGACACAGGGCTGGGTCTTCCAGAACCCTGAGGTTCAGCCCGGTGGCTGCTTGCTGCTGCCACCCATGATACAACACATGGTAACTGCTGCCTGTATCCCTCTCCTCATCCTGAAAGGATCCAATCAGTGTGTGCAAAGTCTCTACATCTCCACATGCCTATGTGGACCAGCAGGGGTGTGTAAACAGACCCCACAGCCTGGTCCAGCATCTGCTTGTCCCCATGTCTTGAAGATGTTACATTATTTGAGGTCCAACATAGAAAGAGACTCCATAAGATACCTTTGTGTATGTGATAGTATATATCTCATATGTGAGGTTTCAGACGAGAATGTGGAGCCATGAGGTCTCACGGTCTGAAACTAGAGACCCAGGAAAGATAGGTGTGTAAAAGTCACGAGTATGAAGCCCTAAACTAGGGAAGTTTGGAACCAGCGAGGCCACTCTTCTACAAGTCCAAGGGCCCAAGCTCCAAGAATTCTAGTGTCTGCAGCCAGGAAGATGTAGACAACCTGGGTTGCAGCAGAGTCAATCCCTCCTTTCTCTGCCATTTGCTTCTGCTACAGCAACCCTCAAGGACCGGGGAATGCCTTGTCATGTTGGTCAGGGTAGTCCCCTTTATTCCGTCCCCCAGTTCAAATGTTGGTCTCTCCCTAACACATGCTCACAGACACCCAGACTCAATGGATGTCAGCTTGCTCTGTGACGGCTATACTCAATGTCATTTTGTCTGGGTTTGGAATTACCTAAGAGACACATCTCTGGGCACGAGGGGTTTTGGTAAAGAGGTTTCACTGGAGGGAGCAGATCCTCCCTGAGTATGGGTGGCACCATCTCATGGCTGTCCCAGGCTGAATGCAAAGGAGAAAGCCACTGAGCACCGACATCTATCCCTGATTCCTGACTGCAAAGAGTGTGACCAACCGTCTCACGTTCCCACCACCGTGCCTTCCCTGTCATGATGCGCTGTGTCCTCTCAGAATGTGCACTGACATGAATCTATCCTCTCTTAGGGTTGGTTTTATTGTTTTGTTTTTTAGTATAGAATAGAGTTTATTCAGGGCATGGGAGGGGAGTTCAGAGGGTAGTAGAGGGAGACAAAGGAAGAGAGAGGGGGAGAGTAGAGGCCAGTCTTGAGCATGTGGAGAGAGGAGGAAGGAAATGAGGAGAAGGGAAAGGGGAAGGGAAGAGTCCAAGAGATCAAGAGATAAGAGTCTCTTAGGGTTCATTTTCTGAGTATTTGGTCAGAGGTGAGAAAAGCGACTAACCTTGGGTGTCCCTTAGCCTGGTCAGGTTGACTTTGACAATCAGCTGTCAGCGGCATAAGTTCGTTCCCATTTTGTCCATAGTGAACACCATCCCCACATCTTCCAGGGCTCATGAAGAAACTGCCATGCTCATGTCTCCTCACTTCCAAGGGCCATTGTGTCCATCTGAGACCCTCTCTAGCCTCCCGAGGATTCTGGCAGACCTTGCCTCCTTGTCTGGGCCCACCAGCCATCCTGCTGCCATTTCCTTCTATGGATTCCTGTCAGCAGGCTCCTTCCTCCCAGGCCAGACTGCAGCATCCTTCCCCAGAGCCCACGGCAGGATACAGTTGTGGGTGTCAGGCTCTTACCTGAGACACATGAGGAAATTACAACACGGGACCAAAACTGCTTAAAATAGAAGAGCAGAAATCACTGCTCTCAAATTGTCCCTCAGGTGCTCAGTGCTCACCATGACATCAGCATCAGACTCCCTGTGCTCCTTCCCCCCTCTCTCTCTTTTCTTTCCCCCCTCATTCTCTATCCTTTCCCTCCCTACTCTCCACCCCACATCCCAACTCCATGAGCTAAGGCTTCGTGAGGATGCTTTTCGTTTCAGCATGACTTTATCATCCAACAGGAAGTTACCTCAGCTGTCTCAACCCTTTTTCTTCCTTGGCCTCCCTTTCCACCATGGAAAGACCCACTACAGGGAGGCAGGGAGGTGACTCAGTGGATAAAGGCATCTGGAGCTGACTTCAATCCTGGGGCCCACATGGTGGAAGGAGATAACTGACTCCTTCGAGTTGTCCTCTGACCTCGCGCCCACACGCATGCGCACGTACACACTCATGTACACAAAGAAATGAAGAAAAAGTATAATTTAATGTTTTTAAAAGGCTCAGGGCAGGCTTCACACAAGCACTCAGCACCTTCATCCCAGGCACTCCTTATACTACCATCTTCTGGATCCAGTTCTTAGCCTGCTCAGAAAATCTCTCTCCTTCTGGGCTTGATGTCTCATGTCCGTAACCTCATCACTCAGAACACTGAGTCTGGAGAACTGCAGTTGGTTCTGGTAAACTCAGGCTGCAGAAATGTATCTGAGAGCTAAGCATAGTGGCAAATGCCTTTTATCCTGGCGCGCTGAGGCAGAGGCAGGCAGATTTCTGTGAATCCCAGGATAACCAGGGCTATCTGATAAGGCACTATCTCAAAAAAGAAAAGGAAAGGCTATCTGAAACAACAGCCTACTTCCCACTCTCATTCACGGTTCTCCAAGAGCAGGCAAACTGTTCTTCAAAGTGAACCCCAGAGATGAAGGGCTCCAAGGTCCTGTGTGCACATCCATTTGGGGCTCATGTCTTCTACATGTTGAACTGCGCTGACATGCTATGTGGCCAGCACAAGTTAATTTCTGTCTCTGGGACATCTTTTACCTGTGGACGAAGGCTCATCTGAGCTGTGCCTCGTACAGTGTTCAGCGTTGGAGTGACTGGTTGTATGTGTTGAGGCCTGGGGACACTGGTGTTTCCTACAGCCATGACAGCTATCGTGAGGGGTAGCCGCATGGTGGCGTGTTGTTACCACTCGGCATGCGTCCATGGCTCCCTGTGGGTCGCAGAGCCTTCTTTCAGTGAAGACGGTTTACTAAAACCAATGCCCCGGGGGCTGGAAAGATGGCTCCATCAGCTAAGAATTCATACTGCTCTTCCAGAGGGACTCAAGGTTGAACCCCAGAACCCATGCCAGGCAGCTCACAAACCACCTGTTGGGATCAGCTCTACCGGATCCCGCACCTTCTTCTGGTCTCGGCAGGTATATATATGCACAAGCCTACACTCAAGTCCACACGTGCCTAATTGATGATGATGATGATGATGATAAATAATAATAAATAATAACAAAACAAAAGTCAACACCATCTCTCACTGGCCAGGTCCCATACGTCTTTGTCCCCCTAGTCATAAACAGGCTGAAGATACATGCATTCACCTACATGCACATAAGCACTCACCTGCATGCATACACATACTTACACAGGTGTGCACCTACACACATGTACACACATACTGTGGTGCTTGCTACTTGATCCCCAAAACCCTATGAGAAGAGAACAGGAAACCTCACCCCTCGGAGCCCAGCTGCCCAGCACCCAGCACTGGCCTTGAAATGTGTCAGCCTCAGCTGTCCATCAGCAGGTGTCAGGCACAGCGTTTCTGCTGACCGTCAGTTGACCTGGTGACCCTCTGAACATGGTCTACATGAGAAAAAGAGGCTAGGGAAAGCAGGTGGTCATGCGTGTGTGCACACACGTGTGCCTGTGAGTTTGCAGGCTGCTGGGTTCCCTGACCCTCAGCGTATGTACACAATGGTGTGTACGAATGTCTGTGGGTGTGCAGGAGTACACTCTGTGTATGGCATGTGTGACGTACGTGTGCACGTGCACACGCACCCTTCCTCCACGTGAGCGTCTGGCGTGCATCTCCAGGCATCTGATTTATTAACCAGGACAATACAAGGAGAGAACGCCTATTATTTCTGGTGTCCGCATCAATTCCTGACAGCTTTGTGGAATTGAAATATCTTATTTAATGTGAGTAAGAATCATTTTAAATATCAACTGTGACACCCAAGGACTCCAACCAAAAAGGGCATCGTGTGCTCCACCAAGCGCTGGAAATGACGCAGCTTGCGTTAGGCAATTATTTGCTAGCTTTCTTGTCTCTTGTCTCTTAAAAATCCAATTATCCGTGGAGGTCCCTCCCCCACTATGGCTATACTGGTCACTCTCCTCCAACCCTCCTCTTCATCTAGGAAGTGTGGACTGAGGGGCGGAGTCCCACTGGGTCGAAATCAGGGACGCAGCCTTACAAACATCAGGAAAGCGGTAAATTCTTGATGTGGCTTCCTGCCCAACCCAAAACCTCTTCCCTTCATCCTTCTGCCCCTCAGCTCCTTCGGGTCAGCTAACTGAGAAAAAGCAAAGCCCCCTCTATCCAGAAGAGCCCTATCCAGCTCTATGCTCCAAAGCCCAAGGCAGCTCTGGATAGGCAGTGAGAGGATCTCTAAACAGCCACAGGGCAGGGGCCCAGTTTGCCTGATTATAAAGGAGAGAGAGCCGACGTTTGAATTTGCTCTCATTTGCGTATAGAAGTTTCAAACACACGTTTGAGAAGCTCCTAGCTGTGAGGTTCTCCCACTGTGGATTCCAGGTCATCAGTGACCGGCAGCTGAGGTGTAAGGAGCATGACACCACCTACTGTATGTTTTCTCTTTCGTTCTTTTGAGTTTTGATTCATGTGGGAAAACTCTTATAACAAAATAAGCGAACCTTTGGAGAGACTGGAGCTGGGTGGATCCATGTGTGCAGAGCCAGACTCAGGCTCTGCCTCCTTGAGAATCAAAAGAAAGTGACTAGGCTAAGGGTTTAGAAGCCAGGCAAGGACGTCTGGGCTCTCCCGGCGCTTGAACAAAGATCGATTGTATCACGCCCTCTTCTTGGTCCTCCCTTCTGAGTCTCTCCATGTCCATCCAGAACCTTCTACCAGGGGCTCTTACATTTGCTCTCTGATTCAACAGGCTTTTGTGTGGACGCTGTCCTGTGCCTAGAGATGCTCACATCTAAGATGGCCACCTTCAGGCCCATTTTATAGATAGGGAGACTGAGGAGTGAAAGCTTCTGTAGCTCATCCCAATGAACAAAAGTGAAAATCTAGCCTGCATCTCCCCTGCAGGAGAGTCCCAATACTGTTCTCCCTCACCACATTTTCTCTTGGTGTGGCAGGGGCCAACGGGAGCTGTTCTTTCATGACATTTCAACCATGATTGCTCCTGATGGACCTGGCTGGCTCTTCTGGTTCCTTGCTGGCCAAATGACCACCGGTGGATGGAGTTGTGTGTGTATGTGTGTGTGTGTGTGTGTGTGTGTGTGTGTGTGTGTGTGTCCTGGCAGCCATAGCAGGGGACATGATGACAATAACGAATATGGTTATTGTCATTACTGGGGCTGCTTCTAGTGTGTGCTGAGTTTGCAAACCAAGACACTGGCTAACCGACTCCCTCCCATCCCAGGCGGGGGTGACATGAGCTGCTTTCTGCTGCTGTGAAAAGGGCTCCCCTGGTAGAGAGACAGTGAGTAGAAGTGTTACTTTAAATAATGGTCCCCGCAAGCCCGAAATAGGTCTCCCAGGCTGGAGCAGTAGCGTACAGGCAGTCAGCGAGAGGAAGGCAGCAGGAGTGACTGAGACAGAGCTATACCTGCACTGCTGGGCCAGGGAAAGCACCTACCCTCCACCACAGGAAACAGAAGGGCATCCCCCAAAGGTCAGGGAACAGAACAACAGCCTGTGTCCTTCCTCATGACTCCAGGTGGGGCCTGGGGCTGTCTGGCTGAAGAGAATATGGACGTCAGTCTTCAGCAAACACTGGGTTTCATTAAAGTTTAAATTTTGCCACGCATCACTGACATTGGCAAACAAATTCAGCTTGAACGAGTCCCTGGTGCCTTTTTTGTAATGTGTACTTAAATTCTATGCACAAAGTAGCACTTTTTAAATTTTATCTGTAAAATAAAAGGGACCTGTGTACACGATAAAGATGATTCCAGTGGCATAGAAAAACATACAGTCAAAGAAGTACACATGTCCCTCCCCCAATTTCAGTCCTGGACTCTTCTCCCAAAAGAGAAATAATACAATATACCATCTCAAAAATATCTGTGCACCTGTGTGTGTGTGTGTCTGTGCGTGCACACACATACAATCACACATGCACATACAAATGAGTATTAGTGTATACCTACACATGCAAATATATATTTGTATATATGTATATATATATATATATATATATATATATATATATATATATATACATGTTTGTGTGTGTATATATATATATATATATATATATATATATATATATATATATATATAGTTTTGATTTACCCAAATGATATAATACCAAATACTGTCCTAACATGCATTATTTTTTTAGCTTGGGAATGGGGGACGGATCTAGGTTGTTTTTATTGGATCGGTTTGCATAATGCAGCCATTAAAGATCTGATAACATTCCAAACAGCAACACCCAGGGGTACATTGTATCCTTGCTCCTAATGTCAGCTCTGACGTTGTTAGCCTCACACACAACCTTGTACTTGTATTTTGATTCATGTAACTCTCCTGTCTCCCCGCTTTGATTTCCTCTCCTCGCTCTGGGTGTCTTGGAGACTTTTCTATTTCATCCCACACAGGTGTTCTCTCACTCAGGAACCCAGCATCATTTATTGATCTAATTCAGGTTTGATGGACATGTCTGTTGCTTCCTATTTCTCTTTGTTTATCTCTGCTATCGCAAGCAGTGACACGGCGAACATCCTTGTACATTTTTTTTCTGGCTCACTATTGTGAGCGTAACCAAAGAGCCACCTCCAGGGAGTGCAAGTTCTTCTCAAAGAATCTACATGTTTTAATTGCCGTAGATTTTTGCCCCAAAGAATGGATCAATTCCCAGTGCCACCAACAAACCTACAAACGTGTTCTCCTTCCTCTTCCTCTTCCCCTTCCCCTCTCCCCCTCCTTTCTTCCCTCCCTCCCTCCTCCTCCTCCCTCCCCTCTCATCCCCTCCTTCCTCCCTCCCCTCCTGCTACTCTTCATTCTTGTATTTTGGCAATCTGGCATGCAAATGGGTCTTGCTCTGATTTGATTCTTTTCATTGTCTTAGAAGCCAAGGATCTTTTCATGAATTTCTCAGCCATTTCTCATTAGCTTTCCTTCCTCTGGTGTCTTTTTTAACAGTATCAGATTCGACTCTCTCCCTTTTATTTATCATCATTGTGTGCAGGACATGTGTAGGGAGTACACATCTGCATAGACACACATGTGGGAGCGCGGAGTCCTCTCTTTCTGTCTTTACCTGGGTTCTGGAGACTGGACATAGGTCCTCAGGACTCACCAGGAGAAGGTGCTAGGCCTTTGTATTTGTTTTTCTCTCTCCGGCACTTGATAATATTATTATTTTCTGTTTTATAAAGTTTTCTACTTGATTCCGTTTTGTCCTTGGTTGGTTGGTTTTAATGATCTTGGCAAAGTTAAAAAGTTGACAGTCTTGTGTAGATCCACATTTTTAAAGTGCTACTCGTCCATGGTACCCAAGAGTCAGGAACTGCTGGGTGAGACGGGAAAAGCCACAGATGATGCCATCACTGGGATGTCGACAGAGATGACGATGATCATGGTGGGGGTAGCGGTGATGATGGTGATGATGTCATAACGGTGATGATGTTGGTAATAATAGTAATGGTGGCGCTGGCAATGGGAGGATGATGACGATGAGAGAATGGTGATCATGATGCTAACAAGGTAGCAATAGAAATAATAATGACGGAGGAATGATTAAGGCTGTGGTGGTTGTGGTAGAGATGTTGGCACTGATGGTGGAGATGATGGTGGTGGTGGTGATGGTGATGATGAGGATAGAGATGGCAAAGGTATAACGGTGCCAACAGTGGTGAAAATGTTTATGATAACGGTGACGGTGATCATGGTGATGATGATTAACGGCGATTATAATGGCAATGGTAATTATCCTAATAATGATGGCAACGATGGTGATGTGTTGACGATAGTGACAGTTATGATGAAGTAGTGATGATAATGGCGGTGTGGAAAGGTGACAGCGATGGTAATAATCACGATGGTGATGGTGGTGATGGTGATAGCAATGATGGTGGTGGTGGAGGTGACAAAGACTGTGGTGACAGTGAGGATGTAGTGATGATGGTGGTGGTGGTGATGGTGGTGGTGGTGACGACGGTGGTGGTGATGGTGGTGGTGGTGGTGGTGATGGCAGTGACGGTGGTGGTGGTGGTGGTGGTGAATCCAGACCATGACTTATAAAACTGGCAACTCCTATGAGTGAGCTACTGCATCCCAGCCTTGGCATACCCTGGAAATAGGTGGTTTTGAAATTGTCCACCAAGGTAGCTGGACAAACTCAAGGACCCTGAGAACTGGCAAAAGATATCAATGATTCTAACTCCTCTTTCTTCTGAGGACCCTGCTGGACCATTGCCTAACAGCTCAGGGCCGCCAATCCCATCAGCACCGGAAAGTCCCCACGTGCCTAGCGCCTCACTGTTAGGAGCGTCTTCACTGACCTGCATCCGTCCTGCCTCTCTGTAAAGCAAGTTTGCCACACACCTGCTCTCGGCCACCTGCCCACCAGTGCCAGCTCTGTGGTTCTAAGGGCAACGAGTGCCTGATACGCTGACTGAGGGTTTGGCATTGAGTCAGGCACATAAGTGAGAGCCAAGCCCGCTCTCTCAGGAGGCTCCGTCCCCAGCTCCACTGTGAAGCGCTGTATGTATCGTCAGGGAAGAGCTGAGAGAGAACACTTGGGGAGATGTGTAAATTTTCCTGCCTCTCTCGCCTGTCTCTTCTGATTAATACTTACAACACAGCTCTGCACCTGGCCAAAAACCAAATGTCCCTGTCCTTCTCAATGAGTCATAAGCAAGAGGGGGCAACAGCCTCTAACAGAAACGCCTAGGAGGTGGGGCAATGGGTAGGGAGGCGTGGCCATGGGCAGGGAGGCGTGGCCATAGTCATGGAGGTGTCGCCATGGGCAGGGAGGCGTGGCTGTTGGCAGGGAGGCGTGGCTGTTGGCTGGGAAGCATGGCCCTGGGTAGAATCAAAGACTTTATAAACAGAATCCTACACAGCTGAGCAAAGTCCTGTGGCTTGTGGATGGACCACAACCTATTGATAAGAACCTTGCTGGAATCCCATATTCAGAATAAGGCGACCGCATGACCTTTGACCCCGAGCCGAACTTGACCTCCGCACCTCTGAAACCACCTACTTTACTTAATTGGCTCTCTCATCTGTCCCCCAGGTACATGATTACCAGCCTGGACCGCACCCATGCTGGCTTCTACCGCTGCATCGTGCGTAACCGGATGGGGGCCCTTCTACAGCGGCAGACTGAGGTCCAGGTGGCCTGTAAGTACAGTGGGAGACTGGAACAATACTCCTGCTTTCTACCCCTGCTAGCTTCCTGCATGACCAGGCCAATCCTTTCTTGTTACATCTGGTAGAAGCAAGGCCCTGAGAGGGCTTGGGAGCTCTATGACGTCACACAGCATTTCTCTGTGACAAGGCTGGAGAATCAAGCACTCTCTGACACTTTGTTTCAGAAAAGCATGACCTGACTCTGTTATTCTGTAGCTCATTCAGTGGAAACAATGGTAGCCTTGACTTAGTGTCCTCCAGATTGCTCCTCTGAAGCAATGATAACATAGTGTTACCACGATCATCAAGAGGTACTGGGAGGCCGGGTGGTGATGGCGCACACCTTTAATCCCAGCACTTGGGAGGCAGAGGCAGGCAGATTTCTGAGTTCAAGGCCAGCCTGGTCTACAGAGTGAGTTTCAGGACAGCCAGGGCTACACAGAGAAACCCTGTCTCGGGGGAAAAAAAAAAAAAGAGGCACTGGGAGATGTCTCAAGATGCCTCACCCTATTGGGGGGATCAGAAGATCAGATCAGGGAATGATGTACTGGGTCTCCCAGAAGTACCAAGAGGGCAGAGGGTCATCACTAAGCCTTCAGTGGTTGACCCCTTCTCCCTGGTGCCACCAAAGCCCAGAGAGGTTTCCTCAGGTAAGTGAGAGAACAGCGTGAGAACTCTAGGTCCCCCAGGGATCACTACCACTCCGCAAGCATTCAGCATCCCTTCCCCAGACCCGATGCTTCCCAAAGGACCTGCTTCTTGCTGCAAAGGAGACACATTGAGGGCTCTTTTAAGCTGGCCGTTGACACACTGGTGGCCAGAGAAGTCTGGGAAAGCTTCATGAGGCCTGAAGTTTCACAAGAAAAGCCGTCTAGCTCTGAAAAGTAAAGGGGAGTAAATAGCAAGGAGAGGCCGCTGTGGGGAGAGAAGTCAAGGGTGGAAAGCGCTCAGAAACCTCATAGCGCTGTCAAAGAGTATGTGTGATAATTAGAGAAAACAGCTACAACCAAAAGTGGACGACAGGCCAGTCATAAACCAGCATTAAAGGCAACTCTGTCCGTGTCCTCAAAGCAAAGCCTGAATCTCAACACTGGATTTCAGGAAGCCGACAGCACGGGCTGAAGGAGGCCACAGGGCCTCTTTCTTTAACAGCAGGCATGCCCACCTTGTGACATTTTAACATAATGTCCTTTACAAAATTCACTCTCAAAAACCATGCATTCAAATTATAAATTATAATAATTCATAATTTATATATAAATTATAAAAGAAGCACAGACACACACACATACACACATATCTCATGTTTCAAATACGATTCTGATTTTATGTTCGCCACATTTGTAGCTATCCTAGGGCACATGAAGCCCATAAACTATGAGCTGGACACACTAACTTCTTATCATGTCCCAGAATCGTGTGGGCAGATGGAGCAGGGAAGCCCCAGAGAGAGCCTGAATTCCCAGTGTGCACGCCCATGTGCACGTGAGCGTATGCACATGTCCAAATGTATTCAGAAAGGCTGATCTGCCTTTTGGTTCATGCGTGTAAGGAGGATGACTATGTCTATGTGCCAATGTCTGCACATATACATGTGTCTTGAATACGTATGTCTGGGGCAACCTGCCTCGATAACGGCAGCACACATGTTTATGCAGGTGTGTAAATGTGTGCACAGGTGTGTCTATAAGTATGTAGCCTGTGCTCACAGCTATCTGTGTGCATGCATCTGGAGAGACATGTAGATCTGGCCTGGCCTGCTCTTTCATCTGACTGTGGGAGACAACATGCTCTCCCACCTTTCTCCATCAGTCAGTCAATGTCTGTCTGTCTGTCTGTCTCTGTGTGTCTTGCACTAGGACCTGGTATTTTTCCCAATCCCTCCCTCATCCCTCCTTTGTCTACCGTGCCCCCCTGGGGGCAGCAGGGGCAGGAGAGAACCTGGGTCCTGTGACCTCAGGCAGCTTGCTCCCAGTGACTTTTCTAGGGACCCTGGACCTGACAGGCCCCACCCTAGCTCCCCGCCCCTCTCTAGAGAGGCCTTGTGACTTGTGTTCTAATGAGAAATTAATAAGGCAGCTGTCTAACAATTAATGATAATGGCAAAGTCTTTTTTTTTTTTTTAAAAAAAGGGATTCTTTACGTGTTTTTAATTACAGCAATTAGAGGAAGTCAATAAAACATCTCTCTGGCCCAGCCCCTCCCTGGCCCCACTCAGAGTCTCTTCTTTGTAGTTTTAAAGTTGCCATAAATTCCTGCCATTGAGCAGGTAGAATGAATGGCCAGGGGGTTGGAAAGCTCTTCAGACTCAGGATTCCCATGAGCTTGTACCACAGTCAGGGCCTCTCTGTTCCCCTCCTCTGCCCTCTTCCCCTTCCCTAGAGCACATTGACACAATGGAACTTACCATCCCACCTCATCCCATCCCACAATGCCAAGCTCAACCGTACAGGGGCACGGCAAGGGCCTGCTTGTCCCTGGCGCCAGATCCACTTCCCTTGATATTAGCGTGCTGCCAACTACTCATTCAAAGTGGGGTTCAGGATTCCTCTGTAGTCACAAGGACTGGGGCAGCACTGAAAAGCCTCTGACTGGACTGCTTTTCCTCATTTCCCATCTACTGCACGAGAGTGGATAAAGGATGTGATTGCAGGAAGTGTGCAGCTACTTGGGGCAATTGTGACAGGTTTGTCATGAGCATCCATTACTAATGGCTGTAGCGAGCCAGGTGTAGTGGTACATGCCTGCCATCCCTGTGCTCAGGACTCGGGATCAGAGGGATGCCAGTGAGCTATCAGCCAACATCAGAAACATGGCAATATCCTGCCTGGAGAAAAAGTAAAACATAAATAACTGCAATTGCTGTAGAGTGTCCCATAGCATTGCCAGCACTGTTCTAGGTTGTAATGAAACACAAGCAAGATCCTATTCTACAGGAAGGCTAATCAGTCTGTTAATATAATATACCATTGTAACATAGTATATAATATAACACTGTATCATCCTCTATAAAATAACATTGTATCATAGTATATAACATTGTATTACAGTTTACAACATTGCATCATAGTATTTAACACTGTATCATGTCATATTATATTATAATTATATATGGCCCATGAATGAACGCAATGTAGTACAAGAGAAATGGAGCCATGTGGGAGGAACTGGGGAGGGGCAGTAATGGAGAATGGCCAGGAAGGATATGGAACTAGGAAGGTGGGTATGCCACATAGAAGGGAAGAACACCCCAAGCCAGGGAATAGCAAGGGTAAAGGCCCTGTGGTATACTCAAGGGTCTGAGGCTGGGGTGGATGGAGGAGAGTGAGAGAGCATCAGAAGAACGAATGGGGATGTGGGACTTTTGGGATAGACTATGTCACGCTAAGCTGTGCTCAGAATGAACTGGAAGTCGCTGATGGTTGTGGCAGGGCTGAGATAGGATCTGGTAGAGAGAGGGATATTGTTTTCATAATAAATGTAAAAAACCACAGGGAGATACTTGGCCATGTGCACCCAACTGTCAAAATCCAGAGTCCAGCCAGACCAAGTGTGAAGGGAATGCAGCTATATAAGTGGTAAACTGGTGAGATTTTTGGAAAGTGGTGAGTGGCACAGCCTTCCAGTTGCATCTTTGGAATGAGGTCCTAGAGGTCTCCCCAGAGCCTGTGTCCTGGGAGGGCCAGGAGGGGCTCTGCGCAACATCAGCGTCTTGTGATCCAGGGAATTCCAGGCAGCTATAAAGATGACTGAACTCAAAACCAGGGTTTCAGAGTAGGGGGCACAAAATCACATCACCCCCCCCCAAGAAAACCCCAAGAAACTACAGAGTAATCACAGGAGTGACTGTCTAAGATTAGGTTGAATTAGCTATAAAAAGCTGAGTAACACTATTTGTGAACAGGTATAGGTAGGTGGCCCATTATTCCAAAGAGAGGTTAGCCCTGAAGAGAGCAGAACAGGATGGGGAGGCAGGGAGGAGAGGGGAACCGAGCACCAACAGGGCTATGAATTTCGTGCTGGATGCTGTGGTACAGACAGGGGTGTTGACTGTTTTCTTCAAACTATACATATACTCGGTTTTGTATGCACGATCCATCTCACGATTTTAAAGGTAAGTAAGTGCAGAGATGTACTCTGCAGTAGAGTTCTTACCTTTTAAGCTCTAACAAAGACATCAAGAGTGAGCTCCAGGCCACATCCAGCTGTGCCTCAGGCCACAGTCCTCTACTCTGGGGAGCTTATCTGGAAGGCTGGATAGGCCCTGCAGGGCATAACATGGTGGGCGGGTAGATGGATTAGCAGCATTTAGAGAGTTGGCAGAGAGAGCGAGGAAAGTCCTCAGGGGACCTGGACCCAGCCTGTCCTCCCTTCCTCAGCCCAGCTCCGGCACTGGCAGGCTGGCCTCCTTAGTGGCCTCCCTTGATCAGTTCAGCACATCCCAGCTGTGTGCCCAGGACTGAAAAGGGCAAACAAATATGGTGGGTGCTGCGTGCTCGGGCCAGGGCTCTCTGAGCAGATGCTAGAGCTCCTGTGATGGAGGCCTGGGGCCTGGGAGTCACAGTGAGGTGGGAACTCTGTACAGTAGAGGGTGGAGGATGGGTTCTGTGCGGATAGAAACCAAGGCTACCAAGCCCATCCTTCCTCCATCCATCCTACTGTAAACATATATGTGTGCCCACCTAGAACCATCCACACACATGTGAAAATATATCCAAGTATCCAGCCTATCATACACACACACACCTACAACCATCCACACACATGTGAAAACATATCCAACATATCCAAGTATCTAGCCTATCATACACACACATTATATAGATGAGTGTGTGTGTATACATTCCTCCATATATACAACCATCCACCTACACATAAAACAGCCACACATACCCACATACAAACCATCCTTTCATACATACAAACAGCACATGTACATGGAAACATAAACATATATAATTCAATAATCCATCCCTCCATCCACCATCAATCCGGTCCTCCATCCTTCCATTCTCCCATGCAACCCTCTCCATCTCTCATCCATGCAAGAACCTCGCCCTGCTGACCTTTTGCTTGCTGCCTCTCCTTCTGTCCTACCTAATCACTTTTTTCCTTACAGCACACACACATCACACATGTGCACCCACATGAGCACACACTTGTACACACATACATACATGCATGCACATACACACGTGCACACATAATGCACACACATACATATGTGCACGCACACACACACACCTAGCTATACCTGGCCCTTATTTATGTCTCAGTTTAAAGATGCCTCCCACACACACTAGCCTGAGGAAGGTTTTGCTAGCACTTCTCAGAGAACTCTGTCCTTTCCTTCCCAGCAGTTGTCACAGATGTCACTAAACATGTACTTGTGGACTTGTCTGCTGAGCCAGATTATAAGCTCAATAACCAGGTCTTTCTTCTCTTTAAAGTGTGTTTTTTTAATTGTATGAGTGTGTGTGTGCACCCATGTGAGTCTATGATGCCATGTGCATGCAGACGCTCAGTGAGACTAGGAGAGGGCACAAGATCCCCTGGAATTGGAGTTACAGATTGTTTGTGTGTCAACATCTGGATGCTGGGTGCTGCAGCCCAGTCCCCTGTAAGAGCATTACGAGCTCTTACTTTCATCAGCACCTCCACAGTGCCTGCCTGACACACAGTAGGGCTCCATTAGGAGCTGGTGGTTCTAGGCAGGGCAAGGACCTAGCCATTTGGTAGGCAATTGCTTCTGAATACAACAGTCTCCAGATGCCTGTCCGTGCTGCTCACCTAGGAGGAGGTAGGAAAGAGCACGGGCTTCTGTGGAGAGTGTGGATCAGAGGCGAGGCAGGGGGCAATGTGCAGAGGGGAGTGGCACTGTGCTAGACCCTGACTGCTTAATGTTGGATCAGCCACTTCATCTCCATGAACCTTCATTTCCTCGAAGACCAAATGGAGCCAATAAAACAAGAGAGAGTGGAGAGAAGGAAACACCATTATCATGAAATTGCTCTAAATTGCTTAAATCTATCTTCTGAGTTCTCTGAAAAGTTTTTTTTTAAAAAAAAAAAAAAATAGAGAAAAATTATTATAAGAACTGAAATCAGCATGATTTATTGATGTGATATTTTTATAGATAGAGCCAAGTAATAGAAATTAATAAACAACTAAAAACTCGTATTTATTAAAATCTAGCCTGTCACATTATCGGAGACTCAAATGAGATAATGCATGCACAGTCTGTCCGGAAAGAAACTCGGCATAGGGTAAATGCTGGGTTCTTGTTCTATTTGGCTGGTTTGGGATAATCTTTGTTGAGGAGGTAATGTTTACACTAAATCATGAAAAATATACAGGATTCCAGCATTTTAATGCTGAAAATATTAGATATACTTATTTGGCAGTTTTATACACTTCTCATTTCTGTGGCGGCATAACAAATGTCCCCACGACACCACAGTGCAGAGCAATATTTTAATGCTCACGCAGTCAGTGAGTCTGGAGTCTGGACAGGGCACAATGAGGACAAGAGTCCTGCTTGGTGGCAACTGAGATCTCCTTGGTGGACACAAAGGCTGCAGGTGAATTCACAGGTTTCATCTAAGAATCCAGTGGTGGTGGCAACCACCTGGGAGCCTCCGTTTTCCTCCAGCAAGGTGTTCCAATGACGCACTCAGTCGAGCTTCCTCACTCAGACAGGTATCTGCCAAGTAGAACCAGGTAGATAGCGTCTCCTTTGAATAACTTCACCTTTAAAACCACAGTGCATTGCTTCCAGCATGTTCTATTGATAGAGTAGTCTCAAGCACTCAAGACTCAAGGGATACGTGGGAGAAATATGAGTCACACTATAACAAGAGCATGTGGGAAGGGGGATAAATATTGATTCAGGCACCTTTGGGAAGATGCAATCTGGCATATACACACTGTCTCACTTCCTCAGTACAGCTCATGAGGAAGGTACCCTTGTGTTTCGCTTTTATAGGAGAGGAAAAAAAGTAGTTCCACAAGGTCAAGGGTCAAAGTCCTGAGGCCACATGGGGCTAGGATTTGAACTTGACCCTTGAAGTCTCCAAACGTGCCTGCTAAAGTTAAGACAAGAATCTGTCAGCAGCTCTTTTAAAACACTAAGTTGGTTCCATTACGCAGGATGTTGGAGAGTCAAAGTACTGTGCTGAGCTATAGCTCATCCAGTGGCTTCCAGGCAGGTACCTAGCAAAAGCAAAGCCTTGCTGTGAGAAGTAGGGCGTATGTCACTCAAGTCATTGAGATACAAGGCTGCTTTAAGTGAGAAACACACACGCACACGAGCACACGCACGTGCACGCGCACGCGCGCACTCACACCAGGGCAGTGTATGGGATGGGGGATGGGGGATGTAGACTGGGAATCAGTAATATCGGGGAGGGAGAGGGCTTGGTCCCTGAAACAGCACCCAAAGGGAGGCACCGAGGAGTTTGTGGGAACCAACAATAATTCCAAGGATTTGAGCTCAAGTGATTGGGACAAAGAGATGGACAATAAACAGCACGAAAAGTAGGGCTTCTTGAGCAGGTAGCAAGGTTTCCCTACCTGCCCCCCACCACCATTCACCCCAACTCACCCCCAGCAGACTGTTGGGGATGGTGCCTTGAAGCCCCGGGGAAGAGCTGGGGCTGGAAACATGGAAGTTGTTCACAGAGAAGTCATAGTCACGGAGAGGTGAGCCACCACTGGGTCAGGGTGTCTAAGGACAAGTCCAGGTGGAGAATGAGCGTGAATGTCAACAGCCTTACATCTAGGTGTGCTGCAGCATCTGCAAACAATGCAATCAGGACCTAGAGGCCCAGACGTGTTCCACAGGGTCTCCCATGACCTGGGAAGGTGGGTAGTAGGGAGTATCCTGGTGGCTCACCAAATCCCCAGTAACTCTGCCTGTGATGGTGTAGAAGAACCAGGGCTGCCTTCAGCCAATACGACGCCAGTCCTCAAACTTGGCTCATGCCTGAGACACCAAAAAGAAATACTGGGGCCAAACTCCAACCCACTCCAGCTTCACCTCTGGAAAAACAAGAGGTACTAAAGGAGACCCTGAGCCACTCGGAGGACCAGTTGATTGAGGACAGGAAGAAGAGGCCACAGTATTAGGAGTTGACAGTTTCTTTCTCAGTAGGACACGTGTCTTTGTGTCCCTGGGTGAAGGAGAAACTAAGGCTCTAGAAGCTATAGTCTGAACTCCCAATACATATAGGCCTGCTGGTCTGGCAAGCCTAGGTCTAAGCATGTCACAGTAATAGATTAGAGGCTGGCATGGGGACTAACTGGGATATCCCCATCCACACGCCATACCAAAGAAATGGGAAGCTTTGGAGATAGGAATCCCAACAGCATTTTATAACTCTGGAACTCCCCATACACAGCCAAGCAGTGTTGTCCCAGGTGAGCATGGGTGTTCATCACTGATCAGACAGGTTCAGGACCTCCCTCGGCATGTCTCAGAGCATCCAGGGTACCTCATGCATCGCACTTGGAGTCTCAATGATACACATTCATTGTCAAGGTGAAGGAAGACAGTTACTCCCTCCCATAGTTCACTCAAAGACACTACTGTGGGAGCCGGTCCCTTCACTCCAGCTGGGGCGAGCAGGCAGGCAGGCATGGGACCAGAAGCCACACCCCTCTGATTTCCTCCTGGCTCACAGAGGAGCAGGGCCAGGAGCAATGTCTCCACTGGGCAGGCTTTAAAAAGAGCAGTGGAGTGTTTATGTTCAGAGAAGCCTGTGTTGATGTGCACCCTTCCCTCTGCCTATGGGCACAGAGGTCCAGTCCCAAGACTCCACAACCTAATCCCCTGCTGTACTGAATTAGTCCCGCTGGGTAGGGTTGGGGAAAGGACAACCTAATTCCAGAGCTCAGGGTCTGAGTTCAAATCCTGACTCTGTTCCTTGCTAGCGGTGTGACCTTAGACAGGTTAATTAACTTAGCCGAGCCAGTCTGAGCAGGTTTTTCCCATTGTAAAATGTGTGAAATAATGATAACCCTCTCATGGCTGTTGGCTAAATCAACTGAGTCAAGGACACATGGGTCCACATGACACAAAAGCTAAATGTCAAAGCAGGACACATCACACAGACTGCTAGTAGAAGCGTTCAATGCCATGCCCTGTGAGAGACTGTATCATCTATGATGTCAGACTATATTCATAGCTATCCTGGGATGCATGCAGCCAAGGGAGGACACAGGTTGGATACACCTGACGGGAGGTGGGACACTTCAAGAGAGGTGGCCTTTCTCCATGGTCATTCTCTTGACAACAGTCTTTCTCTTCCAGCCAGTCCCTGAGACTGGATTCACCTTCTGACCTCTGCATCTCCCCTCCCTACAGACATGGGGAGCTTTGAGGAAGGCGAGAAGCACCAGAGTGTGTCCCACGGAGAGGCCGCTGTCATCAGAGCACCTCGCATTTCCAGCTTCCCCCGACCACAGGTGACCTGGTTTCGTGATGGACGCAAGATCCCGCCCAGCAGCCGCATGTAAGGAAGGCCCTGCTCTGGCAAGACTGGGGGACAAGGTCTGGGGCCAGATGGAGTGTCCAAATGCAAAGGCGGGCCCTTCCTAGAGAAATTTCCTGGCGATTCTGTAACACGGCCAGCTGGGCGCTCCCCTGGGTGGTGAGAGAAGGTTGGTTTATGAGGGGTTCTCTTGGAATATGCGTGCAAGAACCAGGGTGTTGCCTCCACACTCAACCTGAGAACATGTCTGCTCCCAGAGGATTTAAGACACTCAAACATGCCCATGCAAAGGCACCGTTGCCATAGTAACAGGCCCAGGACTTGGGCCATGACAGGGGTGGGTGTGTGCAGGTATTTATGTTTGGCGGGTATGACCAGGCTTGCTCTGTATGTTTGGATTGCAAGGAGTTGCTGTGGCCAGGGAAGGCTGGAGTAGACACACACAACCCTTTCAGCATGCACAAAGACCCTTCTGTCTTCCCCTGGCCTCCACTGTGGGCTTAGCAGTAAAGCCAATACCTTTCACCCCACCCCACTCCTACCCCTAGCAGGTCTCAGCAGATACCATGCTTTCTCCTGAGCTGCCCACTGTCCAGAGCTAGCCCAGGCTTTTCTCTCAACTGCTCCCTTCACTGGAGAAAGGCTATCTTCTCCCAACCTGCTCCGCCTGGCTACAACTTGCAACCTGTGCTGACTACGATGAGTTCCCCCGGGCCCCTCCACCCTAGTCTGTAGGGAGTGGAGGGAGGTGGGGACAGGTTTGCCTTTGAGAAGCACAACAATGATAGTATAGTAATATAGCAACTGCAGAGACTGTAGGGTGGAGTTTAGTTCTTAGGACTGTGCTATGCGCGCGCGCATGCGCGCACCCACCCACACACACACACACACACACACACACACACACACACACACGCATGCACGCACGCACACACGCACGCACGCACACGTGTCCCCTGCTGCAGCCTGTGAGGAAAGAGGCTTTCTGTCTTGACCTCTTCCCTATCCCAACTTCGTTGCTCAGCGCTCAACCCTCACAACACCCTATGAGGCAGCTGACTTTATCCCATAGCAGCTATAAACCTGAGGTTTAACTACTTCTCCACATCCCTCTGAGCTGCCAAGTCGAGATAATCCGTGCCTTCTGTGGAACATATGTGCAGGCAGGCACACAGACACAAGTAAGCCACTGTGTTTCGTAGAGCTGATCCTGACACAGCCATTCTCAATCTGGCCCCCCATGGGAGCTTTGAGATGAACCAATCCTCAGGAACTTGCCTAAGGCACTCTGGTTCCATTTAAATGGGATGTTCTTTAGCTGTCAGATTTTTTTTTAAAGTCCCCTGTTTGATTCCACTGTGCAGTCAGAACTGAAAACCATCCTCAGAGCTGGGCTTTGTGACACACGCCTTTAATCCCAGCACTTGGGAGGTTGAGGCAGGCAGATCTCTGAATTGGTGGCCAGCCTGGTCTACAGAGTGAGTTCCAGGATAGCCAGAGCTACACAGTGAGACACTGTTGAAAAACACAAAGAAGGGAAAGAAAAAGAAAACCATCCTCAATACGGATCAGCCATGTACAGCCGCAACGTAGCTGTGTAACAAACATCTCAATAGATCGGTAAGGAACATTTGCTGTGTTTTCTTAGGAGTGTGAAGAATGGTGGTTTAGGTTGGTGCCCTGGCCAGGTGCTCCTCATGGTTGGGCTCATTTGTCTGGGTTATCTCTTATTGACTGTCCTGGGATGGCCTTTTGCTTAGTGGCAGGTCATTCGGCCATGTTCCATCTCATCCTCTATCCGGACAGCCCCATCATAGTCTCCGGATGTTTCAGAAGAAAAAGAAAGGAAAGACATACACATCAAACCTCCACTCACTTCCCAATGGCAGAAACCATGACATGCAGAACTCAGACAGAAGGCTCTCTGTGTCCACACCACTAGGCCATCAGTTTCTTCATAAACAGATGGCCAGCAGACAGCATGAGGCATGGGTACCCAGCAAGGCAAAGGGCAGAGTGTCTGCAGGTGAACAGGTGGACAGCTACCCAGTGAGTCACAGTGTGCCCCCCCCTTAGGCCTAAAACTCAATAAGGCCCGTTGAATGGATCACCCAGCATGCAGATATTGACATCACACTGGAAGGGACATGTTCTGCCACACAGGTATTGGGACATGCCATTGAGTCCCAATCCCATTCTAACTCCATTTCTGAGTGTAGCTCTTGGACCCCAGGTGTATCCATGAAGGCATCCTGCAGGCTAATCAATTGGCATGACTGCCTGGAGCTCAGAGCTAGAAGCAATTCTGAGGCTCCATCCACACTCGTGGGAAAGAACACCATGGTTTGACTAGTACTGTCTGCCCTGACTGTGAAAGAGGGCATGCTGGCATCCACCTACTACATTTGCAGAGGTAGATGAATCCTGAATCCTTTGCTTCAGGTTCTCTCCTAGGGTCACTTTCCCATCCTCCACCCTACCTGCTTCTCAGGCCAACAGGTTAGAATAACCTTGGCCTGCATGGGTGCATATGTGTATGTGCCTGTATACTCTCTCTTCGTGACTGCTCCCGTCCATTTTCATAAACACGTCCACCAAATTTGTGATGAAGCACTGGAGTGGTTTCATTTTGATAATTACAGTGAATTAATATTCATAGGTGAGCAAGAAGGCTCCCTGGAAGCAAGTCCCCTGTGTCTGTGTGCCAGTGCTCAATATCTGATAAGTGCCATCAACCGGCAGGCTGTGCACAGCATAAAAGGCTCCACCATCTACAGAGTGTCTCTCACCACGGGGCAGGGATGCAGATTGGCCCCAAGGCCGCTGTTAAAAGGGGACATGATTCCTAACAGAGTCACACATTGGGAGCTCAGGGCACACTCTAGGATGGCTTACTCTCTCCTTAATTAAATTATGAATCCAGGACTCTCAGAGCTGAAAGAGGGGAATGCTGAATGAGAGAGCAACACATCGGAGGCAGAGCTAGGACCTGCCAATTATGGGGAACCGGAAGAAGAGTAGGACCCAGCCCCTCCTAAGAGGACTATTGATGAGTCTTGCTATTGGTGCCCCACTCAGAGTCCCTCTTCCCACCTTCTCCCAGTGTGAGCATGTATATGGTAATGAGTGGGCTGGATCCCGTGGGCATACTGGAAATAAGGCATCACATCCTTCCACGGTTGCCTAAAAAGGGGACAGTCAACATGCACAGGGCTGGGGAGCCCAAAGACTTCCTTTCCCTCCTGACAGAATCAAAGTGACAAGTTAAAAAGCCTCTATCTCTCACTCCACTCCATGTCCAGAACTTGAACCCCACACCCTATGGCTTCCCATACCCTGTGGCTCTCAGCATCCATGTCTTCTAGGCTAGAGTGCTGGGACAGGCAGTGCCAGCCACAGCAACCAGCAGACCATATTCCAGTGAGCTGAAACTACAGAAGGAAAGGTTTTTACCCATGCAAGTTCTGACCCAGAGCAATGGACAGGAAGATGGCTTCTAGACATAGTCACTTGAAGTCTGGGTCACTAGAGCTCTGCTGTCACCAAAACCGGTCCCCAAAGTCACCCTGCTCCAACAGAAGGAAGGAACTACTCAAAGATGATACAGGAACCCCATGATCTGAGATTAGAGGTGTCCACACAGCCCACGCCCTCCAGATGAGGAAGATGCAGAGCTGTACCTTGCTGCCCAGCCTCCTCCAGGAGAAGCGGCTTAAGGCTCCCCTCAGACAGGTTTACACAGTGTCTTAGTCCACTTTCCATTGTTAACTGCACCAACCTACAGTCTGACTGAGTTATAAAGAAGGGAGCTGTGTTTTGGCTCCTGACGCTGAGGGTCCAAGTTCAAGGGCCCTTAGCTGGCCATGATCTTGCTGTTAGAGTCATGAGGTGGTACAGGGTATCATATGACTAGAAATATAGCATAGGAGCGAGTGTGTGCGTGTGTGTGTGTGTGTGTGAATCATGGGGATGTGCCCTAATGACCTCACCCAACTCTAATCAGCCCCCAAGTCCCACCTTTAAAAGCCAAGGTCAGGAAGTCCTTCACCTCTTTCCTCCTCATAATGGGAATCAGACTCATTTCGACTCAGTAACACTGGGGAAGACATTCAAAGCAACACCCAGGCCATAGCACTCAGCATCCCACATGGACATTCATGGCCAGACTTTTTCTCTTGGGGGCATGCATCCAGGGTCTCAAAGGATGCCCACTGAGCAGAAGTCCTGGCCTCTACTACACCTTGTCCGTGGTGCTCTCCACAGCTATGGCAATCAACCGTCCAGTAATCATAAAGGGTCCCCTGGGAACAAGGTCACTACTGCTGGTTGAGAACCACATATGATCAGTCACTGTCCTCTGTGCATTATTCCATCATCTGCCTGTCATTAACTTAGCAAAACTGCCACTCCCGTCATGCGTCAAACACCATGCACATCTAGAAAACTCCCTATAAGGACAAAAAAAAAAGAGGCATAAATCCTGTTCTAGGAAAATTTCAACCCATTCCTAAAATCTCTCCCTTCGCTCATGAATAATCCCCTCCTCTATTAGTCTGCTCACAAAATGAGCGATCCAAACCCCCGGGGCTGTGGGGTGGGGAGGGACAACAGAGAAGACGCTCAGTCATAACACACACAAAGAATGGCTGACACTGAGAATGGGAGTTGGGGGCCTTCCCGGCCAAGGAAGGAAGAGTTGGGGTGAATGAGTTCTTTCTCTGGTGCAGGACAGGTGGGAGACCAGACAGTGGGTCCCCTGGAAACTCTGTGAGACCTGCCTCCATAGTACAGTGACTCTGGGAGCTGGATCTACATGAGTCCAGTGTCCTGAGAGTCCCTCCATCCTGAAGCCAGGCTGTGCCAGGAGAAGGCTCTGAGTGAGGACTGGCAGTGGGCTATTCTGCTGCCGGTGACCAAGTGGCAGAGACACCCTGAGGCTGGGAGGAGTCTTATCGAATATTATCTTCCACCTTTTCAAGGACAAAGAGACAGGGCCCAGATGGCATGGGAGGAAGCACATGATCCTCACAGGCCAGAGCCGCACACCAGAGCTCAACCCCAGACCCACCAGCCTACACAGCCCAAACCCTTCTCCCAACTCATAGCTCCCTGCTCCACAATCCACATCTAAGGACAAGGGGACTCTTAGATGGGAAAGTGGCCACCATCCCAATCCCACATCTGGTCTTCAACATATTTTAGCACAGGGATCTACATGACCCCAATGCCCTGAAAGTCCCTCCATCCCAAACCAGACTATGCCAGGTGAGGGCTACAGGGCTGGGGAGATGGATTGGTTGGTAACGTGCTTGTCTTGCAAGCCTGAAAACAGATGTGAACACCATCCTAGCACAGCATGGGGGCTCCCACTTGAAATCCCAGTACTACAGAGGCAGAGACAGGAGGATCCCTAGGGCTCCCAACGCCTGCACAGCCAGCCTAGCCTACTTGGTGAGTTCCAGACCAGTAAGAGACCCTGTCTCAAAGTGGGTGGACAACACTTAAGGAATGACACCCAAGGTAGTCTTTGAGCCTACACACACAACACGTGTGCATGGACCCACATAAACATACATACATACATACACGCACATAACACACATACACACACACACACTGTACTAGCTTGGCTATGATTGTATTCCCGTCTCATCATTTGCTAAAGATAAAAAGATCTCTCCATGGGAAAATAAGTCATCACTAGGGTCCCTAAGCACTGGGGGCCAGAGAGCTTGCCACCCTACTGCCCAGAATTCTCCCTGATGGTGTAAGGACCCTCAGCCTGAAAAGCCCCAAATTCAGGAACAAGGGGGTGGGGACAAGCACAGCCAGCCTAGGAGAGAACTGGGCCAGAGAGACATTAGTGAGGCTGTTTATCTGAGAGCCTGTTTAAAACTCTGTAACATTCACCTAATGGGAAAATTTGAAGAGAATTCAACTGGATTTGTCCTTGTTAAACTAACATTAAGGATGTTTAACAGCTGTCTCGGGCACATCGCATTACAATCCTGAGACAGACTTGGCAAACTAATGGTTTTGTTTGTCATCAGGAGAATGGGTAAGAGAGGCTGGGCAGAGCCGGTGTGGGCAGCACTCCAAAACCACTTCACACCCATTTAAGGGGGACCCCAGCTCCCGGTTTTCCTGCCTGCTGATCTTGTGATGAGAGGTGGGGAAGGAATACAGCATGAAACAAATGGCGCATCTGATTTTACTCTCTGGACCAGCCCAGTTCATGAGGGGAAAGGGAAACGGATCCCCAGTGAAGACACCAGAGGAATATGACTCTCAGAAGTCTGCTTCAGGTCAGACTCACCAAGGCCTTTGAGTCTGCTAAAACTGGTTTAGGAAGCAGTCAATCCCAGGGCTAGAGAGATGGTTTCATATATAAAGTGCCCTCTGGGGCTGGAGAGATGGGACAGTGATTAAGAGCACTGACTGCTCTTCCAGAAGTCCTGAGTTCAATTCCCAGCAACCACATGGTGGCTGTAATGGGATCTGATGCCTTCTTCTGGTATGTCTGAAGACAGCTACAATATACTCATATAAATAAAATAAATCTTTAAAATAATAAAATAAAGTGCTTGCCTGGCAAAAACAAGGACCTGAACTTGTAGGGGCTTGGTTATATTTGTAAGCCCAGAAGTGGGGAGACAGATGCTGAACCTTGGGGTTCACTGGCCAACTAGTCTAGCTCAACCAGTGAGTTCTAGGCCAGTGATCGACCCTGTGTCAAAAAACAGGCACATGCACGCAGAACCATACATGTAACGCAGACATGCACACACGCATGCGCATATAGGCACATGCGCATGCGCATACAGGTGCATGCACATGCGCACTGATCCTGAACTGATCACTCCTCATTCATTCACTCTGTGAACTTCTGGCAGAGGTGACCTCAGCAGAGGCGACCTCACAGAGCCATCAAGGCTATGACATGGTCAGGAACAGAATTCCAAGAGGGTCAGAAAAAATGTTCCAAACCTGATCCTGGCGTTTGCTCTGAGGAAGCCTCGGCTTCAGGGACTGAAGGGACAGTTGGAACGTGACGGGCAGCACCCTAACCATGGTAGATTCTCTGCAAACACTACCATTAGGTTTTAGCAGTAAATGGCTGGGGTAGAGCTGGAGGCCCTCTTGGAGGCTGCTCTCCTCTTCCCAGCTACAGGAGCGAGTATAATCAAACCACCTACCTTAGATCCTGCAGTCGCACAGCCTACCTCCAAAGCCTTTGGGCTCCTGTCTAAAAGAAATCTTTTGTCTCTCCTCAGAGCCATCACGCTGGAGAACACCCTGGTCATCCTGTCCACGGTGGCTCCCGATGCTGGCCGCTACTACGTGCAGGCGGTTAATGACAAGAACGGAGACAACAAGACCAGCCAGCCCATCACTCTCGCCGTGGAGAGTAAGTAAGCACAGGACCGGGGACCATCACTGAGCAGAAACCAGCGGGTCATTAAATCTCAGGAATGGGGCTCCAGGGGCCTGTTGGGAAGATGGAGTGGTAGGGGAGGTAGGGCTGGGGATGGAGGGGTGGAGCTGTCTCCAGAGGAGGAGGAGCCACAGCCTGAGTAGGGGGACAAAGTAAGGGAAGCCAGTGAAGGTCACAGGCAGGAGGAAGTGAGGTTCTAGAAGGTACTTCCGTGGCAGACACAGCTCCAGGAAAGGCTAGGCTTATCATAACCACTAACGTGTCCGCTGGAGGCTAGACGTGCCTCACGTGAAGGCACGTGAGGGAATGTGTGTTCACATGTGTGGACGCCAGCCACCCCAGGCTCAGGTGCAGATGGAGATAGCACCCGGGGAGATCGGAAGCTCAATTTTAAGAGATGTACACGTCTGCCCAGCTGGCACATAAAAGTGCTGTTTCCGCCTGGAGCCAGCGTTTCTGTCAGCGGGCTCTTTCCCAAATTTCTACCTCTGCCTACCTTCAGCTGCTGGCACCCTGGGAGACTCAGGCACAAGAGCTCAGCCCAACAATACCCTGTGCCAGGGTCCTGTGGCACAGAGACGCTCCTCCTACAGTTGAGACTAGAACAAGGTTGGCACCCCTAGTCTGGTTCTGCCCACCAGACTGGCCTCACCCTCAGAACCTAACCTCAGGCTAGAGAAGGTGGGACAGAAGACCGGGTGTCCTCCTAAGTTGGGAGACCTAGTCCAAGTTTAGGAACAAGACCCTCATTTCCTGAAGCAGCTGAGCACCTTACGAGCTGGGAGAGCCAGATGTTCAAGCACCCATTGTATGGTTCCCACTCCCAAAGCGGATCTCATTCATCATCTGGGCCACACCCATAGGCATCCATCAGTGGCAAGTTGAGTATGTCTGCCCACTCTTAGCCTACCTTCTGTCTGCCAGTTTCTAGAACATTCCCAGCCCCTGCTGTCTCCTCCCCAGGCCTTCTGAGCTCCAACAGGACTCCTTTCTGTACATTCCATAGATTCCTTCCTCCAAGCCAGTTCTCCATCTTCCTGGGAAAAAATGTGGAGCTGGAGAGGGGAATCCACTCTGGATACTGACCAGTGAAGATCATGGATATCACCTCTGCCATTGACCTGATCAGGGCTGTGTATACAGGAGCAAGGAATTTGGTGGCAAGCAGGGTGGTTTTTCTAGTGATTTCTCAGTGATGAGCTTACTCAGAGTCTCTTGGGACCCAGATATCCTTTTTAAGAATAAGTGTACAACTAGGTATGTACGCTCACTTGGTTAAGTGCCTACCACTCACAAACAAGCCCTGGATTCTATCCCCAGCACCACATGAAACTGGATGTAGTGGCAAAAGCATGTAATCCCAGCATATTGGAGGTAGAGATAGGAGGATCAGGAGTTCAAGGTCATCCTTGCCTACATAGCAAGTGTGAGGTCGGCTGGACACACTGGAGACTCTGAAGGCAGAGGCAAGAGGACCTCTCATTATGTAGACCAAGCTGTCCTTTTCTATATAATAAGATCCTGTCCCAGAGAGAGAGATGGAGAAGGAAAGAGGGACACACACACACACACACACACACACTCACGTAGACAACGTCACAGAGTGAGTTATCCAAGTTAAATTCAGGGATCTTCTTGAGTGCCTCAGTTTACCCCAGATCCATGGTCAGGAAGCCCTCCTCGGTTCGCCTCCAGTATGCAGCTCCTCCTCTTAGGTATCGAGGCAGCCCATGATGTCACTTTCTCTTCTACTTCAAGCCACCCCAGCCTTCCAGACAGCCCAAGTGAAGCCACCGAGCCCCTCTATCTCCCCAATCTGCCTCCATCCCAGACCCACCCAGCTGTCAGTCTCCTTCATTCCAAAACCCTCCGTTCCGACGTCCTCAGCTGTGATCATTGGGAGTTCGGCTGATTTTTAGCTAATCTCCCTCCACGAGTGACTGCACTTCAAAACCCTGTGCCTGCACTGACAGGGTCCCCCGGCCTGCCTGCCAGCCAATTTGTGAGAGCAATTGCCACTTCGCCCACCAGCAGCTCAGCTTCCCTGCTACCTGGCTTGAAGCCACACCCTCCTCCTCCCCCTCCCCTCCCCTCGCCTTCCCTCCCTTCTTTCCCCATCAAACTCCCCACCCCCTCCACCTCAGCAGCTTCCAAACATCCCTTGGGGGAGTCCTGCTCATTGGAAATGGAGAAGGAAAGAATCAAGCTGGCATCCCAAAATTGTACCTAGCATCACAGTCCTGAAAGTCCACATCTAACAGACACACACAGACACACTCATTCACACACACTCACACACCACACACACTCACACACTCACACACCACACACATTCACACACATTCACACACCACACACACACTCACACACCACACACACTCACACACCACACACACACCACATACACACACACTCACACACACACACTCACACACTCACACACTCACACACCACAGACATACACACTCACACACACTCACACACCACACACACTCACACACTCACACACCACACATATTCACACACATTCACACACACTCACACACACTCACACACCACACACATTCACACACACACACTCACACACCACACACACACTCACCACACACATTCACACACACACACACACACACACACACTCACATACCACACACACACTCACACACCACACACACACACACACACTCACTCACACTCACACATACACTCATACACACCACACACTCACACACCACACACACTCACACTCACACACCACACACATTCACACACACATACACTCACACACACCACACACACTCACACACACACACACACCATACACACACGGATCAGACCTGTACTATTACATGGAAATATAATATAGAATAAAATATTAATGAGCCCCACATACCATCTTAAATTTTTCCAATGGTCCCATTTGTATTCATTTATATTATTTATGTGTTTTGTTTCTTTGGATGTATCTTTACTTTTTGTTTTTGGGGGTTTTTTGAGGCAGAATTTCACATAGCCCTGGAACTCCCTGTGTAACTGAGAATGACCTTGACCCCCTTACCCACCTGTCCCCACCTTTCAAGTGCTGGGATTGCGACATACACCACCACATTGAAGCTTACCTCATTTTTCACAAAGTAAAAAAGGAATAAGCAGAATTCATTTTATTAATGTGTTCTATTTAACCCAATGTATCCAAAATATCCTTTTAGCATGCCATCAGTATAGAATATATTAGCAGGATATTTTACATCAGATTTTTTTTCCGTGCTAAGTCTGTGAAATCTCTGCGTGTCTTATACTTGAAGCGCATCTCAATTTGAATGCTAAATCTTCATCTGAAATACGTGATCCGTATTTAGATTTCATCAGATTTACAGCCATAAAGGTATAGTCTTACGTCCAAGTTGCTCCACTTCTACTTAAAAGTGTTCTAATAACTGGATTGGGGATCCATGTTTAATTAAATGTAAATTAGCTAAAATTAAATCTCATTAAATCAAACGAATGCAAGCCACATTTCGGGAGCTTGCTGGGCATGCGTGACTTGAGGGCCACGGTGGATGGCCTGGACTTTGAGGCCTGGATACTCCCAGGCTGAAGAGCTGATGTCCTCAGGGTTGGGGATGAGCAGGTGTCCATCCATCAGGACTTTCCAGGAAAGAGCTAATGGCCCTTTGATGCTCACAGCTCCTGGGGCCTAGTGAGTCACTCGCTCCGTAGGCCTGGCTGCTTCCACTGTGTGATGGTGTCTGAAGCAATACTGGGAGGAGGAACACAGAAGGAACTGTCTCTTGATGGCCTTGTGACAGAAATAGTTTGGGGATGCTCACTCCAACATGGCTTCCATGTGGAAAGCTCTGTCTGTGCCCTGTTTCTAACTAGCAGTTCTCAGAAAGAAGCCCTCCCTGTCTGGGCTTGCCTATGAGGTCACAGCTTGACTGTCAAGATTCTGGTCACCACAGCATCCTAGGAAACATCATGGTCCATATACTCTAGAGCCACCTTGTTGATTCGCCATCCTAGCCTATGGTTGTGAGGGCCTAATCCACCTCAACACGATAGCCCCTCCCATGTGCCAGGTCTTGCCTACCCCACCCCAACTGGGGGCAGGAACCCCATAAGCAACAGGTGGGCTCCCATAAAAGCTAAAGCCTTGGCTTCTGCGCTTTGGGTTTTTGAAGGTTGTCCTTAAGTTATTAACTAGAACATGAAATGAATGCAACACACACCTGCATTTTGGTCCTTGGGCTGTCCCTCACCACAACTTGGTCACAGACGACTGACTGACTCCATACAACTCACCTGGCTCCAGGAGCCAGTGGGCATCAAAGGACCTTTAGCTCTTTTCTGAAAAGACCTGATGGATGGACACTGCTCATTCCCCAACCTTGGGGACAACATCTCTCCAGCCTCAGGGTATCCAGGTCTCAAAGTCTAGGCCACCCAACACATGACAACCAGATGTGTCCTACAAAGGTGAGTCACACCATACCTGGTGGCATCTGGTGTCACCCTTGTTATCCTCCACTGACAGATTGCCTGCTTCCTCGGTGCCTAAGGCTCTCCACATTCTGATGGCTACTGGGGCCATCTCTACAGCTGTCCTCACTGGCAGATGGCTAGGCTGTCATTATCCAGACTTTATATTACGTTTATTGGGGGCAGGAGGGGAGCACACATTTCACAGCATACATTTGGGAGTAAGAGACAGTTTAATCCTTCCATCATGTGGATCCTGGGAATCAAATTCAGATCCTCGAGCCTGGTGTCAAGTGCCTTTCACTGCTGAACCATCTTACTGGTTCCAATGATCCACATTTCATAGGTGACAAAAGGGGACAGGCCAGAGACGTAATAACATCCACCTCCCAGTGGGGTTTGCTAATCACCGGCAAAGTCAGGCCTGGGACCCACGCTCACTAACCACAAAGCCTGAGCCCTAGACACCATTGTGTTTTCACACATCAGAAGGAAAACAGAAGTCCCTCCTGGCTGCGATCCACAGAAGGTCACAGATGTCTCCCTCCCTGGCTCTGTCAGAGTCACCCCAGCTTAGCTACTTCTCCAAAACCTATTCCCACCCTGCATCCCACCCCCTGCACCATCACCTAGACACCCCTCCCCCTCAGCTCTTCCTGGCCCTATTTCCTGAGCTATAGAATCCTGCAGTCTACGTTCTGTACCCTTCATGGGTCCTTCCTGTTCCAGGAAGTGAGAAAGCCCAGCATCCGGGGCTCAGCCTTCATCCTTCATTCCCGAATGTCATGAATCGATGCCAACTCCACACCAGGAGGCCCCCAAGCCTGGCACCTCCGAATGTCTCCAGCCATCTAGACGCCTGTCTATCACCATCTCAAGCATACATCTAGACACCTATCTAGACATCCATCTAGACACACACCTAAACAGCCATCTAGACACCCATCCATCACTATCTCAAACATCCATCTAGACACACATCTAGACACCCACCTAGACATCCATCTAGGCACCCATCTAGACACCAACCTAGACACCCATCTAGATACCCACCCAGACACCCACCTAGACATCCATCTAGACACCCATCTAGACATCCATCTAGATATCCATCCATCACCATCTCAAACATTCAATCTGACAAAATCCAAACACATCCCCATTTGAAACCCAGTTTTCCCTGGGGCTCCCCTCTACTCTCTAAAAGACCCCCATCTCTAGGCTTCCAGTTTCACAACCATCATGCCACCTCTGTCCTCTTCCCCTCTAAACCATCCCTGTGCCCCATTGGCTTTGTCCTCTTGCCCTAGCTGGGCTCATATATCCTCAGCCACCAAGTCCAACGTGACATCCCCGAGTCAAATCTGCTTCACCCCATGGCAGGGATAGAAACTGGGCTTCCTACCATGAGGTACCTCTGACCTCGTGTTAGCAATGTGCTAAGATTGAGCTTAGGACACCTGTGGGTTCCGCTGAGTAATGAACTAGAACCACCAACCCCTTCCTCCTGCAGGCAGAAAGGGGCAGTCTGGGGAGGGAGACCAAGCCAAGACCGTGAACTCTGCCACCCTCTTATTCCCAAGGTCCACTGCTGTGGTATCTACACCCTCGCACACATAGTTCTGTTATACATCACCTCTCTTTCTCTTCTCTCAATACCTCTCAAGCCTAGGGCTTCATGAAGCCATACTCCCATCTCCAGCAGCTAGAGGCTCTGCCTTACCACAGGCTGGGCACGGGTATCTCCCTCAGGGAAGAACCCCTGAGGCCCTAACAACTCCCACTTCTCAGTAACCCCAGGGTCTGACACTCAGCTGTGAGGTTGTGGGGACAGCTCTTCCTAACATGGGTAGACTGTTGCCAGGAGAAGTACCATCCTTCGCTGAACACCTACTATGCACAGGGCATTCTGCATTCATGCTAGACCAGCTGAGCCACCCACTCCAGCCTCCTTCCAGCCCTCAGCATAGGCATCTTTGAGTCACCCGTGAGACTCCCAACTTTCCTTCCCAGGAGGACAGATCCTACCATCTCTCCTTGTAGGGAATCCCCCATTCTTGATATCCGCCAAGCAAGATATGTTATCAGGGACCTAAATTCGCACTGCCCAGACAGATGATACAATTTGGTTTTTCAGTCGTACTAGGAATCAAACCCAGAACCCACAAATACCTGGTAATGAGCTGTGTTCCCTGACTGCTTCTTTTTATTCAAGATGGAGTCTTGCTAAGTTACACGGGCTGCCCTTGAAGTCTCTGTCTCCTTGCTTTGGCCTCCCAAGTAGCAATGATAATAGGTTGCAGCATCTGACCTGGCTCTGGTGGTGATTTTTTTTTTTTGAGAGGGTCTTCTATAGCTCCAGCTGACCTTGAACTCAATACATAGCTGGCGATAGCCTTAAGATCCTGATCTTCCTGCCTCTGCCTTGTGTACCCTGGGATAACAATGTACCACCATTGTTGTTATTTGAGACAGGATCTCAGTATGAAGCCCTGGCTAGCCTGGAACTTAGAATGTAGACCAGGCTGACCTTGAACTCAAAGGCTCGAGCCAGGGTGCCCACCATTATACCCCACCTCCGCTGCCTCTCCCAGCTACCACACTGGGAATTGAACCCAGAGCTTCCTGTGTGCTAGGCAAACACTCAACCCAGTGAGCTATGTCCCCAGCTCCAAGTAATGACTTTTATTCTGGATTTGTCCCTGAGAAAAAAAGAGACTGAGTGGAATACAGTCACCTGTCTAGGTCACCCGACACCTGGGACAGAGCAAGCCTAAGGCCCAGGCTTCCCTAAGCCTCAGGCCTATCCTCTTTCCCTGCACCGAGGGTTCTCAGCCACCACGGATCCACTGCAGCCCTGTAGGCTGGTGCCTGGACCTGGCCACATGCTCCAGGGGGGTCCTGGTGTCATACTAACAGCCCTCCGTATTTAATCTCCACCTCCCCATAGCGCGCCTTCCTCCGGGGTGTCTGTTTATCAGACCAGCAGCACCGGCTCAGACTCTAACAGTCTGTCTCCTCGGCGTGGCCCATTAATCTGGGCCATGGTACCTGCACGCAGGCATGTAATAAACAACTTAGAGCACACGTTTATGGATTCAGCTATATCAGCAGCTTTCAATCCGATCGCACTTTATGGCACCTACATGAGACTTTATATTGTTGCAATTACTCTGCTTTATATGCTGCCTTCTTGCCCGTTCATTTTCCTTTATTTTTACATTTTATTCCTATTCTTCCTTGGCTGATTCTAACAAGGCCTAGAGCTCTGCCAGGAAACCTGCCTGGGGCCGGCCAGAGCGGCTCAAGAATACAATATGCCTTCCTCTTGGCCTACAGAGGATCACCCCCACACCATCACCTACACCTGTGCCAGCTGTCACAGCGGGCTTCTCTAAGGAGTCCTGGAAGGAAGCCAACTAGATAGATTTGTCGTCACACAAGCAAAAAGTTCTCTCCGGGTGTATTTTAAGAGCACAGAAGAGATGCTGAGGCTGTAGACAGTACTGGGCCTATGCTGGCCCAGCAAGAGGAGCCAGGCATCTCTGAAAGGGCCCAGAGTATACAGAAAACCTATGAAACCACCCTGTCCACAGCAAGGGTATTTTTTTTTTTTTTTGCCTTTTGTTTCATAAGCCCATTCACGAAAGCCCTCTTTCATTTCATCTCGTGTCCCTGGAGGTGGACAACCGCTCACCACAGTTCTTCAGTCACATGAGGGTGTTTGCACACACCTACCAACCACCATGTGCCTGCTCCCTGCTTGAGACATGGTAGCCGCCAGGGCTAAACATCAGCTCAGAGGCCTGTGACAAAGCTGTATGCCCAGCCTTAAGCTGCATTTATTGACACAGTCACAGGTCTGGTGTTGGAGACTTAAGGTCAGGGAGTCACAAGGCAAGACTTGGGAGGGTATGGCTCCTGACTGGGATGCAATTGCCTGCTCGCTCTCTGTGTCCTCGTGTGGCTGAGGAGGAGAGGAAGTGGAGGAAGTGGGGAGAAGCGGAGACAGAGAAGTAAGGAGCGAGAGAGAGACATGGAGGGAGAGAGGGGGAAGAAAAGGTAATACAAGAGAGAGAGATGATAGATAAAGAAGAAAGAGGCAAGAGATATTGAGAAGAGGGCATCTGAGAGAGGAGAAGTGAACAAGAGAAAGTGGTTGAAGGGGCTAATTCCATGGTGGGGGCCATACCCCACAAGCCAAGCCAAGTCTCCTCAGCTTCTACCAGCTCACCTCCAATGCCATCATATCAGACTGAGCCATCAGGAGACACAATTCAGCCCATAGCCAACACCGTCTCAGCCTCCATGGCAACAACTGGACTGGCCCCTTGTGGTCACTGTAACAGCATGCCACTACAGGGAGGCTTATCATGAGAACCGACTCTCTCATGGGTCTGGAGATAAAATCTGGCACCAAGGAGTTGTGAGGTCCCCATTCCCCTTGAGAGGTGCTGGGGGTCTCTGTAGTCTCTTCCAGTCCTCAAAGCTGGCATCCCTTGCACTCCCTTCTCCACCGCTGCTTTGCTCAGCTTCTCCCCTGTGAGTCTTGTTCTGGAGTCCCTGACTCCTAGCAGAAGGTGCTGTTCCCATTGGATAGAGATTCTGCCTCCACTGCATTGTGATCTCAGCTGAACCAGTTACAGGGTCTACAAAGACCCTGTTTCTAAATGAAGTCACATCTACAGCTGCTGGGTGGTCCTGAACCAGGGGAGGGGACTCCTGGGAGAATTCCCGTCCTAAAGAGATGTAAAAGTCCCCTCCCCCGCCCCATTATAAGGCCTCAACGACAAGCCAAAGTACAATTCAACCAAAGTTTCCCCAGGCATGTTAGGTGCTTTTCGTTGCTCTGGTCAAACGTTTTGGATGTATGGGCTCAGAGGGAACATCTAAGTGGCAGTCAGGCCCAACAGCCGGTGACTGGAGCAGAGAGCCAAAAGATCATCACATCTCTTAAACTCAAACACGAAACAGAACAAACTGAAAGGTGAGGGAGGCCACACCCACTAAAACCTCCCCCAAGTCGTGCCGCCCACTGAGCGCCAAGCGGTCCAACACGTGAGCCTATGGGGGACATTTCTCACTCAAACCCCCACACCGGAGAACCAATGAGTTTACTAGACCTATTTACAGAGCATGGGAGGGCTTACTAACGGGAGCTTGGGGACCCCAGAGGAGCCATGTTGGAAAGCCTTCACCCAACATGGATGATGGTTTTCCTATAGCTTGTAGCCCCTTTCAGTTAATTTTTCCAAGCCTATAGACTCCACCGCCAAAGACCCTGACCCTGAGGCCTCCTGAAATTTGGCTTAATTGCAAAAGATGGCTAGGAAGAGCAGCCAGGATCTCAGATTCCCTTTCTTCTCTAAGGGAATCTCAAATGTCCACCGACCTGAGTCCAACCGGCTCTTACACCCAGCAGGTGCAGCTGAGTTGGGGAAGATGGCGGCTGTTTCTGTCGGAGGGCTGTGTTTTCCAAAAGGGAGGAACACCACTGTATTCAATGTAGAGAGAGTGTGGTCTGGCACGGGGTGGGGGCAGGGGATGACAAGAATGAGATCAGTGAGGTAAACTTAGGCGAGAGGGAATATTTTGAAGGTAGTGGGAGCGGATAGCAGTGAGTGGAGGGGCGTGGTTGACTTACACACAGAAGGAGTCTAGAGGCCTTTGAGAGCAGAGGACCTCCCAGAGAGTCCCGACACTTCAACTCATGAGCAGAGGAAGGAAAAGCATCCCAGATCTGCCCAGAGGGACAGCTGTGGGACTTCCTGTACAGCTACCTACTCTGCACCTTAAGGAGTAAGGTCTCCTTATACCATGTGGGCAGGCAGAAACGGGGTTTCTGACTCCGCCCTCCTAAAAAAACACTTCACCTCTTCCCAGATGTTGGGGGCCCTGCTGACCCCATCGCACCAACTATCATCATTCCACCCAAGAACACCAGTGTTGTAGCTGGGACCTCGGAGGTGACCATGGAGTGTGTGGCCAACGCCAGGTAGGCAGCACATCCTTGACCCCCTACTAGAGCTGTAGCCAGGAGCACCGTCCTCTTTGAGCAAAGTCTACCCACCTGGTCCGATGAGGGACCTATGAGAGCAGAGGAGGAGGGGCGGGTGGCCATTGCAAATCCAGAGCACAGTCTAGCAAGCTCAACAGCGCTTCTTGTTCTTGTATGTGAAAGAGGAAAGCGTCAGCCATGGCGAGCCACTGGGAAGCAGATTTAGCCCAGGCTATGAGGGGCCAGTGGGGAACTCTCTCTGTTTCTAACACAAAGCCATCCAGAGAGGGGAAGATGGTCCCTCAGAGAAGATCCCCTTCTGTATGTGGGGTGCATGGAAGGGGGTTGTGTATGGAAGATGATGCACAGAGTGGGTACAACGTGGACTTCGTGAAGCACTGTCATGTCCCTCCAGACCCTCCCAGAGGAGACTGTTAGATCATCTCCAAATCCCCTCCTGAGAGGGCTATGTAGTGAGAGTTTCCCACAGGGCCTCCCTCTCCCTCAACATGATGCAAGTGTCAAGAGCCTACAGCACAGAGAGGGCAAGCAGTCTGGCCCAGTCACCCAAATGGCCAGTAACAATGCTGAACTGAAGCCAGCTCCCCCAGAGGCCCAACTCCCTGCCCCACAATGGGCCTCAGTCTACTCATCTATAAAATGGGTATGACCTGGCACACACCACACTATAAGACATGCAGGGAGAGTACTGACCCCAGTCCACCCTGCCTGTGTAATCTATAGAGGAAAAAGTCATGTTACCATTATGGAGTTAGACCGTGGTCCCAAGGTCCCCTGAGGATTCCAGGGGGACCTAGTCCCCATAGCACTCTCTGTGAGAGCATGCTTCAGAGAGCTCAGTCCTTTCACAAAGGCGGGAAACTTGGCCAGCATGTATGTTAAAAGCCTGAGAAATCCTGCAGCCAAGACCCTGCCTGTGTTTCCCACACTTGCATACCCATGGAGAGCCTTTTCTAGAAGATTCTGAGTGCCCCCAAACAGCTAGCTCCACTCCACCTAGGGAGGTCCATCCTTAGAAACCACTAGGCGCTGGGAAGGAATGTCAGAGCAAACCAGATTCCGAAGCCCATGATGGTGGGACGGGGCCCACATGCTCCCTGCCTCTCAAAGGTGAGGTGGTCTGTCTGTCTGTCTGTCTGTCTGCCCTTGTGTCTGTGTCATATCTGTTTTCCCACCTCCCCTAATCCTCCACTCCTCCCAAGTCAAAAGAAGGGAAAGTTTAGTTCCCAGGGAGAGCTCAGCAAATAACATAGGCCAGCCCCCAGGCTCTCCCAGAGCTATGTGTGCAATTACCATTGTGTCCCTGTCCTGTTGGGAACATTCTCCATGACTGACATCCATAACCACCTAGAGTTACTACACTTGCCCCCATTCTACAGATGGGGAGCTAGCCACACCAACACCAACTCCATCCCTGTTCCTTCCCACACTTGCCCCATCCCCCATGGTCCTTCCAGAAGCCCTTGACTGAAAGCAACTGCCTCCCTCACCTTGTAGGCCTCTGATCAAGCTGCACATTGTGTGGAAGAAAGATGGGGTTCTGCTCTCCAATGGGATCAGCGACTACAACCGCAGGCTCACCATCACCAACCCCACGGTCAGCGACGCCGGGTACTACGAGTGTGAAGCCATGCTGCGAAGCAGCAGCGTGGCCCCTGTCACCCGGGGCGCCTACCTCTCGGTGCTGGGTGAGTCCAAGCAAGTGCTGGGGTTCCCCCTGCTATGGGAGAGGGAGGGCACAGCAGTGTGGGCTGATACCATCTCCACAGTGACTAGATATAAAAGCAGTAAACCTCTAATCCTGTCTCCTGCTCCTCCCCCTTCAGAGCCACCTCAGTTTGTCAGAGAGCCTGAGAGACACATCACAGCCGAGATGGAGAAGGTGGTAGACATTCCCTGTCGAGCTAAAGGTAACACCAAGGCATGAGTGTGGAGACCTTTGACTTCTCTGTCCTTGCCGTCCCTCCCAGGACATCTCTAA
Source organism: Mastomys natalensis (assembly GCA_021653895.1). Lineage (NCBI taxonomy): Eukaryota > Metazoa > Chordata > Mammalia > Rodentia > Muridae > Mastomys > Mastomys natalensis. The sequence continues at coordinate 71,599 of JAJTUV010001047.1, forward strand.
GCCCCACCTCCCTCTCCAGACCACATGGCTAAGCAGTGACAGGCTGGCTAGGATCTAGCACCCAGGAAACAAACAGCCAAATTACCGTAATCTCAGACTGCAAATCAACCCACGTAACTCCAGAGTTACAAATGAGCCCAAATTACCGTAATTTCAGGACAGGTGACAGACCCAAATTGCCCATAATTTGAGAGTTGTAGACAATGTCGAATCACCGTTTTGCCAGCATCCGCAGACCCGATGTGTCTCACTGAACGGGGGCCATCCACTCAGCCCATTTGAGAGGGGGAGTACCTGGCTTGTTCCTCGTCCCTGCTAGTCCTACTTAGCCCTCTGTCACAGTTTCCAGTCCTGACTGCCCCCATCCTGACAGAGCCAAACCTGAGGGATAGCCAGGAGATAGAGGGTTACAAAGGGCTATCGCATAGAGTGTGGGGACTCACGCATCTTGGCATCTAGAGACTGGGGCAGGAGGATTGCTGTGAGTTCCAGGCTGTCCAGAGAAGAGGGAATTCTGAACAAGGGTTCCGATGTAGCCCCAGTAGTGAAGAGGGGCTTCTGGAACTGAAGCTCTTCTGAGACCCTTAGGCAGAGGCCTATGGGAACAGAGGGGTGACAGGTAGACACTGCTGTCACATAATCTCAGCTGGATCTCTTGTTCTTGGCCGCCCAAGGGGAGCGACCTGGCTGACTTTACAGAGGCACCACCTAGCCCAGTCCCTCCTGTTTTCCAACGTACACATTTGCAAAGAGAGGAAGAAGCCAGTAAACAAAGATGCCTTATTTCATCTCATTCAAAACTCCGTGAGCAGTGAGATGAGCCATTATTTTATGTGCCACTAAGAAAGAAACAAGGCTGCCAATTAAACTGTGACATGCTGTCGATTGTAAGCCACACCCTGGCCCCCCCATCACATTGCAATGAATAGCAAAGAATTGTTGTCATACAATGGATGAAAAGCAGTGACGGTGATGGCTGAATGCAGGGTGGAAGGGGGGGGGGATGCTGCAGAGCTGTGTAGGGCACCCCTGGGGAAGTTAAGTTTGAGCAGAGGCAGAGAGACGGCGAACGAACAACGGGAGCATGGGAAGAGCCGAGGGACACCTATGGGGAGAGAGAACCAGGCCAAGAGATGGAGAACTCCATCTTCCTCTGTGTGCAGACCTGAGATGGGACGTGGGGGGACCTCCCGAGGAACAGAGGCCCATTTGCCTGCTCCTCTACCTGGGCTCCATTGTTGGGGATTCAGTACTGCTCTTGGAGGTTAGCACAAGACACAGAAGGCAGAGCCAAGCATTGTAGTAAAAAATTAAAGACACACCTGCCATCCCTGCTCAGGAGGCTGAGGAAAGAGAATTGACATGAGTTCAAGGCCAGCCTGGGCCTTGTCTTAAATATATAATAGTAATAAGGAAAGCGGAAGAAGAGGAAGGAGAAGGGATGAGGAGGAGAAAAAGAGTGGAAGGAGGAGGGGGGAAAGGAGGAGGAGAAGGAAGAAAAAGAGAAAAAGGAGGAAGAAGAAGGCAGAAGCAGGCATTGAAGAGGAAGCCAGGGATGGATAGTTAGCTCAGTTGATAGTATTTGAATAGCATGCATGAAGTCCTGGGTTCAATCCCCAGCACTGCACAAACCAGGCATGGTGACACACACCCTTTGTAATACAGTATTTGGGAGATTAAGGCGGGATCAAAAAAAAAAAAAAAAAAGTCAAGGCTATCCTCCACTACATAGAGAGTTCAAGGCCAGCCTGGGATACATGAGTCCCTTTGTCAAAAATAACAATGGGGCCTGGAGAGATGGCTCAGTAGTTAAGAGCACTTGTTGCTCTTGCAGAGGACCCAGATTTGACTCCCAGCACCCATGTAGATGGTTCACAAGCACGCATAATTCCAGATGTCCTCTTCTGAACTGTGTGAACACCCGTCACACACGTGATCACATACATCTATATAAGAAGAATACGCACACACATAAAATAAACACACTTTAAAATAATAAACCTGATAGAGGCTGGAGAAAGTGCTCAGAGGTTAGGAGCTCACACTACTCTTGCAGAGGACCTGGGTTTGGTTCCTAGCACCCACATCAGGAAAATCACAACCTTTAGCTCCAGCTCTGGATGGGATAGATGCCTCTGGCTTCCTCAGGCACCCCCACAGGCACATGCACACACATGTGCACACACACAATTTAAAATGAAATCATTTTTTGTCTGTTTGTTGTTTGGTTTTTTGAGCCAAGGTTTCCCTGTGTAGCCCTGGCTATCCTGAAGTTCCATAGACCAGGCTGGCCTCAAACTCAGGTTCTCCGGCCTCTGTCTGAAGTAACTCAATAGTAATAGGGACAGATGAGATGCCTCTTTGGCTGAAGGTGCTTGCCAAAAACGCTGACAGTCTGGATTCAATCCCTGGAACCTACATAAAGGTGGAAGGAGAGAGCTAACACCACAGCAGTGTCCTCTGCCTCTACCTGCATGCCCGAACCCATAAAAAGAAATAAAAATGCAAATAGTAGTACTAATGAACCTTCCCTCTAAAGATTGCCCGGTGAAGCATTTCTCTAGGAAACTGATTCTAGATTTCCATTTTCTGAAAAATCTCTATCCCAAATTTTTTGAGACTTTTAAAAGAACCTACTCCATAAAAATGATGCCTATGAGAAAGTTCTAGAAAGCAAAGGCACCCTAGGACCTCCTGCAGACTCTGGGCTGGGATGGGGCAAGATGAGTGACTGTGTCCCTGGCCTTCCGCAGGGGTGCCGTCTCCCTCCATCACCTGGTACAAGGACGCTGCGTTGGTGGAAGTGGGAAAGCTAGCACGCTTCAAGCAGCGCAGCGATGGCGGCCTGCAGATCAGTGGCCTGCTGCCCGATGACACCGGCATGCTCCAGTGTTTCGCCCACAACGCAGCTGGCGAGGCCCAGACCTCTACCTACCTGGCCGTCACCAGTAAGTGTACCCCCCTGTGCTGCCTCTGAGCCTCCCCATAAGGTACAGCATCCATCCACACTGCTGAGGAGCACGGTAGGGTGGGCCTGCACTGTGGTGGGATTCTGGGAGGCTCTCCCATGTGGCACCAGCTCGTCACATCCCCTCAACACAGCATCTGGTCAACTGAAAGGAACCCTGCTCACTCGTGGTCTTTTTCATGAGTCCTGGAGCCATTGATGCCCTTGGAGAAAAGCCAGTTCCAAGTGATGTGTCTGCTGACCTCGGGTTAGTGGAGTCACCTAGGGTTCCGGAGACTCAGCAAAAGGCAGCTTTTAGCTGCTCATTCTTGCACAAGTTAATGCATGTTCAATGGAGGTCAGGTCCCACTGACTTTGTCACTGAGGGTGTGAGCTTCCCTCTGTGTCCTCAGTTTCCCCTTAGTGGTGGTCTGAGGTTCCAGAGGACAGAACTCTCTTGACAGATACCTGGGGACCTCTCATGGGCCTCCCTGCAAAAAGCTCTGTAACACCAGGGCCAGCTAGTGGAGGGGAGGACCTGTCTTTTTTGTGGGCTCTGAGATCTTAGCCCCTAGCTGGGGATCTTCCTAGGTATCGCTAATAGATCCCGCTGTCTCCCTCCACAGGCATTGCCCCTAATATCACCAGAGGACCCCTTGACAGCACAGTGATTGACGGCATGTCGGTGGTGCTGGCATGTGAGACCTCAGGGGCACCACGGCCTGCTATCACTTGGCAGAAAGGTAGGCGGGAGAGTCACTCAGAGGACATAGTCATGTGAGAGTCTAGGAAAGTCTTCGACCCTAAGTTCCAGAGCGAGCAGAATTGAGCTCCCCGCTTACTGTTGTAAAGGCTGGACAGTGTAGCACCCATCTTTCACAATCCGCATTGCTCTGCTTTTTTATGTCTCTGTCTCTCCCAGGCTAGACCCAAGACCTCCTATGTCCCACTGCAAGAGGTCTATCTGTCCCAACCTGGTAGTGTCTCTATGCATCTGCCTGTCTGTCTATCGATCTATGTATCTCTATCTCTGGGTAACACCTCCCCTGCACTGCCCTGCAACACCCTTCATCTGTCCCTCACCCCCTTAGCTCCTCTGAAGGTGACAATCTCCAAAAGCGTCCCTTCCTGGGCAGAGGTACCCATCATCACCTTGTCAGCCTGTCTCCCCTCTCCTCCCCAGCCCAAGTGCAGCTGCCCCCAGGCCATGGCTGGCTGACTGCAAACAGCCACAGCAGACAGAGTGTGCGTGACCTCATCTGGTGATGGGCAGACATGGCGGTGGGTGGAGGAGTGGCAGAAAGGGAGGTAGAAAGGGTCCTGCTACTCTGTGAGCCTGTGAGCCTGTGAGCCTGAGTCCGTCACCAAGCCTCAGCTCAGCCTGTCATTAACAACTCATTTAACATTTCCAGAGATGGGTGGGTGCCCGAGACTGTCCAAAACTGGAGCATTTAGAGCCAATATCGAGGCTTCATCTGATACCCCATAAAACCCTCTGTCACCTCAGGGGAGCGCATCTTAGCCAGTGGCTCTGTCCAGCTGCCCCGCTTCACCCTGCTGGAGTCTGGCAGCCTGCTCATTAGCCCAACCCATATCTCGGACGCTGGTACCTACACCTGTTTGGCCACCAACTCTCGGGGAGTAGACGAGGCCTCGGCAGACCTGGTCGTATGGGGTGAGTGACCATCCGTAGGGGTGGGCCGCCAGCATCTGCACTTCCATACTGTTGGTGACACAACCAAGGCTCTTCCTGTCACGGGGATGATGACAAATTAACTCAGAAGCCAAGAACAGGGAGGTGATGGCCCTCCCAGCAAGGCCACCGGATGGAGAGGTTGTGCCATGGTTGGCTGAGTCCAGAGGGGGAAAAAAATTATATATATATATATATATATATATATATATATATATATATATATGCTGTCTTGTGTATTTTAGGGCAAAAATCAACACAGGGCCAGAGAGTAAATATTTTTGGCTCTGCGGGCCAGACAGTGTCCATCACGGTCCCTCTCCTACCCTTGTGCTGCTGAGAAGGCAGCCAAGACATTAGTGTCGTGACGGTGAGGCCCATCGAGGTAGGCTTGCCTAGTCAGTATGCTACTCACCATTATCAGCCTGGAGAGAAGCCAGCAGATCTCTCAAGCCTCTTCCACGTGAGGCGCGCACCCCAGACATAAGGATTTATGGCCACCTCTCCAATCTGAGCCCTAAGGAGTGAGTGGCTAGACCTTGTCGGTCACCAACAAGCTGGCCTGGTGGCTCTGGTCACTCTTAGCTTGCAGTTTCCATTCCCTCTATGGCACTGAGTCCTCACCATGTTTGTGGCTTCTGAAAATCACAGTGTCCCTAGGACACTTTGTCCTTTCCACTCTTCTGGGACTTTTATGTGACACGCACCTGTCAACATATGAGATCATCCTCTTCCAACATCCAGATGCACAGCTCTCGTCTGCCCCTCCCCTGCCTGGCCCGACTACACTGCCCGCCCATCATCTCTGTCCACTAAACACATCCCTGACGTCATACCCCTGCTCACTGCACCTTGTCTTACAGCCCGGACGCGTATCACGAAGCCACCCCAGGACCAGAGCGTCATCAAGGGCACCCAGGCCTCCATGGTGTGTGGAGTGACCCACGATCCCAGAGTGACTGTCAGGTACTCCACGCAAAGGGGGAGGGGATGCTGATAAGACAGGATGACAGCATCGGAGAGTTGATGCCACCTGTAAGGCCGTGCGTCACCTTAGGTGCTGTTTCCAGAGCTGGGTATGGGGCTGAGATGGAGAAGAGGCTTGGTGCCTAAAGGCCATGGTGTGTGAACTGTGTTGACGCAGAGTCCTGAGGCAGGAAATGGAAGGCAGAGAAATAGAGCAAGGAGGAGGACTACGGGGATGACTCCATGCTAAGAACACTTATGTGTAACCACAAGGACCTGAGTTCAAATCCCCGTACCCAAAAGCAAGTCACAGATACCTCTAACCCTAGCACTGTGGAGAAGCAGAGACGGGGTTGCTGGAGCTTGCTCGAGCCTACCGAGGTTCCGTGAGAGACACTGTCTAAGAGTACGAAAGAAAATTACAGACAGGACCCTGATATGCTCCTCTGGTCTCCACACACATAACACACACATATGCATGCACACCATACACATATTGTACACATACACGACACACGAAGAAAAGGAGCAACGAGAGAGGAGGGAGGCAGGGAGGGAAGGGAAAAGGGTGTTTAGGATGAAGAGCTGAAAGACTCCTGTTGTGTGCTCCCCACTTTTTAAACCCCCTAAGTAACCTCTCATGTGAATGAATTAGTTTAAGCACCTAAGGTCTTCATGTCTTATTTTAATGTTCATAATGGAGCTGTCAAGGTGAGACGACACAGAGGTGATCATATGGATAAGACAGGAGCCACGCTCAGGGGATGACCCCGGCAGAGGGCATGTAAGGGAAAATGCTTAAATGGAAGTTACCCACTGTCCCTGTGGGAAAGCCAGGACCTGGACCCTCAAGATGTCTGGGCCCTCAAGAGCTCAATGTGGGTGTATCAGCTGGGTGTCTGTGGACCAAAGCTTCCACATACCCAAGCTCTAACAAGGACACCCAGGGTACTCCCAAATCATAGGAAGATCTGGGAGCTACAACCAAGAGGGGTGTGTTGTGTCCCTTTGTGCTCTCCTGAGAGCTCCAGAAGGCTGGGGAGTCAGCATAACTGCTTCTTTAGAAGATTCCAGCAGGCTACTGTCTAGCTAATGAGTAGTAATACTGTCACACAATTGCCACAGAGGCCAGGAGGGGCGGGCACTCCTGCGTCCAGCAGACATGGCCTCCGTAAGCCTCACAATGGTGTCCTGGGGCGCCACCTGGTGGTCACTGGACAGAGGACAGTCTGCTAGTCAGTATAATAGAGTTCTGAGGAACCCGGATTGCAGGGCACCAGGCTAGCTCCTTAGGCAACACTTTGCCTGCCCAGGCTGAGAAATGCTTCATGAAGTGTACAACATTGACCTCTAGGGCATTGTCACACGCCAGCAGGGGCACATACATGAGCCCTGAAATCACACAGAGGTAGTCAGAATGTTGGCAGACTGACTTCAGGATCCATCGTCCTGGCTTTATCAGAGTTTTCTCTAAAAAAAAAAAAAATAATAATAATAAAGTAATTGTGAAAATGTCCTCAGAGAGAAGCCACATCCATGCCACCCCCGAGTCACAGTCTGGCACGACAGTGTCCTTTCTACATCCACTAGTTGAAAAACGCCGGAATAGCCGCTATGTTACCTCAGCAACTGTTTCCATTATTGTGTGTGTGTGTGTGTGTGTGTGTGTGTGTGTGTGCCTATGTGTGTATTGTGTGCCTGTATGTGCATATGTGCATGCATATGTATATGTGCATATGTGTGTGCAGGTATGTGTATGTGCATGTGTGTACATGTGTGCATATATGACTGTGTGTGTGCATACATGTGTGTGTGCGCACTGTGTGTCTGTATGTGCATATATGTGCGTATGTGTGCATATGTATATGTGTGTGTGCATATGTAGATGTGCATATGTCTGTGTGTGCAGGTGTGTGTATGTGCATGTGTGTACATGTGTGCATATATGACTCTGTGTGTGCATACACGTGTGTGTGCGTGTGTGCAGACAAGAGGCCAACATCAAGTATCTCTCTCTATCAGTCTCCAAGAGTCTCTCACTGAGCCTGGAGCTCACAGCTTTACCCAAGGCCAGCTCTCTGTCTCTGCTCCCAGCCTGTGCTCCTTGGGCAGTGGCAGCCCCTGCTGTCCTCTGCAGCCTTGAGATTACATAGGGGCAGGAGGAACAAATCTCAGTATTTTTAAAGCTGCCCAGTGATTCTGATATTCTTCCAGAAACAGGATATTCTAGCTACAAAGCACAACGGGGTCCCCTGAGCAGACTAGAAAGGGAGAAACGCTCACATTCAAGCATTGGCCGCTCAAATCCCAAGTGATGTGTTGTCAAGACAAAGCCAGGCCCCGGGGGTGAGGCCCAGACAGCTGCGAGCTGCCCGCCATTCTCAAAGAATCTATTTGGTGTCTGGTCCAAATCTAGACAGGACATGAACAATTCACTTTGAGACATTATTATTCTTAATAAATATTTTCTTATACATTTACCATGTAATGAATTTATTACATTGCAGGAGGAAAATTCAGATCAGGAAAAAAAAAGGATAGCGGAAAAACACATGTAGAGTTAACTGTTCCTTTAATTAGACACCATCGGTAATGATATTTGAGGTCCATTAAAGAAGGCAGACGCACTCTAGTCTCTAATCTTTTTCCCTTACGGACCTGCTGTGCCCCTTGTGTCATGTCAATAAATATGTTTGCATCAACTCAATTACCAGATTGCTTAGAGTCCACTGTCTGAGGGAAACAGTTTGCCAGTTCACAGCGACTGCATTTTTTTATTAATTATTATTTCTAAAATTTTGCTAACATGGAGAAATCTCATTAAGAGCATCCTGGTAATCAAATTTTTTACACGTCTCTGATTTCCTAAAGATTGGCTGATGTTATCTAAAGCCAAAAGGGTCCCTGAAAGACCACTGGTCGGATGAGTTAACGGTCACGTTATATAACTAGATTCTTCTGAAAATTTTCTACCCTAATGAGGTGAAGAGACTTGGAGGTTATTTATTTATTTTTATTTGTTTCAAGTTTGATTTATGACAAATGATGCTAAGAGTGTGATATGGATAGAGGGGTGTGTGTGTGTGAGTGTGTGTGTGTGTGTGTGAGTGTGTGTGAGTGTGTGTGTGTGTGTGTGTGTGTGTGTGTGTGGTTTTTTGAGATACACTTTTGTTGTGTAGTCCAAGGTGGGCTGAAACTTGTAGTCATTCTCCTGCTTCAGCTTCCCAAGTACTAACATTACAGACGTGAGCCATCGAGTCTGGCCAAGTGTATATTTTGTTTACTTTTGTAAGAAACCACTCAAGCCAGGAATGATGGCACACACCTTTAATCCCAGAACTCGGGAGGCAGAGGCAGACAGATCTCTGTGAGTCCGGGGTCAGCCTGGTCTACATAGCAAGTTCTAGGCCATCAGAGCTACATACTGAGACCCTGTCAAGAAAATGGGAAGTGGGTGGGAAGCAAACACCCCAAGTGTCTTTCAGAAGCGTGGTACACATCTTGGAGGAGGGGGTATTCCCCTGGCAGACGCTGGGTGATGTTGGCCATTCTACTGTTTGTGGGGTGGTTCTTGTTGCTGTTCTGAAGTAGTATTTATTTATTTATTTATTTATTTATTTATTTATTTATTTATTTATTTTTAATTATGTGCATATGAGGCCAGGGCAGGGGCTATGTGCCTGTGGGTGCAGTACCCACTGAGTCCACCAGAGGGCGTCAGATCCTTTGAAGCTGGAATTGCAGGCAATTGTGAGCCTCCTGCCTTGCTTGGTTCTAAGAACCAAGCTCCAGACTTCTGCAGTAGCAGAATCCGCTCTAGAATCGTCTTTCCAGCCTATCGGCTGCTCTAATCTGCATTTCTCAGCGGCCTGTGAGACAAACATCTCATTTCTGTTTCCCTCTGCGTGTGTCTTCATCGGGGAGGTATCTGCCAAGGACTTCAGCCCAGTTTTTAATCAGCCTGTTTGTTTTCTCAGGGTTGAGTTCTAAGACGTCTCTGTATATTTTGGATAACAGCGCCTTATCAGATATTTGTCATGCAAACATCTTCTCCCAGCCCGTGGCTTCTCTTTTTATTCTCTTGGCAATATCTGTGGAAGAGTAGAAAATTTTAATTTTGACAAAGTCCATCTTATCAATGCCTCCCCCCTCACCACCACCACCACCACCACCACCCCCAGGGATCAGGCCTTCAGTGTAGGATCTGCAGTCAGCGCCAAAGGCTAGGCCTTCTAGATTTCCCACTACCTCCTAGCAGCTGGGAGATTCCGCATTGTGCATTTAGGTTTGTAGCCAACTTTGAAATAAAGTTGTGTAACAGGTATGAGGCTTGTAACTACAGCTGGCTGTAGCCGTGATGCCCAGTGACTTCAGCATCACTGTTGAGGGGACTTTACTTTTTTTAATGCTCATCTGTTGCTGCTGCTGATGGTGGTGATGATGATGGTGGTAGTGATGATGATGATGATGATGGTGGTGGTGATGGTGATGGTGGTGGTGATGATGGTGATGATGGTGGTGGTGGTGATGCTGAAAATGCTGATGCTGATACTGGGAGGGAATTTTTACGTTTTGGCGGGGGGGCGGGGGGGGCATGAACACACGTGAAAGTCATAGGACAACCTGGAGGAATTAATCCTCTCTTACAACCACGTGGGTCCTGTAGTCATCTGCTGATCAGCAAGACCTTTACCCACTGAGCTATCCCACCAACTCTGGTTTTGTGTCATTGAGTCTGTAGAAATCTGATTTCATCACCCAGGAATCAATAAGCCATTTCTATAAAGGGCCCGGAGGAGATGGCTTAGGCTTTGAGAGTCACGTGGTCTTGGACATCGCTGCTCAACTCTCTCTGTAGATAATATGTCCACAAATGGGCGTGTCCGTGCTACCACGAAACTCTGTAGAGGGACCAGAGATGCAGCTCAGCTGCTGCTGCTCTTCCGGAGGACACGAGCTCGGTTCCCAGCACCTGTGTGGCCGCTCACAATTGTGACTCCAGTCCTAGAGGATTCAGTGCCCCCTTCTATCCTCGCCAAACACAAGACACACACGTACTATACATATACATGCATGCAAGCACACACTCATACACACAAAATACAAACAACAAATCTTGAATTTTGAACAGTTTAGGTATGCAAGCATGTAATGGACCATCATTCCCTGACCCCACTGTGGAAGATACTACATTCTGGATTTGCCGTATATGCAGCTAACCTATTCTTCCATCCCTTGTATTTCTAATTAGAATCAAGTACTTATTAATTACATTCAAGTTCAGTAACGAATGCTTCCCAGGCAGGGACATATGCTCCCTGAAGCCTCATGTCCTGAAGCAAAGAGTGTCTGCTTGCCGTGGGTATTTCCTAAGCCGCAGTAACCCTCTGCAAATAGATCTGCGTTTAGGGAAAGCTTGTTCATTCCCCAAACGCTTGCAAGGCTGATTCTTTTCTAGGTAACGAGATGAATGGGAAGTGACTGGTATTGTCCATTTCTAAATCTATATTAAAAGCCTTTAAAATTAACTTGGCAGCTTCGCTGCTGATAATTTGTCTTTGAAGAAGCGGAGTGTAGGTAAACATTCTTCAATGCGGGCGTTCGTCACATTACTAACTACAATAGCAGATGAAAAGGAGGTACGTCCCACATCGGCAGTCAGTGAAGTGACAGGACTGTGACTGAACACCCTGCGTCTGGTTTCGGTTTGATATATGGTATGGAAATCTCACATGAAAAAGAGTATATGGTACTTTGATAAGAGAAGACAGTTTTAAAAACAAGATGTATAGAAATATGGGCGAATGGATGGACAGATGAACTTGTGGGTAGGTAGGTTCTTAGATAGGTAAGTGAACAGATGATGGGTGGATAGAAAGATGGAGGATGGATGGATGGATGGATGAGTTGGTGGGTGGGTGGGTGGGTGGATGGATGGATGGGTGGATGGACAGACAGGTGGATGGATGGACAGATGGATGGATGGATGAACAGATGGATGGATGGACAGATGAATGTGGATGAATGGACAAATAGACTGATGGATAAATGGATGAATGGATGGGTGGATGGATGGACGGATGGATGGATGAGTGGGTGGGTGGATGGATGGATGGGTGGGTGGGTGGGTGGGTGGATGGATGGATGGATGGATGAGTGGGTGGGTGGATGGATGGATGGATGGGTGGATGGATGGATGGGTGGATGGACAGACAGGTGGATGGATGGACAGATGGATGGATGGATGAACAGATGGATGGATGGACAGATGAATGTGGATGAATGGACAAATAGACTGATGGATAAATGGATGAATGGATGGGTGGATGGATGAATGGACAGATAGATGGATAGACAGATGGGGATGGAAGGATAGGAATAGATAGATGGAAAGCTACCTAGACAATGGTAGGTAGCTAGATGGCTGAAAGGACAGATTGATCACTAGAAATCATTGATATAAATATTCTTCAGTAAAAACATCAATGGCTAACTCGTACTGGCCGCTTAACATATTTGACACTCCTGTAAGGATTTTATACTGGTTTGACACACAGCCTTATGTAGTAAACAGGTTCCACATGTTACAAATGGCAAATAAAGTCAACGAGGCTTAAACAAACCTACCCCAGATCACATCAGAAGCTGCTGGTATCGGGGATAGCCTTTGGCCTGAGCTTCCAACCGCAGGACACAGTATTGCTGCAATCCACCAACAGGGAACCAGGGAAGAATCTAGAAGTAGGGACTGATGTTCCCGTGTAATCACAGTCTCTCCCAGGACTGAAAACATTTTTCCTTCCCGTTGTCCCTCTTTTCCGTTTCCCCCATTGTTTATCTTGCAATGGTTTATATGCTTCTGTTGATTTTTTCTATTCAAACTCGGGGTTAAAATATCCCAGACGTACTCTTCTTGGCAATCTTCCATTCTCTAACTCCAGGTAACTTGGGGACCCTGAGGTTAACCCAATACTGTCCCCAGGTGGCATCTTGTTCTTCTGAAAACTATAGTCCACCTTCCCCGGAGGGCACTGTGCACCTCACCTCCGTGGAGGCAGCCCTTGGAATATGCCCGTGACAATGATAATGCCTGTGTTGTCTCCCTAACAACTCCGGAGGAGGTATTTCGTACTGTCATGCGCTAGCGTGTGTGTCATTTCTCATGACTCCCTTTGTTCCAACTGGCTGAAGCTAAAGTGATATTTTTTTGGACACTAAAGTCAATTTGTCACCGTGATCTAACGATTCCCCTCATAGACCTAGTTCCAAAATGTAGTCCGCTCAGAAAGTTTGATTCCTTCGCCAGATGTAATCTTTTAACATCTTCGGAGGAATTCCTTCGGCTGGCTCTTTCCCAGTGGCTGTTTTGCGATGGCTTCTGGCCAAAAGTGACAACATTTTGACCCAGATCTGAACCCAAAGTGTAAATGACCAGTAATGGCCTGCTGCTTGAACGCTCCCGGACCCAGCTCCTGCCACAGGACTGATTGACCTCCAGGCTCTCCCCAGGGAACATCTTCCTCCCATGCCCTGCTCCCAGCCCACAAGCCCAGTCCCAGAGGCAACACATGTAACAGCCTCCCACCTGCCTGGGGAACATACTCCCCACATGGAGGCTCGGGTGTGGCCCACTCTGGAAACTTTCTGACCTCCTCCCCTTCCATAGGTACGTGTGGGAGAAGGATGGGGCTACCCTGGCCGTGGAGACTAATCCTCGGATCCGCCTGGACAAAAATGGCTCCCTACACATCTCACAGACGTGGTCAGGGGACATTGGCATATATACCTGCCGGGTACTCTCAGCTGGCGGCAATGACTCTCGAAATGCCCACCTTCGAGTCAGGTAAGGGCAAAGGAGGTATGGGTAAAGGGTAACGGCAGCAATGGGGTGTTCAGATCCAATTAGCTTCTTTTGGTCATGACAGAAAGTCGTATATGACTAGAACCACCCAAGTACCCTAAAACACCTCCTCAACATCCTTCTAGGCCTGTCCTACAGCTCAGGGACACTTCTGTCAGGAGCAGAAGTCTTCATAGGCCTTAGATGGGGCTCTAGTTCCAGAGAGAAGAATTGGCAGCCATAAACAACTACTTACTCCAGATAGGGCACCAAGATGCCAAAGTCCAGCTTGGTGGACCAATAAGTTTATCCGACTTACTCACAGGGGTATGGTTAACCCCACGGCAACTGCATCACCAAAATATCCCACTCCAACATGGATGGTAAGTTCCTCCTAGTTGCAAAAATGAGTTCCATCTTGGAACAAGATTACTCGCCTTCCCGGGGGAGGAAGGGAAGGAGGGGTTAGTGAGGATCTCAGGTGTGGGTCTAACCACCGCCGTCTCCTATGAGGGAACATCAACAGGCAATCTTCATTTTATTCTTTTTATTGTTTGAGAATTTCATACATACATGTAATGCACCTTGATCAAGTCTACCCCCATCTTTCCCGTCCTACTCCTCCCTGTACCCCCACAACCTTTTCCTCTCCACCTCATGGTCTTTGTTCTTAAACCTCTTGAGTCCATTTAGTGGTGGCTGTATGGGTATGGAACCGTCTACTGGAGCATGGAAGCGTCTGCTAGGATCAAATCCCTAAAAGAAATCAGTATCTTTCCAGCTCTAGGTGGGACTCGAGTCTTCCCCCTTCTGTACTGAGATTCAGGCTGATTTGATCTTATGTAGGTCTTGATCATATTTCCAAGATGATCTGATGACGATGTACCATGTATAGCTGAGCATGTCACAGTCTCTTCCTCTCTGCACATTGGCCAGCCATGGGTCTCTGTAATTGTCACCATTTACTGAAAGGCACAGCTTCTCTAGTGAGGACTGGAAGATGCCCCAATCCAGAAGTGTAAGGATAAAGACTAAGGAGGTGGTTAATTTCTATGTCTACTTAGGACAATAATAGTGTTAGATTCAACCCCGTTACCACGGGTTTTAAGCCCATTTAATGGCATCAGCCCGAGTTCTGTCTTGTGATACAGACCTTGAGTCCAAGCAGGAAGTGACTGGTCACTCCCATAACAACTGTGTCACTACTACACCAGCGAGCGGGTGTATCTGGCCAGGCAGGCTAGGTAAGAACATTGATTCCTTTCTTCCCTGGGTAGCATATATTGAACCTTCCAGAGATGTAAAAGCAAGATAGTAGGGATGAAGCTTCAGGTTGGTATCGGCTTGATGACTCCATGTAATCTGTACGGTCTCTTCAGCGGTAAGGTCTTACCATCAAGTTCTGGAAGTTGAGAGAAACTGCAACAGCCTATAATGTAAGCTATGGGATCCCACTGCCCAACAACTTGGAAAAGGATAACCCATACATACCACTGGGCTTTTTTTATTGGCTAGCCTATAAAATTGTAGGCTGGTATCTAGGAGAGGCATTGTGCTCCTATTAGAGATGAACTCCATTTAAACTCCTTTTATATATGTATATTTGTATATTTTTAGGAAGCTTCTGCAGTAGAAGGTTTCCGTATGGTAATCCCATGAAGGTCCTCTGTGGGTTGTCACAGCTGCTTAGACGAAGGGAGTAACGGCTGCTGGGCAGCCAGTGCCTGTAATCTAAGGATAGGATTTGGAAGGTGGAGGAAAACAGATCAGAGGTTCAAGGTCATTCTCTACTACATAGCAAACTGAAGATCAGTTTAGCATGAAGGACCGCATTCCATAACACACACCTAGTACACATTGTCATGGAAACGTAAGACTCTCTGAGTGTGCAGCTTGGCTGCCGCCTGATGGCAGAGCATGGCACTCGGAGTGGCCCCTCCACACACGTCTCTCCTCCAGGCAGCTCCCCCACGCTCCTGAACACCCCGTGGCAACGCTCAGTGCCGTGGAGAGACGCGCCATCAACCTGACCTGGGCCAAGCCCTTCGACGGCAACAGCCCTCTGATGCGCTACATCTTGGAGATGTCAGAAAACAGTAAGGTCCCCACTGTCACCTTCCCATGTCCGCAACAGAGCCTGGGCAAAGTGGGGTGTGGTCTGTAAGGTCACCTTGTGAGTCAGCTAGCCCTACCACACTCTTCCTGGGCCTCTGGGCACAGCAGGTCTTCTCCCGGGGCAGCCATAGTTTCCTTGTGTGCAAAGGGGGTAATGAGCTTACTTTTAGAATTATGAGTGACCCCCAAACAGATGGTAGACTATTATGACTTTGCAACAAGATTGGTGTGTCAGTGTATCCTATAGTCCCAGCATTTGGGAGGCAGAGGTAAGACAATCAGAGTTCAAAGGTTGGCTTTGAGCTATTTTAGGGTAGGGCTTGTATAAGACCTGGCACAGTAGCAGCAGCCTCAAAGACAGCAGCTGTTGTTCTTACAAGAGCCCCACTGTGATACCCTCGGTGATACCCTCCGCATGGCTTTTCCAGAGCTCACTGATGCAAGGGGGAATCGAAGTAGCTCGCTTCCCATGAATCTCTGCTTCCCCTCCACTTCCTCCCAGCTCCCTCCAACCCCTGGATCACGTGGGCTAGCGGGACCCAGAGAAGCTGAGATGGTGACCTATACTGGCCCAAGTTATGGAGACATTCATTCTCCTTCCCACCCAAAGGAGAGGGATGGGGATGAAGGGTAGACTCGATCACATCGCTGGCTGACAAGATGGCTCAGCCCGTAAAAGCAGCTTGCTGCCAATCTCGATGACCTGAATTCAGTCATTGGGAACCACATGGTGGACAGAGAAAACCAATTCCCTCGAGTTGTCCTCTGACCTCCATGTGACACATGGCACATACACACCCATAGACGTACACATATATACACAGAAGGAAATAAAAATTGAAAATTCTTTTTTTAAAAGAAACATGTCCCCCTCACACACAATGTCCCCCCTACCCTAATCCTGTGTGTCTGCAGACGCTCCCTGGACCATACTCCTGGCCAGCGTGGACCCAGAAGCCACCTCAGTGATGGTCAAGGGACTAGTTCCGGCTCGTTCCTACCAGTTCCGCCTCTGCGCTGTCAACGATGTGGGCAAAGGACAGTTCAGTAAGGACACAGAAAGGTAAGGGGAGCAGATGTCCCCCTCAGAGGGACTCCACCTGCCTGCCTCCAAACTACAATGACACATGGGACAAGCCACAGAGCGGGTCTGGCTTGGTATCTCTCAGTCTTCCACTCTGTAGAATGGGGGAATGATGTGCTTAAAGGAAACAGCAGAGTTCTGTGTGTACAGTGCGGTCCACTATAAGCATAAACAAGCTTGGGCCGTTCCCGTGATCATGAGCTGGGCAAGTTCAAAGATTCCCTGGATTCTGCTCAGTCCTGTGAGCTTCCATCATGCTTCAAGGGGAGAGGAAGTTCCAGGGGGAAAGGGGGTTCCTTAGTGTCCTTGTCTGATTCCAAACAATTGCCAGAGCCTGCGGGCATCCCCACAAAGCTTTCACAAGATGACGGACACCAAGGACAACTAGGCAATCCACACAAAAGCTCCTCATGGTGAACGCATTTCTACGGAAGCTGGACTCTGCTCGGCTTACCCTGTGTGAGAAGCAAGCCGCCTCTACTGGGAAAGCAGTCGTCATTTAGGATGTCGGAATGGCTGTGACACAGTATAAGCACCAAGCTGTGCAGTTGGCTCTGCAAAAGATGCCTTCCGAGCTGGACGAATTGGCATGGGCCTGTAGTCTTAGTGTCTGGGAGGCTGAAGAAGAACCATGAATTCAAGCTAAGCCTGGGCCAAGCCGTCTAGGGTATAGAGCAAGACCCTGTCTCAAAAAGACAGCAATAGTGTGGCTTGAGGGGTGGCTCAAGTGTTCAGGTGGGAGGATCTGAGCCCTGGCTCTCAGCAACTTCGGGTAAGTGGACCATGGTGGCCCTGCCCGTGACCCTAATGCTGACGAGCCAGAGATGGGCATATCTCTGGTCTAGCTAAAGCAGCAAACTACCAGACGTGGTGGCACACACCTTTAATCCTGGCACTTGACAAGCAGGGACAGCAGATCTCTGAGTTCAAAGCCAGCCTGATCTACAGAGTGAGTTCCAAGACAGCCAGGCCTACACAGAGAAGCCATGTCTCAAGCAAGCAAATAAAGTGGACCTGTTGAGATGGCTTAGCAAGTAAACTTGTCCCTAAGCCTGGTGGCCTGAGATGTCAATCCCCAGGGCCCACATGGTGGAAGGAGAGAGAACTATTTCCTATACGTTGTCCTCTGACCTCCACATGTGCACTGTGGCATGTGTATACACACACACACACACACACACACACACACACACACACGGTAATAAACACTACTGAGCATTTGCAGTATTCCAGGCTGGGTTTGGCCCCCAGGAGGTGCATTGAACAAGCAGGAGCTCAGCCCCTGGGAAATGTCAGAATCACAACAGGGACCCTCAAAGTCCCAGGAGACCCTGCCCGTTTCTGCTGTGCCTGCAGCTGCTCTATGCATCAATTTGTCCTCGTCCAGAATCTCTGTGCACATAGTCCTGAGTCACCACAGGAAAGGTTAAACCACCCTCTCTTTAAAAGCTGAGAGCAGACAGGACTGTTTGGGAAGCTATCCATCAGAGAGCAAAAACGTAAAAAAATAAATAAATAAATAAACAAAAAGGGAAAGGCATCCATCAAAAATAATTAACTTTTGTTTTTTAATGGATAAGTGTCAGCGGTGTGAAAAATACACTTGGGCGGAACACGGCGTTCCCCAGCCATGCCGGGGAAAGAAATGTGGTACTTGCCTTCAGCAGACAGGCTGGGCTCCTTCCCCCAAACCACGGCCACCCATCTATCCTGGGGCTCTGCCCACTCAGCAAGGGGGTCTAGATAAGACCCACCACCAAAGCCTGTGGGAAATGAGTGATACTCCTATTCCTAAAACAATTAAGACAGGCACAGTAGTAGCATGTGCCCGCAATCCTACACTCAGGAAGCTGAAGGAAGAGGGTCACAAGTTCAAGGCCACCTTGGGATAAAATGCAAGACCCTGGCTCAAAATTATTTTATTACTACTACTACTGCTACTGCTACTACTAATACTAATAAAAGGAAAGAAGCTCAGAGACATTAACTGAGCTGCCCCAAAACACACTGCAAGGCTGCAGAATTATCAGGGATGTGTGTAGTATGGCTAGCCTTTTGTTATTTATTATACGCCTATGTAGATGGGGTAGAGAAAGGTCCAATCACGCTTGCTGCTTTTTGCTCTAGGGTCTCCCTTCCCGAGGAGCCTCCTACGGCCCCTCCACAGAACGTCATCGCCAGTGGCCGGACCAACCAATCCATCATGATCCAATGGCAACCACCTCCCGAGAGCCACCAGAATGGGATCCTCAAGGGCTACATTATCAGGTACAGGGCCATTCTAGGGCCAATAGGGCTCCTGACCCTCTGGGAGATGGGTAGGGGGAGTGGTTTAGAAAACAGTCCAGATTCAGGATCCATCCTTGCCGACATAAAGACCAGGGGATAAGAAATGCCTATTCTGTGACAAGAAGGGCTTATGGTAAAATTGCCAAAGATGGGACTAAGTTGATAGCCTTGAAAACTAGTAGGACGGGCTGAGCAAGGACAAGGTTTAATCCCCTCAGGCTGCATGGAAGCCAAGGCTGATGCAGGGCAGGGCTGATGTCAGAGCAGACAGGAAGCGAGAAGTGACTATGCCAACAGCCCCCCCCTGCACAACTCCAAATGTCCTGCTGCAGGCCTGACTTCTGTCTAAATGAAGGTGTGTCCAGCCCTCGGATCATGTGTGAGGCAACGCTAGTGATGAATGGGTCTCAACAGGAGAAACGCAAACTTATTTAGAACATTGAAAGGGTTTGTTTGGGTTTTTCCTGTTTTGTTTTGTTTTTGCGATTTCTTTTTGCAATTCAACTGAGCAATTCTCGACGTGAGCTTTGCATTTGACAATGTCATTTCACAATAAATATCTGAAGGTCGGACAGACACCCCGGCTCGATGGAGCACAAGTGAAGAAACCAAGGGGCAAGAACTGGCTGAAAGGAGAAAGTTATTTTTCTGGTTCTCGCTGAAAACAAAGTCCAGTTCTGTGGACTTTTAAGCTTTGCATTTGACTGAGAACTGTTTCACTAATAACCCCAAAGAAAGCGTGGGAGCTGACCAAACTAAAATACCCCTACCTACGAACAGCTCAGTGTGAGGTGGTGAGTTCAATTCCCAGGACCCACATGGTAGAGGGAAAAACCAGTTCCTACAGATTTTCTTCTGATCTCTACAAGTGTGCCATGGAATGGGCACATCCACCACACAGAGGCTGAAGAGATAGTTCAATGGTTAAGCATGCTTGTACTTGCTGGTTGTTCATCCAAAGGACCCGGGTTCAGTTCCCAGCACCCTCAGTGGCAGCTCATATCATCTGTAGCTCTAGTTCCAGGGAATCTAATATCCATTCTTGGTCTCCCTAGGCCCCAAGCACACACGTGGTATGCAGACATATATGCAGGCAAAACACTCATGCACATAATTTTTTAATAATATTTTAATTATCTTAGGATTTGTAGTTAGTGGAAACACCCATCTGTATTCTAAATTTGGCTGGCTGCAAAACATTTTTTCAAGCCCGTGCCTCTTACTTACACAGCAAGACCCCGGGTGCTGCCGCCCCCCACAGTTGGAAGAGCCCATGATCCTGGCTACCCCATGGTCACTTGATTTTTCTATGGTTTGGGGGATTATCCTAAAAGTTCTCAGCATGTGGTCCCCAACCCAACAGGCTCAGTGCTGCCTCAACACTGGTGAGAAACCCTGACTGTCAAGTCTGTTCCCAAGACCTCCTCCTACGCCGATAGTCTAGCAGTCTGTGTTTTAACTATCCTCTGGGTCATACTGATTCATGCTAAGGCCTAGCACATACCGGCTCTGGGGCTTTGGGAATGTGTAGAAACACTTTGGGGGCTCTGATTCTGCAACTGCTAGACCCCAAAATAGGTAAGCATTATGCTTCTTCCTAGGCCTAGTACACCATCCACACAAAACACCCCACATCTGCTTGCCCCTATCCCTTCCTTTGTCATGGTTGGTTTGCAGCGGGAGGTAGATACGGGAAGATCCATAGCCTCTGGGGTTCTCAGTCCCCATCAGCCAAGGAGCCACTGTACCAAGGAAAGAAAGAAAATCGGCTAAACTTAGGGAGTACTTTTCTGGTTCATGATCTCCAAACACCTATGACACCTTCCCTAGGGACTCTCAGCCTCTGTGGTGGCAATCTTGTCCATGTCTTCCAAACCCATCTAAAAGATGGGATGTCTGTGGCTCCGTTGATTAGAATGTTTGCCTAGCACGCATGAAGTCCTGAGTTTGATCCCTAGCCTCATATAGCTTGGGCGTGGTGCGCAGCTCTGTAGTCTCAGCACTTAGGAAGTGGAGGAAGAGGGATTAGAAGTTCAAGATTATCCTCAGCTATATAGTCTGAGGTCAGGCATCCTGGGCTATACTGCCTAGACCTGTACTATCCAGCAAAGTAGCCAAGAGTCAACTGTCATGACTCAAAGCAATTAAAACTCTGACAAAGTCAAATTCATCCCTCGTTTGCACAAAACCCATTGTCACATGGCCGGCAGCATGAACGCTAGTGGTCACCCTATTAGGCAGCCCAGATGGCATATCAATGGAGCACTCCCAGAAGCATACAAAATGTTAACAGGCAGTGCTGCTCTGGGCAGTTTGCCAAGCACTAGTCTGTAGGCTGATTCAATCCACTTTTGCCTCTTCCTTCAGATACTGCCTGGCGGGGCTACCTGTTGGGTACCAGTTTAAGAACATCACCGATGCTGACGTCAACAACCTGTTGCTGGAGGACCTCATCATTTGGACCAATTATGAGATCGAGGTGGCTGCCTACAACAGCGCCGGGCTGGGTGTCTACAGCAGCAAAGTCACGGAGTGGACGCTGCAGGGAGGTGGGTGGAGACAGGGGCCATGGAAGACCAGGTGCGTCCCTTTTTCCAGGTCCCTGGGTCTGTTGGGCCACATGCCCGCTGGGTAATCCAGGTGTCCAGTTATGAGCACCCCAACTCATGTGGCTTCACCTGGGCCTTCGTTACGGTGCTTAGGTGACATCTCCACCTTACACCTGGCTCTCATGAGACAGATGGCTGAGAGGAAGAGAAGAGAGTGGTTAGGAGTCATGTGGGAAGAGGCATAGGGACCTTCTGTGGTATTTCAACATGAACTGGGTAACAAGACAGCTTGGGAGGTGGATCAGACAAATTTAATGAACTTGAATTAATCCAGAGAGCAGGAGAGGAAGGGGCCCTTGGGTTTGCCAAGCGTTGTCTATTGAGTCTGCCCGTGTCCTCTACCACATTGGACAAGATGAACTGGTACAGAGGTGGGGGAACCCCTCAGCTACAACACAATCTCTTGATCTCTTCTAGTTCCCACGGTGCCCCCGGGCAATGTACATGCAGAAGCCACAAATTCGACAACCATCCGCTTCACCTGGAATGCCCCCAGCCCCCAGTTCATCAACGGAATCAACCAGGGCTACAAGGTAGGCGAGGGTCTCTTCGGTGTTAGGAGCAGGGATGGAGGGCCCCAGGGAAGAGCAGTAAAGTCACTGTGGGCTTCTGAAACCCCTCGACACATGCCTCTCCAACAGGCAGAGATCACAGATAAAAGCAGGAGGGGGGCGTGACTTTCAAGGCTACATAGAGGGTCCTAGGAGAGTATACTGTGACCCAGTTGTCACCAGAAAGAGGCTGTCCTCAGTAACTCCAGCTACAAACAAGGCCTGGACCCCTAGACATTGTGGTACTCCATCAGAACGGTGCCCCAGTCACTCACCCCTTACCACCAACATACAACCTGCCAGGCAGGTCTCCAGGAGCTGCACCTGACCCCAAACACAGTGAAGAGAAAGCCTCAGGATTAGGGCAGAGTTGAACTAAAAACCCCAGCTTGCCTCTTGCAGACTGATGTCTTGGATTAGGGCATGGATGTCGCTCCCTCTCCTTATACGTTCATGAGTACCAGTGGTCTCATCCCCTCTTCTTGCAAAAGTGCCAGTCACACTGGGTCAGGGCCTGTTCCTGATGACATCACTTAACTTTAAGCAGCACTTTAAGAGCCCAGGTTCCAAACACAGCCACACTCTGGGCGTCAAGCTTAAAACTTCAACAAACGAATTCAGTACAGGCACGGTCTAGCCAACGACCAATAGAAGCATCTAAGTTGTAGCCATACCAATTTTAGCTGGTTTTCTGGCCAGTTTAAACTGCTGGACATTAGGATTTCTCAGTCTTCCTGTTCTTTATCCCAGGCCTGGGGTCCCCTTCTCCTCATGCAAGGAGGCCTGCTGTCTTCTGAATGAGCCCACACCACGTAGCATAGGCAAACACCACATTTGGGAGCTTCTTGCCCTCAGCAGGGGGAGGCAGGTAGATGTCACAGGATCATTTCCAGGTATGAAAAAAGAAACGGGGAGTTTAAGAGTCTGGGGAGCCAGGAGAAAGGAGAGAAAACTACAAACTCTGGGTTTTAGATAAGGGTCCCAGTGATTTCAAGGTGACAGCTACCATATCCGTAAGTCCTCTGCACTGAGCCTGCGCGCGTACGAAAGGACAAGTGCCTACACCATTAAGACTGTAAGTTTGGGAGGCTGGAGAGGAAAAGAGTGAGATTGTTTGGCAAAAAGAATCTTCTAGTTGTGTTAGAAGCAACCTAGGGACCAGAGCTGGAGCCACTGGGTCACAAGGTGGTCAATCCCACGAAGGCAGAGAGCGCTGGCCAAAAAAAGAGTCTTCCCGGGATGGGGGCTGCAGCCCAAGCTTACAGTTGCTGACTGGCCGGAAAAGGCTGCTAATTGGGACTCGAGGGAGGGAAAGAGGTCTGCATGGCTGTGGAACACAGAGGCCGAGCTGGGAACAATTAACTTCTGGCTGCCAAGTCTAAGCACAAGTTTTATTCTACATGTGGGAGGGATGAGCTACAAGCTTCTAAGACGAAAAGCCCCGCAAGGGCTCAAAGGCCACCAAGTGGCTGGGACAACTAGGGCAATAGCCTGTGGTGACCCAGAACAAGAAGATACTGCAGAAGCCCCCAACCCTGCTTAATCCCAAGCTCTTCCTTTTGCCTGGACTCGGGAACTGTGCAAATGGGCTTGTGACCATCAGCTGCCCAGTATTTACGGGGACTTAGCCAATACCAGGCAATCAGCTACATACGCTGCTCATTCTCTCATGCAAGTGACTTTGAACTTACGATCCTCCTGCCTCTACTTTCCAAGTCCTAGGTTTATAACATGTACCACCACATCTAGTCTACGCAATTCTGGGGATCGAACCCAGGGCTTCAGGCATGCTAGGCAAGCACTCTACCAACTGAGCTATATTCTCATCCCTGTGTTTTATTGTAAAATGACACCTACAGCTTGTTTTCGGTTTTGTTTTGAAGCACAAATGAATAAAAGTTGAGGTCTTTTCGCTTCTTCGGCCTTCAGAATAGGGGGTTGTCCCATCTGTTCATGTAATCAGATAAGAATATCCTTTAAATTATTAGAATGTTCAGACATCTGCAAGAGTTAGAGGAGGACTCAAATGTCCACCTAACACCCATCTCCAGCTTCAATGTGACCAAGTGGCAGTCCGGTTTGTCCCTGCACCTCCAAGCTCCTCTCAGCCCTTAGCCCATCCTGGGGAACTTGCTGAAGTGAATCCAGGCAGTTCATCACACCATCTATATAAATGTTCTTGTAGAGAAAGATTCTCTACAAGCTCTCTCTATTAAAAACAACCATACCTAAAAATGTCAGCCATTCCATCATTATACATTCTGCCAGCCTCTGGGTTCTTTGATTGTCTCCCAACCAGTTCCTGCTACTGGCTTTCTCTTCCCTTTCTCTCCCTCTCTCCCTCCTCCCTCTCCCTCTCCCTCTCCCTCTCCCTCTCCCTCTCCCTCTCCCTCTCCCTCTCCCTCTCCCTCTCCCTCTCCCTCCCTCTCCCCCCTCCCCCCCTCTCTCTCCCCTCATGATTTATTTGGTGAAGAAACTTAGTCATTCATCCCATGCATTTTCCACAGGCCTGAATTTTGCTGATTGCCTCCCTGTGGGGTCATTTAACTCGTTCCTCTGAGTACTATATCTGCAGTCAATTGGAATGTAGAGCCAGTGGCCGACTGGATTCAAGTTTGTTTGATTACCTTTTCTGCAGGGAGGTGGGGGGTCCCTCGGTGAGGCTGTGTGTGTTGACAGCAGAAAGTGCAAAGTTTGATTGTCTCTTTAATTATGAACCTGGTGGCTGTGAACAGCCCTTTGTAGGGGTTGTGATTTTTAATAGGAGTTACAAAATGAGGGTGGAAATTTTATTCTTGATTAGCTAAAATGCCTTCAGGAAGGAAGAAATGAGGTGGGGAAAGAGGGAAGGAGGGAGGAAGAGAGGGAGGGAGAGAGGGAGGGAGGGGAGAGGAAGGGAGTAAGAGAGCAGGGAGAGAGGGAGAGAAGTCAGGAGACTGGAAGGAAGATGATGTTTCCCTTTATCAGTTTTCTACCACCTGAACTCTGGGTTCATTAGGAAAAATTTAAACCTCCATTCTTTTCCACAGCTTCTCAGTTCTGAGCAGTTTAAGTGGCCCCCTCGCATTTTCTAAGGTGACAGTTAAGTTTGGGTTGGAGAAGGTGTCTTTGACTCCATTTCACTTTTAGCATTCTCATTATGTACTTAAGGATTTCTAAATACATCTGCTGTGCTCCGTTCCGCTGTAGTTATTATCCTTATTATTGCCAAATGATCACTGGTCCCTTCAAGTTGGCTCCTGAGTTTTTTTCAGCATGGTCCCAGGCGCCTCTGACGGCTGCCTGGCTGTCTGGGACGACCAGACACTTCAAGCTATATGAAGGTACATAACATTTGCATACAAAGTCTGCCAGGGTTGGCAGGGCAGGCCTGGGAGGAAAGGCTTTCTTCGGCTTACAAATTCTGATCATAACCCATCACTGAGGAAAGCAAGGGCTGAAACTTAGAAGCAGAGACCCGGAAAGGTACTGCTTCCTGGCTTGCTCCCTGTGGCTTTCTCAGCCTGCTTTCTTATACCACTAGGAATAGCTACCCAGAAAAACCAGTCACAGTGAGCTGGAGTTAGCACACTCACACACACACACACACACACACACACACACACACACACACACACACACACATTTCAATCATTAATCAAGAAAATGCTCCCACTGATTGGTCTACAGGTCAATCTGACGGAGGCATTGTGTCAATTAAGGTTTCTTCTTCCCAGATGACCCAGCTTGTGTCAAGTGACCAAAAAAGCCAAAACAAAACAAACAAAAACAAAAAAATAACCTAGTGCAAGACCAAACCGAGGGACTCTGTGAGACCCTGTCACAAAATAAAAAGTAAAGAGAGAGCTGGGATATAGTCTAGTGTTGAGGTGACTGCCTGACACACATGAATCCCTGGGTTCAAATCCCAACCCAGGTGGGGAAAAAGAATCTCTTCATTGTACCTAGCAGGGGTCAGACATTTTCAGGGAACTCCAGATCTCTTAAGATAGAAACAGTAGATACCATGATACTCGGCTACTCAGAATGTTTCTTGATCAAAGATAGCATTGTTTCTAGACTCTTGATTGACAGGAAGAAGGAGAGTCTCTTAAATAAAATGCACTTCGACAGGGCTGTCTTCCATCTCGAAAGGGCACACAAGTCAGGCACTATAACACCTGAAATCCTGGCACTCAGGCAGTGGAGGTAGTAGGGAATACCAGAAGTTCAAGGTCCTCCTTGGCCACACAGCAAGTTCAAGGACAACCTTGGCTGCATAAAACTCTGTCTTTCAAAAGGTTTTTTTTACATGTGTACTGATGATTCCCATTCAACATCAAGATTGCAAATTTTCTTGTAAGCCCATTGACCTTTTGTTTGAATCTTTTTTTTTTTTTTTTTTTTTTTTTTTTTTTTTTTTTTTTTTTTTTTTTTTTTGTCCACAGTAAAAATCTAGTTCTTGCACAGCTTCCTTGGTAGCAACAATCTCATCCTACATACGCACAACAGTTTCAGGACCATAGCAGGAGTGTGATGCTACTGACCCACAACCCCAAGTTATCAGCGTCTTCTGTGGTGTTGGGATGTAGAAGAGTCGCACTTCACACCGCTCTGCTATGATGTCTTTTGAATAGTTTCCCTTGCTGTAATTTGTCTACAGCTCGATACTCTATTAGGTTCATTTGCTTCACGTTGTTTTTGATTTTTAGGAATTGATTTTTTTTTCTTAATTTAATTTTATCCTATAATTATGTACAATATTTACTTGGTTTCAAAGTCAAATCAACAAAACAAATTTTTAAGAAAATCAGTCTTGATCTGGGGAGATGGTTCACTTGCTATGCAAGGCCAACCCATGTGACAAGCTGGGCGCGGTCACCACTCACATCCTGAATCTCAGCAGAGCCCTACCAGGACAAGGAAGGCACAGCAAAGGGAGCCACCAGGAGCTGGCAGGCCAGCCAGCCTGGCATATGCAACAGTGAACAACAGGAGACACTGTCACCAGCAGAGAAGGCAGGAGGAGACACCCAAGGTTGTCCTCTGAACTCCATGTGTGCACAGTAGCACACCCAAGCCTACACTCACATATATACACATACGCATCATATACACAGCAAAGAAGGAAGGAAGGAGAAAGGAAGGGAGGGAGGGAGCAAGGGAGAAAGGGAGGGAGGGAGGGAGGGAGGGAGGGAGGGAGGGAGGGAAGGAGGGAGGGAGGGAGGAGGAAGGAAGGGAGGAAGGGAGGAAGGAGTGGGATCTCTTGCCATTTCCCACCTCTGGGTGAGATATAAATTCACCAATGGATTTAATTGATGATATAAGAGCATTTATTAATAAATCACCTGTTAGCTGGGCAGTGGTGGCACACGCCTTTAATCCCAGCACTTGAGAGGCAGAGGCAGGCAGATTTCTGAGTTCGAGGCCAGCCTGGTCTACAGGGTGAGTTCCAGGACAGTCAAGGCTACACAGAGAAACCCTGTCTCGAAAAACCTAAATAAATAAATAAATAAATAAATAAATAAATAATCAATCACCTGTCAATAATTGGACCCACCAGCCAGAAACAGAGCCAACAACCTTTGGGCAGTTGGGTGGATACTTTATACCCAAACCATAACCCTGAGAAATCTGTGGAACTTTGTGACCCTTCAGTTTCATACCCTGGAGGATGTGTGTTGTCTTGGGCTGTTGTGACCCTGCGGCCATTTTTGGTCTCAGGTGTGAAGCTGTTGAGAGAAGCCAATATGGCGGGTCCTCAGAATCATACTTGCCTCGCCTTGTGCGTCCTCATAGGTCATTGTTTTGTGAGTAAGACCCAATGATACTATTTTAAGACATCTGTAAAGGAATTCTTTTTTTCCTTTATTTTGTTTAAAATGGTAGTGATTGTAATTGGCTTAAGACCAATAAAATAATATTTACCCAAATTTTACACTTGCTGGGGAACACACCACACAATTAATTCCAATAGCATAATTAATTCAAATTTACATTAATTAAATTAAATTAAAACATTAAACTCATTTCTTCATCTACTCCAAGGAAGTTGGGCAATTTAATTGCTATGAAACAAGATAACTAAAATAAAGAGGATATTTAACATACTTATTAAATGCCACTTAGTGTTTCTGATTAGTATTTTTAGGGTCTAATTAGTGTCTAATTAACTTGCTATAGGCTATCTTTTCACAATACCAATTAAATTTCAAAACATCCTTTATAAACATCCGGCCCTGAAAAGGAAAAGATTAAGCATTGTTACGGGCACGAGTTAATCAGGAGACATTGGCGTGGTATTGTTTTATATCTATAAATACCCATGCTTATTAAAACCCTTCAAGTGTAGCTTTTCACCATTAATTGCTATTTAATCAACTTCAAATAAATGAGGAAGTCTCTGGGACCAGCTGCCATTGTTGGAGACAGATGAAGGGACCAGAAAACAAGAGCAGAGGGTAAGAGGCCAGGAGAGGAGGGGCCGGTGCAGGATGAAGAGGAAAAGCAGGCAGGCAAGCTATCAAAAGAGAAAGAGAAAGTAGAAAGGGAGATGGGAGAGAAAGCATGGGATCCAGGTGGGGTCTCTTGCCATCACCCACCTCTGGGTGAGATGTAAGATTGACTACCTGACCTGGTAGAGACTTAGGAAAATAGCCATTGACATGGCTGTGGCGTCCAACCTTGGAGAACCCACGGGGAAACTAGCCAGCAGGAAAACAGAGGTAGCAATTCCAAATCTCTGCTTCTCCAAGCTGTGTGACAGTGCAGATGACTTGGCCTTTCTGAACCTCCGATTTCTTGTCTATGCACTAAAGGGATGGCTTCATGGATATGAGACCTGTGGTCACCCATGGCTACAGACTTAGAAGAGCCCTGCTTTGGTACACTGCTCTGCCGTAGTCACTTGGAAGGAATTTTTGAACTAAACAGCCTGTTTCGGGTTCTGTGCCCAGACCTCAGATTGTGAAATGCCTCCCTTGTAAGGTAGCTGGGAGAATGGGGTGACAGGGCCCTGTCGGTAGCACCCCATACTGTGTCTTACCTGTGTCAGAGGCTTGAGACCAGAGCATTAGAATGCACATGGAAGTGACCTAGATCCAGCAGCCTCAGTGTTACCTGGCTTGTTTCCCTCGTCCCTGGGCTGAGGAACCACTAGACCAGTGTGTCCATTGGCTTAACCTGTTGTAGGAAGCTTCATTTTTCCTAACAACATCCTTCCGGTTTCTCCTCAGCTGATTGCCTGGGAGCCAACCCAAGAAGAGGAGGTTACCATGGTGACTGCCAGGCCCAACTTTCAAGACAGCATCCATGTGGGCTTCGTGTCCGGTCTGAAAAAATTCACCGAGTATTTCACGTCAGTGCTCTGCTTCACCACACCGGGAGACGGGCCTCGAAGCAGCCCCCAGCTGGTGCGCACCCATGAGGACGGTAGGTGTCTTTACCCCCACCTCCACTCCCACCCCCAACCCAGACCCTTGGGAAGTCCCTGGGCATAGAGTGACCATGATCTGACTCTAATGGGCACTGGTGGGTGGGGGACCCTTTTGGGAACAGTGCCTGGACCCGTGGGACACCTGAGCTTCAATGACATCCTGGACACCTCTCTGAAGGTCAGCTGGCAGGAGCCTGGAGAGAAGAATGGCATCCTGACAGGTAGGCATGATCATGCCACTGAACTCAAGGGTGGGACAGTAGGGTGGGGTTACCAGCTAGCCTATCCCCTGCCAGCTCCCATCCAGGCCTCCCAACTGAGCCACGCCCTCAACTCTTAGCTTTCCCTTCCAATCTACAGCACATCTCGGGGCTCCTACTCCACCTCTGCAGGACCTCAGGCTCTTAAAGACCCCAAGGGTCTATCACAATGCATTACTCTGTCTCCCTGACATCCCGCTGACACACTACCTGGGCCCTAGGCACAACACCAGCAGTTCCTAGCTTCCTTGCCCCCTCTGCTCCAAACCACCAAGCTAGGGAAGGAGTAAGAACTGGAATAAGGGTCAAGGTCCATGCACGATCTCAACCCAGCTCATGCTACCACTGTGGACCGTTGCCAGGGTACCGGATCTCCTGGGAAGAGTACAACAGAACCAATACCCGTGTGACCCACTACCTACCCAACGTAACCCTGGAGTACCGAGTCACGGGCCTCACAGCGCTCACCACCTACACTATAGAGGTGGCCGCTATGACCTCCAAGGGCCAGGGCCAGGTGTCGGCCTCTACCATTTCATCTGGTGTGCCTCCAGGTGGGTGCCTCCCATTAGGACTCCTGTGTCTGCTCTTCTAAACAGCACTCACTTTTGAGAGAACTTGGCTGCCTAGTTTGTTGATTAGTTAATTGATTAGTTGGGTGGGTGGGTGGGTGGGTGTTTAGTAGTCAATTGGTTGGTAGTTGGTTGCTTGTTTGGTTGATTGGTTTGCGGATAGTTGGTTTGTTTAAAGTTGGTTCATTGACGGTTGGTGGTTAATAGGTTGGTTAGTTGGTTGTGGTAGTTGGTAGCTGGCTGTTTGGTGGTTTGGTAGCTAGTTGGTTGGTTAGTTGGTTTATTGGTGGTTGGTTGGTTAGTTTATTGTTGGTTGGTTGATTGGTTTGTTGTTGGTTGGTTGATTGGTTTGTTGGTAGTTGATTGGTACCTATTTGATTAGTTAGTGGGTTGGTGGTTGGTTGGTTTGTTAGTTGGTTGATTTATTTGTGTTAGGTTGGTTGATTAGTTGCCTTATTAGTGTTTAGTTGGTTTGTTAGTTGGTTGGATAGTGGGTAGTTTGTGGCTATTTGATTGGTTAGTGAGTTGGTGGTTAGTTGATTGGTTGGTTGGTGGGGGGTTGGATGGTTGGTTGGTTGTCAGTGGGTTGTTTGGTTAGTGGATGGTGGTTATTAGTGAGTGGTTAGTTGATTGGTTGGCAGGTTAGTTTTTTTGTTTGATTGGTTTTTTGTTTTGTTTTTTTAAATTCAGAGTCTCATTCTATGGCTCAGGCTGCCCTTGAACTCACAGTAGTCCCATTATATCTCCTCCTAAGTAACCAGAATTATAAGAATGAGACACTGCACCAAGGTTCCAGTGTATTTTAGGGACAAGTCTCACCAGTAAATCCATGCTGGCCTCAAACTTTGCAATACTCCTGCCTCTGACTTGCCAGTGCTGAGATTACTAGTGTAAACCACCATACCTACCTACCCTTGGAGGGGTTCTATCTTGGGGTAATGTTGATTTTCTTCCACTGGGTTCTCCCCTTTGCTTATCTCTTGGGTCCAAGGTCCTTCCCTGAGCAGACTTGGATCCCATGACCTCCGGCCCTAGGTGAAGAACTATATAACTTACCATCCCTCTCCCCACAGCCCTGAACACAGTAGAAACACCAAGACTCCACCCTCATCCCTGTTATCCACTCACTGCATTCCTCATCCCATAGTAGACTCCCTGCCAGGAGAAATCAAAGAAAGAATTCTTACTGTTCACATTGGACAGCAGCCCATGGACAGACTTTTTGTGGGCGGGACAAATAAGATGGGAATAATCTCAGTCCCAAGCACAAACACTAAGCAAGTCAGGCATCACCTCTGTGCCTCAGTTTCCCTATCTGTACACATACAGAATCGGACCAGGTCACCCTGTGGTCCTCTCCAGATCAGAAAGGCTGTACCAGCCAGACTGCCTGGACCAACCCACTAAAGTGGCCAAGATACCTCATGTTCCTTCAACCCCCACTCCTAATAGGTATTGGTGATGCTGGTAGATGTCTGTCTGGGACTTCCCAGGCCTAAAGCTATAGGCTTTCTATGCCTCCTCGCTGCTGTTCCCTGCTATGTGTGGTCATTATCATCACCATTATACCAAGACATAAAAGAGGGAGGTAGATGGTGTATCAGTAGCTTCTCTTGATCCTGAGACAAAAATGCCTGACAAAAGCAAAGGAGGAAGGGTTCATTCTGGGTCACAGTTCAAGGGTACAACCATCATGGTGCGAAAGTCACTTCAAAGGGATCTCATAGCTGGTCACATTGTGTCTGGAAGCAGAGAGAGAGACAGACAGAGAGAGACAGAGAGATTAGGAGATAGAGAGATGGAGACAGAGACAGAGACAGCAGAGACAGAGAGACAGAGAGAGAGAGACTAGTGGTCAACTCCATCTCTCCTTTACCTTTAGTCCAGCCCTCAGCCTGTAGAATAGTTCCACCCGTAGTTAGGGTGGGTGTCCCCACCCCAGCCTAACCTAAAAACTCCCTCACATATGCCCAGAGGCTTGTCTCCTAGAGGGCCCTAAACCCTGTCAATTTAACTACCTCAGTTGCTCAAAGACACAGTCTATAATAGTAGAGTTAGATTCAAAGTGATGATGGATTATTTAACTGTTTGTTTGCTTTGTTGATTGGTTGGGTTTTGATACAGGGTCTCCCTATATACCCTTACACTGGCCTGGAAGTCTGTAGTCAAAGCTAGCTCCAAACAGTACAGAATCTGCATTCTTTCAGTCCATCCTGAGCCCCAAGAGCTCTTGACTTCCTGGTTGATAAAGAGGAGCGGCCTCCTGTCTGCCCCTACCCCAACCCTTCTAAACCTCCCCAGCGGGCTGGAGAGATGGCTCAGCAGTTAAGGGCACTGACTGCTTGCTCCTCCAGAGGTCCGGAGTTCAATTTCCAGCAACCACCTAGTGACTCATAACCATCTGACCATCTGTTATGGAATCCGATACCCTTCTTCTGGTGTGTCTGAAGACAGCTACAGTGTACTCATATAAATAAAATAAATCTTAAAAAAATAATAATAATAAACCTCCCCAGCCATCACTGGCTATGGAGGGCTGTAAGGTCGTGTGGATGGAGGACAGTTAGGATCCAGATATTTGTGCTGAGCCTAGATTGATTTGTGCAGTTTTTCATGTATTTTGCTTATTGCCAAAACTTCTGACAGAAGCCCTTGGCATGCACAGCTCCAGGGGGTCTCTGTCCTCAGATCTGTCCCAGCCTTCCAGTATGACTATGGTGCCTGTGTGACATAGAATCCGTGTCATTGTCAGTAAGCCTTGGCTGTGCTTCTCCTGGGATGTCCCCAAGAACAGCAATCGAGCTGCTCAGGCCCCTCCCTGCCACAGAGTCCTGCTCCCAGGGGAGCTCTCTCTTACTTTTTCTACCCTCCCCTCCTTTCTCAGAGCTTCCGGGGGCACCCACCAACTTGGGCATCTCCAACATTGGCCCACGATCCGTGACCTTGCAGTTCAGGCCCGGCTATGATGGGAAGACATCCATCTCCCGCTGGGTGGTGGAGGCTCAGGTAAAGCCTGCTAGAGGGGACTCAGACAGCCCCAGACAGCCTCAGGCAGCCCTGTGAACGTCCTGTAAGGCAGCAGTTTTCAACCCGTGGGTCACGATCCCCATGGGATCCCATATCAGATATCCTGCATATCAGATATTTATATTATGATTCATATGAGTAGCAAAATTATAATATATATATGCTAATAGCAAAACCATAGTGTGTGTATATAGTGTATATGAAGTAGCAACAATATTATTTTGTGGCTTGGGGTACGGGTCACCACAACAAGAGGAACTGTATTAAAGGGTCACAGCATGAGGAAGACTGAAAACCACTGCAGGTCAGGAGGGTTTCATTGAAGCTACAAGTATCCGGTATATCAGCTGGCCTTGAAGTCAGGCCTTAAAATGTGTTTCTATCCAGCCTACCGTGATGTCCTAATGCAGGAGGACTCAGAGCCACCTGCAGTCAGTTGTGTCTTTTAGACCAAGATGTTCCCTAGGTGGGATTGATGCCTACGAGGAGCTAGGGTTCAGAGCGTTCTGCTTGACCGAAGCAAGTTGGACAAGTTTTAGGTTCCATTCTCTAGGTGGGCATGATCGGGGAGGGAGAGGAGTGGTTGCTGATCTACCAACTCGGCAATGAGCCTGACGCACGGTCTATGGAGGTGCCGGACCTCAACCCCTTCACCTACTACAGGTAAGGCACAGGTGGGAAGGGACAGGGGAAGGGGGCCGGCAAGCCCCTCCATACCCTGCTCATTCCCTCTATCCCACCGCAGCTTCCGAATGCGCCAAGTGAACATCGTCGGCACCAGCCCACCCAGTCAACCTTCTAGAAAGATCCAGACGCTCCAGGCGCCCCAGACATGGCCCCAGCCAATGTGACTCTGCGCACAGCCAGTGAGACCAGCTTGTGGCTCCGATGGATGGTAAGGCTGCCTCAAGGGCAATGGGACATTCACGGGACAGTCCCCACCCTGTATCAATATGTTAACCTCAAAGGTCACCAGTCAATTATCTACAATTCTTTACCTTTGGCTTAGGTTTGGGAATGCAGCTGCTTTGTTTGGTTTTTTACTTTTCTGTCTTGTTTTGTTTTTACTTTTTTTTTTTTAATTTCTTCCTTACTAACTGTAAGGTACCCATAGTTAACTGTGATCAAAGGAGATTAAAGAGCTAAAAAAAATACTTTATACGGGTTGGGGAGATAACTCAGTGTTTGTTATACAAACATGAGGAGCTGAGTTCAATCCCCAGCACCAACCTAAAACAACCAGCCATGTTAGCACATGCTTGTAATCTCAGTGCTAGGGAGGCAGAGACAGGAGGATGTAGAGAGACTCTCTTGTGTTTGTGTGGATTTGACACCTGTTAATAATAAATCTGGCTTACAGCTTAGGCAGGAAATAGGAGATGGGACATCCGGTAGGCAGAAAGGATTCTGGGATAGAGCCAGACATGGTAGATTAGCCCAGGAAGATGTGACAAGACAGATGCTTGGTACCTGAACACAGGTAACCAGCCACCTGGAAATGCAGATTAGAATAAATGGGTTATTTTAAGTCATGATCTAGTCAGAGAAGAGCCTAGCTATATGGCCAAGGTATTTGTAAATATATTTTGAGCCTAAGTCTGATTTCTGGGAACATGGAGTTGGGAGGAAGAACTAGACCTTACTTCAACAGGAGTGTCCCCGGGCCTTGATGGCCAGCCAGCCTCACCTAGCTGTCCAGTGGGAGACCCTGTCTCAAGAAATATTAAATGCAGGGAAACTGCTTGTGGGTGGCAAACATCCTTAATTCCAGCCCCGGATTAGAGGTGTGGATCTCTTAGAGTTCAAGGCCAGCCACTGATACCTAGTAAGATCCTGTGTCAAAATAACAAAAAAGTAAAATAAATAAAGCAAAGTGACTTCTGTGCACGCGCACACATAAACACACACACACACACACACACACACACACACACACACGGAGGAGGGAGGCCAAGGGCCAGGCATAAAATGCTTCTGCTTACTAGAAGCATAAACATCCTATCCATTGAACCCTTCCAAGAACCTTGTGAAGGACACACTCCTATCCTGATTTACAGCTAAGAACAGGAAAGCTCAGAGAGATTAGGAACTCGCCCATGGCCACAGGAGCAGCCACAAGGTGGACCTAGAGTTTAGAAACAGTTGGTCAGAGCATGCGCACCTGCTGCGGAGGTGGAAACTGGGAAGGGGCCAGTCCCTCAGGTCAGAGCCGTACTTCCTTTGAGGGTCACACCTACAGTTGACCTGCAGGATGTAACTTGCTGATATGCTGTGACTTCCGGGCCATACAGGGTGCTATTCTGGGTGACTTATTCAGAGTCTGTCTTTAAAATGTTCTCATTAACCCACAGCAGCAGAATGAGGCTTTACCCCAGTTTGCATAGGAAGAAAATTCCTATGAGCTCGCATAACTTCCCCAGGACCCCCACATCCTCCCACATTCCCCAAGTTAACAGCAAGAGACTGAGCCCCCAAATCCACAGCACTGGCCACTAAACACATCGCCTGTCTCTCAGCCAAGAACCTGTCTCTCAGGAATTGTGTCTCTCAGGAACGAAACGTGTCTCTCAGGACACCCTGGGACAGGGTACCCCAGCAGAAGTCCCAAGCAGCAGCCTTAGAAACTTGTGTAACAAATAAGAACAATTCTGGCAGTCGTGAACAAGAGTAGCAGCTGGCATCCTTTGGGAGACCCAGAACCCTTTCAAAGAAAGAGCCATCCTGATGGTGCCCAGTAGCCTGTCACCACACAGTCCTTTGCCTCCAAGAGAGAGCACTCATTGTTATGTAAACTAGTGTAAACCCTCCTGCACCACACAGGCCAAGAAGGAGCTAGTGGCTGAGAGGGGATTTGATAGCATGAGCCCCCAACAGACACTGGTTATTAATTATGGCTCTTCTTCCAAGAGGCAGACCCAGAGCAACACTGTGGGGCTAGCCTAGTGGCCCAGGGCACTGTGAATGTGTAAGTGGAACATAAATAGCCTTCTGTGACCTCAACTTCAGGTCTTCGCTACCCACTACCAGCTGATCACACACACAGAGTCACACATACACACACACACACACACAGTCCATGATTGTCTCTGAAGGTTTCCAAACACAAAAGTTAGAGAATGGATTACTGGGGTGCTGTGGGGGATGGGAAGTCAACGGCTGTGCCATGCAGCCGCCTGCCTCGTAATGACGCATGGCCTGTTACCTCTCCTTAACTAGTAGGGGAGTGATACCAGGCCCACCTCAGCCTCTTGGGCCCATCCATTTCTGTCTTGACGATCTCTAGCCCATGTCAGTTAAGTGTCTGTTGAGGGACGTGGAGGCGAGAGAAGCTTGAATGGGCGAGGGAGGGGCTACAAGGAATTGGATAAAGTGGGTTTAAAAAAAATGGTTCACTATAGATGATGGGCATTTGGATCCCTGGGGAGGCAGAATGAAGGGGAGAAACTGCAGACACGCCAGCTTCAGAGGAGGAGTGGAAGCCAGATTCTCAACTGGTGTCTGCTTCAGGCCAAAGGCCCACCTCCACCACCTTGCCAGATTCATCCAAACTTAAACCAATAAGCAGTACCCATCCGGCTGAGCGATATGAACGAGGAAAGAATCTGCCTTTTCTCATTGGTGAGACTCTAACCAGTAAGAGAAAGATGAAATTCAGTGGGAGAGCCTGAGACTTGCTGAATAGCAGGACTTCCTGACAGTGACATGCATTTAAAGTGACCATATAAGGACCCTTCACTCCGGGTTCCCTCCTCCCAAGGGCAGCATGAGCAGAGACCAGGTGTCAGAGGCAATTAACAGTGTGTGTTGACAGCTAGAGTAAGGGAGTTAAACAGGAAGACACCAGAGTCTAAGGGCTCTGCTCATCAGCACACTGGGCAGACAGGTTTTGAGCCATCTGGAAAGGACCAGCCTCCAGGCAAGGTTATGTCAGTCACGTGAATGACCAACAAAAAATGTTGCTTCTCCTGGGAGTCCAGTGTGGAGAGCCGGGCAGGGAAACGTGGAAACAGTGTTACCAGCTCAAGCCCCACTTGGGATAGCGCCTCTTTTGGGCACTGGCTGCTCAACTGGTGGGTGGGAAAGAGGAAATACAGAGTGGTCTCCCTCCTAATCCCTCATCTCTCTGGCCCTGCTCTACCCCAGCCCCTCCCAGAAATGGAATACAATGGCAACCCTGAGTCGGTGGGCTACAAGATCAAGTACAGCAGGTCTGACGGCCACGGCAAGACACTGAGCCACACGGTACAAGACCGAGTGGAGCGAGAGTACACTATTGAAGACCTGGAGGAGTGGACAGAGTACCGTGTCCAGGTCCAGGCCTTCAATGCCATCGGGAACGGGCCCTGGAGCCAGGCGGTGGTGGGCAGGACCCGGGAGTCAGGTACCACTGCACCTTTTCCTCTGGGACCATCCAAGATCAGACCATGCTGCGGCCATTTCTACAGACAGCTTAGCAGCTGGCTCTGTGCTCACCCCATGGCAGAGCACCCTGCCAGATCTCTAGGTCCCCCAGTGCTGCCCCTCTCCTGTGACAGTCCCCACTCTTGGGAAGTTTGTGGAAGAGCTAGACAGTACTGGCTAGCTGTCCAAACCTACCTACCCCAGCCCACTGCCCCACACTCAACCCCACTTAAACACCCAACAGAGGGATCTCAGAACATTCCAGAAACAAAACCTATCTCTCCTAAGGAGCCTAGAAAGGGGTCTTCACTCCTAGAATATGAGCCCTGATCCACAGGCAGCCTTCATTTGTCCAATTTGTGGTTCGTTGTGACACTTTTTATGTGTCGGATGCCTCCTCTACCCTCCCTGAGCCCCCAGCTTTGCCTTTCTTCTCTACGGAGGCTGGAAAGCAAGATCATCCAAAGTAATTCTGGAACCGGGGTAGGCTGAATTGCTGAGCTCAAGGCCAGCCAAGCTATGTAATGATACCCTTTCTCAAAAACAGGTGAGGTAGACAGCAAGATGGCTCAGCCAGTAAAGACATCTGTCATACAAGCCTGATGACCTGACTTTGATCCCAGAACACATATAAAGGTGAAAGAAGAATCAGTTTATCTATGAGGTTGTCCTCTGAGCTCCAAGTACACACTGGGACATGCACACACACCCACCATGGGTACACATAACAATAATAATAATAATAGTTACTCTCAACAGACAGAAATGAGGAGGGCTGGGAATATAATTCAGTTAGAAAAGTGCATGCCCTAGTCTGCTTCCCCAGCATAAGCTAGGCATGGTGATTGAAACCTCTAATCCCAGCACTTGGGAGATAGAGGGTCA
Organism: Mastomys natalensis; assembly: GCA_021653895.1. Classification (NCBI taxonomy): domain Eukaryota; kingdom Metazoa; phylum Chordata; class Mammalia; order Rodentia; family Muridae; genus Mastomys; species Mastomys natalensis. The sequence continues at coordinate 110,252 of JAJTUV010001047.1, forward strand.
GAAGTTTATGACCACTCCTGACAACGTAGTGAATTCAAAGCTAGCCTCGGGTACACAAGACCCCGCCTCCCACCTAACATCCCCAGAAAAGAGAGAGGGAAAAATAGCTGATCCCAGAAACCTTATCTGCAACATCCCCCCCTCCCCCAAACCACCATAGGATCGATTGCAGCTGTGGTCTACATGTGCTGTCTTTCTCCCACGGAGCTGGCAGCATGGAGCTGGCTCTTTGGATGGCCCCGCATCCTCGCTCTTCTTCCCACCACTGGGGGGGTGTGTCTCTAGGTCCTTATTCTTCCATGTCACCCCTGTCTCCCACAGTCCCATCCTCTGGCCCCACCAATGTGTCAGCTCTGGCCACCACCTCTAGTAGCATGCTGGTCCGCTGGAGTGAGATCCCGGAGGCAGATCGAAATGGCCTCGTGCTGGGCTACAAGGTAGATGCTGGGATCCAAAGGGGGTGGATTGCACCATCTTCTCTAGGCCCCCCACCCAAGGTGCCCTGTCTTTATCCTCCTTCCTCTGGATCTTTCTCTGTCTCACAGAGGCATAGGGTATCTGCCTAGCTTCCCATCCACCAGTCACCACAGCAACCAGGAAGTCCTCCTCCCTTAGGGATAGGGAGACATCCAGTGACTGAGTGACTGACAGGGTCTTTCAGACCGCTCCCCCTCTTCCAGGAGGCTCATCTGGGAACCCCAAACTTTACTCTCAGCTCTAAGGGACCCAGTCTGGTTTCTATTATCTTCTAGAATTCCTTTCCAGACTGTTCTTGGCCATGTGACCATGTGGCCATGTGACCATGTGACCATGTGGCCATGTGGTCATGTGGCCTAGCCTTAACTTGAAAGGTGAGAATCATAGGATAATGTCACATTTCTGTCACTATCATTCTGTAGCCTTAAGCAAGTCACTTTCCCTTGTGGGCCTACGGGGACTTCTAACTATGCAGCTGGGTCTCCCTGTGTTAAGTCTTAGACCTTCCAAGAACAGTAGCTTTGCCGCTGACCCTTTGGGGCCAAGTCCCTCCAAGGGACCCAGTGTTCCTGCCCCATCCCCCACCCTCTCTTGGAAGAGACTCCAGACAGAGGCCCTTTGTGTTGGCAACGGCAGGTGAGGTACAAGGAGAAGGACTCAGACTCCCAGGCCCGGTTCTGGCTGGTAGAAGGCAACTCGTCGCGCAGTGCCCAGCTCACAGGCTTGGGCAAGTATGTGCTCTACGAGGTCCAGGTTCTGGCCTTCACACGCATCGGTGACGGCAGCCCTAGCCACCCTCCCATCCTGGAGCGGACACTGGATGATGGTAAGCCTGCGTCCCTGTGAGGGGTCTGCCCCTCATCCTGCCCCACCCCCACAGGGATCCCCAGTCTCAGGATCCTCCTCTGGAAAACGGGGTCACCAGAGGCTACCAACTGCAAGAAGATGCTATTCATAGCCAATAAGGGAATGTGGGGGAAAGGGCCAAGTAAGGCCAGTTGGATGTCTGACTCCACCTCATGGTCTCACCCTAGGACAAGTAGACAGTACAAAGATTTGGCAATGGGTTTGGTGAGGTTGGGGGGCTCCCACCTGGGGCAGGTCTCCTTTAGCAAAATCTCTGAGAGTCTAATGCCTGGGCATATGCCTCTTGGTCCTGTTTATAAAACACTGGCACCAGAAGAGCCCCATACACTGCAGAATCCCCCGGTCTCAAACTGACAGAGAGGTCTCTACCCTCCACTCTCCCACACACAGCAAAATGGCCTAACTCACCACAGACACTTGCAAGGCCCAGACAAATGCGGAAGCAAGCCCCGGTATCGTCTGTCTGTATATTCTAACTATAAATCAAGCTAATGAGCTGTTAAATTAAATATGTTCTATCCTCCTGCTTGACAAATATACCCACATAATGACCTAGAAGGCCAAGTTCGAGTTTACACATCTCATCTCCTTGACATTCTGGGCTGGAATGAAGTGTCACAGCAAGAGTGTTCTCCCACTCTCCCCGCTGCCACTAGATCCCACACGCTGTCCTCATCTCACCCCTCACCCCTTCCTCTCCTCCACACCAGTCAGGGTGCAGCTACCACTCCCAAACAGCTTCCCCTGGGCTATCTCCAGGGCGCATAGGAGATGGATCTGGGGAACAAGCCCACTCAGAGTCTGGGGGTACCCTCGGGGCCTCCCTGAGCTTCTAAATGCCAGGATTGCAGAGCCAGTGATGGAGAGAGGATCCCTGCAGTCAGCATGAGCACTTTCCAGCAGGTCACAGCTACTCAGGAGGCAGGAGACTTCACAACTGACCCTTCCAAAGCACAGACCAGGCCGGGGTCTGGAAGGCCCTGGGTGAAACCCTGGCTGAGGCCCCGGGATCATTCCAGCACAGACTTAAAAACCAAGAACACACGTCAGCCCATTCTGAGAGCCCATGCACAGACACACAAAGGGCAAAGAAGTTGGAGTCTCTCGGGCCCTCACCAAATAACTAAGGCCTGTTTGGGGGGCACACGTACCCTATCTCACCTTCTAGGCCCTGTAAAATGACCCTGATTTTGAGGATAGATACCGTTTTGTGATTATTTGCTAAGAGGTATACTACACACAAACTCACTGAACTGATCCACTAATTTCCCCTCGATGCTCAGCCTGGCCTGGACTGGGTTAGAGACAGAACATCGGCCTCACCTTCCTTCTGTCTCCTCCAGTCCCAGGCCCCCCTATGGGCATCCTGTTTCCAGAGGTGAGAACCACATCTGTGCGGCTCATCTGGCAGCCCCCCGCAGCCCCCAACGGCATCATTCTGGGTAAGTCTGCCCCTTTCCTGTGCCCTTCCTAGGAAGTGAGGAGGAGGTAGCATGATGGGTAAAAAAAAAAAAAAAAAAAAAAAAGCAAAGATGGGACCGGCCTAGGAAGTGTCCACAGCTTCTGAAAAATAGGATCTGACACGTCAGTCATGGTGTCCACACTTGCAACCCCAGCACTTGAGAGGTTGAAGCAAGAAAAATAAAAATGAAATAAATGTTTTTCAGATTTGTAATTTGCAAAAGAAGTTGGAGTGTGACTATACTTGTGACTATACATACACACTCATAACTTGTGACTATACATACCAAGATGGTACAAGCTTGGTCTACTTGTACCTCTGTCTTGGGCTAGTCCTGGAAGAAGACACAATGATGACATGTATCAAGTCCTTTACTAGAAAGCACCGGGCAATTGGTTTAGAGCCACCACTTGCTAGCAGATGACTTAGTCTCTCTCCTCCTCATGTAAACTGATGTACGGATCTAAGACATTACACATTGAATCCCTTATCCCCACCAAAGTCCACATTCCTCAACCATAGCTAAAGGTGTAAGAGCGACCAGAAGAGTGTCACACAGCCAAACAAGAGCCAGGGGCCCTGACTGCATGTGTTTCTGCGGCCACAAAGATGGGTCCTCTCACAGGACAGACACTGGGGCTGCTGGATCTGCCATCGACCTTTGCCCTTTACCTTTCTTCTCACAGCCTACCAGATCACACACCGGCTCAACGCCACTACAGCCAACACCGCCACAGTGGAGGTCCTGGCACCCAGCGCCCGCCAGTACATGGCCACAGGCCTCAAGCCGGAGTCTGTCTACCTATTCCGTATCACAGCCCAAACCCGCAAGGGCTGGGGAGAGGCTGCTGAGGCCTTGGTGGTGACGACAGAGAAGAGAGGTGAGTGCCCATGGGGCTGGGGAGGCCTGGGGAGCTGAAGATGGGCTTCTGGAGCCCACAGAGGGGCTTAGCACCCCTCCTAGTGGGTGACTGGGAGAGGCAGTGGAGAACAGCATTGCTTTAGTCTAGAAAAGAGAATGGACTCCAATCTTGGAGTCAAGGCCAGTGAAGGATCATGCCATGTCACAAAGCTGGACTGGGATTTCCCAGGATCCTACTCTGTTCCAGGTTTCTAAAGGACAGGTGAAGGCTGAGGCATAGCTAAACTGAAAGAGTCCTCGCCTCACATGCATGAAGCCGTGGGTTCAAGTCCCAGAATGGCATAAACCAAATGTGGCAATGCATGCCTGTAATCCTAGCACTTGGGAGGTCCAAGCAGGAAGATCGGGAGTTCGAGGTCAGCCTCAGCTACATAGCAAGTTCGAGGGCAGCCTAGCATATGAGAGATCCTGTCAAAACAAGAATAAATAATACTAAGAAGATGGTTGGTGATCGTCCTCCAATGCCCCCTAGTCCCCTTCACATCCCTATCTTTACCCCTTATCCTGGGCTAGAGCCTGCAGTCTGAGCTGTCACTACCTCAGGGCCCTGAGCAGGCACATTGAGAATGGGCTTCCTAGATGCAAGCCTGAGCCCCCAGTTGGGTTGAAAGGTGACCTGTTAAAAAATGTCCCCAAGTGGTGGGGAGGGAAACAATCCATATGACAGAAAGACAGTGAATTTCCTCCAAGGGCTTCTTTGCTCTTAGGGAATATGGCTAGATCTGGGTTGCCCTAGCTGGAGGAGATGCTCCTGCCGTTGAGCAAGTCTTGGATGCAGGAGGCAGGAGGGGGTCCATAAAGCACCCTGCAATCACAAAGCAACCCTACCACACAGAAGCATCAAATCCAAGGCCAAGAACACTGAGGCTTGGCAGCCTGTCATCTGGGGTGGGAAAGTGGCTAATGAAAGAGAAAAGTGGAGCAGGAGGATGACGGAAATGAACTCCCACAGGGAAGCATGGCCCACTCCCACTCAGTCTGGCACAAGGCAGGACCTATCTCCATCATAAGCAAAAGTGTCAATAAGTCCTCCGCCGGGGAGGCATGACTCTCCAGGCACCTAGGACCTCAGAAGCTGAGGGCAGGTCTCACCTGAAGACTCATGTGTCAGCTGCTGGCAGAAACCATGCAAGGCCCACAGACATGGAAGTCAAATAGAGAGGGGTGTCTGTCTCAAGTTCAGAACACCTTCGCACTGCCCTTGAGAAAGGGCAGCCCCTCTACCATCACCCTGCTCAGGCTACACTGTCTCACCTATTCCCTGCCCTGCCTCCTAGACCGGCCACAGCCCCAAGCAAGCTGTGGTACAGCAGGAAGACGTGAAAGCGCGCAGTGTGTTGCTGTCCTGGGAGCCAGGCAGCGATGGGCTCTCCCCGGTCCGCTACTACACCATCCAGACGCGCGAGCTGCCCAGCGGCAGGTGGGCGCTGCATTCAGCCTCCGTGAGCCACAATGCCTCCGCCTTCACTGTGGACAGGTAAGGCGAGGTCCACACCCACTTCTCTACTGGAGACCTCGCGTGATACTTGCAGGAGGGAGGGGGCCTCTGAGAGCACCTTCAGCCAGTCTTCCAAGTCTTCCTCAGCTGGCCCCACCAGCCATAGTCACCCCTTCCTGCTCTCCCCCAGTCCCTGGGAAGCCCATTAGGGCTGCCTCTTAATTATCTGTGGAGCCTGGACAGACCCCCCTTAGTGAAGCGCTTGCCACTCTTCATTAGCGATTCTCCCGACAGCCTGTGTCCTCCTCCCATCTTTAATAGGAGTACGAAGCTCCTCTCCAAAACCCTGGCCTCGATCTAATCCCCGGTGGTTGTATTTTTTATACTCCAGTCGACGTGACCTGGAGCTTGAACAAGCCTTCCCTCTCCCGCCCCCCAGCCCTGTAAATCAAGAAGACGTTCTGTTGGGAAGAAAATGAGACTCGTAGAGACGATTTTCCTTATCTCTGGGGGACCTACACACACACACACACACACACACACACACAGGCACATGTACCCTTAAAAATTCCCTAACTTCAGGAAAAGACTTGCAGCTTGCAGGGTACCGTGCATACGGTTGTGCAGAGAGGGAAGTGTAGATATTTCCATGGCCACCAGAACATGGGTAAACATGAGACTGGAGATGTATGGCTTATTACAGTGATATACATCCTAAGCAGGGATGGTATGGGACCTGGGCACTCAGCATCTCAGGCCTGTCCCAACGTGGCCCCCCTCCCAAGTCTCAGGTTTCCTTCTGTATCATGTGTCAGCACTCAAGCCTCTCCTGCTCCCCAGGTTCCCCTCCTCAAGCAGAAATAGATGAGACCCCACGGTAGAGGTGTTGGCGTGGGTCTTGAGGGACAATGTGTCAGTCAGACTTGTCATCACAGTGACAAACTCCTGGAGGAAGCAACTTGTATAGGGGGAAGGATTTGTCTGGGAACACAATCAAAGAGGTTTCAGCCTGAGACCAACTGGCTCTGTTGCTCTGGGCCAGTGGAGCATATGGCGGAGGCTCATGGTGCCCAGGGAACAGACCTAGAGGAAGGGCCAGAGAATGTAAGATACGTACACATGTCCCAGTGATGCACTTCCTCAACCGAAGCCACACTTCCTGAAGTTTCAGTTTCTTAAAACAATCGTAAGCATTGGGACCCAAGTCTTCAACAGCGGGTGGGGATCGTTCATACTCAAATCACAGTTAACACTTTGGTCATTGGTTCCCCAACTCCCTCCACAGACTCAAACCCTTTACATCCTACAAGTTCCGAGTGAAGGCAACCAACGACATCGGGGACAGCGAGTTCAGCGAGGAATCAGAGTCGCTCACCACCCTGCAGGCAGGTCAGTGCCGTCTCCCTGCTTGGGCCTCTTGCTCTGACCCTGGTTGCTCCCTGGACATGAAAGTCCTTCTGTGGGCAGGGCCTCTGACGGTGAGAGATGGCTCACTAGGCCTGCTAGGCCTGTCCACCTCCAGGCCAGAATGCCCAGAGGTTGGGGACAAAAGGGATTTTGACCAGGGCTCAGGGTCCTAAACTCAGCCTAGAATTGGAGTACATTTCTTCTCCAATGGTCCTCCAGCTAGCCGGAAGTGGGGGTAGATGCCCACCCTGATTCTGCACCTAACAGCAACCTAAGTTCTATTCCTTTGAGAAGCTCTAAGACCCTAGGTTTGGGCTAAGATCAAGGCCTCCAGCTCACCCTGGCTGTTTGCTATGAGGAAATTGGGTGGGTAGGTCTCCAGGGTAACTTAAGCAGGACCTGCCTAGTCAACCAATGTCAGCAGAATCTGGTCCCTGTGTGTTTCTGGGTGGTGCTGACACTCTGGGCCCCAGAGTCCACTCCTCTGCCTCTCTTCACAGCCCCAGATGAGGCACCCACCATCCTGTCGGTGACTCCCCACACCACCACCTCTGTGCTAATCCGATGGCAGGTAAGGCTAGGTAGACAAGGTAGGTTCATTCCCAAGGGCTCAGATAAACTCTTGGCTGGGACCAGAAAATCCACCAGTCCTCACCAGAGCTGCGTCAGCCTCTTTTCTATACCCCCAGAGCACAGGGAAAGGTGGGTGATGGGACGGGACATAAAGGTGTATGCATGTCACAGAGTGTGGCTATGGTCACAGAGTTCAAGTGACAGGGTTAGTTTCATGACCCATTGAATCTATATGCAGAAAAGCACATGGGGGCTCTGAGAACTCCCCAAGCCTCCATAAAATTCTGACCCTGAGGTCAGTAACAGGCTTCCCAACAGAGACCTGTGACCTTCCTCATGAGCTGAATCCCCTTGTGTAGGTTAGTCTCTCCCAGCTACCTGCTCCTTAGTGAGAAATATTTGTTCTGCCAGGCCCCGAGGCGACCTCAGCTATCATGCTGCCTGTCCATTCTTGGGCTCAGCAGGTCACCCACAGAAGCCCCTACATAGGTAGGGCCTAGCTAGCTGCTGTCCCTACTTCTCAGGATCTGAGGAACTGGGCCCAGCGCCAATCCTTGTGCAGCTAAGGCCTGGGATCCCAGAGGGGACACCCCCTAAGTGGAAATGACCTGGCAACCTCTCATGAGCCAGAGGAGGCTGGAGCAGATGGGATAGCTGTACCAAAGGGCCAGGCGATACCTATGGAAGCCAGGGAAGCAACGAAGGGGCTAATAAAAAGCCTGAACCATTTCAATAGATGTCTTAAAGGAGGATCATCAAGAAAACAGTTTCCACTTGGCAAAAAGCCCGTCCTCCAAGTCAGCCGAGGACAAGGACAGAAAGCAAAGGAGGAAAGAGAAGCCATACACATGGGCGTGCTTATCCTAGTGTAGGCCAAGGGCTCAGCTCATAGGAAATACCTATGACCACAAGGTGCTCAGCAGAGAGCACCAGCCTGGGGGCGGGGGGATCCAGAAGTGGGTCACAGGGTTTCTGGACAAGCAATGGCTGCTGATTCCAGGGGTGTTCTCAGGTCTTATTTCTGCTGTGTGACCATGGGCAAGTACCTTTGTGTCTCTGAGTGGGTTTCCTGCTCTGCTGAAGGGGGCTTGCATGGTGATTCCTGCCCTTCCCCCACCTCAAAGAGACCATAGCAACCTCTTTGGAAATGCCCGCCCTATCCCAGTTGTTTTCCTGGTTGGGACCCAGTCCCTGCTCTGTGGCTGCAGGAGGTGTGGTGGACAGAGATGGGGTGGAGTGAGGTGAGCCATAGTCAAGGCCCCTCCCCATGTTTGACCCTCCTGCCTGTAGCCTCCGTCTGAGGACAAGATCAACGGCATCCTCTTGGGCTTCCGAATCCGGTACCGGGAGCTGCTCTACGACGGGCTGAGGGGCTTCACTCTTCGAGGCATCAACAACCCTGGGGCCAAGTGGGCTGAGCTCACCTGTGAGTAGCATTTTACCTTAGGGAGGGTAGGGGTAGGCATGCTCACCTGTCCGATCTGCTGCTCCCAGTCTCCTTGAGTCTGCTAACCTGCAACCCTGCCTCCCTCTCCTCATGCTCTTCTTCTTACCCGTTCATTCACTTACTCAGCGTTTATTGAGCACCTTCTGTATGCTCCAAGACACTCTGGGCACCCCAGTAGTTAAACAGACCAGTCCCTGACCTCTTCTATCAGTCTGATGGAAGAAGAATCAGGCATTCAATAAGTAAGCCCTGAAATAGATGTCAATGGTCATCAACATGACAGGGAGAGAATGTTCCAGAAGAGTTACAAAAGGCTCTCCTGACATGGAAGAGTGATTGCAGGTTAGGCGGGTGAATGTGCAGAGAGAGGAGTCGTCAGCCTCAACTTCGAGACCCCTACAAAGAACACCAGTCAAGATCCCACCTATTCCCCAGGAAGTCACCACCCAGACCCTAGGGCCAAAGAAGCCAGCCTTCAAGTATAGGAGAAGCAGAGAAAAGGGGGACTTTTAGTGGGGAAATCCCAAGGAGAGAGGATGCTGGGAAAGCCATGAGTAAGAAAAGGGTGTGTGTAGACTTTGTAGGATGCACAGGGGAACATGGAGGTGATGCCCTGGCCATAGGAGGTGTGATAGGGAGAGAGGCAAGGAGGCTGTAGTGTTAACGTAGCAAAAGAGCACAAGGCTGAGCCAAGGAAGCAGGCTAGGTATGCCATGAGTGTGGGATCCACGGGGCTCCGTGTATGTTCTGGGAAGGGAGAGGGAGGCAGGCGGGAAAGAGGAAGGCTTGTAGAGAATTGGGAAGGGTTGCTACCCTGTTCACAAAAGAGAAGTTAGCAGGAGAGAGGAGACGCCCTGGGTCCCTGTGGGCTATGCTGCTGCTTCCCACATCTCCCAAGCAGCCATGGCTTCCAGAGATGATTGGGGACAAAATGATTGAGCACGGAGCAAGGGATATGAAGTGAACGAGACCGGCAGAAATACCCGACCCAACAGCTCGTGTTACTTCCTTATATTTATTTATTTATTTTGGCCAATGTATGCCCGCGGCTGTGATTTTTATGTGATCTGTGTCCGGTTCACTCATATTTCCTGACAGTAAAATTGTTTCTGGTTCGTATGAGGGAATTCACGACGCCAATATTTCACCGTGGCTTGCCCAAGCTCCAAAGTGAAACTGGGGAGCCAGTGGCATGGAAGCGTCCCTCAGAACTGCCCTCAGGGTTGCTAGGCTCTGAGAGGCTTCCCTGTGACTTTGTTCAGTGTCCACCGACCGAGGTAGGGACAGCAATGTTTTAGGATCTATCCCCTCCCCAACTCCCATCCGGGCCCCTGGCTAAGCACCAGGAATTGGAAGTAGTCTTCTTGCCAGCTCTGTCACCAGCCTTGTTATTCTGTCCCAGGCCTGGTTGGTTCCCGGTGGGTGGGATGCCTGCATACACTAACCTCTATCTGCTATCTCCCTGGCTTCTCACCCCTTGCCCCTTAGCCTTGTACTCCATGCGGAACCTGACCCGGCCCAGCCTCACGCACTACGAGCTGGACAGTAAGTCCCCTTGCATGGTGGTCCATTGTGGCCCAGGCCTCCTGGGTTGGGATGGGGAGGGGGCCGTCAAGAACACCTGGCCCCAGGCCAACACACTGTACTAGTTTACTTTCTGTTGCTCTGATAAAGACCAGGATGAGAAGCGACTTGAGGAAGAAAGGGTTTGTTTGGCTTACACGTCCCAGTCAATAGTCCATCACTGAGGGAAACCACACAGTAACTCAAGGCAGGAACTGAAGCAGAAGCTATGGAGGAATGTTTCTTGTTGGATTGCTACCCTAACTGGCTCAGACTGCTTTCTTATACCGCCCAGGACCACATGCCCAGGAATGGCACCACCCACATGGAGCTGGGCCCTTCCCCCGTTAATCAGGAAAAGGCTTCCACAGAGGCATAGTCTCAGTTGACGTCTCCTCATCTCAGATGACTCTAGTGTTGTCAAGCTGACAAAATACAAGCCAGCATACCCACCAGGGTGCTTGGATACTAGCACTGTCTCTAACATATACATCTTTTAAGCACATGAAGCAAGAGGCATTTTGGAAGAGAGTCCCCCAAGCCTGTCCTATAAGTGATGAGTAAGAACATCTATAGACTTGAGTTCATGAGGAGTCAGCGGGTCAATAGTAAGAGGTAAAGCAGAAGGGACAAGCCTTCCTGCATGCTTTATCTACAGGGCAGGTAGGCACGTGCCTGACCCATGTAAGACATGTTGGCCCTCGCTGTCTCTCTAGCCCTATCTGAGGCTCCTGGATAGACTATGTCAACCTCCAGCCTGTCCCCGTGTGGCTCCCCTCTGCCCCTTGCTCTGTGTCTGAAGCTTCAGGAGATTCTGCCCACATCCACACAAGGCAGGAAAAGCCAACCTCGGGATCCAGACTGCCCTCTTCTCCTCCTCAGCCTGAGCCTATGCATGTCAGAACTTCCACCCTGGGGAACAAGGGTGGGAGAGAGACAGGGACAGCAGAGTTCAGGGGATAGGGGACATATTGGCACCGTGGAGAGGGCATCATATCTCCCACCGAAGGTGTCATAGCCCATTCGCTTGCAGAGGCTTCCCCTCACCAGGCATCCCCACCAAGCACTCCAAACTTGACTAACACGTGGGATTTCTTCACCCCCAATTCACATTCCATAAACACAACCTCTCTAGGACTGAGCTAGTGAGGCTGGAGGGGTAGGGGGCAACGTACAACTCAATGGTAAATCTTATGCTCAGCCTTGGAGAGACACTGTATTCCATCCCTGGCCCCAAAAGAGGAGGGAAAAAACGAGCTGGTGAAAGGGGACAGGTGGGGACACAGCAGGGACATTTGTGTCTGTCATAGTGGGAAGAGTACAGGCAAGGAAGGTTTGTGACTCTCTGGCCCAAGATGGCCAGGACTATTCACTGTGGTCTTCAGCCTCAACACCATTGACTTGGAGATTCAATGGTATTTATGACCCTAGAGCAGAAGGAGGCTTTGTGTCACATACGTGTGTTGGCAGGGTGCAGCCCAAGCATCTAAGGCTCGCCACTCATTTCCTCCCCATTGTCACACGGGGCACTAGAATGATAGCTATGCCCCCTCCCCCACCCTGTAGCTCCAGCCTCCCCACAGGACTGCTTCCACGGGTTCTGTGACCTCTGTGTTCCTGACCTCCACTCTCCCCCACAGATCTAAGCAAGCACAGACGTTACGAGATCCGTATGAGTGTGTACAACGCCGTGGGTGAGGGACCCTTGAGTCCACCGCAAGAGGTCTTTGTTGGGGAGGCAGGTGAGTGCACCCTCATGTTGTGGATAGCCTCAGCCTTGTATTTTGATCCTAATTCCCAGTGGATAGCCCCAGCCTTGTATTTTGATCCTAGTTTCACTTTCCTGGGAGGGGCTGCAGAGGATGATTGAATCTGTACACCGGTGACATCTTGTGAACCTTCTGTCCAATTAAAACTTGTAAAATAAAGGCTAGAGCCAGTGATTGGGCAGTAGAAGGGGAGGCAGAGAAAAAGGCTTAGAGGAGGAGAGAGTGAGAGGAATTGGATATAAAAGGAGGCAGAAGCAGAGAGGCAGAGGTAGAAGCAATAGAAGCAGAAGGAAGTCAAAGCAGAAGGAAGCTGGTGGTAGAAGGAAGCCGACGGAGCCGGAAAGACAAGCACACGGCCTGGATAAACTGCAAGTTATAAGGGATCTCATAGCTGGGGAATATAGTAGTGTAATGGTAAATCTGCCCAAACTAGGCGTGCAATTTATACCATAATTATTGAGTTGTGTTTTCCTTTGACTGGTCTTATATGGGTCAGAGATTTACTGCAACACCCTCAGGAGTCCCAGATACAGGATCCAGGGCCCTCATCCTGCCCTAGCCCCTCTCCCCTTCCATAGCTTAGACCCGTGAACACTCACTCTCCAACCTTCATGCCCTCCAGTGCCCACAGCTGCACCGCAAAACGTGGCCATCCACAGTGCCACAGCCACACAGCTGGATGTGACCTGGGAGCCGCCCCCAGTGGACAACCAGAATGGAGACATCCAAGGATACAAGGTATGGGTGATCTGGCAGAAGAATGGGGTGCAGAAGAATAAAGGGGTGGGGAAGGCTGGGTGAGTGGAATGAAGTCCCAAGCTCTTCCTGCTCTCCCTCAGGTGCCACTGAGTTGACCTTGGCCGTGTGTACAGCTGGCAGAAATAAATACTGGGGCATTGTAGAATATTTCCATTCTGAGGTGGGCTGATCTTGATCCAAGGAACTCAGTCCCCACCTAGGCGTATTTGCTTTAACGCACACAATGCCCAAACCCACCACCTCCAGCCCCATAGTCACGTGAGATGCTCCATGGGTAGAGCGTTTGCTTCACATGCACAAAGTCCCAAGTTCAATCCTCAGCACTGCATAAACAAAATGTGGAAGTTTATATACTCCCAGCCCTCAGGCATAGGAGGCAGAAGAATTGGAGTTCAGGGTCACCATGGACTTTACAGCAAGTTCAAGGCCAACCTAGGCTTCAGGAGATCCTGTCTCAGGAAAAAAAAAAAAAAAAATCTATAGGGTGCTTGGCCCATCTATTAATTAGATGACCGATTTGCAAAGCACCTTGGCAGTATTTGAAAATCTGCTTTGAAACTCTTCCAGCCTGCTGAAAGCCTAGGGAGATGTTACACTGTGGGTATTAATGCCCACAGAATGTACCGATTTTATAAGAGGAAACTGTAGCCCAACTGGTGTAGCCTGGACAGGTCACAACCTATCAGGGGTTAGAATCCAGAAGCCCAACTCACCCTTGCCAGGAAGCAGAGCACGTGGTCAGATCCTGGAGAAGGCAGCGTGTGGAAGACTATAGAGCTGATTTGTAGCGGGATAATTTCCAGCTACCGCTACATTATATTTGCGATGAAGCTCGGTAATTGGGGAGGAGCTAATGTGGGAGGAGTTAAGAGTGGGAAGGAAAAGGAAGAAGAGGAGAGAGAGGAGGAGACTAGCGACAGAGGGGAGGGTTGGGGGGAGGCAGGATGGCTGCGGATGTCACGGATGTCACCCTCGAGTCTCTAGGAGTCTCAGGTAGTTATTCATATCAAGGTTAGGTAATTGGGATAATAATTCTAACTGTGTGGGCTTCTTGTGGATTGAGTATTTGTTCATATATGAATCTGTTTGGTTAATCATTAAGCTTTAAGAGTCTCATTTCTTCTGGGTACCTCAGGCATAGTGGGAATGTTCTGGGCTCAGCCGAGCATTGTGGGACAGTGTGGACTGGCAGAGCCAGCCTCCACACTGGCATCTAGTGGGTGCCAGGGCCTGCACATCTAGCTAGCTGGAGCCCCGGTCAGAGCCGAGGAGCAGCGGAAACATGGCAGTTGCCCGAGACCAAGCTGGACAGGAAATCATCCTGCTACTCTGATTGGCCTCCCTCGTTGGAGCATGCAGCCCTTGGCTGTAGTGGAAGTTTACCTCCCTCACCAACATCTGGAATACTCTGGTTCCTGATATTTGGATGGTATTTCAGAAAACTGTCTCCATGCAATGGCCCTGGGGACACAGGATATGCAAACCATAGAACCCCATGGTTTTCCTGGCCCAGCCCATCATTCCATAGGTGCCAATGAGTGTGTACCAGGGTGAAACACTCTCTCTGCCACTCAGCCTGTGGAGACAGGCCACCTGGTATAAGGCAAAATCCAGCATAGGAACCTTTTCCATTCAGGATGGAGGAGGGGGAGAAACAGGGAGGGAGGCATCTTGCCAAGGGTGCTCTGAAGATGGATGATAACCCTCAAGGCTTTGCCCAGGAGCGCCAGCTGGGAAAACCAAATATTACACTATAGCAGATGCCTCTGGAGGGAAAGGAGGCGCCAGGCAGAGCCAGCCACAGTGTGGCAGTCACTAGACTGCTGAGCTTAAAAGTGGCGTGTTAACATAGAGATTCAGGAAAAGTGTGGGTACCCAGGTAACATAGAGAACACAGCGGATGTCTGCAGTTCCCAGAAAACGTTGCCCACCCCCGGGTGTGAACTACAAGGATGGGACTGCCACATCCCGGATGTGTTGCTAACCAGCACTATGCCGTCAGCACCCGTTGACAGGGTCTGGTGTATTCCCATCAGCATCCGGGCTGCAGGTGAGACTCAGCTGGCAGAGTGCTTACCCAGCGTGTGTGAAATCCTGGGGGCACTATCCCAGGCACCGTATATCCAGCTGTGATGGTGCATACCTGTAACATCTATAACCCAGGCACTCAGGAGGTGGAGGCAAAAGCCTCAGAAGTTCAAGATCATCCTTTGCTACCTAGCAAGTTCAAAGCCAGACTGGGCTACATAAATCCCTGGGAGAAGGAGGAGGAGGAGGAGGAGGAGGAGGAGGAGGAGGAGGAGGAGGAGGAGGAGGAGGAGGAGGAGGAGGCCATGAATGAGCTGGTAGATTCTGACAGAGGACCGTGGCCTGAGGGAAGAGAAGAACAGGAAGCATGATCAGTGCTGCCATGGCCAGGAAGCTGAGGAAGATGAAAACTTCAGTCACAGGGAAGGAAAAGGAGGAGGGGGCTGGGGAGACCTGGAGTCTGGCTTCCTGTGTTTTCATTCCAAAACATCTGAGCGGTGGTTTTACACACCTTTAATCCAAGCACTCGAGGCCAGCCTGGTCTACAGAGGAGATCCAGGACAGCCAGGGATACACAGAGAAACCGTGTCTTGATTGAGAAAAAAAAATAATCCGCTAGCCACCAAGAGAGACAATGAAGCTGTAGTTACAAGTGGGGCTTAAGAGAACAGCTCAAGGGGCTGGAGAGATGGCTCAGTGGTTAAGAGCACTGACTGCTCTTCCAGAGGTCCTGAGTTCAATTCCCAGCAACCACATGGTGGCTCACAACCATCTGTGATGGGATCGGATGCCCTCTTCTGGTGTGTCTGAAGACAGCTACAGTGTACCAATTTAAATATAAAAGTAAATAAATCTTTGAGAGAGAGAGAGAGAGAGAGAGAGAGAGAGAGAGAGAGAGAGAGAGAGAGAGAACAGCTCAAACCAGAGAGAGTCCTGGAATGTCCTGGAATGGAAGAGCTACTTCCTACACAGACACAGATGACAAACAGAAGAAGACCTGAACCTGAGTCCTGGGACAAGAGCCCAGTGATGACTCAGAGCCCAAAGGAGAAACTGAGGGACAGACCAAGTGCAGCCCAGGGAGCAGCTATCAGACTGCTAAGAGAGAATTACAACCCAGCTGTTCTGTGGCTCTTGATTGGCTTTTTCTGAGATGTTGGAAGGGGCTGGGGATGGAGCTAAGTTGACTGGACCCAAAGCCCTGGGGTCCAACCTGCCGTATCACAGAAACCAGGTGTGCGGTACCTGTAAGCTGGCACTGGGAAGGCAGAGACAGAGGATCGGAAGTTCTAGATCATCCTTGGTTGCATAGTGACTTTGAGGATAGCCTGAGCTATGTGAAATCCTGTCTAGAAAAAAAAAAAAAAAAGATGCTGGAATTACAACAGATAATTCAGTTTAACAAAATTGGCCAACTATAGCCAATAGGCCAAATCTAGCCCACTATCTTTGCATAAGTAAGGTTTTCTTGGGAGATAGCCATGCCTATATGTTTACAAATTGCCATGGTAACTTTTGTGTAAAAAGGCGTTAAGCAGACCTGAATAGTTGTAACAGAGACCCAGAGGTCTAAAGAACCTGAGACTTCAGTCAGCTAGTCCTCTGCAGACAAAAACATAAGTCAAAGTGGCCTTAAAGAGAGCCAACAGAACCTCGGTTACACACATCATTAATCCCAGCACTCAGGAAGCAGAGGTAGGCAGAGCTCTGTGAGTTTGAGGCCACCCTGGTCTACATAGTGATTTCTGGGCCACCCTGGGATACAGGGTTTCGAATTTTAATCAATTAATTTAAAAGTGAACTATTAGGTCATATGTTTGTGATATATGCCTGTAATCCAAGTACAGAAAGGAAGCGGGGATGAGACAGGAGAATTATAAGTTCAAGGTCAGCTAATGCTATATAGTCTCAAAAATGGATGAATGAATGGGAGGATGGTGAATGAATGGGTGGATGAATGAATGAATTTATGAATGAATGAAAGAAAAGAGAGTCATTGAAGTACTGAGGGAAAGAGGAGCTGAGAAAGGAGAGTTTTGAGTTCAAGGCTGGCCAAAGCTACATAGTCTCAAAAATTGATGGGTGGATGGATGAATGGATGGACGGACAGATGGACAGATGGACAGACAGATGGGTGGGCAGATGGACGGAGAGCCACTGGGCCAGGCCTGGCAGTACGTATCGATCATCCAAGCACTAGAATGGAAAGGAGAGTTGAGGCAGGAGAATTGTGAGCTCACAGCCAACTTGGGCTACTTATCAAACTTCTTGCTCCAAAATGACAAGGATGAAGCTAGAGAGAGAGAGATGGCTTCTCAGGTAAGACCCTTGCTGTGCTTTTCAATGCCCACAACTGGCTGGGACTTCAGCTCCCAGAACTCTGACACCTTCTTCTGACCCTGCACTTATTGCACAGCCACACACGGGACACACACACAAGCACACACACACACACACACGCAACTAAAATTTAAAAATACCATAAAAACAAGGGCTATAAGTTGGTTGTGGCAAAACACACTCAGAATATCAGTTTTCTGCAGGTGGAGGCAGAGGGATCAAAAGCTCAAAGTCCTCCTCAACCATATAGCTAGTCCCAGGCTTCATGAGACTGTGCCCACAACTAAAGAAACAAACAAGGGCTCAGAAAACAACTAAGGGGAGAACAACTGTTTATCATGCGCAAGGCTGAGGATTCCATTCCAGCGTTGCCTCTGTCCCTCAACAACAACAAACTGGTGTTGCCATGATAGTAGGAGACAGCGAAGTCTTCATGGTCCCTTCAGTTTGCCAACTCAGTGCTCTACTGGGAATGAAGTGAGAGAGAAGGGCAAGGAGAAGGGAGTGTCAGAAACAGCTGTAGCCAGCTGTTTGTTCCCATGGGTGGATTCATCCTGCTCAAGACCATGGCTATGGGAGGAAAACGTTGGGCCAGCGTGAACAAGAGACATTTTCCTGTTGTTATTCTCTAGGAGAGTGTGCTGTGATGACTGCTTACGGAGCCCTCACATAGCATCAGGTGTCCGGAGCTAGAAGACACTTGTGTCTAAGGACAGTGTGAGGTTCACAGGAGGACAATGCAGATTCATGTGCCTCTAAGTGACAAGATTTCCCCGCTTTGAAAGCAAAATAATGCTTCATTGTAAACGCACAAATGCTGTACGTTCATCTGCTCACCCACTGACACAGTCAGAAGGGGTCGTTTGTCTCTTTCTTTCTTTGTTTTTGAGACAAGGTCTTATGTTAGCTCAGCGTGGTTTTAAACTAGCTATGTCCCAGAGGGTGACCTTGAACTTGTGACTGTTAGCCTCCAAGTGCGGGATGACAGGTGTACCATAGAGTCCCTGGATTTTCTACATCTTGGCTATTGTGGTTCTTACTACAGTGTAACATGAGAGTGTAAATATCTTCTTCAAGATCCTGATTTTAATACTTTTGGATGCATTCCCAGAAATGAGATTGCTGGATCATATGGTAATTCTATTTTTAACGTTCTTTGAAGAACTCCAGACTGTTTCCCGTGGTAGCTACGCCATTTTACATTTCCAATGATGGCCCAGGAGGCTTCTAGTTTCTTGCCAGAGGGCTGGCTATCTTCTTCTTTTTTTAAGAATTATTTATTTATTTTATGTATATGAGTACACTGTAGCTATCTTCAGACACACCAAAAGAGGGCACCAGATTTTATTACAGATGGTTGTGAGCCACCACGTGGTTGCTGGGAATTGAACTCAGAACCTCTGGAAGAGCAGCAGTCAGTGCTCTTAACAGCTGAGCCATCTCTCCAGCCCCAGGCTAATAACAGCCACTGCTATAAGTGCCATGGGACAGGCTTTTACAATTTGTTTGGAGACAGCGTCTCATATAACCCAGAGTGGTCTTGTATCCACTGTGTCGCTAACAATGACATTTAACTTCTGATCCTCTTGCTTCCAGTACCCAAGTGCTGTCTCAAAAATGAAAGTGGAAAACCATGGGCATTGGAGTACCGATGCAAACATGGCGGAGCTCACCTTTCATCCTGGCACTTAGAAAGCTGAGGCAGGGCCACAGAGTGAGTTCCAGGCCTTCCTGAGGGAAAGTCAGCTTATCTCAAAGAAACAAAAATAGCCAAAAGAGTTTCAGGCATGTAAGGATGAACCTGTTCCTGGGTCTAACCTGCAGGATGCTAGCCGCTCCTATAAGACTGTAGCGTGTACCTGAAACACGGAAGTTGAACCTTGCTCTTAAAGGTTCTTATTGTACATCAAAAAAGGTAACCTGTGGATCAGGGATTTAACACAATTAGAAACATTTGTTTAAAGACTTTTGTTCCAATTTTAGTCCTGCAGTTTTCAACATAAATGCCCAGTACAGGAAAAGGATATTCCCTTTACCACGTGTCAAGCAGGGCAGCTCCTGCTTCTACCTTATCAGACTTGAACCGGGATCCTCTGCAAAGCAGTCTGTGCTCTTAACCACTGAGCCATCTCTCCAGCCCCTTATCTCTTTTTCTAATGCCTTTTCCTAACCTCATGGTTTTGTTCACATCTCATTATGTCCTTGCTTGGTCTCGTTACTGGAGGATTCAAAGGCTTCTTCCATGAGATAGGGACATCACTAAATGGTAAAGTGCTTGCTGACAGTTTGCTGTGCTCTCGTGATACACAGGCATGAGACAGTATACGGAAAACTCAGGCTCAATCTTCAGCGGAGGGTGGGAAGAAGGGGAGAGAGGGGAAGAAAGAAATCAAAGACAATCACCCACAGACTCCGCCCCTCTCAAGCTGCCCCTCTATTCTCTTCTCCAAACCCCACTCCAAATACGTTCTCATCCTCCGCTGCCCCTCCAAATCTCAGCCCGCTAAGTCTGCTGATAAATCCGCCCTGTTCTTCATCAACAGGACACAGGCTTCACCTAGCCTGTCTCCACGGCACTGTGCCTTGAGACATGACATTCTCCTGCCTGTTTCTCCTCACACGGTCCATCACCCCTCCTTTGTCCTTTGCTGTTCCAGCTCCCCCTGCATTTCAACAGAGGCCCCAGGAATACGTCTCTCCCTCTCCTCAGGCTAGAAGAATCCAGCAGTTCTCTGACTATACTCTCCAAGCTGTTGATGCTCAGGGAGTGTGCAGAGCTGTAAAGCTAGCCTCGAGCTCTTCCCCGAATGATGAATCCAGAATTAATTGTAGCTGTTGTGTTCTCATAGTCAGTGGATGAGTGGGTGAGTTTATGAATGAAGACCTCAACTCCCCATATAAAAAGAATTTTAAAAACGGAAGCAAGGCTATAAAGAAGCAAATCTTTTGTAGTAACAAGATGTCCTAACTGCCTTTGCACACGCTGGGGGCGGACACTTTTATTAGCTCTTTCCTACTTTTATTGATATGGAGGAAAGGAAACGCCAATAGCGTTCAGAACCCTCTTTGGCCAGCAGATGGCGCCAAATGATCTCCAATCCTGTACAAGGTTTGGGATGCTAGGCTATAGAGAGTCCCAGCTCAATGTTAATGTAGTTTGAGAATCTTCTGTGTGTACTTAAAAGCACTAACCATGCTCGTTATAGAGTGCCCCGAGGCTCCACAAAGCTCCTGCTGTGCTGAGGGCCTAAAATCCTCCACAACCATGTAACAATACCTTTAGAAGCTAACCAGTCCTTACGGCCTGTAGCCTTCTTGCTCACCCCGGAAAGCGGGTTGTCCTTAAGCCCTCTGCAGCTGAGAGAAATTGTGCCTGACCAAGCCTCATGCCTAGCAAATGGTGCCATCAGACTTCAGCCACGAACCAAATGCCACCTCAGTCCAGCCTTCCCCTGCAGCAGACTTTGCAGACTTTGATCCACAGGTATCAGGTTGGATTGCACAGATACACCACCAGGAGCTTTACAGCGGGAGTTTTTTACAGGAGCATTGGCAGCTGAGGCTGCTGCTGTGGCACACGGGGCAGGGCTGAGGTTCTCTGCTTCTCAGCACTACCCTGCATTGCCAAGCTGCTGGCCCTTGTGCCCCACACCACGGCGGAACAGAGCCCAGGATTGTTCTCGTCTCTCCCGCTCAGGCTGGTGAGACACAGATTCCTATTCCGAGGCTGACACGTCTGTGTTACCTGCAACAAGATACCAACCACAGAGAAACAAGGAACACGGGGGGGGGGGGGGGGGGATGAGGTTTACAGTCGAGCAGAGGATGGGTATTGGCTACTAAAAGGAAGGTTCCAGAATCCTTCTTAAATAGTTCTTAGGTACCTCCATATTGCTTTCCTGGTTGAAAGCAGAGGTGTCTTTGAACCCTGAGATGGGCAGAGGCGGAAGGGAAGCCTATCACCCCTCTCATCCCACAATCATTGGTCCCCACAGATCTATTTCTGGGAAGTCCAGCGGAGGAACCTCACGGAGAGGGTGAAGACTCTCTTCCTGGCTGAGAATAGCGTGAAACTCAAGAACCTGACGGGCTACACAGCCTACATGGTCAGCGTGGCAGCCTTCAACGCTGCGGGGGATGGGCCACGGAGCACCCCAACCCAGGGCCAGACTCAGCAAGCAGGTAGGGAGAAGCCTTGGGGGAGGGGTGTCAGTCTGTGGGGTGTCGAAGCTGTCTCATGCAGCCGGGGAACTGGGTGCCCTATGGAAACAGAGCCCAGCCTGCAAAGAAGGCTCTATGTGTCCAGAAAAAAAAAAAAAAAAGAAAAGAAACTCTCACTGGGAACCTTGAGAAAGTCCCCAGATCTCACCTAGCCTGTTCTGCCCACCTGGTCTCAGACTTTGGGACACTCCCCTGTTTGGCTTGCCCCTCCTTTCTTCTGTCTCCCTGCCTTTGTTCATCCCACCCCACGTTCATTGTCTTCTGTGAGCCCACACTTCTGCTTCATGCTGGAGAGGAAACAATGATTTTTTTTAAAAAGACAGTAAGTCTATGTCCTGGTGAGAACCACAGGACCGGACGTAAATAAGCACGGATGAGCTGGCTGGGGGGTACGGGGAGCTAAGGGGAGCAGGGTGTAGTTCACTTTGGACAGACCTGGCCAAGATGGCTACACCTGAATTGAGCTTCGAGCCAGAGGAGACCAACTGTGGGAAGTTCTGGAGCCAAGCAGGAAGCAGGATTCCTGTCAGAAGGACCAGCAGGTGCAGAGGCTTAGAGGCTGGAGGGGATTAGAGGAACAGAACCTGGTGCTGACAAGAGTGGAGTGACACCCGTGTCCCCAAGGGTCTGGAAACAGACTTGTGTTCAGTGTGATGGGGAGACACAGAAGGGTTTGAGCGGCTAAGAACTGGAGCTCAGTGGTTAAGAGCACTGGCTGCTTTTCTAAAAGACCTGGGCTGAATTCCCAGCACCCATGTGGTAGCTCTTAACTGCCTGAAACCCCAGTTTCAGGGAATCTGACACCCTCACATAAACATGCATGCAGGCAAAACAGCAATGCACATGAAATAAAAATAAATAGGATTTTAAAAGGAACTAGATCTTGTTATGTTTTTGAAAAACTGGCTCTGCCTTCTGGGCTGAGAGTCTGGAGGGAGCTGACAGAGAGAGGTGGGGACTAGACCCAGGCAGGATGGAGGAAGGAAAGAGAGTAGATCCTCTTGTCCTGAGGTGTCCAAAGCCACATTTTGGTCAGTGTCACACTGGATTACCCTAGAAGTCCCAGAGAGTGAGCAGTGAGTGTCTTCTCTGTTTAACAACGGGGCCTAGAGCCCCCCCCCCCGAAAACATGCTTTTTGCTCATGATTCCCCGATAGTCAGAGGAGAAAGAGCAGATGCTGGAACCAAAGCAGATCTGAGAGAATTCGGGAGCTTTTGTTTCTTTCTTTTTTTTCTTTCCCCACGTGTCAATCCTCCAAAGCCATGAATTTCACATCTGCAGATTCAACCAACCAAGAAAGGAAAATATTCCCAAAATTGCTTCTGCCTGGGCACGGCGGCACAGACCTGTAATCTAAGCACTTAAGGGTGAAGCCAGGAAGGGCAAGAGCTCAAAGTCAGGGCTGGAGAGATGGCTCAGCAGTTACGATCACCGCTGCCCGTTCCATCCCAGAACCCACACTAAGCGTCTCACAACTACCTATAGTCTCAATTCCAGGGGACCCGACCCCTTTTCTTCTCACCTCCGTGGCCATGTGCGCTCATGTGACAGACACACAGACATACATGCACATAAATAACAACTATGTAGTAAATAGATAACAATACTATTCACGTTGTATCAAGAATCATAAGTAACCTAGAAATGAGTTAATGTGTATGGGAAGGGCTAGATGATATCTCAGTGGCACCTCACTTGCTTCCTGAGAGAGATGCTCTGGGTTTAATTGCTGACACCACAGATAAGAGGGAGGGGGACGTAGCTTATATGTCAAACTGGCATTTTATATGAAACATCCTCAGATTTTTGTTAAAATGAATTGCCCGTTAGTACAGCCTCTGCCCTGGCCCCCAGAAAGGTTTTCCTAGCCTGATACCATCCTTACTGTGGCCCCCACTAGTCTTAAGGAGCTGTAAAAAGCAACTGCCAGAGACAGTTCATAAACAGGATCCCCTCTGGGACAAGACCTCACCCCAGGGGAGCCTTTCCCTCCACTGGCTCCCCATCAGCCAGAGGCTGAGCTTGGGTGTGTGCTAGCCTATCCATCTGCCTGCCTGCCCATCTCGACGACACTTCATCAGTGTCACTGGTCAGATATGAGGCCTCCAGGAGCCTAGAGGCTTCCGGCTCCGTAGCAGGACAGAATGTCCTGTCCCACGTCCTTCTAACCCCTAGTGTGTTGAGGGGGAGGGCAGGAAGGGGCCCTGAGTTTACCTCCCTCCTTCAAAGACAGCCAGGGAGATGGGGCAGGAAGCTGTCAAGATTAGTGCTGACCTGGTGGGAGGCAGCAATGGACAATAATAGCCTGGCCATCCACCCAACCAGATTGGGACGCTGGGGGGTGGGAGCTGGGTGGTGGGGGCTGGGGGTGCTTCCTGTCTTGCCTCTATACCCTCCCATTTCCCAGCCCCACCCCCACCCCACACCAGAATCTTCCATCCTTGTGTTTTCAGAGTTACCCCAGGGGTCACAGAACAAGAAAACATCTCTTCCAAAGGATCTGGCTGTCCTCGGTCTGGCTCCTGCTGGCAGCCTGATGTCTCTATGCAAGCCCTGCAACCCAGGGATGAAAGGAAGGCCATGTCTCCGGAGTTCTGACGTCTCCTTTAGCGCCCGCTCTGTATATGAGGCCAAGGCACCCCACCCACTCTAGCAGGGTGCTGAAAAACACACTCCATGGTGGCAAAGAAATTGTCTTGCCCCCACAGTGACCTTCAGTGGTCATCCATTGTAATGCAGTAACTGGTCCCAAGCTATTAGCCAGGGCTCAGAGCCACCCAGGAGAGAGTCCAGATTCTCCATCTTTAAGGAGGTCTTTCTCCCAGTGCCAGAGCCTCTGCTCTTAGACAGCTGAGAGCTAGTGATGGCAAAGGAGGAGGAGAGATTTCAAGGGCCTTAGCTGACCTTTCCTGCCTTCTTCTTGTGCCTCATTCTCTCTTCCTTCCGGGCGTGGACCCAAGAGCTCCTGCTAGTTGCTTGGAGCCCGACCTGAGGCTTTGCACTTCCACAGAAAGAGTAAAACAAAAAGTCCTTTGCTGTCTCTTCACAGCCCCCAGTGCCCCAGGCTCGGTCAAGTTCAGCGAACTGACCACTACCTCAGTGAATGTGTCCTGGGACGCCCCACAGTTCCCCAACGGTCCTCTGGAGGGCTACCGGCTGGTGTATGAACCCTGCACCCCAGTGGATGGTAAGTGGGGATCTCCCACGTGGCCTGAACTCTCCCTTTTCAAGGGCTGGTTTGCACCCAGAGACCACGATCACTCCTCAGCAGTTAGACGTAGTGAGAATCTTCCTGTCTTATAAATGGGGAGAATGACCCGGGAAGGGGCGTTTCTCCGAGAAAAGCATCTGAGGACAAAGTGGAAACAGCATCATAGGGCTGCCGTCTCCTGGGCAGGCGGGGGACCTGTACCATGGACACCCTGTTCCATAGACTGAATCAGGAAGAGAGAGGGGGAATCCAAGTAAAACATGGTTGCCCCAAGAACAGACAAGACCCCGAAGAAAAGAGTCCTCTGGTGTTCTCATGTTATCCTGGCTCCGTTCCAAACCTCAGAGTTCTCAGCACACTCCCTTTGGAGGGTCAGGGACTCTTTTAGCAATCTAATGAAAGCCTGGGAGCGTCTCCCCCCGGGAAGATGTGTGAGGGTGGGAAGCTACCACACTCTTGCAAATGACTGTCCTAGCCCAGGTCATCTGCACTGTCTTCAGACCATTCTCTCCTCTCCTCCTCTACCCTTCCCAGGATCCCCATCCAGACCCTGATCCTCTTTGGGGCTCTCAGAAAGGGTTGGACTGGCAGCCCTGCCTGTTGGCATCGGGTACCTGCCAGCTTCCTCACACAGTGCAGCCCAATGACAGCTGATAGGACCGAGCCAGGGGTGAGCATTAGTCCCCAGAAGTCACCACTGTTTTATCCCGAAGCTATCTTTTAAGAGAACTTACAGGCAAGAAAGGGGCCAGGCTTTTCAATGGCTGAGTCTACTTACCACAAGGCCTAGAGATAAGACTGCCTTTGAAGTGACACCCTGGTGGCAGGAAGTGACCACTTCTGTGTCACACACACACACACACACACACACACACACACACCTCTCAGCACTGGAGCCTAGTAAGAACAAGGGGCAGAGGCTGGGAACATTAGGCAGCTCCAGTTCTTAGTCAGTGGTGGGAACAACGGTCCTCAGTCTTTCTTGCCACCACCTGGGTGCCAGCAGCCCATCCTGCCAAGCTGGGCTGCGTCAGAACCAAAGGGGAGGCAGGACTGGAAAGAGATGCAGACAAGAACAGGGCTAGGTCAGAGATCAAGAAGACAAGATGCAGGAGACCTAGACAGGTCTTGTCTGAGTGGTTTTTTACCTGGCCTATCCAGAGACCTCCCACTTTGAGAAATGGAGTCCTTGGCCTCTCGTGATCTTACTCCATAAGGGTCTAAACTCTGTGTCCTTATAGGTTCCTGAGTAAGGGTCTCCATGGAGATTATGCCACAGCTCTGTAGCAGCCCAGCAGCTCCCCAATTTCTTATAGAGAAAACCAAGGCCAGGAAGGGGTTCCCTCAGCAGATCAAAGAGGGCTCATTTACTAAGTGAAAGGGGTTAGAGGTGAGGCTCCATTGGTACAGTGGTTGCCTGGCACACACAGAATCCTGGGTCCCATTCCCAGCACCACATAAGCTAGCCATGGTAGCTCATGCCCATAATTCCAGCCCTCAGGAGGTGGAGCCACAGAGATGGGCGTTCAGGGAATTCCTTAGCTATACAGGAAGTTTGAGACCAGTTTGCATCACTAGAGACCCTGTCTCAGAAATATATATGGCCTAGAAATGTGGCTTAGCAGTTTAGGGTCCTGGCTACCATTACAGAGGGCCAATTCCCAAGCACCCACACGGCAGCTCACTACTGTGTATAACTCCAGTTCTAGGGAATCCAATACCCTCTTTGGCCTCCTTGGGCACCGGGCATGCAAGTGGTACCCAGACATAAGTATAAGCAAAATATCCACTGCTCCACCCTTCTCCCTCCTGGGCTTGATGCTGGAGTATTAACATCTAAGGAAAAGAAAAAAATGTCAGGCACATGCCTTTAGTCCTAGCACCTCACCAGCCAGAGGCAGGCAGATCTCCTGAGTTTGAGGCCAGTCTGGTCTACAGAACAAGTTCCAGAACAGCCAGGGCCACAGAGAAGCTCTGTCTCAAAAAAAAAAAAAAAAAAAAAAAAGGAAAATAAATACATAAATAAATAAATTTAAGTAAATGAAGTAGTTACTATGTGTTTGGTGCTCTCTCCTTTTATGTGAAACTCCATTTCCTTATTAGGGACACTCCTGACCCTCTGGCTTGTTGGAAGAAGAAACTGAAACCAAATTATTTATATATATACACACATACAACACACACACACACACACACACAAGGACAAGTTTAAGGGCTACAGCAGGTTCTGTGGTGACCAGTAGACACCTTCTATAAGAGAACAAAACCTGGTCCTGACTCTCAGGGAGACTCTGAGCTTGGGAAAGTACAGAGCACCCAGAACCACCTTGTGGAAGCCCCCATCCTTGCCCCTGGCTGCCATAACCTGAGGTGCTGAAGTTTCATCCCTAAAAGCCACATGGTTACAGATGATGGGACCTCTGGAGCTGGGCTTTCATTGACCAAGAAGAGCACAGAGGTAGAACTGGGGCTGGGGTGGGGTTTAGAGTAGTCACCAGGTACCTTCTAGCTCCAACGCTGGAGGTATCTTCACAGAATGTCCCAACACCAACTGTCTGAATGTCACGTTCTGTGAGATGTTGGCATGAGGATGGGCTGATGGGTGGTATAGCAGTGAGAGAGAATGGAGACTTTGTGGCTGTTCGGGGTGGGCAGACAGGGCATAGCTTTCCTTCGGGTACTTTAACCAGGGAGCGTTTTTTTCCTGAGTTACTTCTCAGAGCCATGTTCCTGACACAGCATTGGCAGCCTGTGGGCTTGAGTGACAGCTCAATTGATTTCAAGAGATGGAGGCCACAAAACCATCACCTCCTCCCAGGAGCTGCCAGTGGCCTTGGTGGCCCTGTTTCCACCAGCTACTGCAATCCCTACTCACAGTCCTTCCCTGCAGGGGTCAGCAAGATTGTGACAGTGGACGTAAAGGGGAACAGCCCACTGTGGCTAAAAGTGAAGGATCTGGCCGAGGGCATGACCTATCGTTTCCGAATCAAAGCCAAGACCTTCACCTACGGGCCTGAGATTGAAGCCAACATCACTACAGGCCCTGGAGAAGGTAAGAGAGGTGTCCCAATGTCCTATGCACCACATCCTCAGGCCTCCAAGTAAGAGAGACCCAGGAGGTTTACAGATAGTTCTGAAGACAGTGGGAAGCAGAGAGCTTATTACTCCTCTATCTCCTGCCCCAAGGCTCCTCCCTCCTTCCCTCTCCGGCTTCTCGACTCCTCCTCCCTCACTGTCTCTCCTCTGAGCTCCACTCTAGTCTTCATCCTAGGCTTGGTTATTAGCATCTAAGTCCTTGGGCTATTCCTGCCCAAGCCTGGACTGACGCAGACCCTCTCACCACACAGGCCCATACACACATCCCAGGCTGTCGCAGGGTCTGCCTCAATATAGAGCCCAGGTTGGCCTGCTACTTATGGTCCTCAGGCCTCAGTCGCTCAAGTGCCGATTTTTCAAGGGTGAGCCACTACTTTCCTCCCTAACCCTCAGTCTTCGCCACCTCAGCCCCGTCACCTCTGTCCAGGAAGGAGGCAGCCTGGCAGGTGTCCAAACCTCCATCGTGGCCAGAACCACCTCCCTGTACCTCCCCCTCTCCCACCCAGCAGAGGCTCTTAAAACAGGGTGCAGAAGACTCATCCCCAGCTCTTGTCAAGTTGTAGGCTCCCTGGGTGGACACAGAGCTTCTGATTTCCATGAGATGCAGTCGTTTCCTCTAACGATGACACTGACACCTCCGGTAACTCTCTGGCACACGGGCAACCTCCTGGCAGCCAGGCCTGCCTTCCCCAACACCCAACACCCTCTTTTCCCATTTTCAAGACGGGTTTCCCTGTGTAGCCCTGACTGCCCTAGAACTCACTCTGTAGACCAGACTAGCCTTGAACTCGGAGATCCTCCTGCCTCTGCCTCTCTGCCTCCCAGAGACCTGTGTCACCAGCTTTTCCAGCTGCTTTTACAGATAGAAAGAAGGCCCCTTTGTACTTGCATGTCAATGTTCCGCCCTTGGAGTCCTACCCTAATCCTTTCTGTCCCTGCCCCTGGTCTCTGTCACTTCCCACTCTCCATCCAGGACCCTGAGACAATCAGGGTTTAGTCTCCACAGGCCCTATCATGGGTTCAGGTTTTCCCATGCTGGACATACAAACCACCTCCTAAGCAACCCTGCTGCCCGCACCCTCTCGAGGAAGAATCCAGCCAGGCCCAGCCCAACTTCCTCCTCAAGGCCATCTCCTTCCCCTCTGTGTCTCAGCACCAGCAGCAGACAGTGAACTTTCTCCAGAGTATGGGCTAGAAGAAGAAAAGGCCTGGAGAGCCCAGGCTCTCTTGCCTTCTACTGGCTTGTGGGTTTGTCACCCCATGTCTCAGTCAGTAAGATCATCATGTGCACGACCCGGGAGGCTGCTGTCCCAGCTGTCCCAGCTACTGCAATTCTGCTTCTCCTCTGAGACTTCCTGGGATTTAAAAGCTAGAAGAAAGCTGGCAAATAGCAGGCCACCTGAGCACAGCCTATTAGAGAATTCCAGCTTAGAGTTTGTGGCACAGGATATGGAAGATGTCAGACAAGAAGTAGAGGAGGGGTGGAGGATACCAAGAAAGAAAACCAACCTTACCCAGGAGGGATCTTCAAGAGACAACACCAGCCCAGTGGTCCTTGGCTTACCAGAAAAGCCAGT
Source organism: Mastomys natalensis (assembly GCA_021653895.1). NCBI lineage: Eukaryota > Metazoa > Chordata > Mammalia > Rodentia > Muridae > Mastomys > Mastomys natalensis. The sequence goes on from JAJTUV010001047.1 coordinate 139,410, forward strand.
GGTAGCTCTTTCTCTGTCCTGAGCAATGCCCTATACAGAGTGAAAAGCAGGGACTCCAAAGGCCACCCCAGCCTGCACCCTACTCTCAGGTAATGTCTCCCCTTCATGAGCTGCAAGCAGGATACTCCCTAGAGAAGGGAAAGAGAGGGAAACTGAGGCTCTCCAAAACTGATGTCAGGAGTGGATATGGGGGCCTGGCAACGCGGTATGCAGCTGTGTGTGACATCTCCGGCCTCCTGTCTGAGTTAAACGGCTCTCCCGGGTCCAAAGGGTTTTGGTAAGATGTCGGAGTTGTGTTCTCTTCCTATCAGGCAGCCAGAGACCATCAATCAGCCTGCACGAATGCACACACACCTGCTACCTCAGCCTCTGGTACCATGAGCAGACAGGAAGCATCTACTGTGTGCTAGGCTGTAGGGATGGTTAGCATCATGTCTGCTGGGAGACACACTTGGTGGAGACCACACACAGCAGGAATCTCCAGGAAGAGACAAGGCTTGTACTGGTACACTCCCAGTGAAGTGTTTGGGATGCTGCAAAGAGAGATGCCTGGCCCAGTCGTCTGTCAACACAAGCTGCCTCCTGTCTGCTATTCCACCCTCCCTCTCTGATATCTCAGCTTGCAAGACACACCTTCTGCCAAGTTCTCCTCCTTAGGCTTCCTAGGAAGGATCCTGCTTTGTCCATACCTAGCCTAACAGCACATGCACGTTGGGGTAGAGACAGGAAGGGCATTATCCCATGCCAGGCAAGGAGATGTTAAAGGAACCTTCACTCCCTCAAACAGATCTCCATCCCTGGCACACTGCAGAACACTGCAGCATCAGTCTGAACACCTCTGCTGCCCGCTGTGGTATCTCCTTTCAGGATTTCCTTCCATACAAGGCCCTAGCAGATGGGCAAACGGAGGCACCCCTGAAGGATTCCATGAGTGGATCACATCATAACTTCTGTCTGGTTTTACATGCCTTCGTCCTCTGGCTCTGCTCTAGAACCTACCCTGTGTCTTGCCCTGGGATTCAGAATGTGGGATGTAGGGATAACAGGAAGAGTCAGTAGTCACGTCCTGGCAGGCCTGGCCCAAGATATACTCTTTGGACACAGTATTTGCAGGAGGTCCTGGAGGCTCTATGTCTAGAGTTGATCTGGCTGCCCAGCCCCCTACCACCGGCACAGGTTGTTGTACAAGGAGGGCAGTCTTGGTTCCACAGACACCCTTATACACTATGGGATGTTTGCAGGTGCCCCGGGACCACCAGGAGTACCAATCATCGTTCGGTACAGCTCAGCCATTGCCATCCACTGGTCCAGCGGAGATCCTGGCAAAGGACCCATCACACGCTATGTAATAGAGGCCAGGCCTTCAGGTATGCCCTGCCCAGGCTGGGCTATCTTCCCTCCGTGGCCCACACCCTGCCCTGCTCCCGTCCTTTTCCTTGGGCTTGTTTCTATCCTCCATCCTTGAAGGTGTGCTATTGGAAGTAAAGCTGGAGTTAGGGAGTAGAGGCTAGGACTCTCTCCTTAGAACTAGACTCTTGCTTAAGAATCCCGGGGAGGCCCCCCAAAGAACAGTTGTTAGCACCTTGTACAAACCAACTAAGGGTAAAGATTGTTCAAGAAGCCAGAGGTAGGGCTGGACAGTCAAGTGTACAGACATGAGGACCCGATTTCAGGTCCCTAACACCCCCATAAAAGAGTCATACCTGGTGGTACACACCTATAGCACCAGCACTGGGCAGGGCCCCAGAGTTTGCTGGCTAAAACTGGCAAGCTCTAGTTTCAGTGAGACTCTGCTTCAAGAAATACAGTAGAGAGCAGTTAACAAAGACACTCAACATCTGACCTCTACACACAAGTGCAGGCACTTGTACACACACACACACACACACACACACACACACACACACACACACCGACCTCGATCATGCATGCACGCCCATGAAGAGCATGAAGCCAGAAAAGCAAGGTTTGGCTCACGTTAGCTAAATGCCCATGTCCTGCTTGTGGCTCACTTTGTCATCCTACCGACCTCTCCTGTCAAACCTGAAATCGAATCACAAGAGCTTCCAAAGCCATCAGGCCCTGAGCGGCTGATCAGTCACTCCTGAGGGGGTTGCTCTCCGCTCCTGTTTCACTATCAGCCTGCACCTGCTTCCCGGGCTCCTACTCCGGGCTCCGACTCCGTAACTGGGCAAGCTCCAGCTTTCTTTGTTGCTAGGTTTCCAAGCTAATCAGAGGAGCCCAAGTCAGCCAAGCGCTGAGGGCTTGATCTTTGTATTCTGAGGATCTGTGCCTAGGCGATAGAAGTTGAGAAAGATAAGTCTTTGCTGCCCAAATGAAAATTATAGTGAGAGGTAGGGGAGCCTACCAGTAGTTGACGTGTGTGTGTGTGTGTGTGTGTGTGTGTGTGTGCGCACACGTGCGCGTGCATGTAAGCAAATACGAGCGCATGCAGGTGGAGGCCTCCGGTGTAATTTCTCAGATGCTGTCCACCTTGTTATATGAGACAGGGTCTCTCACTGGCCTGGAACTCACCAAATTAAACTAGGCTGGCTGGCCAGCAAGCCCCAGAAATCATCCTGTCTCCGCAGCACAGAGTTCCCAATTGCTTGCCACTATGCCCATGTCTGGCCTTTAAAAATAAAGATAAAAACCTGGATTCTAGGGAATCAAACTCGGATCTTCGTGCTTGCAAAAGAAGCGGTTTGCTGTCCGAGTCATTTCCCCTCCCGACCCCATAATACTTCTTATGGAGAACTGAACCACCCCCACTACAGGTTGTACATTCCTCAGGGTGGCTGGGTCACCCAATAACAAAGAGTTAATTATTCCAGGAAGTCCTGGAAGCCAACCCCCACCACCGCTGCCCTAATCTCATGCTAACCATCACAGCCACGGTAGCTAAGTGTCTAGCAAACTCAGATGCACCAGGTCGCCCACGCTGCAGGTGGTGCTGGCTCTCCCCCTACTCCAGATGGTCCCTCCCTGGACCTCCAGTGCCAGCTGTTGAGTTGGCCCGGAGACTTCTGCATGCATCTCCTCACCAAGGCCTGTGCCTGCTTATTCCACCAAAGCCTGCCGACCTGGTGCCAGGCTGTGGAATGTTGGCCCAGTACCTCAGCCTGTTGCTTTTCCAATGTTTCCTGGGAGGCCCAGCATGAGCCACTGCCCTTCCAAGTTTGGGGGTTGTGACTTGGGGCACGCAGGTGGACCAGAGGAAGGAGTGAGCCAGCATTCCGTGACAGACCGAGAAGGGCCAAAGCCAGCAGTTCTAGGGAGGACCAGACAGCGGGAAAGAGGAGGAAGTGAACCCTGAGGATGCTAAGACAAACCTTAAACCTGTTGGGAAGTGAGCTGCTTTTCAGAGATGGGTGTCTCCCCTCCTCTGGGCTGCCTTCCCCCTCTTTTATCCTCCCTCCATGCTTACAAGCTCCTCATGACAAAATATGCCTGCATTACTGTGCTTCATGCTACACAGACTAAGCTAGATATACCGATTTCTTTGAGCCATTGCTCAGGCAGAGCAGAGCGAGGGAGGGGTTCACTCTGGGGACTGACTGGGCCTGTGAACTGGCTCCCACATCTGCTGACTCTAGGGATAGAGGCCACTGAGGGACATTCTAGAAGCTTCTGGCTTGGTCTCACTGCCCAAACCCCATCCTTTGTTTGTGTGGGGTACAGTGAAGGAAGAGTGGGTATGAAGAGTAGACAGGAGACCTCAGCCTCTAGAGAGCAGCAGCAGGATTCTCCATGAGCTATTAGCAAACATCATTTGCACTCACCGCTTTCCTGGATACCCTGAGGAAACTCAGTGCCAAGAATCGGGTAACTGGGCAGAAAATGCCTCTACTGATAGCTCTGTCACTGTGACCTTGGCAAGATGAGTTAAGCTCTCTGAGCCTTGTCTTATCTGTCAAACAGGAGAAGTTCTTACCCCCTGTCGTTGTTACAGCGTCCACACACACCCCCACACACGCATCAGGTTGTATGATACAGGACTGTCAGCTGCTGTGGGGGAGGCCCCACTGTTACAGTAATCACATGAGGATCTGAGCCCCACGGCATCCCAAGGAACGAAGCATTGAGCTTACGCATTGACCTGCATGATAATACTATGAAAAACCGCAGGGAAAAGTTCGAGCTCCTTGATTTAACATGCGCTGCGGAGGTGTCCGAGCTAAGTGCTAATGTATAAGGATACAAAGACAAGCCACGGGTGATCCTTAAGGATTTCACAGTCTCAAAGTAGGGAGAGAGCTGGGAGATTAAACAGAAAGATAATTGGGTAACTGGATGGGCTGGCATAAGGAAAGAGGCTGAGGCAGGTGATCGTGAGTGCCAGATCAGCTTGGGCTACAAAGTGAGATGCTGTCTCAAAAAAAAAAAAAAAAAAATTTAAATTAGAGGGCTGGAGAGATGGCTCAGTGGTTAAGTGTACTGACTGCTTTTCCAGAGGACTGGGGTTCAAACCCCAGCACCCATGTGGCAGCTCACAACTGTCTGTAACTCCAAGATCTGACACTGTCACACGAACATACATGCAGGCAAAACTCTAATACACATAAAATAAGGTTAACTTTTAAAAATTAAAATAAGCCAGGCGGTGGTGGCGCACACCTTTAATCCCAGCACTTGGGAGGCAGAGGCAGGCGGATTTCTGAGTTTGAGGCCAGCCTGGTCTACAGAGTGAGTTCCAGGACAGCCCGGGCTATACAGAGAAACCCTGTCTCGACAAAAACCAAAAAAAAAAAAAAAAAAAAAAAAAAAATTAAAATAATGTAGGTGATAATAACGTAGATATTCAACAATACTGATGGTGAAGCAGGAAACATGACTCGCTGGGTAAATCGCTACCTAAGCATGAGGACCTGAGTTTGCGTCCCCAGTATCCATATAAGAGAAAGGGAAAATCTGTGACCCCAGTACCAGGAGGTGGAGACAGGTGTGGATCCCCATGGTCTGTGGCCAGCCAGTCTAGCCAATTGTTGAGCTCAAGATTTGATGACAGACCCTGTCTCAAAAACTGAAGTGGAGCCGGGCAATGGTGGTGCACACCTTTAATCCCAGCACTTGGGAGGCAGAGGCAGGCAGATTTCTGAGTTCGAGGCCAGCCTGGTCTACAGAGTGACTTCCAGGACAGCCAGAGATACACAGAGAAACCCTGTCTTAAAAAAACAAACAAACAAACAAAAAAACAAAACAAAAAAAAAAACCAAAAAAAAAAACTGAAGTGGAGAGCAATGGAGGAAGAGCCCCAAACATGGCCACGTGTTCAGGCACATGCTTTTGTGCACACGTGCATGCACACACACATGCATGTGCACATGCACACACACATACATACATGCACATACACATATAAACATGCACACACACAGGGACATGCATGCGTGCGCACACATACACACACACACAAATACACACGGACACACACATGCACACTACCATCTGTGGCTCAGGACCCCAGGGGCTTCTGGGAGGATCTCTGGACAGGCCTCATGCAGGCTTCTGTAAACTGGCAGGGTCTATGATGGAGAGAGACAGGCTGACCTTGACTGGGCTTGCAGCATACTTGATCCAAAATGTTTTTTCAAATGATGCTAGGGCAGTGATGGCTACTTATCCCTTAGTCCTGGATTCCCCTGCTGGATCTGAGGGCAAGTGTGGTAAGGGCAACAGATTCCTTCAATCCAGGAAAGAATATTCTGGAATTGGGAAGCCAGCCCTGATACACGAGAGCAGCTCAGAAGTTCACAGAAAAATGAGCTCCCTGAGGGCCAAGCCAGGGCCACTGCAGCAGGGAGAGCTGGGAAATCGAGGCTGCATTCCTAGACTCAGCCTATAACCGCAGCACTCAGAAGGCTAAGGCAGATGAACATAGGTCAAGGCTAGCCTTGGCTACAAAGACCCTATCTCAAAATTCAAAAAAGCATTCCTCTCATGTTTATCTGTTGACACTACCTAGTATATTTGAAATAGGAATGTGTATTATGTCTGTCATTACTATGACAAACTGCCAAACAAAACCAACTTAAGGGAAGGAGGGTTTGTTTAGCCTTTGGTCTTAACGGTACTGTCTGTCCTGCCCAAGGAATGCATGGCAGCCAGCGAATGAGGTGACTGCTCACAGGCGACAGGCAAGAAGCAGGAAGAGATGCATGCTGATAGCTCGCCCTGTCCTTTCCCGTTTCTTAGTCTGGATCTTCCGTGCTCAGTTAAGCCTCTAAGGAAACACTCCCAGACGTCTCTCCTAGTGATTCCACATCCAGTCAGCCTGACAAAGAAGATTAAATATCACAAAAGGAGTCTGTTTCTCTGGATGCTGGTAGAAACTGAGTGTCCCTTGAAACGTGTGGGAGCCAAAGTTTTCCAAGTTAGGAATAAATATTTTTCCAGTTTAAGAATATCTCCATATGAGGCTGGTGAGATGGCTCATCGGTTAAGAGCACTGACTGCTCTTCCAAGGGTCCTGAGTTCAATTCCCAGCATGGTGGCTCACAACCATCTGTAATAGGATCTGATGCCCTCTTCTGAAGACAGCTACAGTGTACTCATATACATAAAATAAATAAATAAATTTTTAAAAAAAAGAATATTTCCATATATATACAATTTATCTTATGGAATACAATTCTATAATATATATTATATATAGAATATAATATAGAATAAGACTATAATTGCATTTACATAATATATATGCAAATATACTAAGTATGTTTTAGATAGACACATATAAACATAAATTTTCTTATGTGATATACCTTATACACATGGCCTAAAAATTAATTTTATACACTATTTTAATATTTTGTACATGAAGTAAAGTTTAACCGTGTGAAATCTTTCCACTTGAGATGTTATAAGTCTCAAAATGTTTCTTTTTGGGAGCATTTTGGATCTTTTATTATTATTATTAATTTTTTTTTTGTTTTTTTTTGTTTTTTGGTTTTTCGAGACAGGGTTTCTCTGTATAGTCCTGGCTGTCCTGGAACTCACTCTGTAGACCAGACTGGCCTCGAACTCAGAAATCCGCCTGCCTCTGCCTCCCAAGTGCTGGGATTAAAGGCGTGTGCCACCACCCCTGGCTTATTATTATTATTATTTTAGGTCTGACTATATATCCTAGGCTGGCCTCAGACTTGATATCTTCCATCTTTGGCCTTCAGAGTGCTAAGATCACAGGCATGTCGATGTTAGAGTTTTCCTGATTAAGGTGCTCAGCCTGTATTAATTTGGTTGTTAAAGACTTTACTGCATGGTACATTTTTTAAATGTTTTACAGATGTTTTCATTTTAAAGAAAAGATTTAGAGGCACGCCCTCCCAGAAAGTATCTGTCTCTCAGACCTCCACAAGACCCTCCTAAGAGCTAGGCTCAGGCATGTGTTGAGCTACTGATTAGGTGGACCCCACTCAGGGGGTTGCAGCTAGAACCAGATCAGGTGGGATCTGGGGCTCCTTCACCTCACAGTGCCTCCTCTCTATGCTCCTGCAGATGAGGGGCTCTGGGACATCCTCATCAAGGATATCCCCAAGGAGGTGACTTCCTATACCTTCAGCATGGACATCCTGAAGCCAGGCGTAAGCTACGACTTCCGCGTCATCGCAGTCAATGACTACGGCTTTGGCACTCCCAGCAGCCCCTCTCAGTCTGTGCCAGGTACCAGCCTGTAGGGTGACAGGTCAGAGAGTCCATGGAAGAACTGGTGACATGCTGGGAGGGTGGGGGTGTGGGGAGAGAAGGCAGACATTGGGCAGCAGAAGTAGCAAGGTGGTCATACAAATGTACTGTCCCTCAGTTTCTCTTATGGTGAGCTCTGGGTCCCAGGCCTCCAGCAGTTCACAGCCTCAAGGGAAGTTGCCATCCAGGCCATAAACCATGGTTCCGTGGAAGCCACCTCACCCCACTCCCAACAGACAACACCTAGGTGGGCCATGGGCTAACACTGGTGGACTCTAAGACCCTATTGGGCAGCACCCAGGTGGGCTATTTCACTGCCCCACCCTCCCCCTTTCTTCATTCCTCCCATCCATCTTAGAGTTCACATGGGGAACTAGGCCTACACCTATGGCCCTGCTCAGTTACTGACCACTTAAATAGGAAGGCAGAAATTCAGCTCAAAATTTCACTTCTGCTCTCTGCTTGGGCGTTAGCAACCCAGCTCCTTTCCCATACACATACTGCTCCTATGCCCGGATAGATAGCACCGAATTATGAAATACAAAGAGTCTGAGATGAAAATAAACTTTCTTAGCTTTCTGCCATCTATAAAGTAAGCAAACAACAAAAAACATTCACTATAACTTTGAGAAAAGTCCTCTCAGGCTTCCTAAAGGCCAGAGAAGCATTTTCCACACATAAATTAGAATCTGTCTATCAGAGTCTTTTTTTCCAAAGGCAAGAGAGCAGAAACAACAACAACAACAAAGCAGCTAACATACTGCTATTCTCCCTTCTTGATCCCCTGGCAGACATCATTCATCGATCCCAGCACTCCTTAATAAACCCAGGGAATTCTCAGTCAACTAAACCATAAAACTCTTCTTAAAATGGTCCTCCAGACAAACCTTTGCCAGCAGATCAAAGCTGGAACTTTTAGAGTGCACAGCCCCCCCCCCCCCGACACACACACCTACTGATAATGTCCATGAGCAGGCAGTGGGACCCCAGATGGACCAGGAAGTCTTGTGGGCAGGAGAGTACTGAGCATCCAGGTCCTGACACTGTACCCCTGTTGCAGCCCAGAAAGCCAGCCCCTTTTATGAGGAATGGTGGTTCTTGGTGGTCATTGCCCTTGTGGGTCTCATCTTCATCCTGCTTCTGGTTTTTGTACTCATCATCCGAGGTCAGAGCAAGAAGTACTCCAAGAAGACAGATGCAGGTAAGCGATCCTGCATCCTCCTACCCTCTCCATGGCAGGCTTGACTCCTGAGGGTCTCCCTTATGTTGGGGGGGTGGGAAGATCTCACTCCTAGCAATGTACCCTCTCAGGCAGGGCAGCCAGGAATTCCTCCACACAACCCCAGGCTCTATTCTGGGTCTTGATATTAGCAAGCAAGAAAAGGGAGCATCCGGACGAAGTGGGAGAAGGGAACTGAGAAGGAGTGGCTGTGTGGTCTCACGGGTACCAATCTTCCGCCCATCTCCCACACCTCTTTGCCCTCAGGAGGGACTACCAAGTCAGGCGGGCTCGGCCACGGGGAGATGCTGAGTTTGGATGAAAGCAGTTTCCCTGCTCTGGAACTCAACAACCGGCGGCTGTCCGTAAAGAACTCCTTCTGCAGGAAGAATGGCTTGTACACCAGGTACTGTACCTGCATGTAGGGACAGAGGACAGAGACTTTGAGGGCCACACACCAGCATCCAGCAGTGATGGCTGGGAAGGAGCATGGAACATGTCATGCTCACGTGGCCTTCCCCTTCCCTGGGAAATAGCATCCGAGCTTCAGGGCTGGCAATGCTCAAAAGAAGGTCAGGTGGGACCCCAGCAAGATACTTAGGCGTTTGTGTTAGTCCCACCAGACCCAATCGCAGTTTAGAGAACGTTAGAAAATCCACGAGGAGGTGGATACTAAGAGTCTCTCCCAATAGCTGCAGAGTGCAGAAACATACAGCATTGTGGAAGCCAACCGACAGTTGTTTGCAGTCAGTAGCACTAGTAGCTGGTCTTGCAGATGACCATACACCCTGAGGTGAGCTGGACCCAGCTGAGGCACCTTGGTAAGAGGTGCCAGGAACTAGCCTATTGCTTATGCCTTTTTTAGCAAGGAGAGAGTGAAAACCTTCTTCCCTGGGCTTGGCTTACTTTTGTTGGAGTAAAGGCCACCATCTTTCAGCCTCTGGAAGCAGTTAGCATGGAAAGGCCTTGAGGTATATATACCTTGAGGTATATATAGCTCAGCTGCCAGAGAGCTTGACGATCACTCTTAAGGCCCTGGGTTTGATTCCCCAGCACACCGTGAAAACTGGATGTGTTGGCGCAGCCCTGTAACCCCAGCAGGTTCTAGGGAGGCAGAGCCGTGAGGATCAGGACTGAAAGGTCAGCCGTGAATTTCCATAGCGTTTGAGGCCAGACTGCATCAAATGGGGTCTTTTCTCAAAAGCCCAAAGCAATGAAAACAGTAGAGGCCATTTTGGTGGGACCCAACTGCCATTCCTGACTTCTTTCTGACTCCAGTCTCTCCTGGAAATTCTTCCCTGAAGCCACCAGGCTACCCATTCTCAAGGGCCAGCGCTGCTCCTGGGACCCACCTGGTCCTCCTCTGATAGGACTGGGCAGTTTGATGCTCCCAAAAGCTCAAGGGAGGTTGAGGCTACCTCCAAAGGGACTCCTGTCTCCAGCCTCAGTGTATTGACATTCACGGTTCAGTGGAGGCAGCAGACTGGGGAGGGAGGGGGTGCGAGCGGGCAACCTCTTTGAGCAAATTCACAAAGCTTCTCTCTGTCTCCTCTTGCAGGGATAAGCCATGTGTACTTCTCCAAGGGGGTGGAGGGGAAGGCTGAGGGCAGAGTAGGCAGGCTCTCATCCCTCGCCAATCCAGGCTTCCAAAGAAAGAAGCATTTGAAGCCGTGGTTAAACTCATCCAAGCCTGGCATCTCTGCCACGGCCCGCTGAGAAGGCTCTGGGCCTGCCACACGGAACAAGGGGGCATTTCACGCATGGCCCCACCTCCCCTTGTCCCCCTTCCCTCCTACTCATAGGACACACACATAGAGGCCTGCATGTTCTATGCCCCCATGGGAATGAGAAAAATCTCATTTTCACTAAGCCAGATTCAAGCTGAAGTCAGTAATGTTTGTGCATACATGTATGTGCCCAAGTACAAGATGCACATTCCATTTGCCGTGTATGTTCAAGAACTTCTCTTCCTCCTCTAAACCCTCCTCCCCACCCCCAACCCCCTTCTCTAAGGCCCAGGCTGATACAGTGTGGTCACAAGGAGGAACCCAGGGTGGAGGGGCTGGTGGCCTGCATTCCTCCAGACTTCTCTGAGGCTGCCTCTCAGCCTTACTCCCTTCTCTCCCTAGGTCTCCTCCTAGGCCCAGTCCGGGCAGCCTACATTACTCTGATGAAGATGTCACCAAGTACAATGACCTCATCCCAGCTGAGAGCAGCAGTCTGACTGAGAAGCCCTCGGAGATCTCTGATTCCCAGGTGAGGGGCACGAGGACCCAAGCCTAGACAGGTGGTGGCTGCTACCAAATGTGGATCAGCCTCTTCCTCCTCCTCCTCTTCCTCCTCCTCCTCCTCCCCATCCCTCCTCCCTTCTTTCCTTCCTTGACTATGGAGAGCAAAGTGGGTGGAGAAGCTATCCAGAAGTCATTCATGGGTCAGCCCCATCACCTCTGAGCCCTGCTCAGTTTGCCCCAGAGTGAGTGGGGCCTGGATCGTAGGAAGTCTCCATGAGAGCGTGGACCTCTACACTTATCAGAGCCCCTCCATTGCCCAGGTTCCCAGTAACTTGGACTCCTGGAGGAAACTTGCAGCTCAGTGGATGAGTACTTACCTAGCATACGGGAATCCTGGGGTTCAGTCTCAGCAGCTCAGTGGATGAGTACTTACCTAGCATACGGGAATCCTGGGGTTCAGTCTCAGCAGCTCAGTGGATGAGTACTTACCTAGCATACAGGAATCCTGGGGTACTTACCTAGCATTTGGGAGACCTATGGTTCAATCTCTGGCAGTATTTACACCAACCACACCCATAATCCCGGCCCTGGGGAGATGGATCAGGAAATCCAAGGTCATCCTGGAGTTCACACAAGTGCAACAGCCTGGAATTCTAGTTTCTTAGTTTCAGGGCCAGATGCTACACTGTGCTTGCCCATAGAGTTGGGTCTGAACCTTGTTTCTACCCTATCCCAAAGCCTTGCCTATGGGACTTTCTAGAAAAGTCTTCTCCTCTGTACTGTAAACCATCTAAGAGAACCAAACATTCATCATTCCTCTGAAATAACAACTTGTGGAGTTTCTTCAAGAAACTTCAGTGTCAGCGGCTCTGAGAGAATCACTGCCTCTTTGAGGGGTCCCCTCCCCCAGGTCCCCTGTGCATGTGCAGCCTGATTTATATTCCGAGTCAGGTCACCCAAATCTCATTCTCCAAACTGATACAAGTCTGTCCAGCCTCTATCCTATGAGATAGTCATAAACAAAATGTCAATTTGATTTTAAAATAAACATATATGATAAAAAGTGGTGTGAGAAAGGCCCCAGAGGGCTGTGGGTGAAGGGCTAGAGGCAGAGGCTGGATCCTCCGAAGGACCCAGGACCATGCCTCAAGAGGTGCTAGAGAGAGCATCCCCCATCCCAGCACAGGAAGGGCACACCCAAAGAAATGTGTCTGTGACTTGTTTGGTGAAATGTCTAAAAATGCAGCCTGGCTGCATTCCAACTCATTTTCAAAATATCAGCACAAGTTTAGCAGGGAAAAAAAAATATGTATATTTAGCACACAAATACACTCATGGAAAAGAAACACTAAGCCCACAGCCCATGTCTTCCAATTTTAATATCCAGGTCCTAGCAGGATCGTGGTTGGCCAGCTTCAAGCTCATTTTTTTAAAAAAATCAAATCTACATGAAAACATTTAAAGAAAATGTGTGGGACCCATCACATCTATTTATTAAGGACTAGGAGTCAGGATAGGCCCTAAGAATTGTGGGTAATGACACTCTAAATCCCTGGGAGGTACTGATGATGACATTATGATTACTTCTAGGTTAAAACAATAAGAAACAGTGGTGGTGGTATGGGGGGCATCGGTCATACACACCTCAAAAATCCAGACCCCCCCCCAACTCCCTGCTATACGTTTCAGAATTCTTTACACAGATCAGGCACATCGAAGGAATAAGTGTTGACTTCCCATCTCTGTGGAACTCATTCTTGGATCCACTGCTTCCTTCCTTGGGGAACACATTCAAGGGAACACACTCAACAGCCATGGGTCCATACTACTCCGTGGTACCAGATAACAGGTTTTCTCCAGCAACAAAATAAGCCAATTCAAGCCGAATTAAAAATATAGAAGCAAGCCGGGCTGTCGTGGCGCACGCCTTTAATCCCAGCACTTGGGAGGCAGAGGCAGGCAGATTTCTGAGTTCGAGGCCAGCCTGGTCTACAGAGTGGGTTCCAGGACAGCCAGGGCTACACAGAGAAACCCTGTCTCGAAAAAACCAATATATATATATATATATATATATATATATATATATATATATATATATATATGCGGGTTTATTGGAGGCAGCTCTTGGGCCGGTTCAGTGGTCTCCAAGAACGGGGCCAGGGAATTTGCCATGCTGAGAGGCAGAAAGGGAAGTGGGAGCAGGCAGAGAGAGAAAGTGATCATGCAGGCAGAGTCTGGGGTGGGTGGCAGGTCCTTCTATCTGCAGCATATGCCTAGCACACCTGACAGCGGTAAATGACATAACAGTTGCTAGGTCCCTGAGAGCAAGCCAGTGGCACTGCCTGTATATTAACCGGGTTAGGAGTAGTGGTAGGTTTAGGGGTCCCAGGTTTGAAATCTAGCACCAGACACGTCTACGGTATTAGTTGCAGCAGTAAGCAGTAGATGCTTTGTGACATCCTATTATGGTCTGTCGGAGAGGGCTATCTGTGCATAAATAATCACACGTCTCAATTCTCAAATATCATGGAACCATAAAGACTAACTGTAGGAAGAAAAGGATGTCCAAACTTCGTTCTGTTTCCTGCTGTTTGAGCATGTTGAGCCACTGAAGAGACATGGGGGGAAGGTCACTACCCAAAGGCATGTGACAGGGGGAGGGGAAGGAGTGCTCCTGGAAGATGTGGGTACTCATTTGATGTGTGCTAGTCCGTGTCAGGTACACCATACCCTTCCCGTAAGGCCTCTGTCTGCTGAAGGGTTCTCATCTTTTTGTCCGTTTTGTTTCTTGTCCATGAGGTTGGGCCATCCCTGGAACAGGCTGAGCTAAAGCCCTGTCTGTCTCTCACTCTCCTTAGTCCAAAGAGAAAGATGCCACAGGACAGAGAAGTTGGTCAGTACCTTATACTTTATGCATCTCATTTAGAGCCCAACAGCCCTGCCACTGCAATGAATTGATGTCCCATAAGGCATGGGGGATTCAGATACTCAGAGATGGCCAACATTAAGCTCTTGGTTCCAGAGCTCAGAAGAGCAGGTTACTGGGACTCAGTCTGTCCTGATGACTCTAGGGACAGCATCCATCCCAAACCTCCCTCAGGAACCTCCCAAGGCTCTTGATCACAGACATTCTAGACAGACAGCTAGGCCGCCTAGGCTGACATTTTTCAAGCTGTTTTCACACAGGGATCCCAAAGTTCTGAAAATGATCCCTCACGGGGACATCAGTGAAGTCCTCTGAAGATTCTCAGGGACCCCTTAGCAACCTCTCCAACTCCAGTCCCCAACGCCTGCAGAAGGTGGCGACTCTGCCCCAAAGGTTAGCATATACAAGGGATGGGACCAGAGCACTGTGTCCAGAATGTGGCCAGGCAGGACAGATCCCCCTGGGACCCCAGATGAGAGAGGGGGGTCTCTTACTCTCTGAAGTCCTCAAAATAAGAACAGGGATACACACACACAACACACACAACACACACACACACACACAAACCACCTACCTAGTCCCAGATCTCACACCTGTCTCTTACATGCCCTGAGGTCCTCATCCGACACCTTTACCAGCTTGGTCTGGTACAGTAGATGAGCAAACAAGCAAAGGGCTTTTTCTTCTCTTTGGGATTTCAGTTTTTTCTCTAGAATTGGCCTTCCTGCTGCGTCCCTCCCCCACTCCTGTCCCCCAGCCTGTCGTCTGCCCTCCCGCTCCTGTGACTGAGTAATTGCTGATTGAGTGGGCTTTGAGGAGCTGTTAAGAGCCCAGGGAACTGAAGCAGCCGCTTGATGGTCTGGCAGGATGGTCGCTGAAAGCCCCTTTGTGCTTGCCCGCTCCTGGGATGCTGCATTCAGTTACTGAGAGAGGGCTGAAAGCTACAGTGGGAGTGCCTGGCTCCCCTCACAGTCTTTCTTCCCACCCCTCCCCCACCCTGAAAAGAAACAGATGTTCAGGGGGTGGAGGCGGGAACTGCCCTGTTAGTCGGAGGCAAAGATCCACCCCCCTTCTTCCTTGACCCCGGGGGAGCTGGAGGAGGGACTAGTCAAAAGCTCAGACCCCACCTCCTGAGCACCCCCACCCCCACTTCGAGCCTTCCCATCTGTCAGGGCTGCTGTCCCAGAGGGCCAGGCATCCAGTAGGTGCTCATGAGATACCAGCTGCTGGTCTGAGATGGTATAGATAAATGGGCTTTCAGATTTGGGCCTGGAAAAGCCAGAGAGGACCCACCCACCCCCTCCCCAAACCAGACCCCGCCCATGGTTGGCTAGCAGGGGAGGCTGTCCCATTCTAGTGACATTACTGAGGCAGTAGCCAATCCCTGGATCCTTGTGATCTCTCCCAAGGGGACTCTGAGTCCTCCCACTGAAACTCTGTCCCTGCCCCAGCCTTTCTCCCCAATAATACCATTTATTCTACTCCTGCCGCTTTGGCTCCTTTTTGCCTGATAGGTAACAAGCTACCATTTTGCAGACCAGTCCACCAAGGCTGAAAGCCCGCCAGTGGCGGTTACAAACATGCTTTACTAGCAAGGGCCATGCCACCACCTCTGACCCCAGAGGCTCTTGCATTGTAGAAGTTGCACACCATGATCTGGGACTCCTCCTAAATATGTAAGCCTAGGGCTAGCCAAAGTTCTAGGAGATGCTGGCAAACTCTTCAAGACAGGACACTAGTAGAAAGATCTAACCTGGTTCTCTACACCCCCAGACCCTTCCAGAAAAGAGATAACCTTCCCACCCGCCACACCACACGCATACAACCATTACTGCCACGACCATCACCATCACCCCCAGCCTCTGGCCTCAGGGTATTAGCCTGGTCTCTGCATATGGACCCTTCCTGTCTGTCTTTTGTTCTGGGTAGGCAGCTGGGCAGACACACACACAAAAGTGGCTCACACTGTGCTGCCTTGAACCCCAGGCTAATTGACTGGAGGGGCTGTCCACTGTGGGCTCTACCCTCCTGGGGAAGATGGTACTTGGAGGCTGCAAGGGGGAGACGCTGAGACTGCAGGAAGGTGGAGAGGGAGGGTGGGATGGAAAGGAGGGGAAGTAAGTTAGCCAATGGCTGAGGAGTACTTGTCTTACTGGGAGGCAGGGTAGGGCTCTCATTCTCCTCTGGGAGCTCCAGAGAAAATGCAGGTTAAGTGCCAGGGTGGACATCAGAAAATCAGGCAGATCTGAGCTAAAACCCCACCAGACCTGCATCCCAGCAAAACACTCTGTCTCTGCATTCAGCATCAGCACTCAGTACATAGTACCAGTACCTGCACACCAGTAGTACTCACTGGGCATCAGCTCCCTCTTTCACATAGCATCAGTACTCACACAGAATAAGTACTTACATGGTACTGGTACCCATGCAACGTTAGTGCTCACACAGGCCCCTTCGTATTCGCAGAATCAGTGCTGAGTCACATAGCGTGAGCACTCATTCACTGACAGTACCCATGAAGCATTAGTACTTACATAGCAACAGTACCTATGATGCAGCAGTAGTACTTCCAAAACCTCAGTACTCACTTAGTACCCATGATGCAGCAGGAGTACTCCCACAACATCAGTACTCAGATAGAACCAGTACCCATGATGTAGCAGTAGTACTCCCACAACATTTGTATTCACTTAGCACCAGTACTCATGATGCAGCAGGAATACTCCCACAACATCAGTACTCACTTAGCACTAGTACCCATGCAACATCAGTACTCACAAACACAGTTCCAAAGCATGAGTACCCTGGCAACATGCATACCGAGGCAGCCTTAGCACTCACATAGGGAATTCACAGCCGCAGCACAGAGGTGTGAGAACTAATTACAGAAATGCCAAGTCAGCAGCTCCTGCCTCCTCAGGAGCCTGAGAAGTCACCATAGCTTTGCCTCTCTTGAGGGTCTAGAAACCACAGAAGGCTTTGTCCCTAGGACATGGCTCAGTCCTGGAAACAAAGTCACCTCCAGTTGCTTTTGATGTCAAACAAGACACAGTGGATCACCCCAAACTCACTGGTGTTGGCCAAGCTGGGTTTTGTTGCCAGCACTCTCCTTGACAAACATGTTTTCCTTAGGTTCATATAAATGGTGAATTGGCCAGCTAGGGACAGTGGTGGGCAGGGGTGAAGGAGGCGAGGCATTAGCTGGGTAGCAGCCAGGCAGCCTTGGTGGCAAGCTCTGGGCTGCATGTCACTAAGTGTGCCTTTCTCCATCCAAGTTGCTCTGTTCCCCAGAGTCTCCGTCTGTTGTCTTACCCCTTCTCAAAACAAGCTTGGGGTGGGGGAGGGGTGAGCGGTAATTTTAGCTCCACAATTCAGAGTTTACAATTCAGATTGACTTGTCTCCTGCAGAAGAAGCATGCGCCTAGAACTGCAGAATGTCATAACGGAGTTTAGAATAACTGAATATTTTACACTCACGGGGGCAGGAGGGCCTCCAAAGTCATCACAGGAGAATTTGGAACTTTTGTTAGCATTTTTTAAAAAAGTTTCATGTGTGTATGAGATTCTGTGATTCATGTACGATGCACGTAGGAGCCCAGAAAAGCCTAAAGAGGGTACTAGAGTCCTTGGAGCTGGGATTACAGTAGGCTGTTGTGAATTGCACAACGTGGGGGCTGAAACCCGAACTCAGGTTCTTGGGGATAGTGGGAGATGTTCTTCATTGCTGAGCTATCTGTCTATCCCTTGGTGACGTTATTTTCATGATGGTTTCCTAACTGGCTCTCTTGTATCCTGAATCCTATGTGGGTAAGTGTCTGCATTTTTCACTACCTAAGGCTTCCTAAGTCTTTCGATGAAACTTTATCCCTTGTCGCAGAGTACAGACCCAGGTTAGAATGCATTTGGGGGCCAGAGAGATGGCTCAGTGGTTAAGAGCGCTTGTTCTTGCTAAGGTCCTGGTTTAATTCCCAAGATCCACAGGGTGGCTCACAGCTGTCCATAACTCCAATTTCTGGGCGTCCACTGCCCTCTTTTGACCTCTTGAGACCAAGTACACACACGGTACACAGCCAAGCAAAACATCCATACACATTAAATAAATTAAAAAAAAAAAAAAAACAAAAACAAAAAAAAAAAAAACACAACTTTTTTAAAGATAGCATCTTGTCATGGATAGTCAAGGATCAGAAATGCAAACTGTCCTTAAATTAATGTGGTAAGTCAAGGACACCAGACACAGATGGGTATGGTATCTGTAATTCCAAGAACCCAGGAGGCTGAAGCATGTGGATGGTCACACCCTCAAGAGCAGCCTGGGATGTATAGTATGTTATAGGCCGTCTTGGGCTGACAAATGAGCTCTTGTCTCGGAAACCAACAAACAAGAAGAAGATGCTCGACAGAAAGTATATAATGTGCGCCCCTTTGGGTGGAGAATTGGAGCAGGTTGTTTCTGAAGACAGAAAGCAGAGGTGTGGGTGTATTGGAGGTGGGGCGGGGGGCTTAATAGGTTCAGGGTCATACAGAGACTGAACAGTGCTGGCTTGTTCACTTCTAAACGACTGGCTTTATGTTGAGTGAATTTTATTTCAACTGGGAAAAGTAAAGATTAAAATTTGACTGTGTAGGTCTGACTCAGTCCTATGGGTCTGAAATCCTACCTATCATGAAGCCAAGCAGGAAGAATTACAAGATGAAGGCCAGTATAGTGAGTTCAAGGCCAGCCTAGGGAAACCCTGTCTCAAAATGGAAAAAACCTAGACAGCGGGGTACAGGGTAGCTCAGTAGTAGAACACTTGCCTGGCATGAGTGAAGCCATAGTATCGTAAAGAGAAAAAGACCTTCCTTTATGCTCTGACAACACATTGGCCGTCACCTCATACTGGCTCTCCCTGAAGAAAGAGGGAAGGTGATGTGAAGGGACACTGTTGTGTTTATAAAAAAGATAAAGAGGGAAGAAATATGTTTGGTGGAGGCATAGTCAGGTGTGGGAAGAGGGTGCCTCTGCCGGCCCCCACTGAAGCATCCCTTCCCCCTGAGCGACCAGCCACACTATGGTATAGTATAGAATAGAACAGAACGTATTCAGGGCGTGGGGAGGGGAGTTGAGAGGGCAGTACAGGCAGAGAAAGGCAGAGAGAGAGAGAGAGAGAGAGAGAGAGAGAGAGAGAGAGAGAGAGGAGGAGGAGGAGGGGGGGGGGAGGGGAAGGGAGGGGAGGGGAGGGGAGGGGAGGGGAGGGGAGGGGGAGAGAGGAGGAGGAGAATGGGAGAGGGGAGAAGGGGCGAGGGGACAGAGCAGGAACAAGAAGGCAAGAGCAAGAGAGAGCTGAGGGGGCAAGCAACCCCTTTTATAGTGAGTCAGGCATACCTGGCCGTTGCCGGGTAACTGTGGGGCGGAGCTTAGATAAAATGCTTACAGAAGCTGTGGTAGTGAGGGGTCGACAGATCTAGTCCTGAAAGAGACAGAGCAGAGAACGGAGCCAGAATGTTCTGTGCCTTTGAGCCCTGATCTCGCTAACACCCGATTCTCTCCTCCTAGGGGAGTGACAGCGAGTACGAAGTGGACACGAACACCCAGAAAGCCCACTCCTTCGTCAACCATTACATCAGTGACCCCACATACTACAACTCTTGGCGGCGCCAACAGAAAGGCATCTCTCGGGCCCAGGCCTACAGCTACACAGAGAGCGATTCTGGCGAACCTGACCACGTCACTGTCCCCAACAGCAACAGCACCCAGCAAGGCAGCCTTTTCCGGCCCAAGGCCAGCCGGACTCCAACGCCCCAAAACCCCCCGAACCCCCCAAGTCAGCAGAGCACCCTCTACCGTCCTCCCAGCAGCCTTGCCCCTGGCTCCCGGGCACCCATAGCTGGGTTCTCATCCTTTGTTTGACATCAAAAAAGAAGAAAGAATGGGGGGGAAAAAAGAGACCAAAATCCTCCTTTGCCACTTCCCAAAACGCCTGCCAGAAAACACACAAGAAAACCCCACCAAGATATCGACTCAACTTTTCACCTCCCAAGTTTATTTTTCCAGAGATTCCTGGGCCAGCAAAGCCGGGTTGGAGGACAGGCAGAGGGAGAAGAAACCCACAGGAGGACTTGGATGCATGTGACCTGCAGTGGCTTCACATCCTTGGGGTCCTTGCGGTGTGGAGGCCTGGAGACCAGATAGTCTCACTTCTGCCGAGGACAGAGGGGCTTGGGGCCCTGGAGAGAGGGAGCCATAAGGCAGGTGGGGCTGAGGGATCGGGAAGCTTCTAGAGATGCAGCCAGCGGGTTTCACCTCTCACACTTGTGCTGGATCCCTGGGCTTACTATCCTTGCCCCTCTGCGAAAGGGATAGGTGCACTCAGAGGCAAAGCCTGCCTGCTATCTCTGGTTCTTGGCTCTTTCCGGCAGGTGTCCCATGGCCTTGTCACCCCTGCCCTGCCTCAGCACCCTCCAAGGGTTCAACTTCTCCACCAAGCATTTGGCTTATTTTGGGGGGTGGGGGGAGAAATATCAAATGGTAAGAATCCACTTAGCAACTAACTTCCTTGTTCCTGCAAAACAATTTTTTTTATATAATTAAGAATTCAAGGAAGAGGGCTTAAGGGTTGGGAGAGAAAGAATCCCTCCACAGCCACATAACAGAGCCTCCTGTCGCTTGGATTCACTTCCCTGAACGCTGATAAGGAGAGGTAATATCTGGGGAATGGACACCCAAGGTGCTGGCTCCACACTAAGGGATGCAGGAAATCAGAGATGCAAGGATAAAGCCTTGACTGTTTCCTTCTGATCCACCTGCCCAATGCTAAGAGAAAGGAAAAGGTTGGGGGGGCAGTGCCTCAGATAGGAAGCTCAACCCCCTTAGCCTCACACACAGGAAGAAGATTGTATGTTCAGAATACCACTTTCCTCTGAATGTATACCTTCTTGCTAGCCCATGCATCTGCCCCATAAACTTGGAAGAAAAAGGGTCCAGGGGCCCCTCTTAAGAGGATACCCTGGAACTCCTTTGCCCAACAACATTTTTATTTTAAGATCAGTCCCCACCCCCCACCCTCTGTGTCTACCCACAACACATAGAGGGGTGGTCCAGTCCCTGGTCCTGAGGCTTTGTAAAGAATCAAGGGTCACTTCAACTCCCCCTAACATCTCCCAGGTGGGGCTCAGTGAAGGCAGAGTTGGGAAGGACCAAAGGAGGGCCAGCCAGGAAGCTTTGTCCAAACTGCACACAGCAGTTGAGATGTGTGGTCAGTCCAGCTAGGAGAGGCGGGTCAGATAGGATCAAGGGACAAGAATAGCTGCTGGGAGGGAAAAGCTGTTACTCCAGGAATGTTCTGTAAAAAGCCACAGGGGCCTGAACTTCTCATCAGCTTCGGCCTTCCAACACAAGGATTTGGGGAGGAGGTTTTCTGATGTCCTGGATTGGCTTAGGCCTTCGGGGACATCAACCAGCCTAAGGCTCAGCCTACTGCTGGGAATGCATGGCTGCCCCCTTCAGAGGCTTCACTGGGGCATGTCCAATTCAATAAAGAAGCAGACTTGCTGGGAATCTACACAGCAGTTACTGCCAGCCTTGTTGAGAGGCCTGGGTGGAAAGCCTATGCCGTTCTCAGCAATTGGCTAGTCGCTGCTAATTCTCACTGGGCAGAGAAGCCAGGGTCAAGGCCTGAGTAAAGAACACACATGAATACTATGTGAGCACCTCCCTACACGCCTGAACCCTGGGATATGTGAGTGAGAAGATGTTCTGGGAAGCCAGGTCAGCAGGCAGGTGACCCAACTGCTGTGCGTGAGTGAATAGTAGCTTTTCGAAGTGACTTCTCTTAGGCAGATACAAAGGCTCCTAAGTCAGGAAGCACAGCCTTGTCCCCAAAGAACAACAAAGGGCAGAGACCTTGCCCCTCCAGGGATACGGGTTTCCCAGGGCTACCTTGAATGTTGTCAGTCAACTGGACCCCAACCCCTGCAGCATCTGGCATCTCCAGAGCCACACGTCCGCAGAGGCTGCATGAGCTCACACTGCCACGCTCACTGTCCGTCCCTCATGTCTTTTTAAAACAGTTTCATCACTTTTTTTTTTTCCTGTCTTTGGAGGCTTTAACCATTTAAGGATGTTCCGAGTTTACATTAGGGAATTATTAGCCCAGCCTAGCCCAGCCTAGCCCAGCCTAGCCCAGCCTAGCCCAGCCTAGCCCAGCCTAGCCCAGCCTAGCCCAGCCTAGCCCAGCCCAGTGAGGGAGCTTTAAAGAGGAAGTGGGAATGGTTTAAAAAAAAAAAAAATCATTTGTGTATATGTGTGTGTGTGTGTGTGGTGTTGCACAGGAGGCCAATTTTCCTTTGCCTTTAATGAATCTCCTTGTGCACTGAGATCCCCTCCCCTCCCATGTGCTTGCCTCCATGCGCACAGGCAAACTTGTGCTTACGAACAAGCATATAAAGATATTCACAGAACATACATCTATGTATGTTAACAAAGGGGCTCTTGTCATGCCCTCTGATGGCCCCTTGGCTGTCTCTCATCCCCGTGAGGCATGGATGGCCTGGGTCACTTGCACTTGGGGGTATCAGTGGGACCTATTACTCAAGCAGCTGAGCACATTACAAGCTACAAATCCTAGATGAGCCTCGGGTGAGAGCCTTCTGTTTAGGCACTACCTGTCTGGGGCGGGGGGTATGGTGAATTATTACCTACACAGCCCCCAGCCACAGCTGGACACCCAGTAGGTTGTTTAATGACATCTCTTGGCCTATGTTTACATTTCTGCTGGGCACTGGAGGGTCCCAAGAACTCCACCCAGACACCCGCAACATTCTAAGGGTATGGCGGACACCAACCCGGGGTAAGGAGAAGCTATCAATTTCCTGAGCCAATGAGGCCAGGGCTGTTGTCTTGTGACTCTATGGGAAACAGGTTCACAGAAGGACACGCCTAACCCTCTTGCTGTTGCCTCTCTGTGCCCCGAGGAAACCTGCCCTGTATTCGGAAGTGCACACTTAGCATGCTGGGACTGCTCTCTTCTCTCCTGGCAGTGCCTCCTGCATCTTTGCAGGCTCTGCACCCAGATTGCCAAGACTAACCAAATAGCCGCTCTGCTCTGGGTTCCAGAAGCATCTTCCTCTGGAGAGCTTCGGGGAGTTTACAAACCCATGCTGCTCTGCTGCCTCTCCTTTCCCAGTTCCTCCCCAAACCTGACACTGCCGTGAGTCAGAGGGAACAAGGACACAGCTGGGCTGCCTTGCCAGCCCTTGCTTCTTGAGGCCTTCTGTCATTGCTGTCCATGCCTGCCCTGGACAGCATTTCTAAAGGTGCCAGAACCTCACAGTAGGCTGCCCTAGGCAGGGGCTCCCCTCGCCTTCTCGGTTGGCACACAGTGAAGGTGCCACAGTGTGCAGCCAGCCAGCTGGGCCATCGATGGGGGAAAGAGGGGACCCACAGACAGCCACCACCAGCTCCTGAGTGCCTCTGTGGTCCCATACAGGGACACCCACCCTAACCAACACCTTGAGCACAGGTGCCCCACCCCCTTGGGATGACCCCCTCCTTTCTGTTTCCATAAAAAAACAAAATCCAAAGCATTTAAGTGTGTTACTTTCCTCCACCCATATAGACTCCCAAAACAAAACTCGGTACAAATCTTTATTTTTTTGATTTAAAAGCTATAATGAAAAATTATAGGGAGAGTATTCATTATGGCAGGTGTCTATCTGTAAGAAAAAATATATATATCTATATGTCATATAGCTTGTTAGCAAGTTTATTTTTTAAATGAAAGGTAAGAAAGAAATTGATTTGAAATATATACCGCGAGAAGTCCCATGTCCTGTCAAACTGTCAGTATTTTATAAATAAACTTTTTTTTTTTTTGAGTTCTGAAGTGGCAGTCATTCTTTTTCTCAGTTCAAATTCTGTTCCTCAAACATATGTTTCAGTTTCTAGCCGTGTGGGGACTGTGCAGAGCTCGTCCCGGGCAGGGCTCATCTGCCCTCTAAGTTCATCAGCACGTGCTATCTATACCTTTAAACCAAAAAGTCCTGCTTGAGGCTGAGCAGAGCTCAGCAGTAGGACTTCAGCCTCCCATGCAGAGGCTCTGAGTTTGATCCTTAGCACCAGAAGAAAAAGGAAGAATGTGTTGTTGTAAGTTTGGGGGATCAGAGCCCCTCAGATGTCTGATGCAACTGATAATGGTCAATACTGACCATAGGATGCATGGGAGAGAGGCCTCGTGGTTAAGGGCACCTGAGTTCAGTTCCCAGCACCCACATCATTGGGCTGCCTACAACTGCTTGTAATTCCAGTTCTAGGGCATCCAACTCCCTTTTCTGGCCTCCACAGTTACCTGTGTATGGGTGCGCAAGCGAGCGCGCGCGCACACATCCACAGGCACACTCACACAAACTCACACACTCATACACACACATGCACACATGCATTCACATACATGCACACACACATGCAAGTGCACATGTACACACACACAAGCACAATGCACTCACACATGCACAAACACACATGCATGCACACACACACATGCACATACACACTCACAAAAACAATGCATGCACACACATACAAACACTAATAAATGAAATTTAAAATAAACATGTATAGTAATGACGACAGTAAGAAGTGACACATTAATACCACGCTCCATGAGGTCAGATGATCACTTGATATTCAGAACCCAATGAAGCCCTGAGTGTGACAGCCAAGGAAGGGGACAGGCACAAAGAGTGTTTTAAGAGTCTTGCTCTCCAGAAGCAGAAGGGGCAGAGCCAGGATTCGTCTTAAGAACACAATTTGACTCTGGAGGCATACACTCTCACAGTGATGATAGTTTTTAATCGTTACAAATCTAGCACGTAGGTCCAGTCAAGGTTGTTTTTAATGTTTGTGGTAGGACTTTTAGTTGGGCATTTTATTTACTTTTTAACAATTCTTCCCCCAGAGTCTTACTTCCCAGATTGGCCTGAAAGTCACAACAATCCTCCTGCCTCAGCATCCCAAATGCCTGGATTATAGGTTGTTGGACTGATCAAAATACATTTATCAGCACTTGGGAGGCAGAGGCGGGTAAATATCTGTGATTTCAAGATCAGCATGGTCTGCACAGTGAGTTCAAGGCTAGCCAGGGCCACAGCGTCTCAAAAAGAAAGAATATACATATGTAGATTAAATGCGTTAGTTTTACTTAAAATGCACACATGTAAATTCACTCACTAGTCTGTTGGTACTGAGCCATGACATTATTCATTTTCTGCAAGTTGGCAGTTCTCTATGATCGTCTTTCTGCATAAATCTCATCTATTTTGTATAAATCACACTTACAAAGCAACATGAGTGCATTCCCTTTTCTGCTTTTTCTTCTTTTCTTTCCTCCTCCTCTCACTCTTCTTCCTTTTGTCTGTTTTTAGAGTTGTTTTTTAAAATATTTACTTTGTTTTATGTGTACCAGTGTTTTTGCCTGTGTGTCACTGTGCACAATGTATATGCGATGCCCTTGGAGGCCTAAAGAGGGCGTTGGACCCCCTAGAACTGCAGTTCAGATGGTTGTGCCCTGCCATGAGGGAGTAAATAATCCAGCCTGAGTCCTTTAGAGAAGCAGCCAGTGCTGTTGACCAGTGGGCCATCTCTCTACCAGCTTTTCATTTCTTGAGTCTGTATTCCCAGATGGCCTTGAACTCAAAGCTGTCCTTCAGCCTCTCTATGAGATCACAGAGATGTACTATGTTTTGTTTATTTGTTTATTTAAAACAAGATCTCACTCTGTAGCCCAGTCTGGCCAGAATTCAGTGTGTATGTAGTCCAGCCTACCCTGAAGCTCATAGCAATTCTCCTGCCTCAGCCTCCCACGTGCCTGGATTATAGGCATGAACTATCATTCCCAGCTTGAGTTTCTATTTAACTGGGTATGATGGCACATCCATTTAATCCCAGTGGTCTGGAAGCAGAAGCAAGCAGAACTCTATGAGTTCAAGGCCAGCCTGGTCTACATAGCAAGTTCCAGGCAAGCTAGGATTACAGAGTGAGGTCATAACAACACCCCAAACCCTCAGAAAAGAAGAAACTAAAAACAATAAAAATAAAAGCAATATGTGTGTGTAAATATGCACATGCTTTGACACATGTGCAGATGTTAGGGAATGACTGCTCCCATAGTTTGGGTCTCGGGTATTGAACTCAGATCAACGGGCATAGCAGCTTCTTTAACCATGCTGCTCAATCCTGAGTTTCTAGTTCCTTCTTAAAATCTGGGTCTTTTTTCTCCTCTTCTTCTTCCTCCTCCTCCTCATCCTTCTCTTCTCTTCCTTCCTCCTCCTCCTCCTTCTTCTCTTCCCTCCTCCTCCTCGTCCTCCTCCTCTTCCTCCTTTTTCATGTTCCCCTATTAAGCCATGAGTTCCTAGGGAGCAGGTCCCAACAGCGCAGGCGCTCCTTCCAGCAAGTTCTCACACAGCCTGCTCTCCAGGTGACGCAGGCTGGGGCAGACCGGGCCTTTCATTTTGGCTTCCTTTCATCTTTGATCATTCCCTTGGCTGTTTCAGGGCTGACCTCAGCTCTTCGAGCACTTGCAATGCCCAATTTGCACATTAATCTCTCGGCAAGACTCTCGCCCTTCCCTTGCCAAAAGCACCCTGAGTGACACTCTGGCCTCTGGTTTCGTCACACTGACATTTATGGGGTTGGCCATTCTGAACAGTGCTCATTTCTCTGACGTCTACAACATCACCCCTGCATGTTGTACCCAAAGGACTGAGTCCCCATTTTCTAAAATTCCCAGAGAACATGTAGTGGGTGCCTCTTTCTCCTCCCTCTGTCATTGTTGGGGGAATTACTGGAAGTTGATGGCTCTAATCAAAAGGTTGAGTTCCTATTTTTTTTTTCTTCGAGACAGGGTTTCTCTGTGTAGCCCTGGCTGTCCTGGAACTCACTCTGTAGACCAGGCTGGCCTCGAACTCAGAAATCCGCCTGCCTTTGCCTCCCAAACCCTGGGATTAAAGGTGAGCGCCACCACTGCCTGGCTGAGTTCCTATTTCTTTAACAAAAAGCAGTTTGCAGAAATGACCAGTTGCTGAGAGGGCAGATCTCCAGCTCTCCTGATCTTTCCCCAGGATTCTCCAGGTCCTACCTATGACCAAGTCAACAAGACTTCGTATTTATGTTGTAGCCCCTCTTTACCAACAGGTACATAATTTGCAGAGAAATGACAATTCAGTTTCCACGCTTATTTTACATTTTACACCATTTATGAAATTATGTAAAAACCATCAGAAGGTTTGCTGTCATAAACAAGTGTGAAACAACTGATGTTTTGTAAACAGCCTGATCCGGGCAGGGGGAGCAGACAGGCCTGACAGACAGCAGCTTACCACCTTCAGCAGGCAGGGCTCTGGAGAGGTCTGCATGCTTTACAAGAGAATCTAAGGCATGCATTAAATCCAGGAGTCAGGGAAGAAGAGGTCAGATAAGAGACGTCTGTTTATATCACATCGCAAGTCCTGTGTATTATACTTTACAACCGATTCTCACACCGATAAGAGGACCTGAGTGGTCATTTTGACTACACATAATTTTTATCTTGCATATAACTGAGGACCCCGTTCCCACATTAGAAGTAACTTACAGACCCACTGCCTAATGATGCTTGCTTAGAGTATAATAACAGGGCCTCTTCCAGGTCTTGGCTCCAAGATGAACAAAAAGAGAAGAAACAACAGTCTCACCAAAAAAAAAAAAAAAAAAAAAGAACCATAGCCATGTGTAGCAAATTTACTGTAGGAACTGTGCCCAGTGCATGGCCAAGGACAAGGCCATTAAGAACTGCATCATTCAGAGTAGAGTAGGGGCATCTGCCAACAGGGATATTAATGAAACCAGTGTTTCCCGTGCTCCAGTGCTTCCTGAGCTGTAGCTCAAGCCGCACCACAGCGTGAGCTATGCACTTCAGAGCAAGGTGCTCAGGGGGAGTCTCGTGAAGCAACCCCACGGCAACTTAGACACGACTGATGTGTCATAGTAAATATTATTTGGGGATTTCTACCCCACCTTTGATCATTTAGTTCTTAAAGAAAAGACACAAAACATTTACATTTATAATAAGTCTTAAAGGCACTATGGCTGGGCAGACATTAAATCTCTATGCTATTTTGTCTACTTCCCTGACAATAATCCTGAAATATAACTTGCCATGTTCCACCTGGGCCACTCCCTCTCCAGCTGGTCAGCTCTCGTGGCCATCCGCCCAGGATCTACCTACCCCATGGCATCTTCTCACTTCCTCCTCACCCTCTCCTCATTGTCTCTGCCTCAGACCCCAAACCCAGGAAATGGAAGCCCCACCTACCTCTCTTCTGCCCAGCTACAAGCTGTAGGCATCTTTATTAACCAATGGTTTTAAATCAAGGAGCAAGGTTTGCTCAATGAAAGCTGGCATGGTGAGGCACCTAGACCCTGGGATACAGAACTTAGACTAACAATACACAGCAGCAGACCAAACCTCAACTCCCATGACCTCCACCAGAGCCCATGTGAAGAACTGGCTTAGTGAGGATAGAAGAAAACCCATCTGGGAAAAATAAAATAAAATGGAAACTATATATATATAGTATATCATGGCAGCCAGGAGGGATGATTCTAGAACAGTCTTTCTCGAAAATGTTGGGACTTGAAGTGTTTTCACAGGATCTCATTATGTAGATTTGTTAAGGAGCCCAGGCTGGCCCAGAATTTGTGATCCTTCTGCCTCCATCTCCCATGGGCTGGGATTCAGGCCTGTGCCAGCCACCATGCCCAGCCCTCTTGCTTTACTTAGGAGAACTGGATGAGCCCTTAGCTACCATCAGTGAGATTTCAGGGTGGGGGTGTTGACTGGAAAGCCAAGCAAGGTAGCACAGTTCTTCGATTCCAGCACTCGGGATGCAGAGATAGGCAAATTTCTGTGAGTTTGGGGTCAGCCTGGGCTACAAGAGACCTTGTCAGCCGGGCGGTGGTGGCACACGCCTTTAATCCCAGCACTTGGGAGGCAGAGGCAGGCAGATTTCTGAGTTCGAGGCCAGCCTGGTCTACAGAGTGAGTTCCAGGACAGCCCGGGCTACACAGAGAAACCCTGTCTCGAAAAACCAAAAAAAAAAAAAGAGAGAGAGAGAGAGAGAGACCTTGTCTTGGAAAACAAAATAAGGGGGCTGAAGAGGTGGCTCAGTAAGTAAGAAGGTTTACTTTGCAAGCATGACAACCTGAGTTCAAGTCCCCATGTAAAACGATGGGCATGATGGCATGTGACTTCACTCCCAGCACTGGGGGATGGAGATAGACACCATCATTTCATGGCCATCCTCACATCAAGTTGTGCTCTGCTGTCCCTCAGGGCTCCCCATAGCTGGATGCTATGTCTGAAAAACCAAGTCTTGTGAATTCAGGAGCGCTTGGGAGGCAAACAGGCCTGTCAGGGTGCACAAGGCAAGCTTCGAGGCAAACTTATACCCAGTTGAGGCTCTATTGGGGAGGGATTTGAGGAGAGATCCATGCTGGTTTGGTTTCCTTTTTTCTCAGCTTGTCTGGGATGAAGAATTGCCTCCATCAGATTGCCCTACAGGCAAGCCCACGGAGCCTTTTCTTGATTGATTGCTGATTAGTGTGGAAGGGCCCATCCCACTGTGAGTGGTTCCACCTCCATCCAGCGCATGGCCCAGGGTTGTCTGAAGAAAGCAAGCTGAGTGCCAAATGGGGAGCAAGACAGCAAGTAGAATTCCTCCATGGCTTCCCCCAGTGGTGCACTGTGGCCTGCAACCTGAAATTAGTGCTTTATCACAGCAACAGACATCACCCCTGGACAAGATCCCTCTCTTCAGTTGTGGGTAAGTTGTGGAAAATGACAGAGGGCACTCCAAGACGCAGGGGTATGACAGCTGAATGCCATTCATTCCCACCTATGCCATGGCCAATGGAAAGAGAAATTTCTAGAACTTGCAGAGAAGACAGAGAGAGAGAGAGAGAGACCCACTTCCCTCCCATGCCATTCTCCTGTCTGAGCCCTTTGTAATCCAAATCCAATTGAGGTGCTGGGTGCAGCCCATGTAGAAAAGACTCCCTGTTGGGTAGAGAATAAGGCAAGGTATAGTCAGGAGGGCAGGGTGAATAAGAGACAACAGGCTCATAGAGAGACCTACTGGTTTTACGTCCCCATAGAAAGCTCCATGCTTGAGTCCACCATATATATTATATAGTCTTTCCTCAGTATCCCCAAAGGTAAACACTGGGATTTCATGAGATGCCTTGGCATTTCTATTGCACACTAGCACTGCCACATTCCAGCCCTGAGACCCCCATTGATGTGTCACCAATCCTCACAGGAACCCGAGGCTGTGAAAACCTCCACCCCACCCACAATAAGGGGCCTGCTATGGAAACACCAGAGTCACGATCTTACCAGACCTTTCCAGACGCTACGGCGCTCCCCTCTTTTAACCGGTGAGCAGTTTGGCTCAAAGGTTAGACACTGTTGAACCCGAGGAGAAAGGCTCCATGTCTGGCAGACTCTGTGTGGGTGGCAGAGCAGCAGGAGGCATTGTCAAGGCTCCTGGCATCATATTGGCCATGGAGGATACGTGAATGAAGGAGTATGCCGGGGTTCTGGGCAGATTTCGTGTGTGGATATAAAAATTTGAGTCAGATATGATTTCGTGTGCAGCCAAATAGTCTTCTGGTTTCTTTTTTCCTCAACTTACCAACCATTTTTAGCTCACGGGCTACATAGAAACAGACTACATGGACTAGTTGTCTAGTCCAGCTTGGAATTACATATGCACTCACTGGATCTCTGTAGGGTTTTGGTAGGGTTCCTGGATGGGGTAGGTATGTTAGAGTAATGTTTCCCCAAATTCACTTCTAATAGGAACCTCAGAAGTTGGGTCTTTACAAATGTAAAGAGTAATTAGTTAAAACGAGGCCCGAGGAGGAGAGGACACCGAACACATCCCAGAGAGAAAGCAGAGACAGAAGGCAGGCATGATGGTTTGCACTTACAATCGGCACCAGGGAGGCAGAGAGAGACAAGCCAGTCCCTGGGGCTCAGGGACCAGCCTAGCCTAACAGACAAGCTCCAGATAAAAGTAAGAAACCCAGTTTCAAAGACAGGTGGGCAGCACCTTAGGAACGACTCTCAAGAGTGTCCTTTAGCCTCCACGTGCATAGCAATAGGTGTACCAATGCATATGTGGGCACGCACATGCACACACACCACATATAAAAACACAGGTTGAACCCAAGTGATACTGATGTCGCTACAGGCCAATAATGGAAGACTTGCTAGGAATTA
The DNA here is from genome assembly GCA_021653895.1 of Mastomys natalensis. NCBI lineage: Eukaryota > Metazoa > Chordata > Mammalia > Rodentia > Muridae > Mastomys > Mastomys natalensis. Next base: position 170,769 of record JAJTUV010001047.1, read on the forward strand.
TTAGCGGTTACAAGAAGCTGGAAGGGGCACCCCCACCACCCCAAAAGTACCTGGCAGACACCTTGATTTCAAACTTCTGGTCTCCACACGGGTGACGACTACATCTCTGTTGGTGTGAACCACATTTGTGGTTATTAGTCACAGCAGGCCTAGACCCCACCTGAGAGCTGCCCTTGGGGTTGAGACATCCTTTTTCTCCAGGAGTTTGATTCAATAAACTTACAGGGGCTGACGGGATCCCAGAGTCAGGGAGCTCAGGCCTCCATTTCCCTTCCTCCCCCAGCAACATTAAGTTTCTGTAGAAAACTCCAGCCAGTTCTAAGTTAAATTGGCAATTATAGGATGTTTGCCTTCCTCTCTCTCCCCAGCCTCCCCCATTTAAATGGTTTCCGCCTCTCACCGAGAGCCAAGCCCATCTTTCCCTGGCTGGAAGAACCAACCAGCAAAACACTAATCCCAGATGCTGGGGTCCAGAACTCAGGGCTTCTGCCCTCTGAGGGGAATACAAGCTGAGTGGGAAGCACAGGCAGCCTGGTTGTGATGGAGGTGAGACCTTGTACTCGCTTGGCTGGCACCAGGCCTGACCCGTGGGAGGCAGAAGCAAGCATCTGGCTGGAACCTCATCACCCTCACCCCACCCTGAGATTGCAAGAGGGCAGATCAGCACGTGTTCTTGAAGTCAACAGTACAGCAGCAGACAAAGGAAGGAAACCAGACGCCATCGACACAGAGGAACGTTATGATAACGCTCTCCAGGACATCCCTGTGCTTTGCAGAAACTCATTCATTTCACGTCACAGTGACATAAGAGTGACAAAGACAGACTTGTTAATCTGCTGAGGGGACAGAGCTGGGGATACCAGAGACATAGTCAATGCCTGGAGACCATCACAGACAAAGCATAGTTTAGAGACGGCTCAAATCCTGGGGCAATGGGACCTGCCAACCTTCCTACATAGACTCAAAACAGCAGTCCTTCCCTGACTCCTAGGCCTGGACATTCAGCCTTGAGCTGTTGGGTGGAGATAAGGAAGGCCCTGGGGCCACTTAGAAATAGTGTTGATAATCTCAGTATATTCTGCTCCCACTGCATCTGTACATTAGAGGATTTAGGGAAGAATCTAGAAGCTTTGGATGGATGGGAATGGTGAGAGGTCAGAGAAACTACCTCAGATTTAGTCCGGATGTCGTAGTCCGGGAGCCATGGGGAGGGGCAGGGAAGGTGGCTGGGGACTGTGATAACCACATCTGACTGCTGTTGTCCATTACCTTCCCACCCCCACCAAGTCCTTCCCCTGTAATCAGCCCACTGCCTGTGCTTGTCCAGCCCCACCCTCCTGCCTAGACCAGTCCTGCAGACACTGGGGCTGTGAATCAGAGGCCGGGCTCATTTCTGCAGCCATCTGCGGTTCTTGGGGAGAAGGTGGTGTGGGGTTGTTCAGGTCAGGATGCTTGGATTTCACCATAGCAGGAGTTCCCGGGGTTCGGCCCCAGGAGCTTCCTCTGTGGGTGGGGGTGGGGGTGGGAGGGCACACCCTCTGACACCCAGCCAACAGGCAGCAAGGCACTGCATGAGAGAAAAACTATAAGGGAAATGACGGCTCACTGAAGTGACTCAATGACAAGTGACAGTGGGCCTCAGAAGAGGCAGGCAAAAGAAGCAAAGGGTTTTGTTTGGGGAACCCTCCAGCCTCTTAACAGGGGCAGCCCTTAATGGCTGCTGACATGGGGAAATGAGAGCCTGAGGCAGTCGGGTTCTTCTGATTTTGAAAGACTCAGGAGCCAGAGTTATGTAAATTCCCTTTATGTTTAAATACTAGCAACTAAAACCAACACATATATTGAAGGCATCCTCACGACAGCTTGAGCGCCCTAAAAACAGCTCTGACAATCTCTCCTGTCTCAGATACGCTTGACGGTGCTCCGTCAAAAAGGTAGGGTTCAAAAACTGGGTGTGTAGCCGGGTGGTGGTGGTGCACGCCTTTAATCTCAGCACTTGGGAGGCAGAGGCAGGCGGATTTCTGAGTTCAAGGCCAACCTGGTCTACAGAGTGAGTTCCAGGACAGCCCGGGCTACACAGAGAAACCCTGTCTTAGAAAAACAAAACAAAACAAAAAACTGGGTGTGGTGGAGCGTGCCTGAAACCCCAGCGCCTGGGACAGGAGGATCGGAGGTTTAAGGTGATCCTTGGCCATAGTGAGTTTGAAGTCAGCCTGAGCCATATGAACCCATCTCAATGACAGTAAATTAGAGCCCAGGGCTGGGGGTATACTTGAGTGATAGAACGTTCACTTAGCATGTATGTGAAACTTGGGTTTGATTCTCAATGTGACAATATCCAAACAAATAAATCTTAAAGTAGGAATAATTTGCATCTCCTTTAACCATGGTCAGGAGGATTCTCATGCATTGCTTTGTTTTTTGTTTTTTTGTTTTTGTTTTTTGAGACAGGGTTTCTCTGTGTAGCCCGGGCCATCCTGGAACTCACTCTGTAGACCAGGTTGGCCTTGAACTCAGAAATCCGCCTGCCTCTGCCTCCCAAGTGCTGGGATTAAAGGCGTGCGCCACCACCGCCCGGCCATGCATTGCTTTAAGACTGAGCCATTGGATTTTGTTTTCTTTTTGGAATTTTCTTTTTGTAACAGGATTTCACCCCATAGCTCAGGCTGGACTGGAACTCACTATGTGGCCTAGGCTGGTTCCCAACTCGAAGCAATCTCCGTGCCTCAGCTTTCTAAGTACTGGGCTTGCAAATATGAACCACCATCTCATTTTAGGTCATTGTTGTGATTTGATTCCCTGATCTCAAACATGTCCTGACTATGTTTCTTTTCCTGTTGTTGAGTATAAAATATCCTAGCAAAATCCTAGCACTCAGAAGGCAGAAACAGACAGAGTTTAAGGCTAGTCTAGTTTACATAATGAGTTCTAGGCCAGCCTAGGCTATGTTGTAAATAAATGCCTGTCTCAGAAAAGAAAATCAAACCAAATGAGAATCCTGACAAAAGCAGTTTAAGGGCTTAATGAGAAAGAATTTACTTTAGCTCCCAGCAAGGGTACAGACCGACATAGGAAAGAATCATGTGACAGGACCTTGAAGCAGCTGCTCCATGTCTTATCCGAGTCAGGAAGCAGAGAGCAATGAATGCCGCTGCAGCCACTTTAAAAGTTTTATTATTATTGTTATTATTATTAATGTGTTTGGAGTGTTTTTGCCTACATCTATGTCTGTATACCATGTGCATGCCTGGTGCCTAGGGAGGCTAGAAGAAAGCATTGGATCCCCTGGAATTGGAGTTACAGAGAGTTGTCAATGGGATGTGGGTGCTGGGAATCAAACCTGTGTCCTCTGAAAGAGCAGCCAGTGCTCGTAATCACTGATCCATCTCTCTAAGCCACCGGCTTCTTCCAGTACAGTCCAGGATCCCACAAAGGGAATGGTGCCACCCACAGTGGACAGGTCTTCCCTTCTCAATGAACCTAGTCAAAATAATCCCCATAGACAGGCCCAGGGGCCTGTCTCCCAGGTGATTCTAAATCTTACCAAGCTGACAACTCAGATAACCATCACAAGTTCTAACCCTCCCTCCCCCCACCTGCAAATGTGATTTTATTTGGAAATAGGCTTCTTACACATAATTGAGTTAAGTTGAGGTCACTGGAAAGAGCCTTAATTCAACGTGACTAGAAAAATTGTGCCAGGCACAGTACTGTATAACTACATAGTAACGTGTAGTAGATTGAAGCAGAAGGGTTGCATGTTGGAGGCCAGGCTAGGCTATCTAATGACGTCCTGTGCCCAAAATCGGAAAAAAAAATAAAAGGGGGTGATAACAGATAGGGGTCAGGTTGAAGGGGCATTTGGACTTAGAGATAAATATGGAGACACAAATTTGGAGTAAGAAAGCTATGTAAAAATGGAGGCTTACAGGGATGCATCAGCCAAGGAACAGATAAGGGAGCCAGAAGTCAAGAGAGAGGTGTAGAGTATATGATTCTATACCAGATTCGTAGCCTCCAGTACTATGAGACAATAAATTTCAACAGCTAGCCATCCTCTTGTAAAGAAACCCAGACCATTTCATTAGTCACTACCTTAGGAGGAAGCCCAAAGCCCCCTATGGACAGAGATCATACCTAGGTGTTCTGGCTGACAGTCCAGCTGAGACCTCAGACGACAACCAACATCAGCCTCCAGCCCAAGCCTGACTCAACTGACTCCGGCTCCAGCTTGGAGTCTCCCAGATAAGACTGAATGAGCTACTACACGTAACACTCTTAGAAGCTGGCCTAGCAGCTTACCAAGACTGACATGTATGGAGGGCTTGCTGCTATGATTAATCTCATGATTTTCAGATGATGCCTTGAAGCCTTGGGGTCTCCCAGAAGGACCCCAGGAACTTGATTGAAAACAGCTGAACAAATGGGGCTCTGGGACCTTGTGTTCTAAAATAGCAGGACCACCTCATTGGCTTTATGATTTGCGCAGCCTCTCTTGGAGGGTGGGAGGAGGTCCTCTGTTTACAAACGAAGCATTAAAAAACCTCCCTTCTAGTTGAAGGAGCAGCAGCCCCCAGGAGTGGGGGTGGGGCTGGCAAGCTCTATCTCATCCCAGTTTCTGCTAACAGCTAGCTGTGTGCTTGTAGACATCACTCCTCTGGATTTTATTTTCTGTTCTATGAGATAAGTAGCTTTCTTTGCATCTTATTCTCCCAGAAGTAGCCAAACTGTTGGCTCAAACAAAAAGATGGTAGGGGGACATCAAGATGTCTCAGCCGGTAAAGAAGCCACCAAGTCCAGTGATAACCTCCATTCGATATTCAGGAACCCACATGATAGAAGGAGAGGAGGAGACTCCTGAAAGTTGTCCTCTGACCTCAGATGTATGCCATGGTACATGCACATTTACACACACACACACAAACACACACACACACACACACACCAAATAAATAATGTAATAAAAATTTAAAAATAAATGAATAAATAAATTGAGGCTGGAGAGATGGCTTGGCCTTTTAAGAGCACTGGATGCTTTTCCAGAGGAGGGGTGGGGTGAGGCGTGTACAATTCCTAGAACCCACATGGTAGCTCACAATGTCTGTAACTCCAGTTCCAAGAGATCCAATAACTAGCCTCTCATGCATGAAAAATAAAAACAAATGAGCTTCAAATAAATAAATAATAAAAATCATACAGAAAAGTTCACATTTCCTTCAGTTTATCATAGATTCAGTTGCAAAGCTTCAGGTACCTTTTCCCCAGCCGTCTATGACAGCACATCCGAGACCTGCTGGAGGCAAGGGGTGTGTCCTTTGCTAGGCCCTTACTCTGGGCTCAGGGCCTGGCTCCACTCGTGCACCCTCACTGTGAGCTTACTTAACATGTCTCTCATCTTCAACTACAAGTGTTTTCTGGAAAGCAACTGACTCGTGAAGATGACAAAGGGCTCGAGGAATGGAGAACGCTAGCGTCCTGCGACATGACTCTGTCAAACTGGGAAGTGTAAATCAGCCTTGACATCAGACTCGGTCGAGTTATGGTTATGACTCAAAAGCTTCCTTGAGACTGAAGGGCACACACTCATGTGTGCGTGTGCGCATGTGCACACACCACACACACACACACACACACACACACACACACCTCCAAGACCACATTTAGGAAACTCAAAACTCTAGAAAAGGGCAAACAGTCATCAGTGCCAACCTTCTCCTCACCCTCCCTTGGAGATAATGGCTCTACACACAAACACACACACAATCTTATTGACAGTTCTGGATTGATTTGTCTAGACAGATGTTTCTCACAGCTTTTTTCTTGTGGATAGCCTCTGTTCTACACTCAGAGGTTGGAACCAAGCAGGCTAGAGTGAGACAGAAATACCAAGGGTATGAAGCCCAGCCTTGGTCTGGGTCTGCTGAGGCTCAGCGGGAGGGAGGGAAGAGGAGATAGAGGAGTTTCCTAACCAAGGACACAGGCATCTGAACCTCCCCCACTTTGAGAAGGCTGCTTCTCTAAGCCAGTGGTTCTCAACTTTCCTAACACTGTGACCCTTTAATACAAGCCCTTATGCTGTGGTGACCCCCCCATCCATAAAGTTTTGGGGTTTTGTTTTGTTTTGTTTTTTCGAGACAGGGTTTCTCTGTGTAGTCCGGGCTGTCCTGGAACTCGCTCGGTAGACCAGGCTGGCCTCGAACTCAGAAATCCGCCTGCCTCTGCCTCCCAAGTGCTGGGATTAAAGGCGTGCACCACCACCACCCGGCTTCATAAAGTTATTTTTGTCGCTACTTCATAACTGTCATTTTGCAACGGTTGGACCACAGTGTAAACACATCTGTGTTTTCTGATGGCCTTCCAGGAGCCCTGAGATAGAAGTCACCACTCACGGGTTGAGAACCATTGCTCTAAGCACTGGGGACAGCTGAGCAGAGGTGTGTCACATCATATTGGGCCGCAGAAGGTGCTGAGTGATGCCTTCAGCTCCAATCAGCTTCCCTTTTACCCCTGGGCTTTGCAGTGAGCTCTAGGGAATGATTTAAATGGCAGTGGCAAAGGTAGTGATTTTAGCCGTTGCCTTGGCCTTCCAGAAGTTCCCAGAAGCAGAACGAGTTTCATTAAAATGAGATTAAAGATTTCTGTGCAGAAAAGAGTCTCCGACTTTGGTAAAAATGGTGTCCAGTTTGCCCACCATACTCAACCTAATGACATGAGAGCCCTTATGCAACTAGAATCTTCCTTCTGTCCTGCTTCCCACAGAAGAACCCTAGTTACAGGTGCTTTCCTAATTTGGGATTGGGACTTTTCCGGAGTATCGTGTTAGGCAAATGGTTCAGTCTTCCAGTTTCTAAAATGATTTCTGTATGTATGCATGATGTGTATCTGTGAATTGCACGCCGGCCGTGGTGTTCATGTGGAGGTCAGAGGACAATCACGTGGATTGATTCACACTTCCACCATTATGTGGGTTCTGGGAAATCGAACTCAGGTCATCAGACTTGCATGTCAGATACCTTTACCCACTAAGCCATCTAAATAGCCCAGTCTTCTGTTTTTAACCTGAGAAATGGTAACAATGACATCTATTCCATGAGTTTAAGATGCAGAATCTGTAATCGCCTGACCAATAAATGAAGCCAATCCAAGGGCAGCTCCTATTTTTCTTTCCTCCTCCTCCTCCTCCTCTTCTTCTTCTTCTTAAATGGAGTTTTATGTAGCTCTGGCCAACCTTGAAGTCTCTATGTTGATTTAGACAGCCTTGAATTCCCTTACCTCCAGCTCCTAAGTGCCGAGATTACAGGATGTAAGACTAGTCCTGGTTAAGGCAATGTTGGAGAGCTGAGATTATAGGATGCAAGGCTAGTCCTGGTTTAGGCAATGTTGGAGAGCAAACCCGGGATTTTGTGCAAGCTCTACATCAGCCGAGCTACCTCCCCTGCTTTGGCTCCTGCCTTTTCTAAGTATTCCTACTGAAGGCATGTGTGCCAGGAGAGAAGAAAGGGCTCCTTCCTCCCAAAGTGCCTGTCACTCTCGAGGGCCCAGGAGAGTTCTGGCTGAGAGGGACTGATCTCCTCTAGCAGAATCGCATCTCTGCCTAGCTCTGCCAATGGCCCAGAGACAATGATGGGAGGGTCTCGCCACTGTGGAGAAGCCCACTGAAGTCCTTAGGAGATGCTCAGGACTTGGTGCTTAGAGTGTAGTTCCTAGTTGAGCCCTTGCTTAGTATGTGTAAGGCCCTGAGTTCCGTCTCCAGCACAGGGGGATGAGACACAGCCAAGGTCTGCCTCCTGCAGATAATGCTGCTAACGGTTTTCTGTTAGCACACTTCTGATAAACATTAATGGAGGTGGATCAGTTCTGTGCAAAGATACACACCAGGGACCAAGCCTGGTCCAGCTGGCACGTTGACTTTGAGACTGCTTGGTGCCTCCTGTGTGCCCTTAGCTCTGCTTAGCTGGAGCCTCTTTAACTGCTCGCTAATACGATAGGGTAGGTGTCCATGTGCTCCCCCAATTGCCTAGGCTTGGAGGAGGTCAAGTGAGTTCCCTCAGATCATGCAATGCCAGCTGGGATTCAAAGCTAGGGCCCTAGTCCCCCGGCTTGTATTCCTAGTCTAGACTTAAAGACACTGGGGCACCAAGAGGAAGCTTGCTAAGAGGCAAGCCTGTGCTCTTCTTGTCTCTCCTGGAAACCTCAGAGGTAGGTCACCCAGTGCACTCTAGGGACCCTTCTTCTAAGGCATACTATGATTGGTTGAGGTTTATGCTAGTTTGGTCAGGAGCCCAGCCCTCTGGTTGGCTCTTTCTTGCCCACTCCCTTCAGCCTCTTGAATAACACACTCTCCCAGCTCAGGGGTCCTTGAGGAGCAGCCCGTTAATACTGACGGTGCACAGTGGCAATGGGGTTTTGTTGACAAGCACAGACGAACATGCTCAGACGCCCATTCTTCAATACACCAAATAAAGAGGGAAAAGAAATACAGTGAAAAGCAAAGGAAGATTCATTCCATGGGACTACACTGGGAAGATAAAGAAACGACAAGCCCCACCGACCCCGCCAAGTCATTCTTTGGGATACTATCACGTGGTGTGGATTGGAAAAGAGGCCTAGAAGCATGCGGAGCCTAGCAGTCCTGATCAAGGGGTAGTCCTGCCCATCACTGGTCCTTCATTGTCTCAGCTCTGGGCTCTCCCAAAAGATAGTCCAACAAGTCATCAAAACTGCTTAAAGTCAACCTGGCTGTCACCACACTTCAGCCTTTCCCTTCCCTCAGTGTAGGATTTCTGGGAAAGTTTTAATTCTCTGGGGACTATTGTTTCTATAGTTTGGGAGCCCAGGTAAGTGTCTGCCTTCCACAAATGTTCTTTCTTTCCAGGACCCTCCATTCTTTCTCTCATTGAGAGATGGAGGAAAACTAACACCTGATTTAGCAACAGTCTTAGTAACATGGGTCTAACCTTGGACTTAATAGATCACCAAGCACAATCCAAGGATGGTCCCCTTGCATTTAAATGAGAGAGAGCTCCTGAGGGCTAAACTGTGACCGGATCTTCGTTACAGATATGACTCAGTGAGACCAAGCTGTGCCCCCAAGGTCTCACAGCTAGGGAAGAACAACCAACAGGTTCCAACTGCCGCAGAGGTCAGGGCTCATTTCTAGAGAGCTCCATGACCTATCTGCTCTGTTACCTCCCCTTCATCTACCTCAGCCCTGGTGTTGCTCCTGTCCCCAGAGGTACCCAACCAGGTATGCAACACCTCCTGGGCCAGGGGTCCTCTGGTACAGTGGCCTCCGTGGCACCGGAACCCATGTGTGCTATGAGCTCTTTGGAGCAGTCCCGCTGTTCTAGTGTCTGGCCCTGCAGAGCACACAGTAGAGGAGATTCAGCCGAAGTTCAGTCTTGAACAGGGGAGGAGTTGGGTGGGGTGGGGCGTGGTGGGGTGTGGTGTTCTTAAATTTTCTCTACTCTTAACTCCTTTCTGCCCAAGAAAATTTTGCCCCAGTATGGATGGGTTTGTAAAACAAAAATATATAGATCAAGCATTTAGTAGTACTAAATCACATGTAATTCATTTTAAAACGATTCTTTGGTGTGCCTGTAACTTTGACATATATTAAAGAAAGATGAAAGCAAATTTTCATACTAACAAGATGGACCTGCTTGTTTATATTTACCGAGATACTAAATATTGGCTGAATATTTTGATGCTGCAGGGTGTGGCATATCTTTCAATATTCTTCAGAGTTGATAGATATTTTGATTTTCAACAGCCAGTAATGACAACATCATTTTGTATGAATATGCAGCATAAAATGAGAGAAGTATGTTCAGGACCGTTTCAGGAATTGTTAAATATTTTGCCCTGATCCCAAATCAAAATTCACATAATGTTTTTTTTTTAATTAATTTGATTTATCTATTTATCTATTTTATAATACTCAAGTCAACCACTGAAACAGCAATGTTTATAATCAAATATCTTAACATAACACAACCCAGTGGTCTCATCTAGGGTCTGGAGAATGGCTCAGAACTTAAGAGTAGGCACTGCTCTTGCAGGGGACCTGAGTTCAGTTCTCAGCACCCATTCACACAAAGATACACATGCATATAATTAAAATTAAAGTTAAAGGCTGGGAGCCGGGCAGTGGTGGTGCACGCCTTTAATCCCAGCACTTGGGAGGCAGAGGCAGGCGGATTTCTGAGTTCGAGGCCAGCCTGGTCTACAGAGTGAGCTCCAGGACAGCCAGGGCTACACAGAGAAACCCTGTCTCGAAAAACCAATATATATTGGGAGTCCAGGACAGCCAGGGCTCTGTTACACAGAGAAACCTTGTCTCAAACCTAAATAAATAAATAAATATTTTAAAATATTTACTAATTTGATGCTTCCATGCTGAGGAGTAATTGTAGGTAAGCTTTTTCCCCCCAATGTAAGTCTTTAATTGTCCCCAGAGACACCTCAAATCACTGGTAGTTCCGGATCTTGTTACTGGAACTGAGTAACTTAAGTCTTACTCATCGGCCTGCTTTTCAGACCCGTAGATGCCATCCGAAAACCATCTGCTCTCCTTGTTTTTAACTGGTGTGGTTTGCTGAATCAGAGCCGCTGAATTTGAAACATATCCAATGTCATTTCCTTCAGGGATTGGTTCATCCTTCTGGGCTTGAGAGAAAGAACAAGCAACACACCCATCCATCCCAACAATGCAGACCTATTTTTCACCCAAGAAGTTTCACATTTCGACCAAAGACCCTTTCTCCTGAATGAGGGCGTTGATGGGGACGTGAACATCCAAGGACCTCGTCTTGTAACGGGAACCCAGCATAACCCCCTTGGTCACGTTCTGAACATGACTGCACACGGATCAGACAGCGGCCAGTTCCTTTCTGTTACCCCATCATTTGTCAACTCAGAGCTCTTTTTCCTTCCTAGGAGACTCAGTTCTACATTGATGTGCTTGAAGTCCCTCCGGAGGGTTCCCCTGGGGCCCTTCACAAGGACTGTGTGTCCCTTCAGAGTGATGTCGACATTTTCTGGAATGCTGGCAGTCTGATTCATTCTCGCAGTAGATAGGACAATGAAAGCTGGAAAACTGTTTTTAAAATTTAATGTTTGGGTGATGGTGGCAGATGCCTTTAATCCCAGCACCTACTTGGGAGGCAAAGGCAGGAGGATCTCTGTGAGTTCATGCACAGCCTGGTCTACAGATTGAGTTTCAGGACAGCTAGGGCTACCAAAAAATCCCATCTTGAAAAAAAATTTTGTTATGTGTATGGGTGTTTTTCCTACATACGTGTCTGTGCACCATGTGTGTTGGATCCCAGGTACTAAAGTTACAGATGTTGCAGACTTCTGTGAGTTTGAGGACAGCCAGGGGTACAGGAAGAGAGAAAAAAGTCATTTGTAGTAATCCATTATTCATCTGTAAGAGCAGAAAGCTTTGTGTGTGTACAGTAGACACATTGCAATTCATAACGTACAATTGTCTAGAATCTGAGCAGAGGTATTTGCTGGTATTTTGTGGTGTTAGAGCATGCACTGTGCCAAAGAGCAGGTGCCTCGTGTTCAGAACCAAGGCAGCAGTAGGCTACGGGAAACACCTTGGGTTCGTTATGTGTACCTTGGGCGTTATACATTCAGACACTACCTTTTACTAGTGTCAAATTTTTCTCCGCCCCCCATGTTTACACTTCTCCATGGCCAAAGAGGCGTCACCTACAGAAACTGAGAGAAGCCAGCTGCTGGCCTCCGGATACTTCCATTTCTTTGAAGAACTCTGTCTCAGCCTGTCTACCCTCTTGAAGATTCAAACTGTGAGTCAGACTCCCCACTGTCTCCAGGAGACCTAGGAGAGACCTTTGTCCAGCTTCCTAGGAAGCCCTGGTCACCTAGACCCCAGACGTGTCATGGACCTGGAGCCTGGGTCAAAGAGCCCCCCAGATGCGGTACTTTAACGCCACAGTGGGGTCAGGGCAGACCCTGTCTTGAGCCCTATGCACTACTAAGATATCCTGGGGACTTTCCTAGATGCTCTGCAGAGGTCAGCTGAAACCTTGGAGGTCCCCAGGTGGATCCCAACAACTGGGAACTCAGGAGTTGAAGAGGCCTTTGTCCTGAGGCCAGAAAGTGAATAAGCCCAGAACCCAGACATGGCCCAGAGGACAGTGACAATTCTTGACCTGGGTCACCCAGGCCACTCTAACCTCAAACTTCCAGACACCAGGCTCTCGAGAGGATGCTGTGATAGGATCTCAGGTCTGTTCTATTTCGGTGGTAGAAGGGCTCAGCATAGAAAGAGATGTGAAAATGAGTGTTCTGGCAGGAAGGGGCTCTGGAGGCTAGCTGATTCCAAAATGGAAGCAAGGACCAGGGCCAGGGGTGTGTGGTTCCACGGCAGAGTGCTTACCTAGCGGGCACCAGACCTGGCTTCAATCCCCAGCACTGCAAAGAAGGGACCACAGTGTATGATAAACATCAGAGAGTGTGGTTTCCAACTTCTCTGTAAAGAACGAGATTAACCAATCCATTTAAGGCTGAGGCAACAGAAGGTGAACTAACGTCTCGTCTCCATGTTAGCACCAAGAGGTATGCCTGGGGCTCAGGGGCGGGCTTCGGAGCGACAGGCCCACACAGCTGCAGGAATCCCGCATGCTCAGACTCCAAAGACAGGCTGAGACATATGCCTAGGCCTAAAGGATTATGGGTCAGGTCACACCTTAAAGGTGCAGTTAAGACCTTAAATCCCTCTCCAAACTCTGGGGCTTAGCACTTACAGAAGTTTCCAGCTAGGCAGTCAAGTCTCCAAAGTTAGTTTAGTTGATTTACCCCTGCCTAGCCACAGATGGCATCGGCCTAAAAAACAAACAAACAAACAACATTGGGGTGAAATTTAACTTCAGTGGAGTTTTAGGAGAGAGATCGCGGGACAGTGGAGTTTTAGGAGAGAGATTGAAGGGACTCCGGTGGTAAACGGCAGGAAGAAATTAGCATTTTCTTTTGGTCTTCCTCTCACTGGCAGTTCTAAACAGAGACCGTCTAGATCCCCCACGGAGAGGATCCAGTTCCCACCTGGCAATCTGAGGGCTGGGACCCAGGTGACTCTGGCTTTCTAAGGGAGGGAGGGACCCTCTCCTCTAACTTCAAATGTTTGTGGAAGTTTGAATTTGAATAAAAAGAGGAGAAATGTCCGAGAGACCAAAAACAAGGAAGACAAACCTAGGATCTAGGGAAAACCTGCAACAGTGACCTGAGAAGATGGGGTCTGTGGGGTCCCTCTTCCTACAATGTCCTCTTCCCTAATCCGGATGGATAGCTAGTTCTTGAGATGGGCTGGCATTCCCGAATGATGTATGGAACATGAACTGAGAGGACGGAGAAGAGTCTGAGACAATCAGAAAAGCACTTATGAATCTAATTAAGGCTTAATACGAACTCCTGGGACTCTAGGTGCACAGGAAGGCGCCCAACAGGGAACCGCTGGGGTTATGGCACCATCGGGGAAGGCCATCCAGAGCCTGCATCTGCCGGAGTTCATCAGGGAAATGTTAACATTTGCATCAAGAGGGGAAGCAGGGGGGTGCTGTTGTGTTTTAGAAATCCGAATCACTCAGCACCAATGTTGTGTTTTATAAAAAAGAAAAAGAAGTCAGAGTTATGTTTGGTGGAGGTGCTGTATGGTGTGGGGGAGGCGGTGCCTCTGCGGGCCCGTGCTGAGGCATCCCTTCACCCTGAGGTACCAGCCACACGAATGGAATGAGTTTATTTAGGACATGGGGAGGGGAGTTGAGGGATGCAGAGAGAGAGAGAGAGAGAGAAAGAGAGAGAGAGAGAGAGAGAGAGAGAGAGAGAGAGAGAGAGAGGTAGAGACCAGCCATGAACACGTGGTGGAGGCGGGAGAGAGAGGGAAGAGAGGGAGTAAGAAGAGCAAGAGAATGAGAACTCCTTTTATAGTGAGTCCGGCACACCTGGCTGTCGCCAGGTAACTGTGGGCGGAGCCTAGAAGGAATGCCAACAGGTGCTGTACCCATTTTAGAGATGGGAAGGCTTGTGGGCCCGTGAGGGGCAGAGTTGAAAGTTTAAGCCGGAGGCAACCCAACTCCCTCCAACGGTTTGTCCTAACGCCCTGTTACCTCTGACCCACAGCCCTGACCGACACTGCTCTCTATTCTCAACCAGCTTTCTCCATCTTGACAACCTCCAGGTGAGGTTAGGTGAGGGACCCATACAAGGACAGTCAGACTAGGGGGGGGAGGTATAACCTCCCCGTGGTAACTCAATCAGGGTCAAATCCTCAGGGCTATCTCTGTCCCAAGTTGCTTTGAACCTCGTTTTTTTAGTTTCACTAATCTTGACATCTCTTTGCTTGTTGGTGGTGCTGGGCTTGAGAGTAGGGTGAGCTAGCCTCGTGCTCCGCAGCGGGAGCTAGACACCTAGACCACCAGGCACTGAACTTTTAGGTTTGATTTTCATACAACATGTACAGTTTGAAGTTTTCATGGATAGACCGGGAAAGGAGGTGGGATCCTGAAAGACAGGGTTTCCAGAAAAGGACGGTGAAGGACCATAAGGCGCTGGGGAAAAGGAGGCTGGGGCCTACACCACCTTCACGCCCATTTCCTTTAAGTAGTTAGGGGACTTTCGCTTTGGGTCGGCTCCGATTCCTCTTTATTGACTATTTCACCACCGGCTTTTCTTTCTCTCTCTGTTTTTTTTCTTTTGTTTTTTTGAGACAAGGTTTCTCTGTGTAGCCCTGGCTGTCCTGGAACTCACTCTGTAGACCAGGCTGGCCTCGAACTCAGAAATACGCCTGTCTCTGCCTCTCAAGTGGTGGGATTAAAGGCGTGCGCCACCACTGCCCAGCCGGCTTTTATTTCTTTAATGATCATTTATAGCTGGGGCTTCCTCTACAAAGAGAACTCTGTGATGGTTGCTGCTCCGAGTATCCAGGTCCAAGAAGGCTGGAGTTAATTCCAGGAGGTTCCCTGGGAGGGTACTTAAGAGCCCCGCGGTCACTAGACAGAGCGATCAAAGCCAGGTCATCTTGCTGAAAAAGAAAAGTCTCTCCACGGCCCAGTCCGGGTATGGACTCGGACAGACCTGCTTCTCCCGCGCTCCAGATGGGGAGAGAATCCACGGAGCCCAAACTCCTGCTCGTGTCCCCAGAGTCCCTGGTCCAGAAGTGGGTAACTGGTCCTGGAGGGAGTTGTTTTCTTACCATTATTTCAAAAACTGAAAGAGCCTAGAGAGAGCTTCCCTTTGGGCCCTGGGGAAGGGGTGCGCTCCTGTTTCTGCAGACCCCTTGTTGGGTTCTGCGGCAGAGCACAGAGGGCCATGGGGCGCGCGACTCCTCGAAGCAAGCCCTGCTCTGTCTAGCCCACTAGGAGCTTGTGGGGGGCGTCTCTGGCTTTTTTAGATTTGAACCTGGGAGGCCGAGCAGCCGAGCTGAGTTCCGTGACAGCCATTGGCTGCTGCGGCGGAGTGACATCAGCGCGGAGGGGTATGGGAGGGAGGACTGGGAGGAGCGACTGGGAGGAGCCTGGGAGGGGAGTGTCCCAGCTTCTAGCACACTCGGAGCCCGGGGAGCCAGAGGAAACAAACGCCGGCGCTGCCATGGGTCGCCAACCTTACCGAGGCGCCAAGCACACAGAGGGGAGCGCACAGCGACTTCTGCTCTGCGCTCGGGGAGCTGGGGACCGAGGTAGGCGATGAGTATCCGTTTGTGGCCCTGCGACCGCGTGAGGCCTGGGTAGGCTCGAGACCCCCTGGTGACGTGGAGAAGGTAGAAAGACCTGGGGAGGACGAGGACCCAGGAGCAGGGCACGCACTCGCGCGCACACACACACACCCCTCAGTGTCCAGCGTGGGTAGGCATGGCTGGGACCAGAGCCACATACCCAGAAAATCGTTTGCGGAGGAGGGGGTAACAACAGGGCTCAGCGTCGCCAGGACGCCCCGATCTGGCCATGGGAGCTGCTCGGGGTGGGGTGAGTGGGCAGGTTTTAAAGGTCCACCCCCTCGCGCAGGAATGGGGTGTGTGTTGCCAGGCACACAACAATCGCTGCGGTCGCCCCGAGGGGGGTGTGTGCGCACAGACTTCTCCATGAATAACAGCCGAGTTCGTCGGTAGTAGCAAAGGGGTGTACTCATGCTCTCCCGCTCGTACACACACTGCAGTAGGCGCCACCCGGTGTCCCCCGGCCTAGGAGAAAGGAGGGCAGGAGCCGGCTGGAAGGCAATAGCCTAACGAGCAAACACTCCCCGCCCGCACGAGCCCTTCCCTCTCCCGCCCCGCCCGCCTCCCTCGGAAGACTTGGAGGCCAAGGCCGCAAGAGGCGCAGGCTCCCGGCAGCCGGGTGGGGCTGGGCCGAGCTGGCCGTCCCTTTGAAACCTGGGACGAGGCTTTAAGCGGGGGGGAAACCTGCGCGCGCCCGGTACGCTCCGAGCATGGTGCTCGAGGCTTGTTCAGGGGCGAGTAGGTAGCGGTTGGTTAATGATTTAACCGCTCGCTTGGGACGTTGAAGCTGAGATCTTGGTGTCTGGCTCCTCCCCATTCCTGGAGCGCCCCCAGCTGGAGGGAACAGATCTGCCCTCCTGTGTCTGTGGCGTCGCCTGCTGGAGCTGCCTCTGCCCGTTGGGGGTCCCCTGGTTGCTGCGGGTGAGTGTCCCAGACTGGCGGGGTGGATGGCGGTTGAGCTTCCTGGGAGAAGACCGTAAGACTTGGCGTGTGTGCCTGCGGGGGGAGGGGCGCTCCCTCTCTGTTAACTCAAACCAGGTTCCTTGTGTTTGCCCAATGAAATGCTGCGGCCTGGGCTTCGGAAGTTTTCTTTTTCTCCCAGGGAGAATGAAAAGGAAATACAATGCTTTCTCTTTTCTTCTTGGCTGGGAACTTCTCCCCTCCTCCAACAGTCTCACCTCTTGCAATCTGACCGGCTCCCACGTCCCTCCCTGAGCCGACAGCTCCCATTCTTTGCCCAGGTAGTTGAGCCGTTGAATGAGGAAAGCATCCGTATGGGTGTCTTTACTTTGAAACCTCTCGTCCATTCTCGCTGGAGCGGTTGGGATACTTTTCATCCTTACCCCCAGCAACCATCTGGACCAAAGATCTGGGGAGGGGTAAACAATGAGAGGCCCCTGGCAGGGGGCCTCTGCCTTGCAACTTCTTTGCCCGGTCTGGGTTTCCAGTAACGCCTGCAGCAGCTTCTCCCGCCCCTTTCTGAGGCCAGGCTGGAGGAGGGGACCACCAGTGGGATGGAGTGAATTTTAAAGAACAAAGAACAGGGCCCACCGTATGGGGAACTTAGTTACAGGTTTCTTCCAGAACTGGCGAGGTGGGGAGTGGAGGGGACAACGGCATACTGGAGCAGAGCCAGGTCTCTGGGCAACCCAAAGGCAGTTGGCAATAGTGGGGCATCCACTAGAGTCCTGCAAGCTACTATCCATGTTGGGAAGCTGCTACAGGGCTGAGTGTGGGAGGACCGTGTGCTTCCAGCCCTGATCAGCTGCCTGTGTGTGACTACTGATTAATGTGGTTTATCTCCTCTGTGAACGGAGACTTTGCCCCTCAACTATTTCCCACTATGTGGAACCTTGGGAGATACGGGAGGGCAGCTTTTCAGGGCTCCTGGTGATCTGTCTTAGCACAGACTTCAAGGAGCTGGATGCTAAAGAAAGCCTGCTACCAAACAGTGTTGCTGTGGGGGTGTCTCGGCCCCTCTGGTAACTTCTCGGGCTTCTCAGGAGCCCTTGCTCACTTGAGGTACGACTCCTCATGGTATCTGTATGTTCATGCTGTTCCTTTGAGCATCTCTTCCATTTTCTGGGGCTTCTGTCTCCCTCTCTTTCCGAATCCTCCTTTCCCCTTCAGTTTGTGGCTCACACATGGCTGCTTTTTCGAGATCCCTCTCCGATTCTGTGTGTGCGCCCAACCGGCTTTTGAAACTGACAGTCCAAGCTTCCCAGCAGGAAGTCGCAAGCAAAGGGAGAGTTTTCCTCTGTAAAGCTGTGGTCCCTGGGGTGGTCTCTTGCTGACCTGTAAAGGGATTCTAGACCCTCCCTTCAGAGCTTTTTCCAGGAGGGCCTGGGTTGCTTGTGGTTCAGGGCGCCCCCAACCCCTCACAACTGATTTCTGTGGGAGGGGGGGTGGCTGTGCCCAGCTGTGGCAAGCATGGTGTTTGATGTTGGTGACCCCTTCTCTTCTTCTTTTCCTTTATTCCTGCCTTCTGCTTCCCTTGAAGTTTGGATGGAATTGGCAGAGGAGGGGGGTTTTGCAAGCCAGCATCCTGGATAGCTGGATAGCCTTGGAGTAGCAGCTCCAGTTGTTCTGGTTGGGATGTCCATCCCACCGTCTCAGCGCCACAGACACTTCTCCCACCCCTGTCCTCCTGTCAGGGGAGGGAGGACTCTGTCCCTCAGAAGAACAGAGGAATTTGGGTTGATGCCAGCGATAAGGCTAGGGAGTGGAGAGAGGTTGAGCAATCTCACCCTGGCAGTCAAGCATGGACCTGAGCTATGGTTAGGGCTTCTGACCTAAGGACTAGAAGTGTCTCCTCAGCCTTGGGAGAAAGGACCAAATCCCAGAGCCAGGGCACACTTCAAGTAGTAGTTTAGCAGAAGACCACTGACAGCTGACTCCAGCTAATAACTTCTGAGGTGCCTGAGGGACGCCCAGCTATCCTTGAGCAGGGCCTGGGACAGTTACTGAGGCAGGGACAGGAGAGTGGCTAAAAGTACCCCTGCCTGACTTGCCTGGTGGAGAAAGTTCAGCCATGAGCGACCCACATTCCTACGCTGATACTGGTGAAGCCCCAGCCTACAGTGGGCCTCCTGGAGCCTCGGGCTTCCTTCCAGCCGAGGAACTCTGGAGCCCTTCCCTGCACCCCAGACGCTGCTAGCCTGCCACTCCTGTTCAGTGTCCAGGTGGTGGGTGATCCCTAGCACTTGGGACCTGCTTTAGAGACTGATGGTCTCTACCTGACCCCTGACCTTTTCAAGCCGAGGTAGGCGCTCCCTTTTTGGTCTGAGGTGGAAACAGTTTGGGGTTGTTATGTGTACACACCTCTGCCCTTAATCCCAGAGTAGAGGAGAAGAGACCCTTGGATAAGTCTGACGTTGGCACTTCGCCCTATCCCCATCCGTTCTTCTCTGTTCTGCTCACACACATACCCCCTCAGGGAAACTCCCATTCTGTTAGGACCCCTCTCCTTTCTTCAGAATGTTGCTCAGGCCCTGAAGCACCAGAGAGGGGACCCTCTGCTGTCCTCCTGCTCTGTCTGTGGAGATTAAAGCTTTATCAGTGGGTGGAGACGAGAGCTTAGCAGGAGCAGAGGCCAGTGCTGCCCTGTGGAGGTCTCCCAGGAGAATCTGGGAGGTGCAGAGGAGCAGGCTGCCCTCTCCAGGAGTCTGGCACATCTCTTTCCTTTGAGATTCTGTGCATTGTTACTGGTAGCACCCAGGGTCTCTAGCCTTGTGTCTTCCTTACCCTTATCCTGGAGAAGAATGAGACTGTTTCCCGCAGTCCTTACTGAACTGAAATTGGAAGGAGCTGAAGTTCTGTTTGAAAAGAGCTGGCGGCCGGGCAGTGGTGGCGCACGCCTTTAATCCCAGCACTTGGGAGGCAGAGGCAGGTGGATTTCTGAGTTCAAGGCCAGCCTGGTCTACAGAGTGAGTTCCAGGACAGCCAGGGCTACACAGAGAAACCCTGTCTCGAAAAAAAACAAAACAAACAAACAAAGAAAAGAAAAGAGCTGGCCCTCTCTATCCTGTATCACTAAAGGACAAGGTGAAGGAGAAGGAAGCCCAGGCAGGGCTGCCTCATGACACCCTTTAGGGTGGCAGTGCTAAGCTAAGACAGACTCTGTACCTTGGCTTCAGGGGACGGCTTCATGCAGCACCCTGGAGCCTATGGGCTTAGGTTTGCGCAGGTATGTTAAGGGCTGCCTGTGGATCCTGTTTGAAGTTAGCCTGAGTATCACTGCGCATGCTCTGTAGGTGTGGGGCACCGGCTGAGCGCACATCGCAAATCTGTTGAGTAGTTCCACCTCTTGCAGTGTTGTGCAGAGGACTGTGTCTGCCCGTGTGTGTGTGTGTGTTGCGCGCGCGCGTGCGCGTGCAAGCTTACATCTTCACCTTAATGTAGATGGCTTTGAAAACAATGGGGAAACTGAGGCAGAGATAGCTAGCAAGCTCAATGTGGTGAGCCCAATTATGATTGGTCTGGCTCTTAACCCCTTTATTCTAAGTCCCCCAGCAAAGCCAGGCTGGAAGATCTGTCCTCCTGCTGAGGGGTCTTCTCAGGAGCCCCTGGAGTACCCTTGTATTTGCCTGTCAGCTAAGTAAGTAGTAGCTAGGAGAAGCAAAGTGAAACTAAGCCAGGCCTCACGGAGGGATCTGGTTTCAAGCGCAGCTGCTTCCTTCTGATTTGAGACCAGCAGCAGGGCTACTTCCAGACCTGAGCGGCTTGTTCTGCTACACACCGTCTCCTATCGCCTGTGGTAGCTTGTGTTAGGCTGCTGACTCCTGGAGGCCCACGTTTCCAGGAAGAGTCCTGTAAACAAGTGAGGCCGCCGGATGTCCTTGGGTCATTAGTTCTTTGTTGTCTTGACTCCTTGGCCAATTGTCGTTTCCGGACTCTCAGGCCCTAGCTCCTTTCTCTTCCCTTGTGGGCATGCTATGGCTGAGGGAAGCCTTTTCCTTCACCCTCCTGCTGGCTTCCTTCCCCTGGTTCAAGCCAGAGAGTTCTGGACTGGAGATAGAGATGGATACTGGGCCGAGATTGAGGTTAATTCCCAGCTCTCAAGGGCTCTCGGAAGGATGCATCCCCCTCACCCCACCGTCTGTTTCCCAGAATTTATCACTTTTCTCTGGGATGGTAGAAAATGAGATACTCAGACTGAGGAAATTTTTAAAAATATATTTATTTTTATATATGTATATCAGTGTTAGCCTGCATGTGTGAATGTTCGCCACGTGTGTGAACTACCTTCAGCAGGAGCCAGAGCCCGTGGAACTGAAGTTAGAGACAGTTGTGAAACTCTGTGTGCGTGCTGGGAGCAGAACTCTGATCCTCTCCACAAGAGCAACAAATACTCTTAATTGCGCTCTCTAGCTCCAGAGATACTTTAAAATAATTCTTTCACACACACACACACGCACACGCATGCACACACATGAGCACGCACAGGTCACAGCGAGGTCAGAAGACACCCTTGTGTGTTCCATTCCCTCCTTTCACCATGTGGGTTGTCAGGCTGAGCTCAGGCCATCCAGCTTGGTGACAAGTCCCTTTACAGATGTGAGACATCTCGTGGGTCTTGGGGACATCTTTAAGAAGACCACAGTCTGTGAAGCGGTGGGCTTCCTGTGGGTGTTAGGCCCCAGCAGCCCTCATCACCCCTTCGAGGCTCGATGAGTCCCCCACCACCTCCGATGTGCTTTCCACCTGAGTGGAAACAGAGCTCAGAATCAAACTTCTCTAGATTGTTCTCTTAGCTCTGTCCTTAGGAGCTATGTGACCTGGGTGACTTTCAGGCTCTCTAAACTCCAGCTGTTTCATCTTCAAGATGGAGACTGTGGTGTTGATCCGTGGTATTTGGGATTGTTGGGAAAAGGACTCAAGATAAAAACTGTCAGACATTTAGTGAGAACACAGTGTCTGCTCCTTGGCTTCATACTTGTTATTGACCGTGACCTGAGGAGAGGACCACCTGGTGCAGGGGCTGGCCCTCTCCTGAAGCTAAGGGAGCATCTCACATCCTAGATGCCAGTTGCCAGGACCAACTTTGGGAGTTTTTCCAGACCACTCCTGATTCCAGAGTCGGCTGCACTCCCTCTTTTCTTGCAACTATGGTTTGGGGTTGATTACCCAGATACATTGTGTTTCCCCACGTGCCAGCCTGGCTCAAGCGTAGGAACCATGTATTCTTATATACTGTTAAGGATTGCAAATTTGAGTGGGGGCGTGGTAGCATACACTGATCGATATAATGCCAGTCCTCCCAGGCTGGTGGAGGCGGGAGTCTGTACATATTGGAGATAATGGAGAGTGCCTATGAATCCACTGGAGAACATGACAGTTGATGACAGCAGTCATTGGGCAGTGCTGTTAATAGCATAGTGCCGAGAGCTGAGGGTAGCTCAGTACTAGGACACAGACTTAGCGTGTCCAAGGCTGATTACTGCTTACCCTGGTAAAGGAATATAAGGCCAGTCATTCACATAATTTTAACTTTCCTATAAGCTTTTTGTTTGTTTTTGGTTTTTGGAGACAGGGTGTTTTTGGGTTTTTTTTTAGTGTTTTTCGAGACAAGGTTTCTCTGTGTAGCCCTGGCTGTCCTGGAACTGAGACAGGGTTTCTTGTATAGGAACTTCGTAGACCAGGCTGGCCTCTAGCTCCCAGTGCTAAGTGCTGGAATTAAAGGTGTGCATTACCACTGCCCAGTTTAACGTTAACTTTTCTAATAGTCACACTTTTTTTTTTTTTTTTTTAAATAAAAGGTGAATTTTTATATTAACCCAGTACACTCAAAATATTGCCATTTCCACACAGTTGTTAAATTTTCAGTGGAGGGGCTCGGGAAATGGCTCAGCAGTTAGGAATGTGTGCTGCTTTTTTCAGAGGACCTCAGGTTGATTGCTAGCACCCACGCCAGGCACTTTAAGGACGCTTGTAACTTGAGCTCGAGGGGAATCTAACTCCCTGGTCTCTGTGGGCATGTGTGCACACGTGGTGCACACAAACACACACAGAGACATTACACTCACACTGACACACTCAAGAGACACACATTACAGACACACTCACACACAGACACATGCACACAGACACACACATACAAATAGAAATAAAAGATAAGTAGACAAAATGGAGAGACACACACATTAAATCCTAGCACTTGGGAGGCAGAAGTAGGCTAACCTCTGGTGAGTTCAAGGCCAGCTTGGTCTACATAGTGTGTTTCAGGCCAGCTATGACTACCTAGTAAGGCCCCATCTCAAATAAGTAGATAAGTAAGTGTATAGAAATTACCTGTGGTGTATTTTATATTGTTCTTGTGTGTCACACTAATAGTGCACTACAGCCTGGATGCCAGACTTTATAAATATTTGGTCAGTGTTCGGATTTCATAAAATTTACAGTCACACAGAGATTCACACACTCAGGTTTTCCCACCACAGGGTAAATGAACCAAACATCCTATTTAAAATTTAAAATACTTTAAATTAGAAAATGGTTTCTGGATTCATACTAGCCAAAACTTGAGCACTTGATGGCCCTTCCTGACTGGTGGCTACCATATGGGTGGCTAGGTGTCACTGTGGATGCCAGGCACAAACCAGTGCACTTCCTGTCTGCTGTAGTGTCCTGTTCAGTAACGACAATTGTTGCAGACAGGACAAGATTTTCTCTCCCCTTGTCTCTAGTCTTTTGAGATAGGCTCTTGTTTTGTAGCCTAAGCTGGACTGGAGCTTGGCCTTCTGCCCCAGCCATCCAGGGACCAGGATGGGCAGCACGTGATGCCCTTCCTTACTTAGAGATACAGATGGGAGAGTAAATAGATAGAACAGCCAGGATGACTTCAGGGGAAGAAATAAACTTGGGTTCTTAGCGCTGGATACGCAAACCCTGCTCTGCCTGGTGAGACTCCAGATCTGCTTCAGAAAGAAGCAGAATGAGGAACAGAAAAGCTCTGTGGAAGCTGGCCACAGCTGCCTAGGGTCAGGAAGGAGTTCACATCCAATCCAGTAAAGGCATCTTGCATTGCTTTCCATCCATTTTACAAGGCTGGTTCTTAGAAAACTTCAGGAAAATTATTGCTCTTTGTTGCTGGTTTTTTTCCTAGTTTTGTTATTTTATGAATGTTTTGCCTACACGGTCTGTGCACTACGTGTGTGCAGTGCCCAGGGTACCCTGAAGAGGGCATCAGATCCCCTTAGAACAGGAGTTAGAGATGGCTGTGAGCCACAGTGTGGGTGCTGGGAACTGAAGCCAGTGTTCTTAGCTCTCCACATGTTTCTGTTTTTTTGTTGTTGTTTTTTTTTTTTTAATCTTTTTTTAAAAAATATTTATTTCATGTGAGTACACTGTCACTGTCCTCAGACACACCAGAAGAGGGCATTAGATTCCATTACAGATAGTTGTGAGCCACCATGTGGTTGCTGGGAATTGAACTGAGGACCTCTGGAAGAGCAGTCAGTTCTCTTAACCACTGAGCCATCTCTTCAGGCCCCTGTTTTCTGTTTTTTTGTTTTGTTGTGGTGTGGTGTGTTGTGTTTTTGTTGTTATTGTTGGAAACAAGATCTCACTTTTTAAGTCTGGCTGGCCTGGAACTTACCATGCAGAACCAAGCTGTGACCAAGTCACAATAACCATAACCATCATAACCGGGTTTAAAAAAACAAACGAACGAACGAACAAAACAGGCAACATCCTCCTGCTCTATAGCTCAGGCTAGCCTAGAACTTACAGTGCAATCATACTGCCTTAATCTTCCTACATAGACTTCCCTGTGCTGAGATTGCAGGTGTGAACCAGCAAGCCTAGATAACTCCCTGCTTCTGTGTTTATTTTACTGTTATTTGTGTTACCGTGTTATATTTATATTTTATATAATACTATTGTGTGTGTGTGTGTCTGTCTGTCTGTGTGTGTTATCAGGGATCATCTAGGGCCTAGCACAGGCTAGATGAGCAGTCCACCACTACCTTAATATTGAAAGAGGCTCTTGGCTACATTGCCTAGGTTTACTTTGAATTTACCATGTAAACGAGACTATCTTGACTGGGATCCTCCTGCCTCACACTGAGTAATTGGCATCACCAGGCCCGGCACTTGACTGTTACTGGTCTTTGTGTTCCCCTTTTAGTGACGCAGTGGTAGAGGTCACACAGACAGCTGCACTTTTCTGTATTTCTTTTGGAGGATGTGTTTTGTTTTCCTGTGAATAGTTTGCCCTGCATTTCCCCATACTTTTAGCACCCCTTGCACCCCCTCCAGCCTACGAGTTTGCCAAACTTGGGGAATAGAAGTCTTTGATTGGTGAAATGAAAGCCAGAAGACAGGACGCAGCTTGGACCACATACAAATGAGGCACTTGGCAAAATGTGACTCACCAGCATGTAAACAGGCATATGCCAAATTTGCCAAAATATTTGCAGAATAGCACTAGGATTTAAAGATATCAAGCAAGCCTGTTGGAAAATGGCAAGCCTCTCCTGCCAATAGAGGAACGAGTTCCAAGAGAGTAGGTATGCATGGCAATAGTACATTTTTTTTTTAAACACTCGTACTTAGTAATCAAAGAAATGCACACTATACGTTCGGAAGGAGAGGTTATGTTTGACTTTTGGAGTTTCAGTTTGGTAAAAACCTGGTGTGTGTACCTGTCATTGTAGCAGTTGGAGGCAGAGGCAGGAGGATAGCTGAAAGTGTGAGGCTAGTCCTGTCTGTAGCAAGTTCCAGGCCAGTCAGGGCTACCCTGTCTCAAAGAAAACAGGGAAGCCGGGTGGTGGCAGCATGGTGGTGGCAGTGGATGTCTTTAATCCCAGCACTAGGGAGGCAGAGGCTCCGAGTTCAAAGCCAGTCTGATCTACAGAGTGAGTTCTAGGACAGCCAGGGCTACACAGAGAAACCCTGTCTTGACACCCCCGCCACACACACAAGAGAGACAGAGACAGGGAGAGACAGACACAGGAAAGGGTAAGGTTGGACACCGTGTCGCTGGGACTAACATGGCAGGGCATCCTCAAAACAGAATGGCGATGGGAAACGGAAGTGGTTTTCCAGCCAGTCTCACAGAAATAATTATACGCTGTCATAGTTATGGAAAAATAGAAGTTATAGAGTCTCAATTAAAGAATAAAACATTTGTGACAGACTGGATGGATGGATGGATCGAAACTCAGGGTGTCAGCGATGGATGGCGTGTGATTTACCAGCGCACGAGTGCCTTCGGTCCTGAAGGAACAATGGCTGGCTTCATTCCCCATCTGTAATGCAGAATCCTGCCTGTGTAGCGAGGGTGAGATATCTAAATCTGTACTGCTCTGTAGAAGAGGTATGTTTTGTTACACTTTTAATATATTTAAGTGTGCGTGTGCACATATGTGTGCACGTGCGTGCCTGCATAGTGCAGGTGCCCACAGACGCCAGAGACATTGAATCCCCTGGAGCTGAAATTACAGGAAGGGGTGAGCTGCTGACAACCAAACGTAGGTCCTCTTAGCTCCTTGACCATCTTTCCAGCCCTTCTTTATCTTTTGAGACAGGGTTTCTCACTGAACCTGGAGCTCACCCATCTGACACAGGGAGCTTTCTTGCCTCCCTGGCCCTGGGATTACAGACATATGCTACTCTGCTGGGTTATTCATCTAGGTGCTAGCAAATCTAAACTCAGGACCTAATGCTAGCATAGTGAGTACTTTGCTGACTGAGCTGCCTCCTCAAGCTTCGTGTGAAGTATTTAATATCTCAGCAGCCACGTGGAGCCAGGGACCATTGTACTGGATGTCAGGTGTGGAATATTTAATAACCTGAGGCTGAAGAGATGGCCCAGGGGTAAGAACACTTGTTTGTCTCGTGGTGGCCACGTTCAGTTTCTATTACCCCCATCAGGTAGCTCGAAACTGCCTGTAACTTCAGTGTCTGGGCTCCTGCACATAATTGCATATAGACACATACATATAAATAAATAATACAAAACCTCTTTTTTTTTTTTTTTTTTTTTTTTGGTTTTTCAAGACAGGGTTTCTCTGTGTAGCCCAGGCTGTCCTGGAACTCACTCTGTAGACCAGACTGGTCTCGAACTCAGAAATCCGCCTGCCTCTGCCTCCCAAGTGCTGGGATTAAAGGCGTGCGCCACCACCGCCCAGTGCCTCTTTTTGGTTTTTGTTTTTGTTTTTGTTTTTGTTTTTGTTTTTTGTTTTTTGTTTTTTTTGAGACAGGGTTTTTTGTGTAGCCCTGGCTGTCCTGGAACTTAATCTATACACCTGGTTGCCCTTGAACTCAGATCTGCCTGCCTCTGCCTCTCTGAGTGCTGGGATTAAAGACATGCATTGCTACCACCTGGCTAATAAATACAAAATTTTAATTATACACACACACACACATGCTGCTGGGTCACTTTGGTCCCCACCCATCTCCAGCATCCTGCCACACACACCCCCCACACCCCCCACTCCCGTACCTCCAGTTCTCAAAAGCAGGGATTCCAGGTGACATGTTTCCTGTTAGAGTTGTGGAAAGCACCAAGTTATGTCTGGGGCCTCAGTCACTTTCCCTTCCAGGAAGAACCCATCAAAGAAGGGATGTTTATCTCTGGGAAGCAGGCTGTGCCCTGGCCGGGCTTGGGCAGTGTTGGCCAGGCTTGGCTGGCCTCTGGGAAAGGTGCAGTAAATGCACAGATCTAAGAATTAAAGAGCTATCTTGGGTCAGGATTCTGAGCTTTCTCCTTAGGATCTGGAAAGGTTGAGGCTCAGCACTGGATTGGGGCTTCCTTGAGAAAGATTTGAAACGAGGCCTTGTGCTGGCCCCATTCCTAAGTACCCAGGGGACACCTGGCCTGGAGTTCTCACAGATCCTTTTCCGCTGCCTCCTGTAGGACTCTGGGAGGCATCGTGTTCAGCTGTCCCTAGAGACGAACCTCTAGCCAGGGAATTGGTAATGTGGATTCTGGTCCCAATCATTTTCAGGGTAATAGCCTTCCTAGGCCCATATTCCTCAGCCCCTCCAAAGCATACTGTGCCACGATTTGCCAGAGATGGGCTCCAGTCAGTTTGGAAACTATGGGAGGAAGGGAAGAAATTTAACCTGCTGGAGCCTCAAATCCCCTTCCTGTAAAATAGACATGATCATGAGAACCTCCTGCATGATAGCTTTGAGGTTCAGAAGAGTATGTGTCTGTTCTCCCGGCTCTATGCTAGACACACAAGGTACCCCATAAAATGGAATAGTTGGCAGCCATAATTTTTCTGCGCATGGTCCACTGAAGGGAGCACCTTGAGTGACCCCTGCCTGCCCTTTCCTGTTTCTCTCTTTGCTCATAGTATTGGAGTAGCCAAGCCGGGACTGTGGGAGGAGCAAAAACCAGGCTTTCAACTGTCTGGGGTGTCTCCTGACTAGATCCCGCTGTCCTGTGGGTGGATGACTTCCAGCTCAAAGCTCCAGTGACACTGGCTGAAGGCCAGTGGTGGGCGTGGTTGTTACGAGTCACCTGCTTGGCCAAGAAGGCTTGAGCACCAGGAAGGAAGTAGCTGCTAGTGTTCCTTGTGGGGGTGAGAAGTGGGGGCTGGGGGTGGGGCAGGTGATCAATGTATACAGATCCGGGAATGAGTCTGTTTCTCTGGCATAGGACTATGGGTCTATAGTCGCAGATTGATCTTGCTTTTATCTTATGCGTATGGGTGTTTTGCATGCATGTGTGTAAGTGCAGTTGGTGCCATAGAGCCCAGAAGAGAGCATTAGATCTCCTGGGACTGAAATTACAGATGTGAACAGCCATGTGGGTGCCGGGAATCGAACCCAAGGCCCTCAGTCTTAACCCGCTGAGCTTTCTCTCCAGCATTCAGATCTCTGTAGATGGTCCACTCTTACCTCCCAGACACTTAGCATAAAACATGAGACTTGGGGGTGGCCTAGGGGAGGGAGGAGGGACAGATGTCAGTGGGAGAGAGGCCTGTAGATGCACAGAGCCACGCTAGCCCTGGCTGATGTCTTGTTCTTGTAGCTGCTGAGGCCTGACAACTGGAGAGTTTTAAGCGGTTTTGAAATGAAAGTCTTTTCCTTAAGCCTTTGAAGCTTTGGGATTTATTATTATTATTATTATTAAAAGCAGCTTCGCCACATGAAAGGGAACTTTCAGGGAGGAGAGGCAGGGGAGGGAGTTCAGTTGGTAACGTGGAAGGACAAGGACCTGAGGTTGGACCCGAGAAGTCCTGTTTATAAAGGGTGTGGGGATGGGGCACCTAGCAAGCTCAAAAACCCTCCATAACCCTGGATTATGCGTGGTGGAAGAAGACAATTGACCCCTTTAAGTTGTCCTCTGTTAGTGAGCCATAATACACATGCACAAAACAAACACACACATACACAGGTCCATGCACCCACCCTGCACGCACGCCAGGGAACTTTTTTTAAAGACAGGCTCTCACTGTGTAGTCCAGGCTGGCCTCACTTACCTCTGCCTGCAGGTGCTGGGATTAAAGGCAGGCCCTCCCCACACTCAGCCTTAGCCAGTTTTTCTCTTGAGCCCAGCCTCATACCATGATTTCCCTCTGTCCCTCTCAATGAATGTGTATCTGTGTGGCCTTGAGACAGCTGTGAGTGGATGGACATGGGTGTCCCCTTTCCCCGAGTGCCACTGCCTACCATTTGGGGAACAGTCCCATGTGGCTGCATGGCCTCTGGACAGACTCTCCACCCCACCCAACCCCACCCATCATGGTTTCATGACAGTCCACGGGCCTCATGCTTCCTCATTTTCTCAGCCCGCCCCTTACTGCCATGCCTCTGGTTCTCTCCCAGCATGTGCTGTTGTGGCTGAGGCTTTGATGATGAATATCCATGCATTTGGGACTTCTCCTTTGACACAGTTCCACCAGCTCTGTTTGTAGATTTGGAGGTGGTGGAATTACTCTGGCCCAGGCAGGTTTTGAACTTGCTGTCCCCCTACCTCAGCTCCTCAGCTCTCCCACAGTTGTGGGTGCCCGTTGGACACGCTGTCCTGAGGTCATTAGATTGTAAGTAGTTCTTGGGATCAGGTGTTGTGACTCTCTCAGCCTTGTGAAATGTGTCCCATCCCCCACCCCCTGATACCCCCCACACACACCCATACACACCCACAAACACCCTTGCTCCTCCTGACCTCCTTTTCTGTCGTACATTGGGCAAGATGATGGAAGAGACGAGACGGGAAGGTCTGACCTCAGCCCTGGCAGTGATACTTGGGTGATACCAACTGCAGGTGTTACCAAGGGAAAACTTTCAGATTGGCCGAGGAGATCTGGACTCTAGTACCACCTGGGTCCCTCACAAACTCCATGACCTGTGTGGCAAGTCACCTCTCCTTATCCCTCACTGTCCACCCCTCCCCCCACCAAAGCCTCATTCAGGCCACTGGGTTGGATCATCTCTGTGACCCCAGGGCGCCACATTTCAGCACCCACTCCTACCCCTGGGCTACGTGATAGTCCATTGGCGTGTGGGAAGGACATATCAGAACCATCACAGCTGTCCCTTGGTGTCTACAATGGATTGGTTCCAGGTCCCCCTGGGCTACCAAAATCCACGGATGCTCAAGACCCTTACGTGAGACAGCATAACGTAATGTGTGCATATCTCCGGGGCACTTCAAACTATCTGGAGAGTCCCACATTCCAGCTCGATGTGGATGCTAGGGAAAGAGTTGCCTTATGTTGTTTACAGAGTAAAGATGGGGTCCGGTTGGACATGTTCAGTATTTGTGTGTGTAGCGGTAGGGGGTGTTTTGCCTGCCTGCACATGTGCGTGGAGACTAGAGACTAACATTTATTAC
Source organism: Mastomys natalensis (assembly GCA_021653895.1). Lineage (NCBI taxonomy): Eukaryota > Metazoa > Chordata > Mammalia > Rodentia > Muridae > Mastomys > Mastomys natalensis. The sequence goes on from JAJTUV010001047.1 coordinate 201,299, forward strand.
TAGTGTATTAGTCTGTGTGTCTGTACATGTACATGATGGTTGCCTGGGTGGAGGGGGAGCCATGCACTCGTCATAGTGAGTGTAGAGGCCAGAAGACAACTTTGTGAAGTTGGTTCTCTCCTTCCATGTTTCCTAGGGTTACAGGGGTTGGATTTGGGTTGCCAGGTTGTACCGCAGGTGCTTTACCAACTGAGCCAGCCTTCCAGTCCTGATGTATTTATTTTATATGTATGAGTGTTTTGTGTGCATAGTTAGTTGTACATGTACCATATGCATGCCTAGTGCCTGCGGAGGCCAGAACAGGGGATTGGATCCTTTGGAACTAGAGTTACAGATCCACCATATGGGCGATAGACATCAAACCCAGCCAGTGCTATTAACTGCTGAGCCATCGCTCTAGCCCCCACCTTACTTAGAAGATAGGATCTTCTGCTAAAGCTAGCTGACCAGGGAGCCCCCGGGATTTGCCCATCTCTGAGTGATGTGTGTGCGCACCAGGGATTGAACTCAGCTCCTCGTGCGCATGTGCTTTACCTGCTCACGGAGTTCTTCCCAGCCTGTTTCTAAGATCTTTTCTTTTGGCTGAGTCCACAGATAGGGAATCCACAGATTTACAAGGCTGGCCATTGATTTTATTTTCTTAAAAGACCATAACTAAAACTTAATTAATGACTGCATGGTTGGCAGTTTGCACATCGCCTATAGGAACCCTGTGCTGGCTGGCATGGCTAGTACTCACTTTTTGTCATCACAGATAGGAGGCAGAAGCAGGCGGACCTGTGAGTTCGAAGCCAGCCTGGTCTACAGAGTGAGTTCTAAATAGCCAGAACTACATAGTGAGACCCTGTCTCCAAAAATAAAAATAAATAAATAAATAAAGACACAAGAATTGTGCACATATATAGTCACATAAAGGACACTTTAGGTGGGTGTTCTTACACGGCACCTCCACACTTTGAATACTGCATCACTGTTTTAGCAGTGGCCTGGAGAGAGAATTATCCGTGGCTTCAACCTGTGGTCTGAGCTGAGTCCCTTGATATGGCACTCCTTCTCTCAGCCTGATGCCTTACCCTACCCAGGTCTTTTAGAGATGTTTGTGGTAGGATGAGAAGTGGGAGGTGGGGGGAATCTTGGTGATCGTTGATGGTTTTGTCTCCAGCTTTTCTGTCTTGGAATTGTGACTGTTCAGGCCAGAGGGTATCTTAAACCAGTACATCCCAAGTTCCTTGTATAAACAGCAGTCTTTCAGATAGACCAGAGTTTCCTGCCTCTCTAATCCCAGCACACACCCCTTAGAACTCCTCCTCCTAACAATGTGCCAAAGCTGCCATAGCTCTGCTGTCCCTCAGTTGTCCCTCAGCTGCTCCTACCACTCTACAGCTCTTTAAAAGTTTCATAAAGGCTAGTGAGTGTTCCAGAAAATACCAGATCTTTCTCTACTGTCAAAAGGCGGAGTGCTAGCTTCTCTGGGAGAAATGTGGCCTGCGGCAGGCTGGTTTTCCTGTCCTGATGTAAAAAGTATTAACACGGGACACTTGGACAAAGTTAAGTTCTGCCTAGGGGCAGGTACAGTGTTGGCCCTGTGGAAAGAGGTTAGTATGACTCAGCTCTGGGAAAGGATCCCTGGAGTCTCCATGGAGGCTGCCCTTTGATCTGCCACTGGGGACATCTCAACTCCTATTGGCCATAAGTCTGAAACGCTCCCAGGATGTATCCCCCTGTGTCCTCCACATTCATGTCTTGCCTCCTCCTTGCCCCAAACTCCAGAAAATGATATCCTGACTGGATTTATGTTTCCCCTCCCCCATGGCTTCCAGGTCAACCGCCACCAGGAACTTCCCAAGGTTGTTGGTTTACATTCCAATACACACACACCCTTCACCCCTCACCTGGCTTCCTCTGACCACGTGGATTTTTGTTCTGTCCCTCAAATACTATAAGCATGTTCTCACCACCAGAAATATCGTGTGGTTTCTGCCAGCCCGGGTTTGACACAGCTGCCTCCTGGTTCCTCAGGGCTCAGTTCACAGTGCCCCTTCCTCAGAGGACCCTCGGCCAGTATCCCCACTTCCACCCTCGCTTCCATCACCTGGTCCCCTCTTTACACCCCACTCCCACCCCACCCCCAACTCCCTGTCAGCTGTACCTTGGGAATGGTAATGTTCTGTTTTCAAGAACATGCTTAGAAGAATACAGTCATCTTAATATTCATGATGATTGCTTTCTGGGAACCTTTTAGATACTCGAATTCCAGATGTTTGTCCCAGAGTCCTTTGTCTAAAATTGCATGGTTTGCATATAACCTGAACATATCATCCTATGTCCTTCAAGTAGGCTCTGGGTTCCTTGGGTACACAACACAGCGTGAATGGTTGGTAGGCAGAGCTGAGCTATCTTGCTTACAATAAATCATAAGGGAGATATCTGTGCATGTTTTGTACAGCTGTAGAATTCCCCCCCTCCCCCCTGCAGAAGGCTTTCTAACTGGGGCTGGCTGAATCTTCCGGCATTGAAGGAACCCTTGCAAGCACAGAGGGCAGGCTGGCTATATGTGGATACTGTGGGGAGTCTACAGTATCACAGTAACTGAATGAGTGAGTGAATGGTAAATGAAACCGCTTACAACCAGTCTGAGCTAGTGGCCAAAGTTTCTGAACCTCCAGTGCTGTCTTCTGTCCAGCCACATTGCCTAGTGCTGGTCTCAAGCCGAAGAACCAGGGAAGGACTGACTGGGTGTGGTTGCCTTTGGCAGTGGTCCATGAAGCATGCCTAACTCTGTATACTGACTGGGGTGAGCCTCCAGTCAGCTGCAGAGCGAGAGGCCTGCCTGGCTGGCTGTCTCAGCAGAGCATAGCTCTGGCTCCCGCCTAAGACTGAGATGCCAGGGACAGGCCACTGCCTAGGCATTTGGAGCGGGATACATTGATGTAGTCTGACCTGTTTGTCAGTCTGCTGGCCAATTGTTCACCGTTCATCTCGCCAGGCAGGGTGGTGACAGGTCTGGAGTCTGGACTGTGTGTGAGGTTGGTGACAGGGCTTGTTGACAATGCCTTAGGGGAAGGTGCTGATGCCCTCCAGCTTGGAAGCTGCTGACCCAGGAAAGTGGGTTGTGGCCTCTGGGGTGGGATGCCCACCTGGCCTCATGAGGCAGCCTGTTTTAGGTACTTCCCCAGGGGTGACTCATGGTGTTTAGCGACATTCCTCCCAAAGCCACAGGCCCTGTGGTCAGATCCCTTTCAGCAGTGAGCTGGAGGCCTCCAATGGCAGCTCCATGCGGGCCCAGCTTCCACCTAGATACAAGACCATCTGTCACCCTCTGCTTCCCCCTAGTGTCCCTGACCATCTCCTCCATCCCAAACCCTTGTCCCTTAGAAGCTTAGGTGACTCACTGTTGCTTGGGCTCTTGAAGCCAACAACCTCAAACACCTTACTGGCTGAGTTTTCATTGACCTTGCGGCCTGCTGTGTGCTGTGTTACAGGTACACAAACTCTGAGACCCCAGATGAGGGAGTCACCCAGCCTAATGGGTCGCGGGAGAATTGGAGCCTCTAAGCTCTCTTGCTGGATATTGAACATGGTTACTTATAAGCCATGCAGCCTGTACCCAGCCCCAGGAGCAAGATCACAGGTAGATGGCATTGTGTAGGCCTGTCACTTCTTCAGGAGGCGGAGGGGGAGGGGCACAAGGTCTGGCCTAGGATGCTGTGCCACAGTGATTGTCACTGAGTGTCCCTACTATCCCCATTTTTTTATAGCTCTACTGACAAACTAGTGTGCTGGGGGTGGGGTCACTAACGGGATGATGATAGATCCCCCCATCCTTCTAACTCTTTTTTTTGGTTTTTCGAGACAGGGTTTCTCTGTATAGCCCGGGCTGTCCTGGAACTCACTCTGTAGACCAGGCTGTCCTCGAACTCAGAAATCCGCCTGCCTCTGCCTCCCAAGTGCTGGGATTAAAGGCATGCGCCACCACTGCCCGGCTCATCCTTCTAACTCTTATGGTCTGGGTGGCCATGGGGACACTTCTGGAGAATCCTGGGCTGCCGAGCCTGTGGTTCCTCTTCCTTTTCTTTCTAATGAGCACTCCAGATGGGAAACCACAGTATGAGCAAACTTCCGTGGTCTTGAGGGAGATTCCTGGACTTACTATGAACCCTTTTCACAAGTTGGTGTGATCTTGGGGGCCCCTCTGGCCTCTAACTCCTCATGTCCCTGTTTCCTGTAATCTTACCCTAGGAAGCCTAGGAAAGCATTTCTCAGTTTCGCCTCTCAGAGAATATAGAGAATGAGTGTCCTGGCCATTTGGGATGCCATGAACGGAGGATGTGGGAAATGGATGCTGTTGGTGTCTAACAACAGAGACCAGGGGTGCTATGAATGTTCTACATAGCACTCAGCCAACACCACCCCTAATTGAAAAAAAAAAGTTTTGATTGGCCCCAAGCATCCTCAGGCCATGCTACAGTAATACGGCTGTTTTTAGACCGGAGAAGGTTCCCACCTTCTCTGGGTAGGAAGGGTACTCCATTGTTGGTGGGCAGCGAGCATCCCTTTAGTTAGGGATCCAGAATCAGAAGAAAGCCTCAGAGGTGCCCACCCCAGGCTGGCACGCCTCCCTGGGGTGTGAACCCAGTGAGGCTGAGTCACCTCTTCAGTGATCGTGCTCTCTCCTCTGTAAGATGGAAGAGCCGCCTGGTGTCCCTTCCAGCAGCACGTGTGCAAGTCCAGCACTCTGAGGAGCTCCCATCCGTTTCACCCTCCTGGTCACGGGCAGCAAGGAAACCAACCTGAGGGATTGCCAGGATCACATTGTGATGACAGAGACTGGGCATCCCTCACTTTTTCTTTTCCTTTTTTTGTTTTTGTTTCCTTTGTAATTGGGGGACGGGGAGCTGGAGGGATGACCCAGCTGTTAAGAGCACTGGCTGTGCTTCCAGAGGACTCGAGTTTGATTTCCAGGACCTATACATAGTGGCTCATAGCTGCAACTCCAGTTGCAGGGGATACAATACCCTCTTCTAGCCTCCGTGAGCATTGCATGCATGTGGCATACAGACATACACAAAGGCAAAAGACCTACACACATTACAAAAGAAACACAATCAAACACACATCACACCACAGTCTATGTATGGAAGTTAAGGGACTACCTCCCACCAGACAGGGTCTCTTGTTAACCATGGTATATAGGCCAGGCTCTCTAGCCTGCAAACTTCTGTGGACTCTCTCTCTGCTGCCTGTCTCTCTGTAGCATTGCTGGGATGCAGATCTATCTAGCCTACCATGGGTTCTGAGCATCTGGGGGTCAGTTCTCACACTTGAGTGGCACAGGTTTTACCCGCTGAGCCATCTCCCTGGGCCTTTTATATTTTAGGCTAAAGAGCCTCAACATTTGGCTTGGGGTTCTCCTGGCTCCCCTTGGTGTTTGCTCTGAGACTAGCAGGGTTAGTGCTTGGGGGTGGTTAGGGGCATCCACTCTTCCTGGTGGGGTGGTCATCACACTGGATGGTGACTATTTAATGTGGAATTATAGAATCTAGGGAGTCAGAGGGCATAGAGAAGTCAAGCCAGGAACCCAGAGGCTATGGGCTGAAAGGGGCTGGCGTGAAGGCAGAAGGGGAGAGATACTGAGGGACTGGGGAGCGAGAGCTGGCCACACTTTAAATGAGTGAAGTCCAGCTATGTGACACATGGTGCTGGACAGGATTTAGAACTGACACCTGTTAGAACCCTCTGGAAGCCCCTAGCCTGGCAGGGAGGTTAGCATCCAGCTGGCAGGGACAGAGTGATGTAACAGGTGCCTGCCAGGAGATGCCATGAGACACAGGTGGCCTGGAGGACTAGCCTCAGCTATGAGGCCTTCCTTGGAGCAGCATTGTCCTGGCTGAGGATGTTGGTAGCACCGGATGGTGGAGTGTTGGAAGAGGACACCCTTGTATCAAGCCCAAGAGAGAGCAAGGGAAGGGTTGCTGGCTGGCAGTGACATCAAGGCCAGCAGCAGGGACAGTCCTGGGAGGTTTGCAGAGAGGAGAGTGTCACTTGTGGACTTGTGGTCAGAGTTCTTTGGGGTGAGGGGTGTTGGTTGTTTATTTAGCTAAGAAAGCAAGAACAAGAGTATGAGAAATGCTAGCAGCCAGGAAGACCAGCAAAGCGACAGTCAGGGACAGGTGGTCCAGGATGGTCTAGCGTGTGACAGCAGAAACAACCAAAGCCTCCCAGGCCTCGCTGTCTGAGCTCTGCAAGTAGGATAGGTGGGTCTGGGTAAGACTTAACTCTCTAGCTGTCAGCAGGATGGGGAGGGGTCGGACATCTGGGGGATCCAGCCTTATCCCTCACCCATTAAATTCTTATACTGTCTCTCTCTATCCTGCTCAGCTCTGCTGGGGAGAAAGGGCCTGGCTTGGGACACTGACAAAGAACTTCACCGTAACCCTTGCCAGACATGTCCTTATACTGTCCTCTGGGTTTCTAGTTAGTCACCCATGGTCCTGCATATCCCAAGATAAAGTCATTTGACCCTAATAATAAACCAGGAGGGGTTTTTTTCCAACTTCATCTTCCCAAAGGACGGGAGATGAAGCCTGTTACACAGAGCTTTGGGGCCTCACAGTGATGTCACAGGCAAGAGTCTTCATGTATGGGATAGCCCCATGAGGGCTGGAAGGCCAGGAAGCTGAGCTGGTCCTGTGGGCCCCCACATATCCATTCTGATTGAGAGAGAGAGCCAGGCTGGTCAACTGCCTACATGTATGGAAGTGACAGCATTTGGGCTTGGCCTGTCCATTCTATTCTGACTCAGGCTGAGGTGTCCAACTCTACAGGGATTCAGGTTAGAAACAGGAAGTTCTCGGAGCTTTCCTGTAGACCGGCTGTCTAGAACCCACTTGCTTCAGTATCTTTAGGACCTGTTATTGCCCATGAAAGTGGTTTGTTCCAACAGTGTTCCAGCTTAGGCAGGGATGGGGGTGGGGTTTTGGGGGCCAGATTATTTTGCTCTCAGGTTTCAGAGAAAATATGTCACTAGTACCAAACTCTAGCTCAACTTATAAATACTCTTCCATGTTTAGGAGACATGGGTGAAGAAATGGCGAGGTTATGAATCCACTGCAGATGATTTTTCCAATAGTTTTGATGGGAAAGCAGGGGTTAAATGGTTGACCTTTGGTGGGTGGATGTCATATATTAACCTTTTGGGGGGGACCAGTCTGTATTAACCCTTTGCCTCCTGTTCTCTGCTTACAGCCCTCTGATTGCCCTGTCTACCCTTGGCACTTGCTGGACTTCAGATCGGACCCCACACCTGCCTGTTGCCTTGGGAGTGCCCAGCTCCCCCCGCAGCCAGCACGATGCCCATTCTCAAGCAGCTGGTGTCCAGTTCTGTGAACTCGAAGCGCCGCTCACGTGCGGACCTCACAGCCGAGATGATCAGTGCCCCGCTGGGTGACTTCCGCCACACCATGCATGTGGGCGCGGCTGGGGACGCCTTTGGGGACACCTCCTTCCTCACCAGCAAGGCCGGGGAGGCTGATGATGAGTCCCTGGATGAGCAGGCCTCATCTTCCAAACTCAGCCTCCTGTCCCGGAAGTTCCGGGCCAGTAAACGTTCACAGTCTGTAACCAGAGGGGACCGGGAGCAGAGAGACATGCTGGGCTCCCTGCGGGACTCAGCTCTGTTTGTCAAGAATGCCATGTCCCTGCCTCAGCTCAATGAGAAGGAAGCTGCGGAGAAGGACTCCAGCAAGCTGCCCAAGAGCCTGTCATCCAGCCCTGTGAAGAAGGCAGATGCTAGAGATGGTGGGCCGAAGAGTCCCCGACAGAACGGGGCCACAGGCCCCCACTCACCTGACCCACTCCTTGATGAGCAGGCCTTTGGGGACCTGATGGACCTACCCATCGTGCCCAAAGTCAGCTACGGGCTGAAGCATGCTGAGTCAATCCTGTCCTTCCACATCGACCTGGGGCCCTCCATGCTGGGAGACGTCCTCAGCATCATGGACAAGGACCAGTGGGGCTCAGAGGAGGAGGAGGAGGAAGGTGGCGGTTACCGTGACAAAGAAGGCCCCAGCGGCATTGTCCAGGCGCCCCCTATGCTGGAGGTAGCTCCTTCTCTAGGGAGACAGGAAAGCAAGGCCAGCTGGGACCAGGCCTCCATGCTGCCCCCCCACGCTGTGGAGGATGATGGATGGGCGGCAGTAGCCCCCAGCCCCAGCTCAGCACGCAGCGTGGGCAGCCACACCACTCGGGACAGCAGTTCCCTGTCCAGCTACACCTCAGGCGTCCTTGAGGAGCGCAGCCCAGCTTTCAGAGGCCCAGACAGGGCGGTGGCTGCTCCCCCAAGGCAGCTAGACAAGGAATTCTCCTTCATGGATGAGGAGGAGGAAGACGAGATCCGAGTTTGAGGCTGGACAGAAAGTTGAAAGTAGCTTCCACAGCTCCGGGCTGCATCTTTTCCCTGCTGCTGCCTTTACTATGACCTTTGACCTTACTCTGTAGGTGCAGCTAAGAGCCTCATTGGAGTAGACCCTGGACCTCGGGGATTGGAGTACCAGGGAAGTAGCATGGGAACTGGCGCCTGGCGGCCTGACTCTGACCTTCCTTACCGCACCAGCCTGGGACAGATCCGAGTCTCAGCAGGACTCCATTCTCCTCCAGGCCCTTTGCTTCCAGCCTGGCTTTGGATGGATGCCAGATGCTAGTTTGAGTTGCTGCCGCAATGGCAGGGCAGCCAGGTGTGGCCTTCTGTCCAAGGTCATGGACACTTGGCTCCCTTTTGTTCACCTTGTGTCTGGTGCCTACCGGGGAGGTATATGGAGCAGGAGGCAGAGGTGCCCACATGTTGGGGCTCCTCCTTTTTCCATCCCTGGCTCCCCACTGGAAGACTGGTGCTCTTTGGGGTTCAGTTGGAGCCAGGGGACAGCCTCAACTATTACACTAAATGTAGCCTTTCCCAAGGGCCAGGACAGGATGGGGCAGAGGAAGAACACCCCCCCAACTCCCAGCTTCTTGGGTTCTCAAAAAGAACCCCTTCCTCAGTGACACTAGGAACAGAAAAGGGGCTGGTTCTGCCCATGGGTGTGTGTTCGTTCCTTGTTATTATGTTTAAACCTGAATAGAGCACTGTCAAAATCCCCTATCAGGAAAATAGCGACTGTCTTGGTGGCAGAGTGACTGGGTGTACAGACCCTGCCCAGGTTGGATTGTAGCAGGGCAGCCACCACTAGTATTTGTCCCTGAACCCCACACTCCATAGCTGTTAATGGCTGAAGGAGGACCGTGTAGGAACGTTCTGGAATAGGATGCTTGAGTGATACATTATTCCCCAGAGTGTGAGCTGTGCTTTTCCTTGTTAGTGCCCCTCCTTGGGCTATGGGCCAGGCTTAGCAAAAACACGAAACAAAACAGGACTGTATTTGATTTGAATTCCAGGGAAATGAAAGTGGATTTTTGTTTGTTTGGTTTTGGCTTTTTGAGATACAGTCTCACTCTGTAGCCCAAGCCGGCCTCGAGCCCATAACAAGCCTCCCTTTCCCTAGAAGCTGGGGTTACAAGTGTGCACCAAGTGTGCACCGCCACTCCTGGCTGTTTGTTTTTCTGAAATCTGTTTTGCTCAGTTCCTGTAACTCTACCCAGGACATGAGTAGAAGCAGGGTCCTGAGCTCCGGGGTGGTGGCTCGTTCCTTTTCTGTGCTGGGAGCAGACTGACCCGCTCCCTGGTCTAGCATAGGCAGTGGGAATCTGGGGGAGAGAGCAAGCTAAATTACAAGCAGAGTCTGGCCACATGGTGACCAGCCATGGGCTGCTCTGCTTCCAGAGGCGGCCTAGATTCTGACCCTGAAATGCTCACTGGGCTCCTGACTGGTGCTCCTACACAGGTAGGCATTGACAGAGCTACAGAGCTGTGCCTCTGGCCAGCAGCACACACACGCATACACACACACACACACACACACACACACACACACACACACACCTCCCCTAAATCTACCTGGTTGGTTCTAGACTCTAAACTTTGTATTTTTTCCATGACATTGATAAAGCAGTAAGAAAACATTAAAGTTTCCTCCTAGTGCTCCTAGCGTCTGTCTCTTCTTCCTGGGGTCTTATTTCAGGGCAGGGTGTGTGTGTGTGTGTGTGTGTGTGTGTGTGTGTGTGGTGAGTGTCTTAGTTTAGGATTGGAGGGGGCTGGTGAGTGTCTTCGTTCTGGCAAAAAACGAACTTGAAGCAGCTGGTCATGTCCAATCCACAGTCAAGAAGAAAGAGCAGTGAATGCTGGAGCTCAGCTCACTTTCTCTCCTCTTTCTACAGCCTAGGAGCTGGCGTAGAGAATGGTGTTGCCCATGGTGGGCGGGCCTTTCTACCTCAACATGTGCCATGTGTGCATGTACACACACACACACACACACACACACGCCCAAAAACCCCTTTCAGGTGATTTTATTTATTTTTAATTAAATTATTTATTTATATTCCAAATGTTGGTTCCCTTCCTGCCCCACCCCCACAGCTCATTACCCCTCCCCTTTGCCTCTGAGAGGATGTCCCCCACCTCCCATCTTAGTTGATTTTTAGATGTCATCAAGTAGACCATTGAAATGAGCCATTACAGTCAACCAGAGGTTCCTGCCCTTACAAGGCTCAAAGAAGCTCCTCTTTCCCTGCTTGGGGCCATCCCACCTTCTGGCCTCTTGGAGGGACAAAGCCTCTGCTTGAACAGGCTCTGAGACTGCTGTCCCAACTGCTCCTTAACAGTTTGAGGGTGGGGGTAAGGTGGGGGCTTGGTCTCTGAGCCTATCCCCTGGCCCTTTCTGTAAAGTAGAAGGGCTGCTGCTCTTGCAGGGTGGGTGAAGCCTGTGGCAGGGGGATTGTCCCGATGTTCCCGGATGGGCTGCTCTTTCCTCATGTCCCAGGAATCGTGCAGGATACTGCCACACCCGGGATTGCCCTTGGCAGAAGGCTGAGATAAATGGCCTTTCTTTTCTACCATTTGTCTTTAGAATGGACTTCCAGATGGCTTGCTTTGGGCACAGCCTCAGTGCTCAGCCAGGTGGGATCTCCATATTTCAGTGGCACTAGATAAAGAGATCTCGGGGCCACCAAGGTGGCCCCAAAGCTGCATGCTGGTTTTGAGATGGAATAGGAGATCACTGATTGACAGCCTCTGCTCCTTCACCACCTCCCCTGGGTGCATCTCTGGAAATGAGGTCAGGGTGCATCCGCCCTGGGTGTGGGAACCAGGTGACCCCTCCACCCACAGTCCTGGCTCCTATCTCAGCCCTTGCCTTCTTCACACCCACATCCCACAGCCTGGGATGGCTCTGAGAAAGGGAAGCATAGCTGGGCAGGGCTCCCTGCTTTCTCTCTGGACATTTAAGGAATTCTTGAGCTGAGTTCTGGCTGACCTCTGCAGCATCTAAAGGGAAATTGGGGTTTCCTATTCATCCTCTCCCTGGGAAGCAATTAGAGGCATAATGAAGAGTGTCACCCATGTGTCTCTGTCCCCAGACAGGCTCATTAAAGCTAGTGAGAGAGCTGTTTAATGAGGAGCTAAGAGCAGGGTGGGGCAATGAACCTGAGGGAGAAAGAGCCAGGCTGTGCACACAGAGCCCTGAGAATATTAGGGTGCCTCTGGCCTGAAGCCTATCTTCAATGGTTGGAGTAAGAAGGAATGAGTGGGGTGATGGAACAAAAGATGCCCTTCCCTCCCAGACATGGTGTGAGAGTAATGGCCCTCTGCCCACCTAGGACTGGACTAGGGATTTTGGGAATCCAAGAGAAGGCCTTGGTAGCATCTGTTTTGAATATAGTAGGAACTGTGACACCAGGGCTTACAGGGACTTATGCTCTGACTTGGGGCCCACAGACCCAGGAGACAATCTCTCTGGAACTGCCTTCTTCCTCTTCTGGTTCCATGTGGATTGCTTCCGGTCTCTGCAGTGATGATGCCCTGAACAGGTACGTAGCCTGAGCCACACCTTGAATGTGGATTACGGTTGGCACAAGACCCTCCTCTCACCAACCCTACCTTGGTCTCTCAATTGTACCCATCCAACCCAGGGGTCCCACACAGCAAGTCACATTTCGTTTCTTCTTAAGTGGACCTTGAATTTGGCTCCTCCAGAATGCTAGAACTTCAGGTGTGAGCCACCAGGCTTGGTCCAGGTCTCAGAGAGATTCTGTAGGATCCCTCCTCCCTCAGAAAACTTGAAATCGCCATTTTAATTCAGGTCTCAGCTAAGATTTCCCTAAAGGCTTCTGACCCAATAACAAACCAATGTGGGACCTACTGCCTGCCCCGCTCAGATCCAGTCCTCCTCCAGACATCCTCCCTCCCTCGCTCCCTCCCCCAAGGTGTTCTGTTTCTATGTCTTGGACGCATACTCTCCTGTTCACATCCTATTAATGTGATAAGGGATGTGTGTTGGTGTGAATGCCACACACATCAGGACCACTTAAGTATTTGGTCTCAGGTATCATGCAGTCTTCATGAAATGAAAGTATTTATAGCACATCCACTTTAAATTTTTTTTTTTTTTACATTTAATTACAATTTTATTTATTGGGGGATGTGAAACAAGAAGAATGTTTGCCACAGTGTACCTGCGGAGGTCTCCTTCCACCATGGGGGTTACAGGGATTGAACTCAGGTCAATGTAGAAGCAAGCACCCTCCACCACTGAGCCACCTCGATGGCCAGAGCACACATGAGGCAACTCACGATGAAGGAACTTACATACCCCACGCAACTAGTGGCCAGAGGATCCAGGGCACACCAGAAACGGACCCTGGAGTCATTCTTGCTACCATTAGGCCTTTCTGCAAAAATGATGTACGCACTAGGACCTAGGATGAGGTACCAGGTGGGAACAGTGCCCAGAGGGCCGCACATGACAAAGGCCTGGCTTGCATCCCCACTTAAGGAAAAAAGCAGCAACTCCTGGCTTTTCAGGGACAACAACTATTCACTCACCAAAGAGCTGCTGGCTCTGCCCACCAGGCAGTGCAAAGGCCCTTCCCTTTCCACACTCACCTTGTCTGTCCCACCTCAGCCAGGCTGGAGCAGCACATTGATCAAGCAAGCCCTTTGCCTCCAGAGCCACAGCCTCAGATCTAACCTGAGCTGCTGCTGTGTGGTGTTCACGTTCGATCTTATCGTTCCCCTATACCCAGTCACCCCCTCTTCTCTCTACCAAGGCTCCCACCACATCCCAGGGGAAACAGCTGAAAAGAATGGAAGATGTCACAATCCCGACATCCTGGGAATTCTTAGCATCATCCAAATGTCAAATTTGGCTCCCAGCTTCCCCCATGTCACAGATTGGAAGATGGAGACTGGACAACAGGGGACTGAGGAGCAGCACAGAGTGGAGATAGAGAAATTATCCAGCTTGGGATGAGAGGGACAAATTAAGGGTTGGGCCCCGTGCATCAGCACTGGGAGGGCTTTAGAAACTCTGAGAGAGATGGAGGCGTTAGCCTTCACAGGTGTGCATGTGGTCCTGTGCACCCTGACCATCCTGTAATAGCTTTTCAGAGACTCTTATCTTGTCCACACCTGAGCAGAAAATGCCGTTCTCGGTACCCTGGACTACAACTCCAACCTGTGCATATCCATCCATCCCTGCCTGAGGTTCTGATTTAGGATGCAGGGAAAAAAGTTAGGAATAAAAAGAGCACCCATCTGCTTACTATCCTCCCTCCGCAAGCTCCTCCCTCCGCAAGCTCCTCCCTCCGCAAGCTCCTCCCTCCACAAGCCCCTCCCTCCGCAAGCTCCTCCCTCCACAAGCCCCTCCCTCCACAAGCTCCTCTAGGCCCTGAGGCTTCCTGCCATCAGCCAGATGGGAAACCGTGAAGAGTGCTCTGGGGAAGTAGGCCAAGCATGTCGGCAGATGCACGTTGGTGGTTTGGCTTCTGCAGCCTGTTGCCTAGTCCCACTTAGTTGCTGTGGCCGTAGAGGGAGACTCCTAGGCGCGGGGGGAGGGCGGGGGGGGGGCGGGGGAGGCCAGAAAGAGTCAAAGGTAGCTATGCCCCGCCACCCCAGGAATCCCATTCTAATACGATACAAGGCAGCAAATAAACAAAAGCAACCTGCCAAGGCCACAGGGCTCTACCAAATTGTTTTCTTTTTATGCTCATTCTGTTCCAGAAAGTTTGGAGGCAGCTTATAAAATCACATGGAAGACAATAGGGTAAAAATAGAACAGAAAAAACAAGGTTGGAACAAATCGTACTATGACCCTCGCTCAGGTGGACTTGCACTGGGCTCTGTCATGACAGCGGGAAATTATTTATTGATTTTCAGAGTTAGATGGATGGATGCAGGGCAGTTTTAGTGTTTTGCTTTGCTTTGTTTTGTTTGTTTGTTTGTTTGTTTGTTTGTTTTATTTGGTTTTTTCTTGATACTAAATTCTAAGGGGAATTTTTGTTTCAGTTTGATTTTTCTTTTTCTTTCTTTCTTTTTTTTTTTTTTTTTTTTTTTTTTTTTTTGGTTTTTCAATATAGGGTTTCTCTGTGTAGCCCTGGCTGTCCTGGAACTGTAGACCAGGAACTGTCTGTAGACCAGGCTGGCCTCCAACTCAGAAATCCACCTGCCTCTGCCTCCCAAGTGCTGGGATTAAAGGTGTGTGCCACCACTGCCCGGCTTGATTTCATTTTTTAAGAGCACTTGTGTAGTGGCTAGTTTACCTAACTGCTTTGTGCTCCTGGCGGGTCACATACTTCCAGCCACCTGCCTAGGAACTCTTAGTATTAACGAATGAAAGACACACACACACACACACACACACACACACACAGAGAGAGAGAGAGAGAGAGAGAGTTTTGAAATGCCTTGGCTAGCTCAAAAGTTGGGCAGTTCTAATCCTCCACCCGGGCTGTCACAGATTTCCCTCCTGTAGTCCTGACTCAATACCCTCTAAATCCATGATCTATCTTTGCTGCTCTGTTCCTTCTGTTCGGTCTCCTAGTCTTTGCCACCTAAGATGCTCCTGCAGCTCTAAATCTGATCTATCTCCCTCTAAAACATGACAATTCTCTTCTCCTCCTCTCTCCCACGTCCTAGCCTGAGCAAATCTAAGAACCCCACCCTGTCTCCCTTTACCCATTGGCTGCTGGCATCTTTACTGTTCTATCAAAAAACACTTGGGGACAAGAACCTTCAGCATTTGGACATGTAGATTCCTAATTAAATCAAAGCATTAGAACTCCAATCCCCAACACATTTGTTCTTGCAGAGGACCTGAGTTCAATTCCCAGCACCCACATAGTGGCTCACAACCATCTGACCCCAGGAATCTGATGCCTCTCTTCTGACTTCTGTAGCACAAGGCATGCATATGGTGCATGTTCATACATTCAGGCAAAATATTCATACATATAAAATAAGATGAATCCCTCCCCAAAAGGCTGGGTACGGTGGCCCAGAGCTTTAATTCTTGCACTTGGGAGGCAGATGCATGTGGAGCTCACTGAGTTTGAGGCTAGCCTGATCTACATGATGAGTGTCAGGCCAGACAGAGCTATATAGTGAGACCCTGTCTCAAAAATAAAGTAATCGTCATAAAATGATAGGCATTCCAGCCCCCTTAGGAAGAGTCTCTCAGCCCAGCCCCAAAGGACAGAAGTCAGTACCTGAACTGCAAAATAAGCTCTTACTTGGGCAAGGGCACACCTAGCTGATGACCTGACCGTGGATGCTGGTAACAGTTATGGGAGGGGAAGACTGAACAGGCCAGAGGTTGGGGGAATCAGAATCTGTTGTCAGCTTTCCATCACCATAACAAATGCCTAGGAGAATCACCTTAGGAAAAAAAAAAAAAAAAAGGTTGGTTTTAACTCAAGCTCCAGGTTCCAGTTAGTCTGTTGAGCCTGCTCTCAGGACTGGGTGGAGGCAGAGCATCATCGTGGTCCAGACTGCTTACTTCCTGTCCTGGGGATGAGGAAGAAGGAGAGGATAGGCCCAGGGCAGGGTGTGAGGGTGGTACTGTCTACCAAGTCAAACCCCCAATGACCTAAAGACCTCCCACTAGGACCTGACTTTTAAAGGTTCCACCGTCTTCCTACAGTAGTGTCCTGGGGAAGCCTTTAACACATGGCTCTTTAAAAAATGAATGCACAGAGGGGGTTGTGGTGGTTCCACCTTTAATCCTAGGACTCAGAAACAGGCAGGTGTCTTGAGTTCAAGGCCAGCCTGGTTACAGAGTGAGTTGTAGGACAGTCAGACTACACAGAAAAATCTTGTCTCAAAACATAAGCACACACACAGAAGAAGAAGAAGAAGAAGAAGAAGAAGAAGAAGAAGAAGAAGAGAGAGGAGGAGGAGGAGGAGGAGGAGGAGGAGGAGGAGGAGGAGGAGGAGGAAGGAGGAGGAGGAAGAGAAAGAAGAAGGAGGAGGAGGAAGAGGAGGAGGAAGAGGAAATAATAATGTGTACCAGGCATCAGGCATGGTGTCACATGCCTGTAATTCCAGGACTCCAGAGGCAGAGGGTAGCCAGGGCTATGTAGAGAGATCTTGGAGAGATGAGAGAGGGAGAGAGAGAGAGAGAGAGAGAGAGAGAGAGAGAGAGAGAGAGAGAGGGGTGGGGGGGAGATAAAGAGAGAGGCAGACAGAGACAGAGAAATGCACAAGCCACAGTAGAAGATGCTCCCCTCCAAGCATCCTAGGAGTTCTAACCATCTACTGGGATGGTCCAGGGGGTGGGGCCTCTAGGGAATGACTAGATTGAGATGAAGTCAAGAGAATGGAGATCAGACAGGTTAAAAAGCTAAAAAGCTCAATCTCTCTCCTCTGTAGGTTGGGACAACATGCCCTGGCAACCTCAGTAGAGTGCCCTCCCCAGGAATCTGTCACTTCTTGATCTTGGATTTGCCAGACTTATGAGAAATGTTCAGTGGTTTATGCCTAGAGTCCCAGTGCTGCAGAGGCTCCAAGCAGGAGGCATCACAGGGTTAAGTCCAGCCTGGCTACATTGCAAGAGTCTGTCTAAAACACAAAACAGACAACAAAAAACAGAGGCTGGTCAGGCATGGTGGCCCAAGCCTTGAATCCTAGCACTCTTGAGGCTGAAGAAGGTTTACTGTAGGCAGGAGCCAGCCTGGGCTACACAGTGAATTCCCTCTCTCAATAAAACTCAGCCACCAGCACTATTGGGGTGTTGCACAGTGGAACAGGGCTTATCTAGCTCGTACAACTGCACCTCATGGGGAAAACTGTGATCAGCAGAAGCTGATGTGGTGTTCACTCTCCACCTTATCGATTCCTTCATTGCGTGTACACACAGGATAGGTGGATATGGCGCGCTCAGGCTCGACATGTGCTGGGCGGTCAGAGGTCAGCTTTGTGGAGTCACTTCTCCCCTTCCACCTTAATGTGAGTCCCAGGGATTGAACTCTGGTCACCAGGCTCCAGAGTAAGCACTGTCACCCCCTGAGCCATCTTGCTGGCTCTACCTTATTATTTTTTTAAGATTTATATTGTGTATGGGTGTTTTGTCTCCATGTCTGTCTGTCGTCTGTCTGTCCACCACATGCATGCAGTGCCCACAGAGGGCAAAACAGGGTGTCAGATCTCCGGGAACTGGAGTGACAGATGGGAATAGCTGCTATGTGGATGCTAGGAACCATACCTTTGTCCTCTGTAAGAGCAACAAATGCTCTAAACTGCTGAGCTGTTTCTGGCACCCTTCTTCCTCACTAATTTGAAATAGAATCTCTCACTGAATCTGGCACTGTCTGACTTGGCCAGCCAGTGAGCCCTAGGGATGTGCTTGTCTCTCCCTCCCCAGTGGTTTACACATGGGTGCTGGGGATCCAAACTCAGGTTTTCAAGCCTGCACGACAAACACTTTACCTACGGAGCCAGGCCTACCCTTTCACCTTTTCTGAAACAGGGTCTTGTATTTGAGGCCTTGACCTTGCTATGGAGCCTTCTGTCCTTTCTGCCTCCACTTCTAGATTGCTACAATTACGGACAGGCACCAGGACACTACCATGTTCGGTTTACAACACACTAGGCATGGAACCCAGAGCTTCCTGCAAGCTGGGTGAGCACTCTGACCACCTGAGCTATATCCTGAGCTCCAGGACGTGTTGCTTTGAAGTCTGTTTTGTTACAGCAGCCCAAGCTGACAGAGAGATCGAACAGCTGGCTACTTGTGTGGAGAAAACACATCTGGACTGGGAAGTCATCAGCCAAGGGGATCCTGCCAGGGAGTCAGAGCCAGGGCAGCTGTGGGCTTGAAGATCTCCAAAGGGAGGCAAAAGTCACAAGGGAGAGGAGGTCATGGGACATGGGCCTATGCTCCATGTGTTGTTCTAAGTCTCCCTCTTATGTCCTGGCCCAAGGTCAGGGTGGTTTATTCAGGCGGGGGAGAGAAAGGTCCCCTCTCTGTCACCTGCTACTGCCACCCACGCCTACTGGGATATGTGCATAAAAAAATTTGGTCACAATGGCTTCCCTGTCAATAGTGGGGCCCGGAGGGTGTTTCCTTCTGTGCTCTGTCTGCCTGCCTTGTGTCCCGAGACTTATTTATAGATAACAGCCCCGAGGGCAGGCAATGTCAATGAAAATGTTTTTCTTCGGTACACAGTGGACCTCAAAGGCAGATCCAATCTGTGACCTCGGACTCACAATTGGTGAAGGGTTTCCTGACTACCAGGCCTGGAAGAATCATTTCTTCTGGGTCAGTGGGTACGGATTCCCATAGCTCCCTGTTGCATAACCGTCCTGAGTCCTGGGTGGCCATGCTGCAGCCCCTCCCCCTCATCCACTGGGTTACAAGTTTGCTAACCATGATGATCTAAGTTGGCATTTTATAAGTTTTAGAAAAGACTGATGTGCCACAGTCTTTTGGTTGCTGGGGGCTCCTGGCCCAGGGACTACGGGTGCCTTGGCTTTGACCTTCTTTCTAGAGTGAGTTCAGGGTTTTTCAGGCAAAGGGCTTTTTCTAAAATGCACAGAAATGGGATAGCTTTAGTGTGTGCCAAAGGCCTCACTTCTCAAATTTGGGATTTGGAGGTACTTCCCACATCTGGAGATCAGAAATGGCTTCTGAAGTGAAGTGCTCTATTATTGGGCTACAGCCCCAGCCCTAAAATGGTGTGTGGTACTGAGAATGGACCAGGGCAGTAACTCTGTTAAGGACATAATCTTTTTTTTTTTTTTTTTTTTTGGTTTTTCGAGACAGGGTTTCTCTGTGTAGCCCGGGCTGTCTTGGAACTCACTCTGTAGACCAGGCTGGCCTTGAAAGGGCATAATCTATAACTAGACTTCCACTTCCGACCTTCCTGCCCTGACCCTGATCTGGTCTCAAACCAAGGCATGGGAAGACTGTTTTCCTTTTTCAGGTTCAAACAGGGACTCTGTCTCTGGAGTTTTTAAGAACACAAACCTAGCCAGGCATGCATGCCTTTAATGATAGTACTTGGGAGGCAGAAGCAGAAGCAGGGGAGGAGGGGGTCTTTGTGAGTTCAAAGGCAGCCTCAACTACATATTGAGTTTCAGGTCAGGTAGTTGCTACTGTGAAGGGAGACCTATCTCAAAAACCCAAAATTATAAAGTAAACTAAAGAACATCAATCCTGTGTTCCTTGGCTTGTCACCCCTTTATCCACCTTCGTCAGAAGCATCTTCAAATGTGTCTTTCTCCGGCCCCCCAATCCCAACACTGAGGAAGGCTGAGGAAGGAGGATGGTTGGTCAGGGATATATAGTAAGACTGTCTCAATGAAGGCAAGTGGTTCTTCATAGACTCTGTAAGGTCTCCTTGGCCATGTGTAGTGATCACTCTAAGTTTCTGGGGACCAGGACATGGGCCACCATTCTGTTGTCCACACCCGTAGGCAAGTGGCTATGTCTTGTTCATTCTTAGTTGTCCAGAGAGAGGAGCTGACAGGTTCTTTTTGTTTTGGAGACAAGAGTCTTACCGTGTAGCTCTGGCTCAGAACTTACTATGTAGACCAGACTGGTCTCGAGGTCACAGGGATTTGCCTTTAGAGTCTAGGATTAAAGGTGTGTGCTACCACTCCTGGTAACAAATACTTTTGAGTCTGTGAGTCAGTGAATGAATGAGTGGATACCCTCCCAGGGACCGAGTAGGCCAGAGGCCAGAGAGAGCCGCCAAAGGACTGTGGAGACCTGGAAAAAAGCAGGAGCATCTCCAGCTAGCCCCATCTGCCACTCTGCCAACCTGCTTTTGGTTGATAGTGGGGTCTTCAAGCTCCCCTGAACTCATGAAGCTCCTTTTTTTTTTTAAACAAAGTGTGGGGACGGTGTGTGGAGGGAGGGCCTGTGAAGGGTTCCTTCTGCACCCAAGGCGAGCTCTGGGAAGTCAGTGCTCAGCCTGAAGGAGTTCTGGGCTCAGAACCAAAGGATAGTGAGAAGTAACGTGAAAACCAGGCCAAGACTCCTGGTGGCAACAGTGTAGAAGGAAAATCGAGGGGACGGGCCTGCAGATCTCGGCTTACTTCTTGAGACTCCCCCAAAGATCCTAACTTCTTGGCTCAGGCCAAAGTCCCAATCATAGGGATTAGCAAAGGCCTGGTCACTGTCTTAGGCCTCGGGGCCTTGTCTTACTTGTCTAGAGGAAGCAGGACGCTCTTCCTAAGGCCTAGGAGATGAGAGGAAGTCAGGGTTTAGGAGCAGGCCTGAGCTCATAGATTTTAGGAAGCCAGGTGTAGATTTTAGCCCTGTAAGACTAAAAGGCATGGAGCTGTGGCTGCTGGGTCATTTGCCCTGTAGTCTAAGTGGCTACTGTGCTGTCCCCACTAAGTGGCATCTCTGGGGCACATGGAGATGGAGATAGCAGGGCACACTGGGTCATTGTCTCTGGAACTGAGCAACAGTAGCCGAAGCAGCTGTGGGTCACTGTCCCAAATGACGGCTCTCAGATTGCTGTGCTTATCAAAGCTCAGAGTTTGGCAACTTTCAGGGTCTGAACCAATAGCAAACCCCACCCAAGGGCACACCTAACCAGGCAGGCCCTGCAGCAAGAGAATAGCAAAGGTGACCAGAGGATGGCACTGTGGACTGGACTGGGGGAGGGGAGGGAGCAGGGAACCTGGGTCCTTGTGCACCAGGCCCCATTTAATCCCGTTGTCATACTTAAACAGCAGATAGATCTGTCCTATCATGGAAAGACAATTCCTATGAAACTGGTACTTCTAGGCCAGCGAGATGGCTCAGCGGGTAATGGTGCTTGCAGCCAAGCCTGATGACCTGGGTTCAATCACTGGAACCCACATATTGTGGTGAAAAGGAGAAAAACTGATTCCCACAAGATCTCCACAGGACATCTTGGCATGCACTGTGCAACACACAACAATAAGCAAGTAAGTATAATTAAAAAAAATAAAAATAAAAACATGGCTTATGCCAGGTATGGTACACACCTTTAATCCCAGCACTCAGGAGGCAGAGGCAGGTAGATCTCTGTGAAGTAGAGAACAGCCTGGTCTACAAAGCAAGCAGCTCCACCTGCTGGGTCATTTGCCCTGTAGTCTAAGTGGCTACTGTGCAGTTAACAGCTGTCCCCACTAAGTGGCATCTCTGGGGCACATGGAGATAGAGATAGCAGGGCACACTGGGTCAGGCTAGCCAGGGATACAGAGTGAGACCCTGTCTCAACAAACAAACAAAACAAAACAACCCCCCCACCGATATTTTGTAACTTATCCTCAGTCTCGGAAGTAGGTAGCACTTATAGATCCATGTTGCTGATGGGGAACCTGGGATGCAGAGATGCAGAAATGTGACGGTCCTGTGCCACAGGGCCTTTCCATGAACTCGGGACTAACTAGAGTGTGGGGGTGAGGCAGGTGCTCAGGATGAAAGTGGGATGGCCCATGGGTGAGCTCTGCCCCAGCAAGGCACTGGTGGGTAGGCTGCAATGCCCGGTGAGATCTGCGGTGGGGGTGGGGTGGGGGCTGGGGGGAGGAAGTGCTGATCTTGCCAGGTTCCACAGCCAGAGAATTCAAAGCTCTGGGCACCAACCCTTGCTCTTCAGAATGGGGCATTTAGAAAAAGGAAGGGAGGCGGCAGGGTGATGATTCATGGAATTTGTAAGTGGAGTTGAACGAGAGCCCCGTAATGATGGTGATTAAAAGTTAATGCCACTGTGCTGCGACTTTGGTGTCCACTTTGCACCCATGAATTAATTAACAAAGGACAACACATGTGCTCCGGGCAAGCTACAGGGCACAGAAGCTAGATCTACAGACCCTTCTTCCCTGGAGGGGGAACCTGTCCCCATCCCCAGAGCTTCACTACAGGGGCTCGCTTTCTGTCTTTGTACAGTGGGGTGCTGAGAGACCCAGGGAGCCATGATGTAGTCTAAACTAGGGGACAAGAAAAGCTTTCCCCTGGTCTTAGGGGACATTTGTCATCAGTAACAGAGAATACAACTGGAGGTTGCCAGCCTGAGGCCCTGGTGGGGCGTCATGACCTGGGTCTCAGGTAGCCCAGGCTGGCCTGGGATTCAAACTCTCTGTATAGCCAAAAATGATTTTGAACCTCTGATCTTCCTACTTTTACCCTTCCAAGGCTAAGATTACAGGTGTGGGCTACCACACCCAGTTCACGTGGTACTGCGGATTAAACCCAGCACCCAATCCTGCGTTTTTTTCCTGTGAGCAGCACAGGCTGTATTCAAACTCGGGAGAGACGGTCGCCTCGAACTCCAGAGCATGGCAACTGCATCCGTGCGCCACCGCTGGCAGGCTAATCCTGTGTTTTTTAAGAGGTATTTATTTTATGTATGTGAGTACACTGTAGCTGTCTTCAGACACACCAGAAGAGGGCATCGGATCCATTGCAAATGGTTGTGAGCCACCACGTGGTTACTGGGAATTGACCTCAGGACCTCTGGAAGAGCAACCAGTGTTCTTAACCACTGAGCCATCTCTCCAGCCCCTAGTCCTGTTTGTCTTTTAAGACAGGGTCTCGTGCTGTAGCCAAAGATGGCCTGGAACTCACTATGTAACCTAGATCTTAGCTGCTTTTCTATTGCCATGAACAGATACCATGACCAAGGCAACTTATAAAAGAAAGCATTTAATTTGGGGGTTCACAGTACCAGAGGGTTAGAATTCATGACTGTCATGGCAGGGAGCATGGTAGTAGACAGGCAGTCATGGTGGTGACATAGTAGCTGAGAGCTTATATCTGGTGTGTGTGTGTGTGTGTGTGTGAGAGAGAGAGAGAGAGAAAGAGAGAGAATATAGTACATCAGCTAGCTTACTAGCTAGCAAAGGAAATGGTACAGACTTTTGAAACCTCCAATCCCACTCCCAGTGACACATCTCCTCCAACAAGGCCACACCTAATCTTTCCCAAACAGTTCCACCAAACTAGGGAAAGGGGTCAGATATCTAAAGATATAAGCACATGGAGGCCATCCTCATGCAAACCATCACACTAGATTAGTCACACAATCATGGCAATCCTCCTGCCTCAGCTCCCTAATTTCTAGAATTTGTATGCTAAAGTTCTTAAGGTCAAAGATGCAAAGTCCAGGCGATGCCAGGCCCTCTGCCAGCCGTTATTAGCTTCCTGAAGTAGCTGGATGGCTCCAGTCTCCACCTCTTGGCTTCCAGTGGCCTTCTCTAAGCGATCTGTGTGTCTCAACTCTTTCATCCTTTTGCATTTTAAGACAAACTCTATTGCAGCCCAAGATGCTCTCAATCCCCCAACTGCTACCTCAGCATCTCAGGGCTAGGATTCCAGGTGGTACCACCATGCCTGACTCCTCTCTGCTCACAAGGATATCCACTAATGGCCCTAATTCCAAGGTGATCTTATCTTGAAATTCCTGACTTACTGACAAAGTCTTTAATTCCAAATAAGGCTAAATCCACAGTAAGGGCACTGGACTGAGTAAGGGGCAGTTTAGCTCACTAGAGCAGGATTCTTTCCTATACCACACTAACCATGAGAAAACGGGGAGGGAGCCCATACTCTGGCATTCGGGAGTATCTTCTGCGGAAGAGGTACTAGAAAGACCCCTTGACCCAAGAGGTAGAGAAGGTTCTTGAACATTTTGGGGTCACCAGAGTTGTTTCAGAAAGGACCTCAGGCCACATCCCCAGGGCTTTAACTGTTTTGTTTTTTGAGATAGGGTTTCTCTGTGTAGCTCTGTCTGTTCTGGAACTTGCTCCGTAGACCAGGCTGGCCTCGAACTCAGAGATCCACCTGCCTCTGCTTCCCGAGTGCTGGGATTAAAGGTGTGTGCCACCACTGCCTGGCCTAAGTATTATTGTCATATCCCTTTTCCTGCCTTTCCTCTCAGCTTTATCATTCAGGGTATCTGTCCTCTCCAGGGAGTCCTTTTGGGGTGATCACCTTTGTGATTACTCCATAGACAGACAGACAGACACACACACACACACCAGGCCTGGAAGTTCAAGCCTCTTATTCCAGTGGAGTCAGGCCAGAGGACCTCTGTAGCCCGATTTACCTAAAGAGTTCTGGGCTAAGTAGAGAGGACTTGTCTCAAAAACAAAACAACAAAACCAAGCCTCTGAAATGGCCTGATACTCTGCACCACCTCTTCCCAGCCTACCACCCACTGCACCCCTTCTTCTCTGAATGCTGGATTTTGCTTCAGGTCTTGGTCTCGCTCCTCTTCTGGAACACCCCACCCCATCATCACCAGACTTTTCTCCTAGCGTACTCTATGCCACTTTCTCTGCCCTCATTCCTCCATCCAACCCATATCCCATCTGGTATTGTTTCTGCCCCACAGCCTGAGCCACTCCGAGGGCAGTGATCTCCAGGACAGTCGCTCTGTCTCGTGCCCTTGAGCTTTCTGCACCTGAATTTCCCCTTCTGTTCTGCCTTCTCTAGCAGACCCGTGGGACTCTAAAATGTGCCCAAGGTGACAATCCAAGAACCTGATCAATATTTAAGGACGGGGTCAAGAGATTCGAGAGCTTCTTCCCTCGGGACCCTTGGTCTCTAGCCCTAGACAGCCATTCTGCCTCCAGTCCCCTGTACACAAGGACCGGGTGATCCCAGGCAGCTCTTAACCCCAGCTCTACCCAGCTCTACAGCCTTTCCCAGCGTGGGTCTACCTCTCCAGCTGTTTTCTTTTCAGATCTGGAGTTCAAAAGAACAACAGATCAAGGCATAACAGCCGCAGGAAACAAAGCTGGCAGGCTGGATCCTGTCTGCTCAGCCACAGGCCTGCAGGGCCCTGCTTACCTCTCCCCGCTGGGTTCGGGGAGCAATCTCTTTCCCGGGGCCTCAAAAGCCTGTACGTCCTGGAAACAGTGGCTCCAAGAGAGGCCAGGCCAATTCAGGACCCAGGAGGGGGAAGGGAATAGCCTAGTTTAATTAGACCTTTAAAAATGCTCCTAAAAAAGCGGATCCAGAGGTCCTCAGCCCTGCAGGGCAGGGCTGGCCTAATAATAATAAAACAACATTTGCATGGATATTTCATTTACAAAGCATTTTCTCGGAGGGTAGGGGAAGCTCTGGGGTGGCCCAGTGGATTCCTCGCTGGGAGGTCACCCCCAGCCTTGGGTTGGTTCCACCCTCCGTCCAAGTTTACCATTGCGATTGCCTACGGGGTAAACAAAGGGCCCTTCATGCAACTGTTTCCGATTCTTCTGGCCTGCATTCCTTTGGCACCCCCCCCCCCAACCCCTTCCAGGAAGAGCACACTTGGGGGTTGTCATTCAGTGTAGAAAAGAGGCTCCCGAGCCTTGCGGGAGGGAGAGTGGCTGGGATCTAATGGAGGAAACTTTGCTCTGTCCCACACCCTCTGACAACCCCTACCCCACCCCACCCCACCCCCAGGCATTGCTGTAAGCAGTAGGTTAGCGTCAATGTGTGGCTATGTCCCCACACATACAATGGTGGGAACACTGGTTTGGCAATGGCTATGTTTTGTGATATGCCGAGATAAGCAGGTGTGCGTCTTTGCCAATCCCTCCTCAGCTGAGGATGGGGGTTGTGTGAACAGTGTAGGAGTGTGGGGCACTGGAAGGCCTGCACCTGCACGGGTGGGAGGGCTGAGGCAGCTGAGGGGCCTCTGGTATACACCCAGTCAGAAAGTCACTTGCAGTCACTTGGCCCCTTGAAGGAAGAGGTGACCTGAGAGAGAGGGACCAGCATCAGACAGGGCCTGGCCCCTTAAGTGCTGATGGGCTATATAGGAGCCACCTGCAGGGGCTCTGGCAGCTTGGCGCTTTCCGCTTTCCGCTTTCCGGGTGGGACATGGAGGACATCATTGCCGGGCTGCAAGGGTTCACGTTTGCCTTTGAGCAGGATGTGGAACTGCAGAAGGGCACTGGGCTCCTGCCTTTCCAGGGCATGGACAGTGAGTGATGATGGCTTGGTTTCCCTTCCCAGGTTCTTGAGTCCTTCCTCACTGACTTCCCGCTGTCTCTCCCACACAGCTTCTGGGTAGTTCACTGTGTACGATAGAAAGACAGATTTCAGAGCTTCCGGAGTTCCCTGGGTGGCCCCGAAGTCTTCCACCTCCTGTTTCAGAGTTGGGCTGAGTTTAAGTAGAATTTAGAGGCTGGCTCTGGGCGGTGGGGGAAGGGTGTCAGAAGAGGATACCTTTGACTCACAGTCACCACAGCTGGAGACAGATGACAGCTGCTTTTGATGCGGGACTGTGGCCTCCAAGCATCTGGGGTGGGGAGGATTGTGGCGGTCCAGGCCAACCTGAACTACAAGAGCCGGAGACTTCTTCGTTGCATAAACAGATGAGCAAAGGAACAGGCAAACAACAGAAAACAAAACCCCAAAGACTAGCCAGAGAGAGTCGTCGGGGCCCACGCAGATCCAAGCCTGTAGGAGGCTTAGGTGGGACTTGCCAGAAGGCTGTAGCTCTGGGACAGCTACCTTCTCCTCCGTTTCTTTCTCCTCCAGAGTCCAGTTCAGCTGTGTGTACCTTCTTCGCTAAAGGGTTGTGTGAGAAAGGTGAGTGAGTCAGGCCTGGGCTGGGCTGGGCTGGGCTGGGCCAGGAATGGCTGTGGGGACCTTACTGGGTTCAGCTGGGGCCTAGGACAGAGTGTGAACTTGGCGCCCGGACTACGACAGGATTCAGCCTCGTTCAGGAGCAGGGAGTGTAGTTAGTGCCACAGAAAGTTGTATGCGTTGTATTTTATTATGTTGGGGAACATCACACGAGGCTCACACCCTGCATTCCTAACTACGGTCGTATTTTCTGCTCAAGGCTGCTCACCTGTGCGACATAGCTTTGCGGAAGGTCAGGTCTGGTCTCTTAACACAAGTCTCAGACTTGAGGATCCGGACCCTGGGAGAGACTCTTCCAGCCGCAGGGCAGATCGAGGTGTCGTCTCTCCAGATCTGCGGAACATAGCATTGATCGAAGTCTCTGCTTATATACTGTCCAGTGGGCATCATGGCGGGGGAGGTTCTAGGACCATCTGGTTATCCCGAGTGAGTGATATCACTGGGCTTTGGCTATCAGGTGCAGCCTTGGGTGCAGTGGGAATCCTGACCAAACTATTTTTACATGAGTAAGAAGGCATTTTATGCTCATAAGGAGGGCAGTGGCCTGGGCAGGGACCACTCCACTGGCATGTGTACAAGGGTGGGATTATCTGAAACGGGTCATTTCCTTAATTTTTTTTAATTATGTGTATCTGTGTGTGGGTAAAGAGGTCATACCCTTTTAATTGTCTTAAAAATTATGTGTATCTGTGTGTGGCTACACAAACATGAGAGTGTATGTGTCCTTGGAAACCAGAGGTTGTTGGATCCATCTAGAATTGTAGTTACAGGTAGATGTGAGCTGTTTGTTGTGGGGGCTGGGAACCAAACTCAGGTGCTCTGGAAGAGCCACCAGTGTTCCAAACCACTGAGCTGTCTGTCCAGGCCCATCTTTTCTTGACACAGGTAGTGACGGATCCAGGCGTTTGGTCTGTGTTCTCAGGAGGCTTCCTAGCTCCGCCTCTCTCCAAGCAGGTCTCCTCCCTGTGAATCACCACAGAAACCCATCAATCACCCCAGGCCATTTCTTCTGCCTCTAGGTACCCTCAGCTGCTCAAAGACCCCCTTGAAAGTCCCTCTCCCATATGTAGTCTGAATCACCCCCCCACACACACACCACTTCTGGTTTTCTCTTCTGGATTTGGGGTCACTTTGAGGTTCCTCTAATAGCAACATACAGTTGTCTAAATACTAACCCCATAACAGTGTTTCCAGTCCCCCCTGAAGCCTGGCTATGGATTCAGGTGAAGAGATTCTTAGGGGCCCTGCCTTGGCGATCCTTACTATTCTGTTCCTAAAGTCAGGAGGTGGGGGTGGGGCAGAGAGGATCTGGAGCCTGTTATGCCACTTCTGGATGACCGGATGAGAAGAGAAAGAGCTCGCTGGCCATTCAGGGCTCTGGGAAACCAGAACCTTCCATGGGTATGATAGACGGAGTGAGCCACAGCTCAAAAAGAGAGCTGCTACTGAGGAAAGCCAGAGTACAAGGAATGGCAGAGAGAGAGAGAGAGATGGGGGGGGGGAGGCAGGCGGGGAGGGCATTCAAAGAGGATGTCCTTGTCATGCATGCAAACAAGCCCTGCTTAGACATAGCCCTCCCTTTCACTGGCAGTGTCTGCTGAATGGAGATACTGAGGAGGTCACATTTAATGTTTCTAGTGTCTGTCCATTGTCAGAGTCACCTATTTCATGCCTGTGTTGTCCTTAATATTTGAAGTCAGGAACCCGTGCCGAGGGGCCATGCCGTGGGGAGATCATTTGCCTAGCATGCATTAAGCCCGTGAGCTCCAGCATGTATGCATCCATACGCCGAGCATGGTGATGTGGGTCTGTCATCTCAGCCCTTGGAAGCTGAAGGCAGAAAAGTCAGAACTCCAAGATCATCCTTGGGAACATAGTGGATTGAGACCAACCTGGGCTACAGGAGACCCTGTTTCAAAAAAATAAGAGCAATGACTCAGCCGTTAGAGGTGCTTGTTTCTCTTGCAGAGGGCTCTGGGTCAGTTCCCAGCACCCACCTGGCAGCTCATACCAGTCTGTAACTGCAGTTCTAGGGAATCTGATGTCCTCTTCTGACCTCTGAGGGCTTCTGCATGCATAGCATGCAGATACATACACTCAGGCACACAAACACACACACACATACACATAAGAATTTTTTTTTAAGATTTATTTATATGAGTACACTGTAGCTGTCTCCAGAGACACCAGAAGAGGGAGAGCATCTGATCCCATTACAGATGGTTACAAGGCACCCTGTGGGAATTGAACTCAGGTCCTCTGGAAGAACAGTCAGTGCTCTTAACCACTGAGCCATCCCTCCGGCCCCAATATTTTTTTTTTTTTTTTTTTCTTTTTTGGTTTTTCGAGACAGGCTTTCTCTGTGTAGCCCGGGCTGTCCTGGAACTCACACTGTAGACCAGGCTGGCCTCGAACTCAGAAATCCGCCTGCCTCTGCCTCCCAAGTGCTGGGATTAAAGGCGTGTGCCACCACCGCCCGGCTTTTTTTTTTTTTTAGTAAGGAAGAAACAAATGCAGAACAACATTTCCCTCTCTGTAAATGTCATGAACTCAACAAGCACATGCAGTATGCCTAGAGCTGGGCTGGGAACGTCTGTGGGGTAAGGCAACTGTTCTCTCAAGGGAAAGGCAGCCTGGAGGTTCCTGGGGTTTTGCTCTGTCTGTTAAGATATCCTGTTGCCAGCCGGGCGGTGGTGGCGCATGCCTTTAATCCCAGCACTTGGGAGGCAGAGGCAGGCGGATTTCTGAGTTCGAGGCCAGCCTGGTCTACCGAGTGAGTTCCAGGATAGCCAGGGCTATACAGAGAAACCCTGTCTCGAAAAACCAAAAAAAAAAAAAAAAAAAAAAAGATATCCTGTTGCCCAGTGTGGTCCTCTGGAGCCCTCTTCCAGCCTGTCCTAGGTTGTGTCCAGGTGATGGGACACAGAGATGGCAGAGGTGAGGAGGGGGAGCCTCACAGGCCCCGGGGAGTTCCTCCAGGCTGGTGTTAGGTGGAGCCCAAAGCAAGTGCTGTGTTCCACAGGGATTCTATGCCCATTTCGGCATGACCAGGGTGAGAAGATGGTGGTGTGCAAACACTGGCTTCGAGGCCTCTGCCGGAAGAGTGATTGCTGCAGCTTCCTGCACCAGTACGATGTCAGCCGGATGCCAGTGTGCTACTTCCACTCAAAGTTCGGTAATGCTGCCCGTCCTGGTTTGTGGGGGTGATGGAGGATTTTCAGGTGGGATAGAAAAGGAATCTGGTAGTCTGGTGTGCCCTAGAAGTTCAGCCTTACCTGAGCCCAAGCTGTCTGCTTCTCTGAACCCTAAAAAAATAGAACCAAGGCTGGATACAGCGGGGCACCCCTCTAATCTCAGCACTAGGGAGGCTGAGGCAGGAGATTCAGAAAGTCAAGGCCAGTCTCAGCTACAGAGAAGTTCAAGGTTAGGCTGGACTACAGCAGACTTTGTTTAAAAACAAGACCGGAAATAAAAAAAGTAGCATTCAAGTATGGTGGCGCACACCTTTAATTACCAGCACTCAGGAGGCAGAGGCAGGCAGATTTCTGAGTTTGAGGCCATAGTAAGTTTCAGGCCATTCAGTCAAACCCTGTTTCAAAAAATAAACCAACAAGGAACTGGAGAGCTGGTTCGGTGCTTAAAAGCACTTGTTATTCTTCCAGAGAACCTGGATTTGGTTCCCAGAACTCACATGGCAGCCCTCAATTGCCTATAACTCCATTCTGGGGGGATCTGATGCCCTCTTGTGGACTCCTCCCCTGCCATGCACATGCGCATGCACACACAACACGCAAGCAAAACACCCATACACACAAAATAAAAATAAGCCCTTAAGAAACAAAAATAAATAAAGGGCATAGAGCCAAGGCTGCAGCCGGTTAGTCTCAGTGACAGTTACCTCACAGGGAAAGAAATGGAATCCTGTCCCCACTCCAGACCTGGCTAATCCACACCCAGATGACTGTCAGGAATAGCCCTGAATGAAGCACCTCTCAGTCCCTGCTGGGCCCAGGCCAGGCCTCCCCAAAGGAGATACATTTGGAATGGTCATCGGTACCCATCCTCATCCCCCCATCTTCTTCCTACTCATCTGCTCTTTATAACTTTTATTTTAGATGAAAATGTCATGTTACCTCCCAAAGGGGAAATCCTACATCACTTGTTGGAAAGAGAAAGTCACTGTGTAAATAAAGCCATGAGGTACAGAAGTCTGGGCCCTAAAATTATCTTGTGTGGTCAGGTCTCCAGCGTCTGTTGGGGCCAGGTCCAGTGCTCACTCTTACCACCCTTTCTTTCCCTCCTTCCCTCCCTCCCTCTCTCCTTCCCTCCCCATGGTGATTTCCCTAGCGGCCTTCCTTGGAGCCAGTGAATTTACCCACCTGAGACAGCAGCTTCCCACTAAACCTGCATTTAAAATATCTAAATTGGTTAGAATTGGCTCATTTCACCCATGGAGAAGTAACTTATCAGATGGGGCTGCGAATTATGTTTCATACAACCGGGTTCATCGAAGGGGCAAAGTCTTTCTCAGGGCAGGGAGAGTTCATCCCAGTCTCCCTCCCAGTCCAGCATGCCAGACTGCCTTCTCCAGGGAAAAAACAGACAAAGTTTATCTGAAGGCTGGTCTCCGTTAGGTCACTGCCTAAAGCATTTTCACTTAGAAATATCCCTTTAATCTTTCTACCCCGAGTCCCTTGGTTTGATGATCAGATGTGGTCCTGCATGAGACAACTTCTGCATGCAGGTAATTTATGCACAGATGTGCAAATTCATGATCATGATTTGTAATCTAAGGTTTTGATTCCCTTAATACCTCTAATATTACCAAAAATAATAATAACTATATGCTAGGTGGTACATGCCTTTAATCCTGGAACTTAGGAGGCATTTGTCTTTAAAAAAAATCATATGGCCGGGCGGTGGTGGCGCACGCCTTTAATCCCAGCATTTGGGAGGCAGAGACTGGCGGATTTCTGAGTTCGAGGCCAGCCTGGTCTACAGAGTGAGTTCCAGGACAGCCAGGGCTACACAGAGAAACCCTGTCTCGAAAAACCAAAGAAAATTGTATGTGTGTATGTGTGTGTATCATCCTTCATTCTTTGTAGTCACCCCTCCAGTAAGTACCCCCACTTGCTATGTAGACCAGGTTGGCCTCAAACTCAAGAGATTTGTTGTCCTCTGCCTCCCAAATGCTGGGTAGACTCTAGAGGAGTGTAAAACACACACAGAGAGAGAGAGAGAGACAGACAGACAGACAGACAGACACAGACACAGACACAGACACAGACACAGACACAGACACAGACACAGACACAGACACAGACACAGACACAGACACAGACACAGACACAGACACAGACTTGGCAGCACAGGAAGCTGCCAGGATGTCCAGGGCTTGAAAATAATAAGGGCCTTTGCAAAAGTCGGGAGTGCAGGCTGGAGTGATGCTGCCACCTGCTGCCCAACAGTGGGAACAGCAATGTGCAGCCCAGACGGACAAACAGGTAGTTTTGAGTCCTGAGAAGGCTCAACCCCAGGGGACAGTGCTGCACTAAGTTGGCCTAGGATGTGGCAGTAAGTCCTTTTCTGTGAGGAAGCTGAGTGAACAGATGTGGTACTTGCCTCTGAGGAGTGGGAAGGAATAACATAACTCTTCCTCAGGTGAAGCATCCTCTCGTTAGAAAGCCCCCTGTATAAGATAACTTTCTGGAAGACCTTATAAAGTTTTTATTAGGACCAAAGAACGAAGGTGTAGGCTTTTAGGAAGGGTGGAAGTGTTCGTTCAGATTCTCCACTGAAAGGAGACAGGATGGATCACAGTCTTCTATCTTCTTCAGGTCTAGCTTGAGACCCTCGTACAGCAGTTGTAGGCGGCCTGTGCCTCCAAGGCTGCCTTCTTGTAGAAATGCAGCTGACCAAGACTTGGTTTAACGTATAGACACACAGCACAACCCAAGTTCACAGCTAACACAGTCCTTCTGAAAGGTTTCCTGGGGCCCAACTGGAACTTCTACTCTGTGGTATTTCCTGTCCTTCCTGAGACTCTGGAAATGGTAGAGGGTTGGTTTCTAGTTGAGATAGATAACCAGAGGGTAACTTCCCCTTCCGATGTTAGAGGTCTCCCAAAGATGGTGACAAGCAGAAGACGATTCCACGGTAGGGAGGGTCAAGGTAAATCAGGGTGGGGCTGCAGACGTGTGAACCTGCTTCTAGACAAAGACCAATGGGCTTTTTAGGTAATTGCAGCAACAAGGAATGCCCCTTCCTCCACTTGAAGTCAGTTCTCAAGCTCCAGGAGTGCCCTTGGTATGACCAAGGATTCTGCAAGGAAGGTGAGAGCTTGTGGGACAGGGATGGGCTGTCCTGAGGGATGCGGGTGTTCTGGGAGGTGATGTTCAGAGAGCAAGGAGTAACATTCCCTGTGAGGCCCGAGGCTTGTACGCCAGTGGAGAAATCTCCCGAGACACTGGGAGACGCTGCCTGACGTGGGGCACGGCAGGCTTCTCAGGGAAGGCTGTGAGATTCACACCCTATCCTTCTCAACAGGTGGATGTGGGGCCTTGGCTGAGAAGCCTAGCAGAAAGTCTAGTCCATGAGAGACACAGCTCCCAGGTGCTGGATGGTACTTAAGTTCCACCTTTTCCCCAGCTCCCTGCCAAACTTAGAAGGCTGGGTCTCGATGGGTCCCTGGGTCTTATCATGTGTCTCCCATGTCTCTGGGTGAGCTTCGTAGCAGTGGGTTAGGAGTAGCTGCCGGGGGTGGGGTGGGGGAAAGTGGCTTGAGCATGCTTTCCTAACAGCACCTTCTTTATGCTGGGCAAATGATGGGGATGGAACCCTGGGCCTGGAGCACGGCCCTCCTGTGCTTTACCATTGAACCACATGGCCAGCCCTTACCTGAGCCGAGGTAGAGTTTTGCCCCTATCTGTCTCCTGGCTTCAGGGACATCAGTGATGGGGAAAGCTTACCCACCCCATCTCCAGTGGAGAGCCTACTGAAGCCATGCTTTTCCTCATAGCTATTCATGTATATTTCCTCTGGATGA
Source organism: Mastomys natalensis (assembly GCA_021653895.1). Lineage (NCBI taxonomy): Eukaryota > Metazoa > Chordata > Mammalia > Rodentia > Muridae > Mastomys > Mastomys natalensis. Next base: position 235,325 of record JAJTUV010001047.1, read on the forward strand.
AGCCGACTCTCTCGGCCACTTGCTCTTTGTCCAGTAGGTCCCCTGTGTAAATACCATCATGTGCATCAAGTACTGTGTCCCAACTACTTCACCGGCTTCTGCCCCAAGGGACCTAAGTGCCAATTTGGGCAGTAAGTATGATCCCTCTATTCCCCAGTCCACCGGAGTGCTGGCCCTACCTTCTGGATCTAGCTCCTTATGTGATTGCCTTTGCCTTTGTGGGAGATTAACTAGCAAGTATCTCCCTAGGGATTTTTACTGCCGCCCCACCCTGGAGGTCTGGGTACTGTTGGCTGGGTAGACATCGGGCTTCTCTGTTAACACGTACTCACAGTGGGGGAGGCGTGTACCTCTCACACTTCCTATCACCACCCCGAGTCCTCTGAAGTTCTGTGCGGTGCTTAGGGGAGGGTTCCTTCCCTAGGGGCTCTGGAATGGGAAGACTGCAGCAGCAGGCAGGCACTAAGCATGCTAATGAGCAGGGATAGAGGCTAGAGCCTACTGTAACACACACTCTCTCTCTCTCCCTGTTCCTATGTCTCCCCCTCCTTCCCTCAGCCCTAAGATGAGTCCCGTATTGCATCCCAGTAATGTGAAGGTACGTCAGTGCCCCATTGCCTGCATAGCTCCTCTCTCTTTCGGCTCCCTACCTGTCTGTGCTTCATAGCACTATACTATTCTCAGGGGACCCCACTCTTTCTTGGTCTGCTGAGTCCTGATCCTGTACAAGGCACATGTGGTCACGGGTGAGCGAGCGGGGAGCACCTGCATGCAGTAGCTCCTCCCAGCCCCTCCCAGCCTGTCATGTCTGCACTTGAAAGGACTCCAGGATCACTGGGAAGCCTTCCTTTTCTTCAGCTGGGTGACACAGGGATGCTTTCCTTTCTTCCCTGTTATTTGTATTTCTTTGTGTATATATGTAGATACATACTTGCCACTGAGAATGAGTGGAAATCAGGATAGCATGTAACAGTTGGTTTTCTACCGCCACCTGGGTCCTGAAGGTAGAACTCAGGTTGTCAGGCTCTGCTGGAACTGCTTTTACCAACTGAGCCATCTGGCCATCCCACACCAGTGAGGGTCACTGACAGTAAATCAGGACATAGGGTCCAAAGCCAGCTTTCTGAATGACAACTATGATGAGTCATATATTTTCCTGTTCTTAGCGGGAGACATATTATCCCCATTGTTACCAAGTATCAGTGAGAACTCACTTCAAGGGTCAGCAGGCTAATCATGTTCCCCAGACCACACCTCAGTGAACCAAGGGTCCTAGGTGTTCCATCACTGAGCTACAGACTAGCATCCTTAGCCTCTTGATGCTTGTTTGCCCTCCCTCCCCCCTCAACTGTTCTTTTTAGAGATAGTGTCTCACTATTTAGCTTTGGTTGAAGCCTTGCTGGCCTGGGACACTAGCTGTATAAACTAGACTGGCCTGGCATTCAGAGATCCATCTGCCTCTGCCTCCCCAGTGCTGGGATCGAAGGTATGCGCCACCACTCCTGGACTTTCTATAACTAGAGCGATGCGAACAGTTTTTATGACGTTGTGAGGAAGGCATGAGAGATGGTTCAGAGTGGGTACTGCTCTTACAGAGAACCCCGGTTTAGTTCCCAGCACCCAGGGGATCTGATTCCTCTGGCCTTTGTGGGCACCTGCATGAAACTGCACATACCCACAACACATACATACTTAGTTAAAAAACAGAATAAATCTTAAGAGGTTGCAGGGAAACGAGAAGGCTGCTTTGTGATGTGCGATGATCCAGGGCTCTCAGCAGCTTCACTGGATGAGCACCAGCATCCTGCACACATTGCCCATGATGGCTTGCTTGCGTTATGAGCACCGACTCAGTTCCAGGCTGAATTTCCTTAGGGCAGTCGTGTTGGGTGGGGCCTAGTGGGAGCTAGACCTCTAGATCTCAGAGGTAGAGCATCCTCACGGGACTAGATCCTGATGACAGCGGTTGTAATGAATGGAGTTGGGTTTTCCCGGCTTCCTTGGCCATCTTGTGACCTCTCTGTATGTACCTGTTCGCTTGGAGCAGCACAAGGCCCTGCTCCGAAGCCCAGTAGACACAGCTTCCAGAAATGTGAGTGCAGCTAATCCCTTTTCTTTACAGGTTACTGAGCAGTAACTTATTCAAGGCATACTTTTGGTAATTAATTATAAATAGAACAGGGGAGGTGGAGGCAGGAGGTTCAGGTCAAGGCTACCCTTGACTACTAGAGGCTAGCCTGGATTACAAGGGATACTGTCTCAGAAATAAAACACATTCTCTCTCTCTCTCTCTCTCTCTCTCTCTCTCTCTCTTTCTCTGCGTATGTGAATATGAATTTCTCAAAGATCTAATTTAAAAAAAAAAAAAGATATGTTGGGAACAGCAAAACAAAGCAACTTCCCCAAAACAAATCTCATGTCAAAATGCAAAAATCAAACCCCAAACCAGAGAACCCTATAAATATGGGTATTTAGGTGACCATGTCTACACAGAGCATCTCTGCAACACGGTCTACTCCTGATTTTACTCTCTCTGCAGCCTGTCAATCAGCCATGGGATTCAACAACTTCTACTGGCAACACTCTGGTGCTCGCTCCCCAGGGAAAGCCCATGGCCTACCATCAGAAGAAGTGGAACCTCCCTCAGGCCTGCAACTCAAGGGTCCAACTTGCACCTTAAGTAGGTGAAGGAGCCCACAGGGCAGGGAGAGCACTTCTTTGTGCCAAGGTTCAGGGATGTGAACTGAGAGAACACAGGGTCTGATGGGGAGGTGCATGCCTATAATCCCAGCATGCTGCAGGAGGGTCTGGAGGACTGGAGCCAGTCTGAGGTGCAGAGCCTCCAGCCACATAACAAGCTCCAGGCCAGACAGGGCTCCAAAATGAGACCCTCTGTCTCAAAAGGAAAAGGAACTGCTGGGTGTGGTGGTGCATACTTTAGATCCCAGCACTTGAGGAGGCAGAGGCAGGTGGATCTCTGAGATCCAGGTAAACTAGGGCTGCATAAGTAAAATATAAAAAAATTGAGCCATACCTTTATGAGGTAGCCTGCAGTCTGTCCTGAACTGTGATTTTTTTTTTTTTTCTCTTTAATCAAACAAATAATCAGTGGTCGAGGCTAGAGTTCAGTTGGTAGACTGCTTGCCTAGCAGGCATCACAGCGTTGATTCCTAGCACCGGGCACTAAGGTGGATTCCTGTTAGCATTCAAAATGGAGGCAAGAGGTCCAGAAGTTCAAAGTTATCCTTGGCTATGTAGGGAGGCAAGCCTCTGCTACATGAGACCTGGTTTCAAAAAGAAAACACAATTATACCAGAAAGCTAGGTAACAGAGAAGAATCCTTTATTTTCTTTCTTTCTTTCTTTTTATTTTTTTAAATTTAATTAAATTTATTTATTTATTTATTTTTTGGTTTTTTGAGACAGGGTTTCTCTGTGTAGCTCTGGCTGTCCTGGAACTCACTCTGTAGACCAGGCTGGCCTCGAACTCAGAAATCTGCCTGCCTCTGCTTCCCAAGTGCTGGGATTAAAGGCGTGCGCCACCACCGCCTGGCAACCCTTTATTTTCTTGTTTGACTTTGTGAACCTTTGAAAGTCCAGAACCACCTTCTCTGAAATATGGGAGCTGAAGGTGAATGTCAAGTTTCTCTTTTGGGTTCAGATCTTGCTATTATTTCCAGGCCGGTCTCAACCCACTGTACTTACAAGGTTGTCCAATCTCAACCTCCTGATCAAGATCCCCGTGAGGCTGGAGAAGCCAATACCTTCTAGAAAACCATCCTGTGGTTCCCTGGACAAGCGGGGACTTTTCTTCCAAGAATTTATGAAAAGGCATGACCTTAGCTGGGCAGTGGTGGCATGCACTGTTAGTCCCAGCACTTGGGGCACTTGGGAGGCAGAGTCAGGCAGATTTCTGTGAGTTGGAGGCCAGCGTGGTCTATAGAATGAATTCCAGGACAGCGAAGGTAGAGAAACTGTGTCTCAAAAACAAAAAACAAAACCGGCATGACTTTAGCTTTCTACTTTTTCTTCAAAACCCAGGCCACCATGCCAGCAAAGTAAGCCGTACCAGTTGGAGTCATCAAAACCTAGCCTGTAGCAAGGGAGCTGGAATTTCTCCTAGTGAAGGGCTCCATGGCTTCACCAGGGTATTCTGCACTCAGTGGTCTAATGAGCCCCATCACCCTAATGAGATACAGGATGCAGACAGAGCCTACTGTACCTGGTTTATTTTCATCTATCCTGCACATGACTGAGATGCCAATTAATACAACAGGCCCAGAGGTTGGCTGACTGTGGAAGGGAGGAGTCATTCATAAGCCAGGAGAACAAAGTGCACTTGAAACCATGGACTCCACAAAGTCAGTCAGTCAGTATTCTATGCTCAGCTCCCATGCTCCCGCAGACCACTCCGGGTCAACGGCCTCAAGTCCTTCCGAAAATGGGCAATCCAATCAAACAATTGCTTTTAGTTCGACAGCTGTTTGCCTGTACAGCTTATTTATACTCGAGAATATACTGTGTGTTCTGTGTAGTTGCATTAATTAATTCCTTTTTTGATGCTGTGAGAAAACATCCACCTTGTAGGGAGGGGGGTTGTTTTGGCTCGTGCTCTGAAACACGACAACCATGGCGGGAGTGTGAACTGGCTGGTCACGTTGAACCCAGTCAAGGAAGCACAGAAAAAGAAACGGTCAGCTTCCTTCTTGGTCTTTCTTTTTAAAATTCCGTCTGGGATCACAGTACCTAGAGCTGGTGCACCCATTCGTGGCCTGTCTTCTCTACTCAGCTAAACCTCTCAGGAAATAACCCTCACAAACACACCAGGTGACACTGAAGATTAAACCTCATGGGGGATTAGGCAGTAGGCATACAGAAAGGCTTATCTTCCTGAGGTAAGGCAGTGACCAGGACAGTAGCCTATCCCATGACAAAGCAGACATAATGCTACTTAATCCACTGGGAAGGAGTGGGCAGTTAAATGGACTTTTTTTTATAAGATTACAGCAAAAGGCCAGGCAGTAGTGGTGTATGCCTTTCGTCCCAGCACTTGAGAGGCAGATCTCTGTGGATTTAAGGCCAGCCTGGTCTGCAGAGAGAGTTCCAGGACAGCCAAGACTCACTCCATAGAGAAACCATGTCTCAGAGAGAGAGAAAAAAAAAAATACAGAAAAAGGTAGCCCTCAGAAGGACTGGATGGAGTATGGTTGTCTGGCCTCCTTCAGCATGAGGGCTTTTCTGAGGTGATGCATAACACAGGCCCAGGGGGCTGGGTTGCTGGTTCCAATACCACTTCAATCCACCCTAAGATGCTACATGGTAGCTCTTGGCCATGTAGGAAAACTGCCTCCCCTCCCCTAGCCTGTTTCTTCATTCTAGAACATAAGCTGCCACACCACAGGGCTGTCCTACAGGTAAAATGACCTAGTTCATGTATAGGACACCTGGCAGCAGCATGCACCAAATCTTAGCTGGTCCAAGTGTGTGGACTGCTATGGAACCTAATGAGTCCTTGCGGTGGACTGGATGAGACCAGCCCACATAGATTCATGTATTTGAATGCTTGGTTGACCTAGTTTGTGGAAATGTTTGGGAAGGATTAGGAGGTGTGGCCTTGGTGGAAGAAGTGTGTCATTAGGATTAAATCCATACCACTCCCAGGTAGCCCTCTACCTCTCTCTGCCTCGTGGTGTCTCAAGATGGGAGCTCCCAACAGCGCCATGGCTGCCTGCCTGCTGCCATGATCCCCACCCTCCATGATGGTCATGGACTCACCTGATAGGTTCCCTCTAAGCTCTTTCTTCTATAGGAACCTGTCGTAGTCTTAGCACAGCAGTAGGAAAGGGACTGAGCCGATTCCCATCTGGCCTCCCTGCTTGGACTGGTCAGCCACACAGCTTTGCAGGAAAGGTCAAGTCTGCCCCAATTTAGAGTTCAGCAAGGAAGCTCAGGGAACCTCCACCACTGCCTGGTGGTGTGACCAGCCACTTGTCTGAGGGTGGAAGAGGGGGATGAGCTGCTCAGTTGTTTGTTTGTTTTAACTTTCATGAAGAATGGTGACATAGGATTTTCTCATTAAGTGTAAGATAGACTGTGAATATAACACATTAAATGACATTTTGCTTTCTTGATACAAGGTCTCATGTAGCCCAGGTTGTCCTCATTTTCAGTCTATTGCTGATGGTGACCTTGTCTCTATTTCCCAAGTGACAGCCACATACCCAGTTCCACTGTAGTTACTTTTGTGATGCTAGGGAACCGAACCCAGGGTGTCCTGCAGCGTGTCTCTTCCACTGAGCTACATTAACCTTTAAGCAGCTTGTGAGGCAGGTTCTGACTATGTTGCTCAGGCTGGCCATGAACTTGTGATCTTCCTGCTTCGGCATCCCAAGTGTTGAGATAACAGGTATGTTTCACTGTGCCTGGCTCGGAGAGTCATACCCAGAGCCTCAGGAATGCTAGGGAAGCCAGGCGGTGGTGGCGCACACCTTTAATCCCAGCACTTGGGAGGCAGAGGCAGGCGGATTTCTGAGTTAGAGGCCAGCCTGGTCTACAGAGTGAGTTCCAGGACAGTCAGGGCTATACAGAGAAACCCTGTCTCGAAAAAACAAAACAAAACAAAACAAAAAAAGGAATGCTAGGGAAATGCTATCTCTGAGCTATATCCCCAGGCTCTGATTCCATTGTATGTGTGGACATGCATACCACATTTTAGTGGAGGTCAGAGAATATTGTGGGAATTGGTTCTCTCCCTCTATCATGTGTGTCCTGGGGTATCAAACTCTAAGTTTGTTTATTTTTGTATCTTGTGTATGTGTGTTTTTCCCTGCATGTATATATGTGAACCATGTGCATGCCTAGTGGCCATGGAGGTCAGAAAAGAATGTCAGATTCCCTGAAACTGGAGTTACAGATAGTTGTGAGCTGCCATGTGGATGCTGGAAATCCAACCGAGGTCCACCACAAGAGCAACAAGTGCTCTTAACTGCTGAGCCATCTCTCTAGCTCCTATTCTTAATAGTTAAATGTTTTGTGTTATTGGGAAAAAACCAGTTTTCTGTAAACTTGAGTGCTGGTATTTGAGGTGCAGGTTACCACACTGGTGACTTCTTATCGACACTGACTAGTGTCAAACAAACTCTTATTAACACAGGCTCTCACCTTGGCCCTAACCCTGGTGAGATGACACTCTTCAAGACTTGATGGGCCATTAAACTAGTGCCACTTCTAACCAGAATGCTAAGTGTCACAGAATCCCACTTGCCACAGTAAACCACTCATGCTCCTGAAAATGTGCTCCTTACTGAGCAGCTTATGCCCTGGCAACAAAGCTTTCCCTGGGCTACCTTTGGTTTTTCATGTTAAGAGGTGTCAGGGTAGTGGCGTACAACACAGAGCATGTGAGAAAAAAGATGTTTTGTGCTGGATAGTTTTGTCAACTTGACTCATGTTAGAGTCTTCAGAGATGAGGGAATCTTAGTTGAGGAAATACCTCCGTAAGATTAGGCCGTAGACAAGCCTATAGGGCATTTTCTTAACCAGTGACTGATGGGAGAGGACCCAGCCCATTGTGGGTGGTGTCCCTAGCTTTATGAGAAAGCAGACTGAGCAAGCAGTGGAAACCAAGGCAGTGAGCAGCCCCCGCCGAGGCCTCTGCATTAGCTCCTGCCCTGCCTGCCTTCAGTGAGGAACAGGCTTGTGGAAGAAGCATGGCTTACACCTGGCCTGGTGGCCCACACCTTTAATCCCAGCCCTCTGCAGGTGGATCTCTGTGGGCCAGCCAGGGCTACATAGTGTGAGCCTGCCTTAAAACAAAACCCCAAAAAACCATCATGACTTCCCTCTTCTCCGTCCTTGCGCGGCTTGCCTGCCCTGTGTCTTCTCTGAAACTCTAATAAAACTGTCCTCCAGCTTTAAAAAAAAGGAAAGAAGAAAGCTGTGACTTCAGCAGTTTATTATTTGCACCCTCCCTGACCTGGTACAATTTAAAGTGTTTCTTCTGCTCTCAGTTGTCTCTGTCACTCTCTCGGTGGCTCCCAGACGCTCGTCTTTACTTTCGCCAGCGCTGCAGCTCTTGGGACAAACAGAGACAAATATGAGGACCAGGGAGGGTGTGTTTTACTGACTATTTCTATTTTTGACTTAGATAAATCATTTTTTAATATTTTTGTTTCATAAATTTAGAAATCTTCTTGGGGCTAAGAACATTTAGCTTCCATCTTTAGAGATATAAACAAAACAACAACAAAAAACAACAAAAAACCCCCAAAACTAAGACACCCAGGTCAGGTGTGTAACGCCAGCAGCACTCTAGGTCAAGACCGCCCCGGTTAGAGTGAGACCCTGTATCAGCACAAACACATCCTGTCTGCATGACTGCCATGAACAGCAGGAGCCAAGAGCTCTTCAGACGGGTCAGCTTGGGTCAGCTGGAGCAAGCGCTGTCCCTAGGGAGACAGGACTCTGCTTTTGTGCTTTTCATTTGTGTTTGGAGCCCGTATGTTATTAATGGCCCAATGCCTGATGCAATGCCTGTCTGTGGCAGGCTGCTCGGCATGCAGGGGTGTGCTGCAGGCTCACTGCTCGGCACGCAGGGGTGTGTTGCAGGCCCACTGCTCAGCATGCAGGGGTGTGTTGCAGGCCCACTGCTCGGCATGCAGGGGTGTGCTGCAGGCTCACTGTTCGGCATGCAGGGGTGTGCTGTAGGCTCACTCCTGTGTCGGTGGGTCATGGCCCTCCCTGAGTCTCCAGGCACAGCCTGAGCCAGTACGTTAGAGAGTTTTCATATGTGATAGCCTGGGCTCCTGCCACCTCTTAAATTATAGAAAAATACTAAACCTTTTTTGGGTAGTCTCCTATGAACTATGAGCTTTTTTCTTTTTAAACTCTAAGGGTCTTTCTTTTTTAAACATTAAGGGACTTATTAAATAGGAGTTTTGTCTGTATTGCATGTGTGTGCACTACATGCAAGCCTGGTGCCTGCAGAAGGCAGAAGAGGGTGTTCGATCTCCCGGCACTGGAGTTATGAATGTTTGTGAACTGCCATGAGGATGCTGGGAACTGAACTTGGATCCTGTGTAAGAGCAACAAGTGCTCTTAGTAACTGAGCCATCTCTCCAGCTCCAGACCTGTTTTTATATTACTTAAATGAACAAAAGTTATCTTGAATTATGAGAAAGGAAACTTGGGCATTTTCCTCCAGGCTAAGACTTTGTATGAGCTCAACCATAACTCTACAGGGGTCACGGTTTGGTTTTTGAAGGCAGGGGATCCATGTACTCCAAACTGGCTCTGAATTCTCTATCCTCCTGCCTCAATGTCTTGAATGAGGGGATTACAGGCATGCACTATCATATCTGGTTGAAGGAAGTCAGACTCGGGTTGGAGAGATGGCTCAGCAGTTAAAGCACTTGGTGACTCTTGCAGAGGTCCTGGCTGGGTTTCCAGCACATACAAGGCAGCTAAAAACTAACTCTGTTCCGGAGGATCTGATCCTCTCTTCTGGCCCCCATGGACTGGAGGCACGTATTTGGTATACAGACATACATGCAGGCAAAACACTCAAACACATATAAAAGAAAAAATAATGAATTAAAAAACTTAAAAGTAGCCAGACTCTAGCCAGGAGTGGTGGCATATGCCTGGCATGCTAGCTTATAGGCTGAGGAAGGAGTGAGAGCCCAGGGCCAGAGGCCAGGGCAGGAACGCTGAGTGTAGGTCTAGCCTGGCCTGCATAGGGAGACTCAGTGATGAAGAGGATGAAGCTGCTGTGTTGTAAGCACACGGACTGTTCTGTTTCTCCTGCCTTCTTTTATAGCATAAAGCCCTTCCTTCTGTTCCACTATGAAAAAGAGGTTCTCAGGCACCAAGGGGACCCCTTCCTCCTAGCAGGGCATAGTTTAAAGCAGGGAAAAACAAACAAACCCAAGTCCTACAGTCCACCGACACCACTATTGGACAGTAAGAACAGTCATGATGTACGTCAGATCTTGCGAAGACCTTTCATGGACGCCACAGAGGCCCCAGTGACAGCCGACCATCAGGCTTCTAGACACTACCTCCAGAGCCCAAGGGGAGGCGACTAGTCACTAAAGCTACTGCTTACGAGGCTTACTCAGATGCTTGAAGCTCCAGCTGCAGCACAGCACAAAGTAGCCAGCAAAGAGCATTGTGAGGCCACCGACACCACTCTTCTTTATGGTGGTGTTGCACTGCACCCAGCCTGTTCAAACAGAGGCAAGGCACATGGTTAGTGGCTGGGCTGGGGCCCAGTATATTCAATTGCCCTGCTAGCTTGGGCAGTGAATTCTAACTCACGGAACTTAAGAGTGCTCTATTCAAAGTATATATACATTTATACATTTCCATAGACAACAGGGCTAAGCCGTGGAGGACTTGACTAAGTTCAGATCATTGGTTCCCACAGTGGGAGCTGGGTTAAACTCGAGTGATACAGAGGAATATACTTGGTTAACTGTTGCCTTCACTCATCACTGTGGGGAGGGAAGGAGGGAGGGCTGGGGACGGGTGGCAGGGTGAGAGAGGGAGGGCTGGGGACGGGTGGCAGGGTGAGAGAGGGAGGGCTGGGGACGGGTGGCAGGGTGAGAGAGGGAGGGCTGGGGACGGGTGGCAGGGTGAGAGAGGGAGGGCTGGGGACGGGTGGCAGGGTGGGTGTTAAGAAGTGGAAGCCACATAATAACAGGGGCTGCTGCTCTGCCAGCTCTGGGTTCTGCCGAAACGGAACCAGACAGAATGAGAGTCGCTCCTCTTTGTCTCCGCTTTGGTTAACCAGCCTACGGCTGAGAAACGTCTCCACAGGCCTGGGGCCAGCGAGAGAACCAAGAGCCAATAACGCCGTTCTCACCTTTGTGCACAGCTCCCAAGAGTCTCATTAGAGGGAGGCTGGAAGTTGTAAGCGCCAGGGGTTCCAGACTCCTGCTATCAGCCGAACTCCGTCCCCACCAAGGAACTACGGTTCCAAACAGAAGTCACTGTGACAGTTGATCTAGAATCATCCCTTCCCCCAGCCAGCATGCGGTCACACGTCCTTCTGACTAGGCCTCAGGAAAAGCATGACTAACACTGGATCAACGAGCACCTCACCGGGCTGCAGTTAAAATACACACAGAAGTACGGTCCGCCTCGGGCCAAAGCTCTTATTGACCGAGCGAGGCCTTGCACTGTGGTCACAGCTCTGCCTGCCCCTGTGTGTGCTCATGCCTGGCTAACCCTTGTTTTATTATCTGCTGTGAACTTAGGGAGAAGCATGACTTTACTACAGGTTGAAAACCCTGAAATTCGTGGGCCAAAGAGTTTAGATTCTGGACTGAAAATAAATCTGGACCATCTACATATATGTAATCTTGGACCCCAAACCCAGAACCAAATACAGAACCTCTCTGTTCTCTCCATCCCTATCCCATTGTCGCCTGAGCCCAGGATCTTACAGATGCTAGAAACACACGGCTGCATGCCCTCACCACTAAGCTGCATCCACAGTCCCCCACATCAGTTTTCTTTCACAGGAGTGTGTCAGATGAACCCTGCCAACATATTCTGAAGACTGTCTGTCTGAAAGCATGCCTGTTCTGACTGCGGCCCACCCACCAGAGGTGCTGGGCTTCCTGGGGCTGCTGAGACCCATGTCAGCATTGGAGATGCTGCCTTCTGGAGCACTGTGGTTTTGAGCCTGGGGATGATCCACACACACTGGAAATAACTGCTTCCCTCTACAGGCATCTTCATTCTAGCTTTATTCACTATGAATGCTCTGAGACCCCACTGCAGGTCTCCTTCGAACCTTCCTATTTCTTCTGATGCATGATAACAAATGGAGTCAGAAAATGAGGCACATGATTTCTTTTCCTCGGGTTTCTCCATGTTCAAGCCAGACAGCTCATCTTTACTGCCCAGGGTTTTCTGGTCTTTTTTGGTTTGTCAGACATAGGATAAATGAAGACAGATGGGGTTAGCAGGTGTGGTAAAAGCTGCTGTGAATATAAATATGCTCAAATGATCATATTATATAACAATGGAAAAACAGCACATTGGGGCATGGACAGAGGGCTCAGGAGTTAAGAGCACTCGATACTCTTGCAGAGGGTTCAGGTTTGGTTCCCAAAACACATGTGGTTCCTAGGGATTGGACACCTCTTTCGGTTTCCATGGGCAACTGCATGCACTGATGCACACAGTACATCAACTCCCATGTACACACACTTACATTAAACAAACAAACAAAACCTTCCTAGCTAGGTGTGGTAGCACAGTCCTTTAATCCTAGCACTTGGGAAGCTGAGGCAGAGGGAATCTCTGTGAGTTCAAGGCCAGCCTGGTCTTCAAAGCAAGTTCAGGACAGTCAGGGCTGGTTGCACTGAGAAGTCCTATCTTGAAAAACACAATAAAACAAAAATCTTAAAAACTAAACCAACCAACCAACCAAAAAAAAAAAAAAAAACCCAAACCCCATTGGCTTCTAATGAACCACACAGTACATACTCATGCAGGGTCAAAGTCTCAAACGGTGGAGAGCTGGCTGCAGTGGTTAAGGCTGTATACTGACCACTCTTCCAGAGGACCTGGGTTCAGTACCCAGCACCCGCATCCAGCAGCTTTCAACCGCCTCTAACTCCAGCACCAAGGACCTGATGCCCTCTTCTGGCCTCCACAGGCACTGCACCTTCTACATCTCTCCAATACTTACACCCTAATTCACATACTTGAAATTAAGTTGGTTTTGTTTGTTTGTTTTTTAAAGTCAAACCACAAAACTTGAAGATGGAGCTCACCTCAAAACACAAAGTGTAGCCTCAAGAAAACTGCCACCTTGGGCCTTTCTTCCCTATCTGCCACTCAGAAACACTAGACTCATCCCATATAGTCTTATCCATAGGATTTATTTCCTTCCTGCCTTCCCACCTTCCCTCCTTCCTTCCTTCCTTTTCCCCCAAGACTATGTAGCACTGGCTATTCTGAAACTCCTTCTGTAGATTAGGCTGGCCCTGAACTCAAAGATCCACCTGCCTAGGAGGGCACCAGCATGACCAGCTTACCCACTAAATTCCTATTATGACTCTTCCCAGTATAGAAAGTCAACTGTTATCTGGACTGGCAGCCTGTCCCAGTCTAACCTTCAACTATCAATGGAGGAGAGGGAGAAGGAACATTAAAATTGACTCTGGGTCAAGGATTCTCTTCCATCAAACAAGTCAAATGTGGGGTAGACTGTGTAGAGAACTAGTTACCTGAAGCAAAGGGATGAATTCTGACCCTTACTTCAAAGGCAGAGCATTCTGGAAGGGCAGGGTGACCCTTGAAAATATGTTCACTTACCTTTTGAGATGGTCTTGCCCTGCAAAGTGGCAAAAGGAGGCATCTGAGCTGCTGAGTTCCAAGGCTGAGGCCTCCTTGGCAACACCCCTAGTCCAACATAAGCAGGATAGAGTTCTGGAAACCACTCCAGTCCCACGGATCTGGGAGGAGCCTCTGAGGTAGCAGCAGCAACATGACTGACAAAGTTTTTAGGAACAGGATATTGAGCTGGGTATGACACTAAGCAGTGCCCTGCCTGGGCTGTGTGAGGTTGGCAGAAAGATGTGGGTTCCAGAACACCCCTTTCACTTCCCACTGAGAGGGTTATGGCAGGGACTTGACTTTGGCCACAGAACTGGGCTTTCTCTTCTAGAGTAGACGTTACAGCCAGAGAGCAGAGGCTCTGATTCCCTGACCCTGACACAGAGAGAAGGTTACTCAAAGCTCCCTGTGGTGGCGTGAACACATTCCTAAGTTCAAGGGCGGCCTGTGGCTTTGCCTCTGTAGCTGTAATGGGGTCCTTACCACTGTGGCCCAAGCCAGCCCCTTCCTGTACTGTGACAGAAATCCTGTTCCAGTATTTCCCTTGCTGTGGCTCAACTCCATCCCAAGGCCAAGCTCCTGATGCTCTCTGACCTGTGCTTTACCCAGCAGGCCAGTGTGAAGGCCCGAGAGGAGTGATTCTGACTTCTGGGTCCCGGTGTTACCAGGGTGGGGAGATATTCCCGAGAGGTGGCCTCCATCTTGGGAACCTTTGTCCCTGCTCAACACTGACGGTGCTGCGCTCTGAACCCCATGGCTGCCATTCCTTGGAGAATGACAATCACCAACAGGCACACCTAAGAATTTTACCCGAAACTTCTGTCTTTGGGGATCAACTGTGTCCGATTTGAGCCTGGCAGAGATGGCTGGTTTAGCATGAGGCTGAGCTGATGGATATTTTCTATCTTGATTAGTAAAAAAAGGTTCCATTGAGCTGACCAGCGAAGGTGCTTCTGTTTCTGAGGGACAACATGGACTTCCCTTGGACTCAGACACATCTCGCGTAAGTTCGCTCTTGGGAGAAGTGGCATCTGACGCACGAGACTGAGGGGTCCTGGCTCTCTGCAGAGTCACCTCCGGCTCGGCGTGTCTGAGTGCTCGGAAGGAGAGCTGGTTTTGATCTTTGGTTGCTCCTTCTGCTTTTGTAGCGCACGCGTTTTCCAAGACACCCTCCGGAATCGGAGAGGCTGCAGCTGTCCGCTCTGCTCGGCTGGTTTCCACTTTCACAGTTCTTTTCGAACCTTCTAGCGCTAGCTCCTTCCCTTTAGCTCTGGTTAAGTCTCTGGTAGGCCTCTTCTCTTTTTGAGCAAGTGCAGCTGGCTTGGACTGAGAAACTTTTTGATCAGAAGATATGGATGGTCCCATCATTTTACAGTGAGGCAAGTGGGTTTTTAATCGTTTAAACGGCTTCTTACAATAAGGACACACCTCCATCCGGGGCTCGGATCCACTCATGCTCTTCCTGGAAGGTAAAGGTGAGAGATGATGAGCAATACAGAGAAACCATCAACAGCTGATGGATGGATTTTTAACTTATTTTGTTTGCTCTTCTTAAGATAAGCTTTCATGGGTAGCCCAGGCTGGCCTCAAATTCACTATGTAGTCTTGTCTACATAGTGAGTTCCAATACAGCCAGAGCTACATATTGAGACCACCCCCCACCCCCAAAAAAGCAGTAACAACCCAAAACAATAACAAAAAACAAAGCGACACAAAAACCAAAAAGACTTAACATCTAGTAAGTTAAGGCTTAGTCCGAGGAAATGACAGCCAGAAATTGACTTTGTTATTTATGTCAAGTGGAGGCTACATGAGTTTAATCAAATTGTTAAACAACAACGACAAAACAACCTTAAACATTAAGGAAAAAAAAGAAAGAAAGAAAAAGACCCACTTAGGCCCTTTAAAAGCACTTAGGAACACCTATCGCTGTTATGGAAGACCTGGGTTCTGTTCCTGCCATCCACATTGGGCAGTTCGTAACAGGATGAAGAGAAGAGAAAAGCAGGAAGGATGTGACTGCTCCTATGAGTGGTAGCAGGAAAAGTCTGTTGTAGATAAACGGGAGAGCATAACCAGAGGCAAAGACATCTGCGAGAGTCCAGAGTGGACATGAGCCTGCAGCTGGGCCTTATGAGAAGAGTAGGGGAGGGCAAGGGAGAGGCACAGGAGTAAAAGGTAGACAAAAGGGCCTGGCAACCAAAATGGCTGGATCATATGGGGAAGGGCAGCTGCGGGGTATGCCAGCCATACCTTGTAACTGATAGGGAATGAGGGATGCTGGGAGGATCAGGAGGCCAGGTCCATTATGACACGTTAAATAGGCAGCATTTGCTTGTCCTGGGTTTGAGACCTAACAATAACTATCTGTAACTCTCCTTTTGGGGGAATCTGGTGACCTCTGACCCCGGGCAACTGTGTGCACATATAACACACTCATGCAGGCACACAGACATGTAAAAAAGTGAAAGGGGTCCACCAGGTGGGCATTCCTGCCCAGAGCCCTTCCCACTCTTCAGGAATTCCTTAATAAGTCACATTCACTCTTCTTGACCCTGTCCTTTAAGGATGGAATGAGGAAGGGTAACATCCAGGGGGTGCAGAAACCGGTTAGAACAGTTTCTACAATTACACAAGCAGGGTCCACTGGGGTGTAAGGACTCAGGAGAACTCTATCAGCTGGAGATGCGCCTCAGAAGGTTGAGTGTTTGCCTGGCAAGCATGAAGCCCTGGGTTCCATCCCTAGCACAGCATAAAACCTGATACTGTGGTAGAAATTCACAATTCCAGCACCCAGAATTAGAGACAGGATGGCCAGGTCAAGAGACTAGCCTGAGATTCATGAGATCCTGTCTCCAAAAAAAATAAATAAAGGGAGGAGGGTTTCCTCTAATTCAGGAGAAATTAATCTGAATCTCTGCTCATATTAATATAGCAGCACGCATATATATAAAAATAATGAGCAGATGGATATGATCCCCAATTTTTAAGTTATAAATTATAATATAATTATTGTATACGTATAATATTGTACATTATCAATCAGTTTAGAAATTTTGATAAATATATATCATGTAAAAATACTTTCAAAAGTTACATTCCACACCGTCTATTTCTTGTTATTCTCTCCAGCTGGGAAAGGAGGCTGTTGAGTTACAAAGCTCGACTGTGAGTTACCACTGCTTCTTCAAAATCCCAAAGGCCAAGAAACATATCTGTCCTGGGCATGGCTACATTCTCAAAATCTAGTATCACAAAGCATACTGTGTACCCCTGCGTGCTCTGAGGAAGCTGAGGTAGGTTAATGTCAGCCTGGGCTACACAGGGAGATTGTCTCTCAAACAATCAACACACACAGACAGACCTCTAACACTGAAGCTGGTGTAAGACATTTGTTGAATGAATAAACATGTATAACTACGTAATGCCGTGACGAAAATAGCTCCTGGCCAGTAAACAGATAAAAAAAAAAACCAAAAAAGTCTGAAATCACTTCACAAAATAAATATCCATTTATTAAAGCAACCAGCACTTTATCGTTCATGAAATGCAAACCCAAACTGATTTCCACTGGGTGCAGTGACTCTTCTGTTAGTGAGAACACACTGACACACTGAAGGAAGTGATGGACTGTTTTGCAAAAATGCACATGACAAAGCCAATACCTGGGCTTTCCAGTTTTAACAGTGCACTTTTCTAGACTGTTTTTTAGATGATAAGGTCTCACTTGGTAGCCTTGTCTGCCCCAGAACTCTCACTAGGTAGACTAGGATGGCCTTGAACTCACATTCTGCCTCCTGAGTAGTGGGATTAGAAGTTGTGCAACTGCCGGGCGTTGGTGGCGCACGCCTTTAATCCCAGCACTTGGGAGGCAGAGGCAGGAGGATTTCTGAGTTCGAGGCCAGCCTCGTCTACAGAGTGAGTTCCAGGACAGCCAGAACTACACAGAGAAACCCTGTCTCGAAAAACCAAAAAAAAAAAAAAAAAAAAAAAAAAAAAAAAAGTTGTGCACTATGCTAGGCCCTGCGCCCTACACCTTAACAAGGGTTTCGTTTTCCTGCCCGACCTCTTGTCTACTCTCCTAAAGACCCCCATGACTGTGGATCACTGTTGACGTGTTTGGCAGAAACTTTGAACATCAGTTTATGTAAGACAATCAGAGATAAGTGGGGGGTGCTGATACAAGAATGTGACCAAGTACTGAGTCCTATACAAATAATTGGATTATGCTCTTGGCAGATAATCGGGAATGCGTCTGAACACCAAAATTAAGACTTTCCCAAGTCTCTTGGGCCCAGATTACATCTATTCTGGTGGTGGTGAAATCAATCTTTAATATCGGAGACAAGGTCTCAAGTAGCCCAGGCTGGCTTCGAACTTGTTACACAGTCGAGGATGTCTTTGACCTCCTGGTCTTCCAGCCTCACCTCCCAAGAACTGGGATGACAGGTGAGCGCCACTCAAGGAGGACAGGGACCTCGAGAGCAGGGCCGCTCACCTCGCCTCGAGCGAGCTCTGTTCTCCTGTTCTCACCGCCGGGTTCCCACGCCAGTCTGTCTCCCCCACACCTTTCAGTCCGGCCACTTCCAGCAGGTGGGCGTGGCGGTTCCCGGTCCGGGCAGGAACTCCGTTATCCCGTTCACCTGTTCCGCACTTCTCTCTTGACCTGTAACAAAGGTCGCGGAAAATAGCCCAGCCCTTAGATACTCCACTGAACGGGCTCCGCACCGTTCGGAGAGAGAATTGAAGTTCTACGCAACAGTCTCTTAGAACCCGGAGCCCACCAACACCTTCCCAACCATCAGACCCTGAGCCTGTGGCCGTCCGCGTCAGTGCCTGATGGATCTCGGCCGGTTATTTTTAAAATTTTCACCTCAGAGAGTCTTAACGCAGATACAAGTATCAATTATTGTCAAACAATTTAATTTATCTAAAATCCGACTTGACGTTTACGGCGTGTCGCCCTTTGTTTTTGAACAGGCGCATGCCTCGGATACCTAAACGGGGGTCCTGGAAGTTCCCGGTCGGTCCTCCCTCCAGGACCCCCTTCTTCCTGCGTGCGGGGTTCTGGTAAGCGCGGCCGGCGTCCCGCCTCTGCGCAGCCGCAGGAGGACAGTACCACAGCGCCTGCGACATGGGGAGGCGCAGAAACACCGGAAGTAGCTGTGGTACGGGTGGGACTGAGGGGTACTCACCGCCCGCAGCCTCCACTCGCGCGGCACTCAGAGCTCAGGCCCGTGGGGGTGGGCGTGGCGGTCGCCGGAACACAACTCCGACTGTTCGCTGTCGGCGCGGGGCGGCGCCGCGTCGCTCGCCATCACCAGCTGCCATGAGCGAGCGCCTCCGCCCCAGGTGAGAGAAGAAGGGAACCCACTTTCTCTGCGGCCCCCTCGGCCGAGGATGCGCGCCATGGAGCCGAGGGGCGCACGAAGCCGGGGTGGTGCTTGGCTCTTGTCCGCGCTGCTCTGCGGTCGGAGGAGGCGGGGAGAAGGTTGCGCGGCCTCTGACACCTGGACCCTGTGGGTAGCCAGAGAGGTGACTCTCTGGAATCCAGGGCTACCCCTTCTCCGTCTTTTTCTTGTTTTCTTCGTCTTCTGCCCTTTCCACTTTGGAATGAGGTTTGTTCGGTCCTACGAGACAGACGGTGGTCCTTCCTAAATGTAGGCGGGCGGTGGTGGTGGCGGGGGATGGGAGGCATAGCCGATCTTGAAGAGACAGCCCCTTGAGGCGCCTCTTGAGAGGGGACGGGAGGCTTCGGGGGCGGGGAGCTGCCGGCGCCCCAAGGTCAGGAGAAAGGCGGGGGTTGGGCTTAACCCTGCAGCTGGGAGGGCTTAGGGCAGACCGCAGCGCTGTGTCCTCGGCTGTTGGAAACCCCGAAGGACGGATGGACCCGGGTGGGTGGTGACCCACTCTCGGTTGTGGCATTAACAGGCAGGATTCTAAACAGTTTGGATGAGGAGCCGTTTGCCTGTGAGCCGGGAATGGCTACCATTGCGGGTTATTCTCTTTACCCTCTCCATGGAGCCTGGCGGAGGCCCTAGGCGGCCCCTGGGGCTTTAAGCCCGAGCCAGAAGAAGTTTCTTTTCTTCTTATTTTCAGTCTTCGAGAAGGTGGGAAGAAGTTAAGTTGGGACTCCTTACCTCAGAATGAAGAAGGCCTTCTTTATTAAGTCTCCTAATATATGATGCTTGTCGACCTATGTACATCACTAAGTTGTACTTCATTTTTCTGGTGGAGAACATAAAACAGACTTAGACTCGTTTATTTATCTAAGCCTATCCAGGTTTACGGCTGTATTCCGTAGTAGTCTCAGGCTTAAATAAAGTGGGCCATACGCTTGCTTTTTTATCTTCTCTCATAAATGATTTTATTTATTTTATGTGTATGAGTGTTTTACCTGTGTATATGTATGTATACCGTGGCATGCGTGTCTGGTGTACACGGAGGCCCCAGGAAGGCTGGGAACAAAACCCCAATCCCCTGTAGGACCAACAGGGGTTCTCAATGGCTGGGGCATCTCCCCAGCCCTGGATCTTATCCTTGCATTCTTTGGTTGTGAATGTAATCATTGTTTTGCAAGGCTTCTCCTTGAAATAGTTATCTCATGGGATTGGGGTTCCCCGACATTCTGAGATGATTCCATGATCCAGTAGTGAAAATGTTGAGGTCCCTACGCTGAATTGAGTTACTGATTTTGGTTCTGTAGTAATAGAGGTAGAAAGCCTGTACTTGTGTCAAAAAGATGATCAAACTAAATTGGAAATTAGAAGATACTTCCCAAATTATAATCTGGTCTGTGGCATTAATGTAGTACCAAAAGGTTTAATCTTACTGATTGTGCAGACAGAATGAAGCCATAATCTTGCCAATTATTAAAAACCATTGAAAGGTTTGTTAGGTCAAGTTGGAATTATGGCCCAGTTACAGTCATACCATTAGAGTTAGGGTTGTGATCTTTAGATGCAGTAAGCCTGAGCTGACTGCCATCTTTTAGATTCTCTTGGAATGCCTCCCTCATATGACAGCCCTCAGCATTTTCTGTCACTAACAGATTTTTTGTTTTTAAATCTATTGCTGCAGACAAGTAGTCTGAGTTTGTACTGATTGTAGATTCTTTTTATCTAATATACTTAAAGGAATCCTAGTGTGTTTATATCTTCTGGTGATTTCTTTAAAAGAATCCAATTGTCGAGGACAGACCATTCTTTTCTTGCTTTTTTTTTTCTCCCTTTCTCTTCACCAGTGAGCTATCTTGGCCCCCTCTGGTGTCAGACTTTCACAGGGGACTTAGAGCACTGTAGAAGGGTAGGTGTGTGGGAAGGAAGTCTGCCTTATCACAGATCCCAAGTGTCTATGTATGAATTGGGAGAGAGACACCTATAGTAAGAAGCATTTGAGATAGAGTATGGTTGTACTTGTCTTTAATTCCAGCCCTCAAGAGGCAGATGATCCCTGAGTTTGTGGCCAACTTGTTTTGTAGAGCCAGTTCCAGCCCAGCCAGGCTACGTAGTGAGACCTTTTATAATAAAATAAATTGAGGCCAGGCAGTGATGGTGAACGCCTTTAATCCCAGCACTTGGGAGGCAGAGGCAGGTGGATTTCTGAGTTGGAGGCCAGCCTGGTCTACAGAGTGAGTTCCAGGACAGTCAGAGCTACACAGAGAAACCCTGTCTCCAAAAACCAAAAAAAGAAAAAAAGAAAAAAAAAAAAAAGAATTGAAAACCAGTTGCTGTACTTTATGATGGAATCTGCCTGAGGTTCTTGAAGAGGACCAGGAAGATAAGACAGAAGTGAGATATGAAAAGTGATAGAGCCGGGCGTTGGTGGTGTACGCCTTTAATCCCAGCACTTGGGAGGCAGAGGCAGGCGGATTTCTGAGTTTGAGGCCAGCCTGATCTACAGCGTGAGTTCCAGGACAGCCAGGACTACACAGAGAAACCCTGTCTCGAAAAACAAACAAACAAACAAAAACAAAAAAACAAAAAAAAAGAAGAGTGATGGAGTCAGCCATCCAGGGGTAACAGATGCCCAGCAATTGTTTTTCCCTAAGTGGGAAGGAGGTACATGGAAAAACAGTGAACTGACTGTAAACTAGTGATCATGTCAGGTATCAGTAAGGGTATTGAAAGCTGAGTGTTGCTAGGGAGCCATCTAATAATAAAAACCAAGAACAACATAGAGACTAGGTAGAGCTCATTCATAACTCATTACTACCCAGAGGAGAGAACAGCTCACAGGTCAGAGAGGTGGTGCTTGTACACTGAGAAACTGACACATCTTTGGACTTTTCCAGAGGTAGATGAGAACTGTACAACAGCCCAGTGCTCTTCTTGTTCCTGGGAGGAAACATGCCTGTTACAGATGAGGAGATGCCAATTTTGGTCAGCGTCATAAAGTTTGGTTGGAGTGACTCAGCAGCCCCAAGCATAACCAGCTGTTGCCATGCTGATAAGCTAAAAGCTGAGGCGCCAGTGTGCTGCCACTGTGAGTTTCTCTCCCAGCAGACATTGCCTTAGCAATGCAGCACATCCTCACGTAAAACGCCTGCATTGGGATGAAGGAGAAACTTCTTAGTTCAAATTTATATACTAAGTTATTGATTTGTTTGTGTAATTATTTATTTTTTGAGACAGAGTCTCACTATGTAACCCTGGCTGTTTTGGAGCTCTCTGTTATAGACTAAGCTGGACTTAAACTCACAGAGATCTGTTTGCTTCTGTCTCCTGAATGCTGGCATCAAAGGTATGCCCTTGTTTAGATTTATAATAGGGTACTCACTTAATAGTTATTAAGACTTGATGTGTCTAGTGCTGTAACTCAATAGAGCCCTTAGGACCTACCAAATACAAGGCCTTGGGTTCAATCCAAGCACCACAGAGAAAACAAGACACACTCAAAAAAAAAAAAAAACTGTCAAAATAAAAACGTGGTATTTGTCTTGTTTTTAATTTGCAAGTAGTTGAAGAATACTGTGCTGGTTTTCTGGGAGAGAGTTAAGAAGCAGAAGGAGATTCTTACTTTATTGCTATATGGGATAAACTGTGTAGTCTCCAGCTAGTCACAACTCTTGGGCCAGGAAAAACACCAATAAAATAAAAATAAACTATTTAAGGGGGGTCTGCTTTCCTCAACTCATTGACTTTTCTGTGCCTGACTTAAACACACAGATTCCCTCCCTCCAGCCGTCCCGTTATATTCTAACCCATAGAATATAAACTCATTCTTAAGAGTTGGATGTTTCCAGTCTTCAGGGTACAAGTTCTTGAGCCAGAGTGGTGAGTTTGGCTTCTAATCATAATTTTGGTTAGTGACTTGTTGCACACAGAAAGCTGCTGACTGTATGAGACCCATTTTTCTGGAATATGTGTGTGTGTGTGTGTGTATGTGTATGTGCACACACACAGGTATAAATAAATTCTCTAGCTTTTTGCTTCTTTTTTGTTGTTGTTGTGTATTTTTTGTTTGATTGGTTTTGGTTTTTCGAGATGGTTTTTGGTTTTTTGTTTTGTTTTTTGTTTTTGTAACTGTGTCTGTGTGTGGTCTTAGCTGTCCTGGAACTTGATATGTAGACCAGATAGACTTCAAACTCCTGTCTCTGCCTCCTAAGTGTACATACAGATTGAAGGTGACTGTCCCTTCAGGCCCAGTATTGCCTTTTATCTCTTTCTTGGAAGCATATTCTCTGTAATTGATAAGCCCTTTGGATGTATGGAACTTGGCAGTGCTGCCCAACAGAACTGCTGTTTACTAAGTAAAGAATTTTTTGCTAAAACAACATTTTGATAATTAAAAAAAATTTTTTCTCACTCAGTTATCAGTTCAGTTATGTAAAAGAGCTGATGGCTGCAGTAACGGCCCCAGCAGTTAAGAATGCTTAACTGCCCTTGCAGAGGACCTAGGTTCAGTTTCCAGCACCAACATGGTGACTGTCTGTAACTCCAGCTCCAAGGGAACCATTGGTCTCTGACACCATGGACATGTAGGCAAAGCACTCACAAACATAAAATAAATTCTAAAGAAGGTTAACCAGATAGAGCTGATACCATAATCTATCCCAGAGTAAAGAACTGTGGACCTACAGAATCTTTGAAGTTTTGTTCTTGGCTGAACTTCTTTTTCCTAGGGTTTAAAAGCAGTCATTTGTTTTTGTATTTTGTTAGTTTTATATTTTTTTGTTTAAAGTAAAATAATTTAGGATTGGCATTGTTCACATGACAGGTATTTTTCTCAGTATATAAAATCCAAAATATCCTTACCTACTGGGCGTGATGATACACACCTTTAATCCCAGTACTTGGGAAGTAGAGGCAGGTGGATCTCTCATGGTGGCCAGGGCTACATAGTGAGTTCTAGTACAGCCAGGGCTACATAGATCCTATAGCAAAAAAGAAAGAAAAAAAATCCCTCTACAGTTTGTTTTGCAGCATTTTAAATAATAAATTTACAATAGTTAGCCATTTTTCTTCAGTGAAATAGACGTTTCTTTCTGTGGTCTCTGATCAGTTTCACTGCTGGTTTTTAAAATATATTTAATTATTGTGTGTGTGTCAGAGAGCAACTTCTGAGAGTCAGTTTTCTTCTCCCACCACGTGGAACCTGAGTTGGAACCCAGGTTGGCAGTAAGCACCTTTACCTGCTGAGCCATCTCACCAGCCTCTGGGTGAATTTTTAAGTAGCTGTAACCCCAGCAGTTGGTTGCTTTCTGGGCAGCCTCTATAGCAGTACGGCTACAGTTTCATCAGCCTTGAAGCGGAGAACTGGAGACTCGGGTGTATGAAGTCATTCTGGATTTTCAGTCTGCAGCATGCCCATGAGTTTAGTACTACGAATAGGCTGCATTGCTTGAATAAAAGCAAACAGCTGTTCACCTAACATTTGCCTTTACTGTTAGAGGGCTAGGTGCTGCATGGAAACAGAGGACCTGTGCTTTAACAGCAGGCTTTTATGTGGTAACTGGTTGTGCGTGAGGATGTTGGGGATTGTGGCTTCCACATTATATTTATGCTGGGCATGGTGAAGAGTGGAGTGGCTACAGCAGCAGTAGCTGCAGGACTGCAGCCAGTCTCTTGTGAATGTACTTAACGAATTGGGTTGGCACGGCAGCCTGTGAGGAAGCTGATCTCAGTACTGGAGGGTGGTGTAGGAGCAGCTAGGAGCTAGCCTTAGGCACATTTTGTGATGGGTGAGGCCTGGCACCCTGAGTGGTGCAGTGAGTACTTGGTCTTACTTGAGCAATTTGACCTAGAGGTAGTGGGCAGCATGGCTGAGTTGAGCTAGCTGTGTGAGTAGCCTGAAGGAGGTGCTGGCATAGCTCGTACATTTGCCATTCTCTGCATATGCCGGTAGTGAGGTGAGCATGCAACTCTGTTGAGCCAAAGCTATATATGGTCACTTCAGTTGAGCTTCTGCAGTGAAGAGATTCAGCATAATTTTATGAGGTCTCACTCTGTGTCTGAAACTTAGTGTTGCTTTGGGTGGTCTCAAATATGTAGTTAATCTCCTGCCTCAGCTTCTTGGCTTGCTGGGATTGTAGGTCTAGCCACTATGCCTGGCAGTATCTGGATTTTTTATTTTTAAATTAATTAATTTTGCTTTTTTGAGACAGCCTTACCCTTGCTTGCCTGGAACTTACTCTACAGAACAGGCCTTGAACTTGCAGTGATCCCCTTGCCTGTGCTTCCTGAGTGCTGGGATTAGAAATGCAATCCATCATGCCCAGCAGGATGAGGATTTTAAATTTTGGCTTACTTAAATTTAAGTGGCCACATTATTAGTGACTGCCATATTGGGCAGGGTATTCCAGGCAGTTTGTTTTAGAGCTAGCTATTCCTCCTTTTATTTATTCCTATTTTCTACTTTGAGATTAAAATTCCTTCTGTTGCCCCTAATTCTTGTAGATAAGCTAAATAAGCACTCTGTCATATTGAGAGCGCACGCTGGAGAGAGATGTGATTTATTTTCCTCCTTTAACCGACAGTTTTACCCAGCATGCACTGATGCTGCAGTGCTGTGGGGTAGCCTGAGCTTTTCCAGTGATAGCTCAGAAAAGTAATAGATACCCAACTTCCCATCCTGCCACCAAGCAGACATTAGAACCTCTCACCAGCCTGTGTGCTCCTGTGCCATGCCGTCTTGCGTGTATTTTAGGGCACTGCTCTGTGGGACTAGGAGTAGAGTGGGGATTTGGAATTATAATTTCTGGGGACATGGCTAGCAGAAACTGAGTTGGGAAGCTTCCTCGTTATCCTCCTCCTGTTACTCTGTCCCCAGCAGGTGTTTGGAAACCAGCCTTTCTCTGTTAGGCTTGGCCTGACTGGCCAGCTCTGCTTGGTGCCCAGTGTTGGTATACTTACTATTTTTCCTATTGGGATATTGTGGTGGATTGATTATTTGGGAAAAAGGGTACATTTTTGTATGTTGTCATAGTTTATAATTGAAATGTCTGCAAGTTTCATAGCTGGTTATTTTTTCCTCTTTGTTTTTAAATTTCAGAAAAAGGAGAAGAAATGGCAATGATGATGACAACCACCCTCCTCCCCAGACCAAAAGGAGCAGTAAGAACCCCATCTTCCAGGACTCCTGGGACACAGAGGTAGGCAGAGTGGCCACAGGCACAGCCACATGACCCGGTCTCTATTGCATAGTTGGAGCTTATTTGTTCAAAGAATACCTCTCCTTCCTTGATAGTGGCAGCTTCCACTTTACTTGCTTACTTACTAGTCTCGTTATTTTGAAGCAGACTTTTGATGTACAGTACTACCTGGCCTGGAACTCAGTCTGTAAACCTGGTTTGCCTCAAGTTTATGGCTGTTCTCTCTCCTTATTGCTGGGTTGCGGCTAAGTGCTGTCACAGTAGGCCGTTAATTCCTCTTTTCAATCAAAGCCTCTTTGAAGAAGGTAGGCACTGTCCTGCCAGGCAAGCATCACGTACATGTTGGTTTATACACACACACACACACACACACACACACACACACACTCACTCTCTTACAATAGTTTCATGGACTTGGAAACCTATCTTTGAATCCTTTAATTTTACATTTGCACCACTGGCCCATTTCCTTATGGTTTATAAAGTATGATTGTCCCCAAAGGAGACATTTTGTTGCTTGTATTCAGTAGCAGTTCTAGGCAGCAGTGTGTGTACAGCATGTGTGCACAGATTCCTTTTAAAGGGATTTTAATCTTCAGTGTGATCTCGAACATGTTCTTCCTAGGGAGGGAAGTCAGGAGAGTGAAATGGAGATGAGGAGCACACTCAGAGTTCCAGAAAGCTTGGTTGCAAGTCCATGGCTCTTACTGTTTTAACTAAGACGCTGATGGCATCTCTGATCAATGATGCAGATGATGGAACTCCTCTAACAGTTGCCATGCAGTAGCTGGGTCCTCACTCACACACACACACACACACACACACACACACACACACACACTAAAACAAATCGTGCTGTACTTGGTTCCCACTAATAGGATTTGCCTAGTATCTAGATTCTGTACCACCAATCCACAGTCACCAGGGAGGGGACACTGACCTTCAGATTAATGACCAGGGCTAGAGTATGTTCTGCCATGTGTAGGCTTGGGTTTTGATAGGATCTTGCACCTCTAAAAATCTTAGTCTGCTCATTTTGATTTTAAGTAAGTATTTAGCCAAAAAGTAGTTGAGCTTTTGTTTAATGGGATGGTTGGGGAATCCCAGGGATGAAGGAAGCTAGTGATCAGAGATGCCATCAGCATCTTAGAGTTAAAACAGTAACAGCCACAGACTTGATACCATGCTCTCTGTGGCTTTGATGCTTGAGAATGGCATAAAAATGTCTTTTATTTAACTTGAAGGCTTCTGTTTTATTTCTAAAAATTGAAAAATTTATATTTAACTACATTCATTCATGTGTGTTTGTGTTCTGGTGGGCATTGTGGAGGACCCTGGACGACTTGCTCAGAGGCATTGGTGTTCTTTTTCTGACTTTGTGGGACTTGAGAATCAAATCAGTTGTCAGACTTGGGTAAGGAGGTACCTTTGCTTGTTATTGCACTGGATCTGGTTTTGTCTTTTTTTCAATGACTTTTTATTTATGTGTATGTATGTGTGCCTGTGTGAGTGTATGTGTGCTACATACTTGGAAGTGTCTGCAGAGACCAGAGCAAACCAGCTCCCCTAGAAGTAGATGTGAGTGCTTGTGAGTACCTGGTGTAGACGCTGGGAACCAAACCCTGGGTCCTCAGTCCTCTAATGGCAGTAAGCATTCTTAACTCACAGGCCATGCCTTAAGCCCTTGTTTTCTTATTTTTAAGCACATGTATTTTCATATTAGGGTTTTTGTTGTGTTGTGAGTTTTTTTTTTTTTTTAAAGATTTATTTATTTTACATATGTGAATACACTGCCAATGTCTTCAGACACACCAGTAGAGGGCATTGGATCCCATTACAGATGGTTGTGAGCCACCATGTTGTTGCTGGGTTGAACTCAGGACTTCTGGAAGAGCAGTCCCTGTTCTTAACTGCTGAGCCATCTCTCCAGCCCCTGCTTTTAGTTGTTGTTGTTGTTCTTGTTGTTGGTAGTGGTGGACAGGGTCTCTCTGTGTAGTTGTTAACGGAGAACCTCCTGTGTAGTCCAGCTGGGCCTTGAACTTGAAGAGATTCACCTGCCTTTGTTTCTAAAGTGTATGATTAAAAGTATCCACCACTATGCCAGGCTGTATTGTTTGTTTCATTTTGTTTTGTTTTTCGAGACAGAGTTTCTCTGTGTAACAGCCCTGGCTTTCTTGGAACTTGCTTTGTAGACTAGGCTGGCAGGTGTGTACCCCCATGCCCAGCTAGGCTATATTGTTATAATTGCAGTTTGTAAAAAAAAAAAAAATACCCTTGACTCAGTTTCTACCATCTATGCATTGATATCCCAGAAGAACATAGTGACTTGTGACTTAAACTTTGGGTCACATATCTTTTTCTTGCTTGTCCAGAGAAGTTTAACTGTTGAACCGGTCAGAATGAACAGTCTGAAGTGTGGTCTAGCTGGTTCTCAGTACAGCTTAAAGCTACTGTAACAGCCTTTGTCTGAACCCACTTGCAGGTGACCCAGCTTGGTATCCTAACCTTTACATGCAAGGTTGCTTGCTGAGCACATAGGCTGCTGTGCTGAGCTTGCTCTGTGGTAGGGGAAAAAAAAAAAAAAGAGTGAACCGCAGGGGGCCCGGAGAAGTAGAAGGCTGGGATCTATTAAAGTGCTAAGTAAGGCCTGAGGGACAGACACTTTCCCACTGGTTCTTTCCTTCGTAGTGTAAAAACAGCTTTGGAGACTTGGCTTTTTTCCTGATAAAAGAGAGGAGTAAATACTAATATTGTCAGTTGATTTAATAAATAGTACATTAATAAGAGTGTTACCTTTTAATTCAAAGGCTGGCCAACGGTTGCATTTTCTTTAGAATAAGATCAGGACCCATTTATTGGAGTTGAAGAGATGGCTCAGTGGTTAAGAACACTGGGTGCTTTTCCAGAGGTCCCGGGTTCAATTCTCAGCACCCACATGGCAGTTCACAACTGTCTGTAACTCCAGTTCAAGAGGATCTGATGCTCACACAGACATACATACAGGTAAAACACCAGTGCACATAAAACAAAAACAAAAGTAAAGAACATTTCCTGGGTGTTTCTTTAAATACTAAAGTAATTTTAGAGTCCTTTTCTGGTAGCCTGTTTTCATTTGGAAGGCATTTGTTTAATATCACTACCTAAGATGAACTTGTAAGTCTTACTCTCTTGTGCTATAGGTAATAGTTGGCCAGTACTGGGAAATCACTTGTGGCATTGACCCACGTGCAGCTGCTACACGGAGTCACAGGCTTTGGTTATCGGAAAGCTGGGGGTAGCAGACACCTCTTGGCCTTGATGCTCTGAGTGAAGGCTATGAGGCCTGACTTAGAGATTTGCTGTGCAGGGAGAAGCTGTGCTCTGTGCATTTTCTTCCTCTTGTTTTAGTAGATCTTTTTCCTCTCTGGTGGAGAAATTGGGCCACAGAAAAGTAGCATCCAGGAGGTAGAAGAGGCCTTGTGCCGTAACGCCTGCTTAGACCCACTTGCCCCCAACTGGAATGAACTGCTTTCAGAAGACAGATGCCAGTTCAGATGGGCTTTGCTAAATATAGCCAGGAGCAGCCAGCTCCTAGGCTTCTTTGCAGCCAGAGAAGCAGAATTCCTTCACTTGGAAAAATTCTCAAGTAAATAGTATGATATGGTAGTGCCAGGGATGCAGGGTGAGTTGACAAGGAAAAGCAGAGAGATTAGGTTGTTTTTCCTTTAAAAATCCTTACTTAGTGTTTTTGGACTTTGAATTTTAACTCCAGTGACTTAAAGAGGTAATGACTTGTAAGCTTTAGGGTTCTCCTCTGTCTGTCTGTCTTCTGTGCATCATGTGTGCATGCAAGGAGGTCAGAGGCTGAGGTGGTTTTCTTCTGTTGCTCTTCCCCTTAGTGCTATTTTTTTTTTTTTGGTGTTTCGAGACAGGGTTTCTCTGTGTAGCCCGGGCTGTCCTGGAACTCACTCTGTAGACCAGGCTGGCCTCGAACTCAGAAATCCGCCTGCCTCTGCCTCCCAAGTGCTGGGATTAAAGGCGTGCGTCACCACCGTCTGGCTACCTTAGTGCTAATTTAAAAAGCTATTATTTGTGTGCATGATGGACAACTTTGTGGTGACTCTCCTTCCATCTGTGGGTTCTGGGGCTCAAACTTAGGTGGCCAGGCTAGCACAGCAAGCACCTTTACCCACTGAGCCATCTTACTGGTGCCCCACCCTGTTTTTTGAGATAGAATCTCAGTGAACCAGGAGCTTGCTGTGTTGGTTAAATTGGCTGGACAGCAAGCCCTTGGGTTCCTCCTGTCTCCGCCTCCCCAGGGTAGTCAGCTGGGATTACAGATACATGCCACTGTGCCCAGAGGTTTATGTGGGTGCTGGGGATACAAACCCAGGTCTTCAGGTTTACACAGCAGGCACTTTGCCAACTGAGCCATTTCTCTAGCTCCTGATCCTGCTTTTACATTGAGGTATAGTTTGCTAGTGTAAGATTAGTTTTTTAGCCATTCTTAGTGAGCCCAGATAGTTAGCACCTAAGTCAGGCAAGCCTCTCTCCTCAGTGAGCAAGACAGGAAGTGACTTATTAACTAGTGTCTTTTTATGAATCCTGTATAAAGGCAGCTGTGTTTTCTTTTTTACTCAAACTTTCTTTCCTTCCTTTTAAAGGTGTACTTATTTTATGTGTATGTGTGTTTTGCCTGTGTATATGTGTATCACATGTGTCCCTGATGTCCAGGAAGGTCAGAAGAAGGCATTGGAATTGGAACTGGAGTTTGAGTGGTCACGAACTGCCATGGAGATGCTGGGAACTGAACCCTTGGTCCTTTGTGAGAGTAACTAGTGCTCATACCTGCTGAGCTATTTCCAGCTCAGCATTCTTTTCTAGA
This sequence comes from Mastomys natalensis, assembly GCA_021653895.1. Classification (NCBI taxonomy): domain Eukaryota; kingdom Metazoa; phylum Chordata; class Mammalia; order Rodentia; family Muridae; genus Mastomys; species Mastomys natalensis. Next base: position 266,133 of record JAJTUV010001047.1, read on the forward strand.
GGATTTACTAAGGCTGATAAAAATGGACTGGATTAGGCAGGTGGAGTGGCTTGTCTTGAAGAGAGTAAACTTTTTTTTGAGACCCCCTAGCATGTAAAGGCTGAAGCCAGGCCATCTGCGTTCCAGGAACACCAACAAAAGACGGAACCTAGAATTCAGGTAATCTGGTTCTTAGGCTCTGGGTTCCAAGGACAGGCTAGCCACATGATAGATGATTAGATAAGATTAAACTCTTGAAAAATAAGTACACTGGGTGTTTCCCACATGATCCTTTCACTGTATTTTTATGATAATGTCTGTTGATGTTTTGTGACTTGTTTTATGATTTCCCCCCCCCCTTTTTTGTGGTTTTTCCCTTTATAATCCCTTCTCAATCAGGCCTCAGGGTCGACACTCCTTATGAGTCTCGGCCTCAGCCAGCTGATTTCCCCGAAATAAAGCCTTATGCGGTTTGCAGCAAGTTCGGTCTCGAGTTTCTTGGTGGCTGTGAATTTCCACGATTTGAGTGAATTTCCTCACGGGGGTCTTTCATTCTGTAATCCCAGCTCTTGGGAGGCTGAGGAAGGAGGGTCACCATTAGTTTGAGACCAACCGTAGGGCTGATAATTCTGGGCCAGCCTGGATATAAGTGTAAAATCCTGTGTCAAAAAGACTTAAGAAAAAAGGCAGTTCTATCTCACAGGAGCTGGTCTCACTGGTTTGAGGTGAAGCCTGTATGTGGGGAAGAGTGATGGTCTTTGGGCGTAATTAGTGTCTACAAGTTGTACTAGATGCTCCCATGCAAACCTGCCTTCCTGAGTACAGAGTACCCTCCCTAGTGTTTCCATTAGAGTCAGAAGTGTATACTCACTGCTGTAACTGAGGAGAGCTGCCTGTTGAGCAACAGTGGGAGCATGTACAGCATTTATATATTGAGTCACTCACTCACTCACTCACTCACTCACTCACTCACTCACTCACTCACAGGTAGGATTGGACCCAGGGCTTTGTGTGTGCCAGACAGTGCTCTACTGCTAAACTACATCCCTGGCATAGTTTAGCATGATCTTTTTAAAGATGCCTTTAATTTTTATTTTGTGTTTAGTAGTGTTTTGTTTGCAGTCTGTACTATGTAGTTGTAGAGGTCAGAAGAGGGTGTAGGTTTCCCTGGAACTGGAGTTACAAAAGGTTGTGAGCTACCATGTGGGTGCTGGGAACTGAACCCCAGCTTCTCTGCCAGAGCAGCCAGTGCTCTTAACTGCTGAGTCATCGCTCCAGCGTCAAGTTGGACATAAATTTAAAAATGTTTAATATTAAAGTGCTCTTTTTTATTTTGATTTTAAATTAGATTTATTGTGTAATTTCTCTTGTATTTACTTACATGTTCAGTGTGTGTGTGTGTCTAGGTCAGAGGACACCTGGGAGCTGCCTCTCCCCATCATGTGGGAATCATCTCTTTGGTCATGTTTTGTTTTTCTAAGACAGAATTTCAGATGGGATCTCTAAGACAGACCTGTGCTGGCCTGGAATTCACTGTGTAGCTCGGCCTAGCCTTGAACTTGTTTTTTGTGATCCTACCTCCACCTCCCAAGTGCTGGGTTCGCAGGCATGAGCTACCAGGCCCCGCTAAAGCTCTTCATTTTTTCTGTCTTGAATCTTTTGTGGGGTAGTAGGTACATGCCAAAACACAGAATTGTTTTGAGTAGCTCTTGGGTGAGGAACTAGGACTGTTGTTTATATAACTCTGTGGTAAAGGAATTTTGAAAATTAGCCTTTTTGTGGGTTAGGGGGATAGAATCTTGGGATAACCAGGCTGCCCTTAGACTTCTCATGGTGCTGCCATTCATCACTGATATGGGATTACAGGAGTGTGCCATATTGCACATGAGAGTGTTTTCTTTGTAGGTTCATATAAATTGAAAGCATTGGTGAATGTGGAGATAGGGATAAAGAGAAGCTAAGGCCTGAAAGATTAAAATGCTTTTCCTAGATGGACATAGTGTCAGGGTATAGTGTAACACACCGTTAGTCTTAGCATTCGGGAGGCAGAGGCAGGCAGGTGTCTATGAGTTCGAGGCCAGCCTGGTCTACAGTGTGAGATCCAGGACAGCCAGGGCTGCATAGTAAGTCTTAAAATATGAAAAAACAAAGAGAAACAACCAACCAATAAAAACCATAATATATCGTTCCTTTCTTCCTTCCCTTCCTCCTTCCTTTTCCCCTTTACTTGTTTCCTTCCTTCTTTCCTTTCCTCCTACCCTCTCTTCCTTCCTTTCTTTTTTGATAAAGGGTGAAAGCATGTTCTAGGTGATAAATATACTCATGTTTCTGATTGTTTTAGTTAGCATATGTTAATTATATATAATAATAGATTTCATTATGGCATTTTCACACGTACACATAAAGTATTTTAGCATGTTAACTCTTTCTCCCCTTCTTTCTGTTCCCTCACACCCAGAACCTCCCCACTTTCCTGTCTTCACTTATTGTTTGGTTTACTATTCTTGATGACCTGAGGTTCCTTAGGGTCGCTTGCAGGAGTGTGAATGAAGTTAGTCTAGGAGCATGGGCTTCTTGCACAGGTAAATGCTTCTCCTATGAGATCAAAACTGCACAGACGCTGCCATTCTCTAAAGTCTATTATCTCACTCACTCTACTTCCTCTGGCTCCTACCTTCTTTCCTTCCCAGTGTCTGTGATATGAGGGAGGAGGTGGTATAAACATCTCATGTGTTGCTTAGTGATCCTTGAAGATCCCCACTTACCTACACTAGACTTAGAGTGGACTAATCTGTAGTAGCAGGATGGAGATTGCAGTTGGATGGACATGGCATGTCCATTTAGCTTCCCCACCAAGGTGTAGGACCTCCCTGACCTTCAGCGTTTGAAGGGGTTGATGGTACATGTTGAATCCTTCCCTGGAGTAGGTCTCAACAACAGCCTGCGGGGTTGATTTCCTCATCACCGATTCAATGCTATTGACAGCACTGTGTGCTTCTCGCCTAGCATTGAGGGACCGTAGCCCAGTAAGACTTGATAAGAGTTCTCCCTCAGCAGGAGGAGCAACACCATCTAACAGTGTGCCAGCTAGCCATCGGGGAGGAAGCATCCACAGGAAGTGAGCACCATCCTTGTTTTAGCTTCATGTTTCCCTTCCTGTAATTGGTTCCTGAGAGTTTTATAGCTCAGATGGCCCAGGCTAGCCATAAACTCCAGAGCTTCCTACCTTTATCTTCAGAATGCTGGGATTATAGGCGTGTACTGCCATGCCTGGCCTAGTTTTGATTTTATGAAGCAGAGAGACTCCACAATTAATGTGCTTGCTTGGGCAGCTTTCTAAAGGTTCTGAGTAGAAAACAGTGTTTAGAGGTGTTTAGTTTCTGCCATGGTGTAAAAGGTTATCATTTAAACTAGCTTCACAGCCTGGTAAAGCCTACCCAGGGGAACAGCAGTTCTTCATCTCTGGTGAGGAATTTGAGAAGACAAAGATGGCCTTCTTTAGTGTGTTCATTCTCTGCTTTGCAGTTCCTGCATCATGCCTTCTTCCTGCCTATCACAGCTTGCCAGGTTCCCAGGGGCCATTGATGGGTTTTTTTCTCTTTGTACTTTTCAGGTTCATAGTCTGAACGTGGTTCTTCTCTGGTCTGCTTCTGTGATCTTCTCCTTCCTAACTCACCCATCTGCAGCTTCCTGCTCTCCTTCCCTACCCCCATCTGCCTTGCTTGTCTGTAGCCAGTGTTATTTTCTCAGGAACATTCCCTTCCTCTCCTTGCTTGGCTTTGTTGTTGACTCAACTAAAACTTGCAGGTAGTGTGAGCAGTGTGGTTGATATTCAGCAAGTGTTTCCTGATACCTGCTGCCCTTGCATGCATATCCTGTGTCCTTAGTCAGCTGGGTGTCTCCTTCATCTCCCTCCGAGCCCTACAGCCTCTCTGGGGTATGACATACACCATCAACATTTCTAATCCCCTGTGCCTACCTCCTACTCAGCCTTATGAGGAAACCCCAGTTTTTTCTGTATCTTCATCACATACAGATCCCTGGGATCCTAACTTATTCCAACTAGAGCATGCCTCCCAGTGCTCAGAACCTCTGCTGGGGCCTCGGTGACCTCTCTGTGTTTTGTGGTTCAGCAGTCCCTGACACAGTTCAGCTGTACCACACTGGGAATTTGTTGCCCTCAAGACACACTTTTTCCATTTGTTTGAGTTTGTACTGGTTCTTCTGATTTGTCATTTCCTGCCTATTCAAAGTTTAGCTCATAGACTAGTGGAGCCACCCTTAGGATCCTTCCTCTCCCATGTTTACCCAGCATGCATCGCTGCGTTTCTCTCCCAGCAGTAGTCTTAGACTCTGGTTATCTATAGATGATGCATTACCACCATTTCCCCTGACTGAGCTTAGTAAATGTTCACCAAGTGCCTGAGCAGCTCTGGTGACAGCCTAATAGCAGGCACACAATCTGTTTGCATAGTGGGTATGAGAACAGCTGGTGTTCTGGCAAGTATATCAGAAGCCCACAAGGACTCCACAATTTTTCCCAGGACAGTGCCCAACTGGCTGCATTGTGCTGTCAGAGATTATGAGGATTTAATGGCTGCCTGTATTTGAGACCCCTTTTCTTTAAGTTTTCACAACAGGACTCTTCAGAGTGGCCACTGCTTTCCTGAGGATGCTATTAGCAAACAGCAGGGCACCAGTGTTGGTAAAAGAATTTAGTGCCTTTTAAACACAGGTGTAACAAGGGTAGTTCTCCCTTGCAGACATCTGATACTAAAAGTTAGCATCACCTAGTGAGAGGAGCTGGATCAGTCTTTGCCCATTTCATATTTTCAGACTGGGAAGGAACCTTGCTTTTCATCTGTGGCTCGGAAGGCAGGTGGGCAGACAGCACAGGGGCATTGGTTCTTGTGTTTAGAAACTGGCAATGCAGTTCATCCGGGCCTGCCCACCTACAGACGGCTGAGGGAGGGGCTTTGTAGCACTTGTCCCATTTCCTCTTCTGGAACATGGAAGGGAGGAAGACCTTGATGAGAGGCATTCCCTGGAGGAGTCATTCTAGCCAGCAAGCCTTTCAGCCCTTGGTAGTCAGGGAAGGCGAAACTGTGTTCCATAAATCTAAAACAGGCCAGTAGCTTTTTCAGAGTCTCAGTCTTGTTGAAGTTGGAAGTCACTAAGGACCTTACTCTGTTTTGTGGTAACATTTTTACCTGTGGTTAATTTTTTTCCCTCCAAATATATTTTTGTGTGTGTGTGTCTGTGTAAACTCTTAAAAAAATAAAGTAACTGGATCTGGAGAGATGACTGAATGGCACATACTGCTGTTTCAGACTTAGTCAGTTGCCAGCACCAACATGGCAGCGGATAACCACCTGTAATGCCAGTCCCAAGGGATCAGATGCCCTCTGTTGGCCTTCAGGCTTTACATGAATGTTGTGCACATAAACTCGTGTGTGTGTGTGTGTGTGTGTGTGTGTGTGTGTGTGTGTTTGCACACACACAAAGGAATTTTAAAAAGGAAAATAGTTAAATAATGTAGGAAATCCAAATTCTCAATGCCTTGCTACCTGTGTCTTCCAGACTTTTGATGTGCAAAGTATGTATATGATAAAGTTTATTTTTAAACTAAAATATTTTATAAATTCTTATAGAATTATTTGCAGTATGTTTTGATCCCAACTCCTTATAATACCCAACTCTTCTCAGATCTACCTCCACTTCCCTCCGCACTCAGCTTTGTGTTCTCTCTTTTCAAAACTCAGAGTCCAAATGTGCTACCCCTTTGGGTGTGGGGGAAAGAAAAGATTTTTAAGAGGAATTTTTATTACACTAATTTATTGTGTATGTGTAAAGAACAACTTTTTGGGGGGAATTGGTTCTCTTCTTCCAACAGGTTGGACCCAGAGATCAAAATCAGGTTGTCAGGCTTGGTGGCAAATAAGTGCTAAGCCATCTTGCTAGCTTAAGAAAAAGAAAAAAGAAAACAAAAACAAAACAACAATTCTACCCCCATACACTATATCACTATATGCAGTGTTCAATTTAAAGAAAAAGAGACTTTGTAGATGTGTAAGTTTCTGGTATTTGGTAATACTGAGGATAATTTGGTGGTAAGTATGTAATAGATGTATTACAATGTAACCAATTCTTCTACATGTTTGTTTGTGAGACATTTTACCATGTCACCATGAGTAGGATTGCAAAATTTAAAAGTGAACCTAGGAAACAAAGACAATGAACTAGAGCATTGGTATGGTGGTGTTCCTGTCATCCCTGTCAGTGGGGAATGACACCCATGCACAGGAAGAAGCACTTCGCATGCAGGGGCAGCCTGTGCTACACAGTGAGACAGCCGCTCAGGAAACCTCAGCGGGCTCCCTGACCTGTAATGAGCTTTAATCTTTTCTGAAGAGTGTGATTTTGGCTATTATAGTTTGAAATACATATAATTTGATATGTAAATTTGACTTACTAAAGATGGATTCTAGTTCTTGCCTTAATTTTCAAAAAGTGCCTGTAACAAAAAAATAGTAAAGAAAGCAGACTAAGAGGAAAGAGCTTTCTGAGGGTGGGTTCTGATCCAGAGAGGTGGCTTACTTAAATATTCATGACCTTCTCAAAGTGCAGGTAGCCATTCTAGGATGTTAAGGTAGCTTAGGAAAGGCCTTTGTAAACTTTGTTTTTGCTACTGGCTTTGAGTTAAGGCTCAAGAAAATTAATTCCAGCCATTCCTTCCTTCCTTAGAATCCTTTTCTGAATTCTATCTAATTTAATGGCATAGACACTCCCTGTGAGCACTAGGTATGTACCTGTGTGGGGCAGCTCAAATCACTTATGGACAAACCGGTTTCAGGTGTGCTAGTGGACGCTTCTGTTTCAGATGCGTTAGCTACATGTTTGTACATAGAGCTAGGACTTAATAGTCACCTTGAAAGTATAGATCTGGGAGCTGGAGAGTGGCTCAGCGGTTAACAGCACTGTTATTCCAGAGGTCCTGAGTTCAATTCCCAGCAACCACATGGTGCCTCACAACCATCTGTGATGGGATCTGACGCCCTCTTCTGGTGTGTCTGAAGACAGCAATTGTGTATCCTATACATAAAATAAAATCTTTAAAAAAAAAAAAAAAAAAAAAAAAAAGAAAGGAAGTATAGATCTGGAAACTTTTATTTTTATTTATTTATTTTTGTTGTTGTTTTGTTTTTTTCGAGACAGGGTTTCTCTGTATAGTCCTGGCTGTCCTGGAACTCTCTCTGTAGACCAGGCTGGCCTCGAACTCAGAAATCCGCCTGCCTCTGCCTCCCAAGTGCTGGGATTAAAGGCGTGTGCCACCACTGCCTGGCTTTGGAAGCTTTTATAAACCTGTGTTTATAAGTGAAATTTGAATGCTTTACAAAAAAAGTGGTAGAGAGGGTAGGGGGAAGTATGTATAGTCCTCCCATTTTAACTGTTTGGTTTGTTTTTTTTTCCAGTCTTTTCTTTCATGTGTAGACATTACACAGATGTAAACATTTTCAAAGCAAATGCCTTTGTCAAGGGTACATACATTGAATATAGCAAAGGGCCAAATTTCAGACAAAATTCTAAACCAGCTCAGGGTTTTAATTGCTTCCTTAGGTTTTAATTCCTTCTCAGAAAAGGAGAGGCAGCTTTAATATTAGTGTCAAAGGGCAGACATGGTTTTGAGTGGTTTGCTTTGATGAGGTCATGCTCATTAGAGGACTCAGGCACACATCCACATGGTGGCAGCAAGATGGATAGCCCAATTCTTCAGTGTAATTTGTGTACAGAGTGGTTATAGGACATTATTTTGCATGCAGGTTTTCATTTACCTGGTTCAGAGTTTGTGGCTGGGGGGCATATCTTTTCTGTCCCCCATACCAGTAACTGATACTTGTCTTTTAGCTGAGAACCACCTTTGATGACTGGAAATGGTGGATGAATGGTTTGAGCACACAGAGAAGTGAAAGAGTAAGCTGTAGGTGAAACGGGTGGGGTCCAGCTCGTGCTTGGGTTATACCTACACTTCTTGTCAGGGGAGGAGGTGTGTGAAGCCAGTGTCTGACTGCATACAGTAACCATTTCCTTATGGCGTTTCAAGATACACTTTTTTGGGGTTGTTTCTAATCTCACCTTCTCTTTTAATGTGTCCCCTTCCCACTGTCATGTCTCATAGCTTCCATTACACCATCCATCTCACTTCCTTAAAACGTTTTCCCTTCTCTTGATCCCTTACTTTTACAAGCTGTGCCTACTGCCCACATGAAGCCTGGGATAGATATTAATATCTAGATCCATCCATTTTCATGCAAAATTCCTATGTTCGTTTTTCTTGCCATATGGCCCAGAGATACCACTCCTGGGCAAAGGACTACTCAAAGGACTGTGTGTCCCATCACAGAGACACTTACACATTTGTGTTTATCGTTGTTCTTTTCATAGTAGCAAGGAAGCGGAGCCATCTTAAGGTGACTGTCGAGATGAGTGGATATGAAAGTGTGGGCACATACACAGTGGAGTTTTGTTCAGCTCTTACAAAGAAGACTCTTAATGAGGCTTCTCATTTTAAGCCCCAGCAAAGCCTTTCTGCAGGAGACTGGCTGATAGCACCCTGTCTTTTCTTTTCCTTCCAGTCTTCAAGCAGCGACAGCGGAGGGAGCAGTGGCAGCAGCAGCAGCATCAACAGCCCAGACAGGGCCAGTGGGCCAGAGAGCAGCCTGAGCCACATCATCCCGGGATCCTGCCCCAGCACCCCCCAGCCGATGCCTGAGCAGTCTGCACTGTGCCAAGGCCTTTATTTCCACATCAATCAGACCCTGAAGGAGGCTCACTTTCACAGCCTACAGCACCGAGGCCGGCCTCCGACATGATGCTCTGGCAGTTTCTTGCCTTCTGTGAAGGGACAGCACTGTGCAGATTGGATATTTCAACTTAATGATTTGTTTTTAAAAATTGCACACACAAAAAAATTTTGCCTGTTGGCTTTCAGTCTATATTTGAGTATCAGGTCAGCAGGCAGCTGTTTACTTGGGTTTATTGCTGCACTATTGCGATTTCGGAGGGGCTTGGGAGCAAGTTTTTATAGGATTCTTTTAGAGGATTCTTTTGAGAGAGGGCATCAAATCTACGTCATGGCAGTTTATGAGGAAGTCTCACCTGACTGATTTCCACATCTGTCAACTAGATGCTGTACTGTATGTAAAGAGCCTCTTACAAACGTGGGATCTTAAATTTTTTTTAATTCAATAAACTAGTAAAGAATATCTAGTTTCCATGGGGGAAAAAAAAAAACCGCTAAGTTTTCTCCCTAAATATAGGAAGCTTGAGTCAGTGTTGCACTGACGTTAACTGCCGTACTACCTCTTAGTATGTAGAGTCTGTCTGTGGAAATGCTCTCCCTTGGAACAGAACCCTTGCCCACTCTGAAGACCATGCAAGTTAAGTACCTTTCCTAGTTGTGGTCTCCATTTTACATTTGAATTTCCAGGGAGAATATCACTTCCATATCTCTTTCCTTCTACTCTGTACCCCAAATGCTATAGAGAACACTGTGCAGTTCTCAAAGTCAAGAACTACCTAGTAACTGTTATGGACTTGTGTATTAACAGCTTAACTGCTAGCTCCTTGCAGTGCCCATAGCCAAGGCAGAGGTCAGTGCAGACGAAGGCAAGCTGCTTGGTAGCTGAAGGAAGGAGAGTAAGATGAACTCATGCCTGCAGGCACCCCAGCTCTGCGTGGGGGTTGGGGGGAAGGGGGTCACATTGTATCACTGAAACTGGAAAGATTAGTGTGGTATAGAAACACGAAGCAGAGGCACCTCTAGGAAAAACAATGCTCTAGTATTTATTTAGAGAGCCTGGGCATTGTCCCATGCTATTTGGTCATACTAGAGAGCCAGGCGAGCTTGAACAACGATGGTGCAGGTGAGTCGTCTTCCTCACTTGCAAGCTGTCTGAATAAAGCGCCAGGATGTGTCGTCGGGTCACCTACCCTGGAGAGTGCTGGGGGCCAACCTGCCATTAGAGGAAGAGGAAGTGCCTTAAGCATGCACCCGTAGCCTCCTGCCTGTCCCCTTCACTGCACCCCACTCAGGCCACACAGCACAGGCAACAGCGCTGAGGAGCGGGGATGGCTCTGGTAAGAAGGAGCTGAGAGGGACGACGGGACCAGAGCAGGTTTCTGTGTTGTACAGCTACAGTCTGAAGGAGGCCCATGCTGTCCAGGAAGAGAGAACATGCAGTGCCTTCCATGGCCTCTCCTCTGAGGGCCGCAGCATGGACGGGCCAGCCTGTGACGTGGGGACTACTGTCATGAAGCCCAGAGGTCAGAAAGTAGGTTTGTTTGTTTCCCCTTTCAGGACTGTTTTTCCAGATTTTAAAACCAGATGTTTGCTGAGGATTCAGGATCTTACTGGGTTTGTTGGCAAGGAATGTGGGAAAGGATACTTTACTGGAATTCTAACAGTAAGGCAAACAGTGCTATGAGAAGAGAAGCTGTCAAGCACACATGTACACATCACAATCCAGAAATACCCAGGAGGGCTCCGGCAGGCTTAGTGGATGGTGTCCTACTGAAACAAAACATGTATTAATAAAACAGTGCTCGAGGAGGCACGTTCTTCCCGTCTCCCACCCAGCTAAGGGCACAGTGTCGGGGTCCAGTCAACAGTCATTCACCCAACAAAATACAAGAGGCCATCTTTATCATGTGCTGTGCGGTTTTCACAGCCTGTGGTCTGGGTCTGGGTATATTTCTATTTTGACGCTATTTGCTCGAGTCAATTGGCATCTTTCTATGAGCTCAAGCTAGTGAAACCTTGTACTCTATTGCGCCGCCATTAAAAGCAGCCTTAGTGCATTGCCGTATGGTGCCTAATTGGTCATTTCTAAAAGAGCTGGTGGGGTTTGGGGAGCTGAGTTGGGGATGGGTTTGGAAGAACCACGCGGGCCTCTTCTCTTGGCACTGACCTGGGCTTGGGTCTCGATGCCTCGACTGGTTGCCCTGGCCTTTCTTGTGCTTGTCATGCTCAGTGGAAGGAGTCCAAACCTCAAGACAGGAAAGATGATGTCACTGTGGAGAACAGGCGGCAGGCCTGGCAGAGCCTCCTAAGCTACTTACCTGATCTGACTGGAGGCCAGTGGCAGGATGTTATGGGGTTCCTGGGAGTTGAACGTGCTGCTCCGGGAGGCAAACTGATTCTCTGGACCAGTAACCAACCCAAATAGAACCTGCAGGTAAGAAAAGGAGGGCATGTGAACATCGCGGAGTGAGTCACACTTCACTGAGGGGTTATTTTTAACCATTGTTTGGGTGAATGTACTTTTAAGTGTTAACTTTTTCAAAATTAGTCCTTACTCAGTACTATGGGTAAGAATCTCAAAGCCATGTGGTTCTTTTCAGAGTTCCCTGTGTAGCCCTGGCTGTCCTGGAACTCTTCTCTCTAGACCAGGCTGGCCTCCAACTCCTAGAAATCCACCTGCCTCTGCCTCCTGAGTGCTGGATTAAAGGCATGGGCCACCGTACCACCCAGCCCACATTTGGTGTGTGTGTGTGTGGGAGAGAGAGAGAGAGAGAACTCGCTCCAGTGTGCAAGTAAACGTGTGTCTGTCCATTCACATCCATATGCATGAGAGAAAGCGTGAGCGCGCAAGCGCAAGCAAGCAAGCATGCACATGCATGCGGAGGTCAGGTGACTTTCTCAGACCTGGGTCCGGGGTACTAAAGCTCTAAAGCTGTTGGCAGTTGGTGGTACCTCGTTTACACGCTGGGCCATCCCATCCTGCTGGCACCCATGTATTCCTTTCTGTGAGGCCGTGTAAATAAGCGTCACCAACCCTAACCTCCAACATGGCTGTCCCAATTCATAGCCTTTTACCTAATTCTCATCTAGGAAGGGGCTATTTCTTTGCATTTCACTCCTGTGCATGGAGGACTCTAGCAGGTTTGTAATTTGAACCCAAGACACTTTGGTCTCATCTTTGGTTACACTGAGCATTGTGGCCCGACTTACTGAAGTCCGCTGCACCAGGCGGTTGAGGTTGCTGTTGAGATGCGGTGTGAAAACATCCAGGTCAAAAGGGTCAATGAGGGCCTCCAGCCTGTCGGTCATCTTCTCAATTCTGAGAAGAGTTAAACATTATTCTACACACACTTCAGGACAGAGAACAACTTGGCAGGATTTTACAGAAACCCCAGAGGTAGGAATTAGCCAACTAACTTGCTTAGTGTCCTTAGACAGTCAGCCTGACACAAGGCTTATGTCCAGTCTATGCCTGCCACTTACCGAACAGGACTGAGGTTCTGTTGGCTTTACCTAGCTGTGGAATGCATTCACCAGGTATTATTTGACTCACTGGTTACACAGTGACTTGCTGTTTAAAAGAAACCCAGTCAACGTGGAGGCTTTGTGGGCATCTCCGGAAAGGGACTTGAGATGGTGGTTAGCTTAGATGTGGCCATACACCAACACACACTACTGAAAAGACTAAGATGGTGCTGAACTATAGCTTAGAGGCACAGGACACCACAGTGAGTGGTTTCCCTTTAGCATGGCCTCAGGGCTGCTCAAGTGTTCAGCTCATAGATGTTAGCACAGTGCAAGATTATGTTTCTTTATTGCTGGCCTGGACAAAGATCTAAATCCTGGACTTGAAGTATGGCTTCTGAATGCTCCGTTCTTCCACCACTGTAAGATGGGAAAATCCCAGGAGAAACCCTCCCAAGTAGGGTGCTGTCCATTAACTGCATAGGGAAGAGGCTGCCCTACAGGTGCCCCAGTAGGAATATTCACCTGGAGTCTGCCTTGCTCCGGACACTCTTCACCTCCTCTCCCTTGCTGGTCAGAACGATGTTGAGGTAGCGTAGGTCGTAGAGGAGCTGCAGGGCTCGGTTCTGGGTCATTGGAAATGCCCCTTCTTTCTGCAAGTGAAGGCTGGCTGGTGAGGGGTGACTCCTTACATGGTTCCATGTGCAGCTGCAGGTTCTGCGTGGCACCACAGCTTGGTGCAGTTTCAGAAGGTGCTACTGACACCCACAGGGCCACGTCCGTCTCAAAAGCGTTGAACAGAACTCTGGTCTTAAAATCTCAGAGCATGGAAAAGACCCAGCCCTTAAAGGCAGGTTCCTAGATGAGGGTGGCCATTGCAAAGGGGCAAGGCTTCTTGCCTGAGGAGAGGTATGTGACTTCTGAGGCGCAGGAGAGATCAACGAATTCTCCCCCAAGTCAGGATTAGCCCTGCCATTAAGTGTTCCCAGTGAAATAGGATGAGTCAAGGGTCCAAAGCAGAGGTGCAGTGGAGGCTGAGGGTAGGACCTCCTTATCCTAAAGGGAACCTCTTGGTGCCATAGCTTCTGCCATCCCTCACTCTCACCTGCTTACAGTTGATCCTGAGTAGATAAAGGGGTTTAAAGACTTGCCCAGAGCCTGCATGAACAATTGGTGGCACTGGGGCCAAAACTCAGCCCTTCTTACTGTGAAAGCTTTTACCCTGTCCACCAGTCCTCAATAATAAACTCTGTGATGCCATCTGACCTTGAGAAAGTCAGCCTGCAGAGGTGGATGCCTCTCCTGAGAACAGGGAGCATATTTATGGGCCTGGGTTGGGCAATGAGTCTATTCTTTAAACAAACCACCCAAATCCAAGACGATGGTCTGTTTGGATACCCACCTTTATCTGGTTTTCCTCTGTCAGTTGCTCATAGGCAGCTATGACTTGGGCCATGCAGGTCTTCAGCATTTCCTGTAGGGTGACCTTTGGCAAGGCATGGCCTCCAACCCGATTAACTTCCTGGCATAAGCCAAACAGGAAGGATTGTACATACCAGGACGGCTGAAAGATCAGAACAATACATTGCTAACTGCATCCAGCAGGCCACATGAATCCCTCACTAACGACCTTGACACTTCTCTCCAGTTAAGCATCTACCTGAAGACCACTCAGCTGCTCCTCAGAAGGTACATAAGGAAATGACTTTCCAAAACCATTCTGCTCCCCCAGAGCAGTTTGCTCCCTCTTGTAGCCCAAGTACCTGTGACAGTGGGATGAACTCACCTGAGTGGGGAGGCGGATCTTAGACGTGACACTGCTGCCAGACTCTGTCTCCTCTTGAATTTCTAGTTCATCCCAATTGGTGGCAGTGGCCAGGACTGAGCCAGCATCACTTAAAAGCAATGATTGAGTGAATCCACAAATCAGAAACTGGTGGTAAAAAGAGAATGGCCATATTAGTTCCCCAGGGCCTTTGCAGTGTTTAAAATGACCAGCGTGTGGGTAAGCAGCCAGCACCACTCTCCTGACAAGTTTATGATCAGCAGGAAGTAGTTGCTAGCCACTGTGGTGATGCCAAGTGTCACCTGGTGGGAGACCAGGGACTGGTAGAAAGTTGTGGTATTGACACAAGAGCAAGAAGCAGGGTTCCCTGTCCAGCTTGGCAAGAGGATTTTACCCATGCTGTAAAATCTAGGCTGAGGAACAGGAAAGAGCTTACATCTGAGCTGCTTGGCACATGTTGTAGCAGCTATGAAGTAAGCATTACTTGTCTCTAAACCTCACCGAGGACAGCAAGACTGGTGTGAGACCAAGAAGTCCTGTGACTCACTTTCACAAGTGCTGAGCTCCAGACCCGGTAGGCCATCACGCTCTGTTGGAGCAGGACTTCCTTCACTTCCTGCCACTGGGCCTGCATGGGGAGGACATCTTGAGCTTTCCCCTTTCCCTGCTTTTTTAGAGTCCTCACTTCCCTTGCAGGTTTTTCAGAACCCCCACACTTTCCCACAATACACTGCTTTAGGTGAGGGCACAGTTCTCTCAGGGACTGGCAGAGTCTGGCCATGAAGAGGACTGCATGCAGCCTGGTGCTGTGAAGGACATCCTTTTGGTCTTGTGTGACTTCTTCAATGGTCCGCAGCTCTGCCTGGATGCAGCCCACAACGGACTTAATGCAGGCCACAGACTGAGTACGCAGCATGTCCTGTACAGTCCCGGCATCTGCATATCTATCGAAGGCAGAGTTCTTAGGCTGCTGCATGGGGGTGGTATCCTTGAGCAGTGGTGTGTCACTGGAGGGAAGGTAGGCCAGGAGGTCGTCCAGTTTAACCTTCAGCTTAGAATCCAGGGCAGAACAGAAGTTCTGGACACAAGGGCTGATTGCTTGGGCTTTCATGGAGAGGCCACTGTTGGCAAACTGAGCCCGGTTTGCTACGCTGACCCAGGCAGCATCAGAAGGCAAGTCGTTGGGGCTCTCGGACCAGAGGAAGAGAGACATGTTCTGCTCAAAGTGGACATGCTTACTCGATGTGGAGTTGTTGGTCTCCAGTTCCTGCAGAGCCGAGACTAGAAGCTCTTTGGAGCTGTTGGAGATGGATTCAAAGCCTTCTCTGGTCAGTGTCTACAGAGAACAAGAGTAGAGTTTTAGCCATCATTCCTTAGTAGACATTTCCAAATGAGTTGAAATGGCAGCTTATCCTGGCATTGTTCAGAACATTATTTACAGCACAGAGACCATTTAAAGCCTGACTGAAATGCCCACACAGGCTCAGGTGTTAGCAGCCTGGGCTCAGTTGGTGGCACTACTTAGGGAGGTTGTGGCAACTTTTGGAGTGGGGTTAACTAAAGCAAGGACACTGGGGTGTGTTCTGAAGATATGAACCTTTGTCCCTCTCCCCAACCCCCATCCCATCTGCTCCCTGCTTGCCATGAGGTTAAGAGGCTTTACCACATGCTCTGGTCATGAGTTCTGTCTCACCACTGGCTCCAAAACAGCCAAGGGACCAGGCACTGAGCTCTCACAACTCTGAACTAAAATAATACATCGTTTCTCAGGTTATTTCTGTCAGCCATTTGGTCACAGTGATGAGAAAAAGAACCAATATGTCAACACAGTGTGGCAAAGAGCAAAGACAGCACCCCTGGGGGGCATCCTACAATGGCCTGCTCTCTCTTAGCTTTCAGGAAATCTAGATTTGGTAAGAAATATGGAAAGAAAACATTCAGTAAACAAGGGAGGTTTTAATATAGTCAAAAGGCCATACGAGGCTCAATTGTGAGGTGATCCAAGTGACGCCCACTGTACCTGTAACCGATCCAGGAAGAGCTGCTGCATCAGGTCCTCCCAGAACAAGAGCGGCTTCTCCAGAAGCCGCTGACATACCACAGCCCAGCTGTGGCTGGCAGACTCGTTGGTGAGCAAATCCCAGATGGCATCTCTGATGCCTGCCAGACCTTTCATGCTCTTCACATACATAAGCAGATTGCTGATCCCATTTTTAATGTCTTCATTGCACCTGTAAGAAGACCACTTCCTTAGGCTGTGCTGGATCCCTATTTTTAAAGACAGGTTGACTATGTATTCCTGGCTGGCCTGGAACTTGCTATGTAGCCCAGGCTGGCCTCAAACTCAAAGAGATCTGTCTGCCTCTGCTTCTGGAATGCTAGGACTGAAGGCGTGTGCCAGCACACCTGGCCTATATTTGTGGATTTCATTCACATCATTGTTAAGAAAAATTCTTAAGACTCCATTCAAAACCTCTGACCTGAGCATGTCAGCACGTTTCTAGCTGGATGGACGCTGGGAGTCGGCAGGCCAACTTTTGTCTAGAGCCTGGTGGCATGGCTTCAGAGCTGATACATAAAACAAAAGCTCAGAGTATTCGGTACTCGAGGCTAAGGAGAAAAGCCTCTACTTAACTGATTTGGGAAATAAATTATTGTCTTTTTAAAGATTTTATTTCAAATTGTGTGTGTGTGTGTGCTTGCTTGCGTTTACAGGAAGATATACACGAATGGAGGTGCCCTCTGAGGTCAGATGCAATAGCTCCCCCTGGAGTTGGAGTTAGGTAGGTGGATTTGAGCTGCCTGATACGGGCTGAACCCAAGTCTTCTGGAAGAACAGCAAGTGCTCTTTAACTGCTGACCCTTCTGTCTAGTCCACGGAAAAAATAGTTTCCTGATTCTCCCCTGTAGGTAGTAAGAGGGTCCAAGGGTACCAGTGTACCCCGAATGGGTGGCAGACTCGTGGCACTTTACTCCATGACTGAGAACCAGCCTATGCCTCCCGGGTGTGGTCACATTGATGGCTGCGTGCAGGTCAAGCCTCAGGGTGCTTTCTGACTGCTTACATGTCGATCCATTTCTGCAGTGTGTCTTTCAGGTACTCCTGGCTGATGGGATGCGCGAGCGTTCGTAGCATGGGCTGAAACTCGGTAATGGAGGCGGGCAGGTGTCTGAACCAGCCGCACAGTTTCACCTCCCCTTGTAGGGCTCCGATGCCCTTTCCTAGAGAAAAGGCCACATGGGAAGAATCCAGGCTGGGCTTTGAACAGCATTTTGAGAATTACGACCATGATGGAATTTCCCAAAATCTAGATGTGTCACCCACCCCACCCACCCTTGAGACAGTGGGTCAAACTGGAAAAAGGTTAGATAGAGGAAGTACAGGGAAGGTCAGTCATGGCCACCTCCCTACACTCTGCCATTCTGTTGGTTAAGAACCGTACACACAGGCCAGGAAGAAAAGGGAGGGCAAATGAGGGACGGAAGGAAGGAAGGCTGTGTAGTCTTCATCTGTGTGTGTGCCCACGCATGTGCTTTGTGCACCCCCTGTGTGTGTGTGTTTGTGTGTGTGTGTCTGAAGTGGGGTCTTGCCATATCTCCAAGCCTGAGCCCTAGTGGTCCTCTCGGTTCAGACTTCTAGAGTAGCTAGGTCTACAGGTGCATGCCACTGTGCCCGCCAGTCATCGACATTTTAAATACCAGAGCTTGTTACCAAATTAAAGTGTAAGCTCTTCATTTCCTTAGCATCCTAGATCACTTGAAGACCTAAGCGATCAACCACTGACAACCTGTTCTGCCCACTGCGTCTCTTGGTCATCCGACAGGCTTGGGCAGTGTCTTTTACTGTACTCTCGAAGAGGCCACTCAGAGTTTGTATGTCTGTTTTCTATGCCAGGGCAGGTCAGTCCATACTCAGCTTTCATGAAAGGGATGCATAAGTACATCCCGGCATGAGGGTGGTAGGGTGGTGGGCTGTGTGTGTCTCAAAGCACAAGAAAGGGGTTTTACTCAAAGATGAGCCCCCTGATAGTAAGAATCCTGTACTCCCTTCCTTTCTGCCTTTGGCTGCCTTTGCTGACTCTGCTGATGGTTCCACCCGACCCTGCAGCTCTATCATTACAGGAGTTTGCCTCATTCTCTTTCTCACTGATACATCCATCCCTGTGGCCACAAAGAAGCATGCCGCAGGTGGGTGTCTCTGGGGACACCTGCTCGCTCCTCAGTCCCATTTCAGGGTCTCAGTGTTCTCCAGAGTCCCATCCACAAATGGAAACCCATCCCAACCCCCAAACCAGGTCCTCTTCTAGTGAACGTGGACACCTCCCTTCCCACGTGCTCCCCGGCCGAGCCTTCATCTCCAGTCCTCTCAACAGAGATCCACTGGCCACTCAGCTTCATCTCTGTGGCTCCCTTCTAACCCAAGTCCTCATCCTGTGTCTGACCCTGGACCATGGTGACAGCCTCCTGTTAGCTCTCAGTACCTCTCTGCCCTGCAGGACACCACTGCCACAAAAACATTTAATTATAGCTGGGAAAATGCTACTTCAAAGAAATGGGGTGCAGGGAGACATAACGGCAGAGGGGGCACATGAAGCCTGCAAGGACATGGAAGGATGCCCTGATCTTTGAATAAAGTCTAACCTTGCACATCTGGCTCATTCAGCTGCACTTTCCCTGACCTCTGGCCACACCTCGGCCCTCTTCTCATTATGTCCTCCCTCATTCTAGAACCCTCTTCTCTGGCACTCTTCAGCTCCTCAGGCTAAGACCCTCATCTCAGGACTAGGAACCTCATCTTTGTTTTACATGGGTCTCTCTTCCTTTCGTCACACGCTAATTCCTCTCGACCTTCAGCTTTCGGTTTAACACCACTTTCCCCGGGAAGTCCTCCTTGGCTTTGGGAGATCCTGTGTTCCTAGGCAACTGGTCCCGTGCATTTACGGCAACGACTGTGGCTGACGTCAAACAGCAACCTGCATGTACCCCTGAAGGTTCAGCACCTCCCTTTACAACTACGCTATGATATCCACAAAGCAAGGGTCTGAATCTTCCCCGGCTCACTGTTTATCCCCAGAGCATGGTACAGTAGCTAGGAAATGTCAGATGGACTGAATGAATGAGGAAAAAGGTTACAAGCTCACCAGTGGGATGCTGCCTTGTGACTGTCTCCAGGGTAGAGAAGAGCAAGCCACAGGGCAGGGATGGGTCGGGGAGCACACCTTCTGGTAGAGTGTAGAAAAGGGCATGTGCTTGGTTCAGAGTGCTAGCCAGCAGCTCCACCAAAGAGCAAATCTGGGCCTTGACGCCAGCACCTGTAAGAAGAAGGCACCCGCTTGTAAACAGTTCCCTTTAGCAAGGCTGAACGCAGACCGCTGCCTCAGGCTCCCTTGGTACCATTCCCTGGTGAAGAATCACATTTTAAAGAGAAGCACACCTACCGTGATGAGGCTGGTTCAGAAGTGTCTGAATAGTCGCCTTTCTGGCCAACAGGAAGTCTGTGAGGGCTTGCCGGGGAGAGCTCTCCTCCAAGAGCATTATGGAGCACAGGGCCTCGGCCACAGCCTGGTCCGACACAGCCTGGCATTTGAGCAGCATCTTGCTTTCGTGCAAAATCGTTGACCTAGAAAGACTCACAAAGATCAACAAGGCATAGCTAACATCTGGGGGTGAATCGTCTCAGTGTATAAGGAGAAAAGACAGACAGACCCCTGGATACTGTAGGGGTCAAGGGAGCTCCGGGGCTACCACACTTACCGGAAGTGGCTGGCTGCTGCCACCTGCCGGATGAGTATGGGAAATCTCGAGAGGATGGGGCTGTATCTGGAGCTAGAGGCGTCCAGCTGCAGCAGGCTATGCAGGTGGCAGCAGAGCAGGTAGAGCTGTGTGGCCTGGAGGTGCTGCGAGGCTTCCATGGCGCTCCAGATCTTCTCCGGGACCTCTAGCAGCAGCTTAATCTGGGCGGCCATGCTGTAGAATTTCTCGGACGGCGGTGGTGCCTGAAGGGCAGAAGACGACCGTCAGAAGAGCAAACAAAAAAAAGCATAGATAGCTCCGTTTACAAAGGCTTGGGGAGAAGTTGGGGAATGCTTTAAGATCTGAAGCTTTACCGAGTGTGGTAGCACACACCTTTAATCTCAGCACTCAGGAGGCAGAGGCGGGCGGATCTCTTGTGAGTCGGAAGCCAGCCTGGTCAACATAGCGAGTTCCAGGGCAGGCAGGACTCCATAGAGAAACCTTGTCTTTAAAATCAATCAATCAAACAAACAAAACCTCTGACGTTTTCATTAAGCACCACTCAGTTAGCAGGGCACTGAGGTCTGACCAGATGGCATTTCACCATCTGGTTATCAGTAGGAGGGAGGGACATCTCACCATCTGGTTATCGGTGGGTGGAAGGGAGGCTTCATACAAGCTTCCTTCTTCCTCTCCTTTCTCTTTAAGGTCACCAAAGATTTCTTGTTGACTGTTCTTTACCACCCCTGCACCAGATCTTCATCTGGCTGAGTCTTCATCTGCCCTTTCACCTCATTTCCGTCTTCAATAGTGGGGTGTAGGGTGTCGGTAAGGGAGGGGGACTAGCTTTGGTTCTTTTATGCCCCTCTCCATCTGCTACCTTAGGCAAGCAGGCCCCCCACAGACATCAGATGCTAACAGTTTAATCTCGGACTTCCCAGGCCCATTACTGTGGGAAAACGAATGTCTTTTTTTTTTTGTTGTTGTTTTTTTTGAGACAGGGTTTCTCTGTGTAGCCCTGTCCTGGAACTCACTCTGTAGTCCAGGCTGGCCTCGAACTCAGAAATCCACCTGCCTCTGCCTCTCAAGTGCTGGGATTAAAGGCGTGCACCACCACTGCCTGGCATGAATGTCTATTCTTTATGAATTATCCAGTGTTGAATATTTTGTTACAGCAGCATAGCTGGCCAGAGACGTCAATGTTCCAAATCTCAGCTGTCCTCATTGGGGAAGAGCCACACCTAACATGCTCCTTCCTTCAGAACTATTATGTTAAATGGACATTTGGTGATTAATCGCCTTTGTGCTAAACTATTTTCTACTGCCATTCTAAATTATTCATATTAAAACATTCAACTTCCCATGGATTTATTTCTTTAATTAGAATGTAAATTTCGGGGCTGGAGAGATGTCTCAGTGGTTAAGAGCAGTGACTGCTCTTCCAGAGGTCCTGAGTTATAATCCCAGCAACCACATGGTGGCTCACAACCATTTGTAATGGGATCCGATGCCCTCTTCTGGTGTGTCTGAAGATAGCGACAGTGTACTCATATACATAAAATAAGTAAATAAATCTTAAAAAAAAAAAAGAATGTAAACTTCAAGAAAGTATTGGGAGGCTCCTGTTTATGACTTGAACGGAGAGGGCATATCCCGAGAAATGCATCATCCATAACTATGAAAATCAATACATTTCTAATACTAGGCCTACATAGTTGAAGTTAGCCAGCTAAGCCTGTCCATTTGAGAAGGGGGCTGGACTTAATGTATAGCTTAGCGAGTGATAGGCCGACATAGTGCCAACCTTCTCTGGGCACGTTCATTATACTACCCTAGTTTTTTGGCTTGGGTTTTCTGACAGCCAGGTAATACGAGAAAGCTGACTCCACATGTGGGTTTGTGTGCTTTTGTAATTTCTTCTACTGTTACAGTAAGTTCTCCTAGGTTGAAACTATTCACCCTCCGCGCCCTCTGCTCAATCCTAGGTCAACACCCACTGTTAGGATGTGCTTCCCACCCCATCGTTCTACATCGGGTCTTTAATGTTCCAGGGGAGGACGTCAGGATGGCCTGAACTTTCTAAACCAGCCTTCGTTGCCTAAAACGAAACTGTTCACCTATTAATAGGGGAGGGCCTGAGGGCTGAGGCTACCCTCCCCCAGTTCTCCAGGCGCGGGTGCAGGGTGGGATGAGGAATGAATGACTTTGACAGGAAGGTGTGAGCGAACGGGAGAGATCTGTTCTCCACTGTCGAGAGACCCCTGGCGTTTTCAAGGGAAGGAGAGCGCAGGAACCCACGGGAGGCGAGGGAATCCTCCGGAAGTCCGGGAAGGCTCCTGGAGCAAAAGGCCGGCTGACTTTTCGGCAGCGGACCAGCGTCCCGAGGAAGGCCCGCAGACGCCTCCCCGGAGCACACAGCGGCGTGAGGGGCGGGCTCCTCCGGCGGAAGGTGAGGGATGGGGTCCGCCGGGAGGCGGGGCGGCGGCGGCGGGACGTGGCGGGTTCGGATCCCGGACTGACCTGCGGGACCCGTGGGCCCCGGGGCGCCGCGGAGCCAGCCTGGCGGAGGCGGGCGCAGTATTGATCAGTGGCCTGCACGGCGTCCACCAGCCCCTCGGCGCAGCGGCGCATCTGGCCGATGGTGTCCGCCGCCTCGATCAGGTCGCGGTACCGCTCGCCCACCATCTGCCGCAGCTCTTCCTTCTTGTGCTCGATCTCGGCTCGAACCTGGCGCTCCAGCCCGCGGATTTCCTCCGCCCATGAGTCTCGAAGAGCGCGTTGGGATCGCGCAGATCCAGCCGCTTCAGCGCGGAGGAGGCGGTCGCGGCCGCCATGGTGCTAAGTCAGGGATCCGCCGGGCCGCTTCCGCTGCCGGCCCCGCCCCGCCCTCCCGCCATCATGGATGAGGGCGGAAGTGCTTCCACCAGGTCGGGAGTCTAGGTGGTCCCAGGGCCTGAGCCTCCGTGGCAATGCTGCTCTTGAGCGCTTGTTTTTTTTTACTGTTACAACTTCCCTTCCTCCCGTCTCTTCCTTTCTCTCCGATCCTCCCTTCCCTCCTCCTACCCATTCTCACCCTGTGTAGGGGATGTGCGTGTGACAGAAACCGACTCGCGTGGGGGGTGGGGGAGGTTGTCACAAGTTGCAGGAGGCTCACTCCTGCCATGTGGGTCTCGGTGTAGAATTTTAGATGGAATTTTATCGGATTTGGCGGCAATCGCCTTTGCCTGCTGTGCCATTTCGCCTACCCTGAGCACTTGTTTCTTTAGAGAAGAGAAGTAGTTAAGGTTACAGTCAAGTTTACTTGCTAGTCAAAGTCTTAGTGACCCGGAGCCCCTTACATGTCACCCAAACCCTTTCCTGGGGATAGAAGAGCCTCACAGGGAGGTTCATTATGGTAAAGATGCACCCACGGTTGTGTTGCTGTCAGTCTTACATGCATGCATGTTTCTTACAAGCATGCATGCTTCTACCCTCGATAGTCTATCACCTCAACCAGGCCTGGGCTTAGGACTCTTTCCTAATCATCTGGACTCACCAGCTGGTGATCTGAGTGACTGGCTATGGTCCACCTTGTGAGCAGTCCCACGACATAGCTGCCTGGGTCTTCTATTTTATTTAAATACTGTTTAGTAGCCTTAAAAATGGGTTTCCTTGTTATAGTCCTCCAGTGATGGAGCCTGATGGGGAGGCCAGAATGCCAGAAGATTAGGCATCCTTAGATTAACCCAGTAAGAAAACCTGGACATTCTGGCTTGCTGTTTATCAGTCCATTCAGGACCCTTCGTTTTTGAAGTTTGCTGTTAACACAGAGAAAACAGTATTATGTGCTCAGCAGCCCGGTACCATACACACAGCCTCTGGGTTTTCTCTCTCCTTCACCACTGACGCTACTTGGAGGCAAATGTTACAGCAATAGATTAATATCTAAATAAGGGCTTTGCTTACGACATTCTAGCAAGAAGAGTTCTGCTCTATGCACAACAGAAGCCCAGGGAATTTTATTTACCTTGGGGAAAGGGGTTATCTCAGAACTTGGCTCTAGATGTTGCCTACGTGTCAGAGTTCCCCCAGTACAGCGCGCCCCCTGGTGGCGCAGCTGTAACGTGCAGTCCTTTCTACAGTATCCCTCTGCAGGCTGCTTTGGTGCTGTTTTGCTTCTGAGCCTGCAGAATCTGTCTTCCGTGTTTGGGAAGCGCTTCTTTGCCTGGCAAGAGCTTTCCGCAGGACTTCTTGCACCTACTCTGACAGCCTGGGACCTGGGACCGGTCCACAAGACCTGTTTGGGTCTTTGGAGGCAGCGATGCCCCAGTACAGGGATTTTTATCCTAGTAGAGGCTAGGTATCACTTACAATATCTACTGTGCAGAAGTGGCAGGGACTGTGGCTACAGCTGTAGTTTCACGTGCTAGCACTGGTGATGGGTATCTACAGGTTGACTCACCCTGTGGTATACTTTGGGTTGGGAATGTTCTCCCTGCCTTTGCTTCTGTCTCCTCAGCTTAGTTGCGCGTCCTGCCCAGCAGCTCCGCAAAACTGATCGATGTCTTATTGATACGCCCATTTTCTCTGAAAATCAGAACTATGGTCTATAGCTTGCCCTGGGAGCCTAACACTTGTTCCTCAAGCTTCCAGCTTCACAAGAGTTAGCTAACGCCTTTCCTACACTCAGAGGAAAATGGCAGGCTACAGATCAGTTAATGTGGGACCAGGGGCTTCCTGTGTCATGGCTTCAGCAAAGGCCTCATTGCCCGATGTATTTTGAGACCAGCGTTTGCTTTCCCGTTTTTTGTGCTGTTTCCTTGGCTGAGTTTTTCAGACTTGCCTGAAGATGCCACTGTTGCCCTTCTTCCTGCAGAAGGAACTGCTGCTCAGGGTTGTTTCTAGATGCCTTCTCAGCCTGGGCACTGGAAAAGCTCCCCAGGCCTATGGGAGCCATGCCCTTGGCTCTGCTGTCTAAGCCTCCAGGCTTTAACCCCTGCATCCAGAGAGCAGTCCCTTCCTTTCCTATCAGCCAGAACGATCCAAACCAGCATCTGGGCCACGAGCTCAACCCAAGCAGCTAGAGCAGGCACTGTGCTGGGATGTTGGCGACAGAGATTACTTAAGCTAGTGGGAAGCTCAGGGGTACTGTTGCAGTTTAGTTTCAGTTTATAACCAGATGTAGGTATGTGTCGAATGAAGCTTTGATTTTAATATTATTATTATTATATTTATGAGTGCGTGTGTCTGGGCATGTTTGTGCAATGCCTACAGAGACCAGAAAGGGTTCAGATCCCCTGGAGCTGGACTGAATGGGAAACCAAATTCCAGTCCTCTGTAAGAGCGGCTAGCACTCTTAACCGCTGGGCCATCTCTCCAGCCCTTCAATATGACTTCTAGTATCGGTCTTTCTCCCTTTTAGCTCAAACCTTTAAGTTGTAGCCCTTGAAATCAAAGAGGTATTCTCCATAGCCCTAGCTGTCATTTAGAGCATTGTAGGCCCTTTGCACCTATCCTCTGGTTCTCACAAGGATCCATGCAGAGGGGGCATCATAGACAGCTAAGGTTCGTAGGATTGAGTAACCTAGCTGAGGTCACCAACCCTCTCGATGACCAAGCCTGTTATCATAGTGTCAGCTGTCAGCTGGACCTAGAGTCACCAGAGAAGAGTGAAGCTCAAAATGATGAACTGCCTTGCTCAGATTGGTGTGTCTGTGAGGCCCTTTGTAAGATCGCTAATTGATGTACAAGGGCCCAGGCCACTGAGTCATGCCACTCCTGGCAGGTGGGCTTGGGTGCTATAAGAAAGGAAAGCAAGCCAGTGACCAGCATTCATTGATGGTCTCTGCTCCAGGTTTCTGCCTTGCATTCCTGACCCGACGTTCTTCAGTGTTGGACTGTGATCCGGAAGTGAAAGATTGTAACCACAGGCTTTTCCACTCATGCCCCCATTCCCCAAATAATGACTCTTGACCCTTTTTTTTTTTTTTTGGTTTTTCGAGACAGGGTTTCTCTGTATAGCCCAGGCTGTCCTGGAACTCACTCTGTAGACCAGGCTGGCCTCGAACTCAGAAATCCGCCTGCCTCTGCCTCCCAAGTGCTGGGATTAAAGGCGTGCGCCACCACCGCCCGGCTGACTCTTGACCCTTATTACTTATGAATAAATGCCTAGGCCACAAGCTTGGTCCTGTTCCTTGAATAGATTATAACTATTTAGCCCTTTATTCTATGAGTGCCACGTGGCTAGTTACCTCTCCTCAGTTTCATGGGTCTGTCTCCTCAGAGTTTGGGACAAATCTCTTCCTGAACCTGACTCTATCCCAGAGTTCCTCTCTTCCGACCTGAACTCCCGCCTCCTGTTTCCTGCCTCAGCTCATAGGCCGTCAGCTTTTTACTGACAGGCAATGCTTCCCTACAGACAACAAGAGATTCTCTCTCCCTAAGATGAAATAATTCCCCAAGTTGTTTTTTGGTCAGAATGTTTGATCTGAGCAACAGAAAAGCAAACAGGGACACTTGTCTTCAGAGCCTTGTCAGTCAGCTCGACCCTAGATGTCCTTATCTTTTACTGAAGTCTCCTGATTAGCTTTAAAGAAAGATTTCAGAGCGTCAAGATGACCCTGTTGACCAACGTTCACACGGTCCCCACTCTGTTCCCTTCACTCCACCTGAGCTGAGATCACTGCAGTTGTAGTGACAGATTGGGGAGCATGGTGTAGCCATACCTGCTGGGCAAGTATTGGGACATTAGAGGGAGGGCTGGGGACATACTGTGTTTTTCTCTAGGCTTGTCTGTGTGTACCCTTGTCTCCCTGAGGACGATAAAGGGAAAGATTTATCCTCAGCTTGTTTTGTTCCTCCCCTCAGGCTAGCCTGGAGCTCAGCACATAGCCCAAGCTGGTCCGAAATCCATTACAATGCCCCTGCTTTAGCCTCCCGAGTACTAGTGAGAGGTCATGCTTGTGTTTCTGGTTTTGTGGTTTGGGTGTGTGAAGGAGGGCGGCAGAGTTTCTCTGTGTAGCTCTAGGTTGACCTAGAGCATGAGATTCTCTTGGCTAAGCCTCTTGAATGCTTGGGGTCATAGGCATGTGCCACTTTGCTTGGCTCTTCCTTACTTAAAAAAAATCAATTTATTTTTATTTTATGCATGTGGGTATTTTGTCTGCATGTATGTCTGTGCGCCGTATGCATGCAGCACCCATGGAGGCCAGAAGAGGGCGTCAGAGCATACAGAGAGTTGGGAGCCACCACGTGGATGCTGGGAACAGAATCCAGGTGTCCTGAAATAAGCCAGTGCTTATAGTTGCTGAGCCAACTCTCCAGCCCCTCATCCTTCTCACTTTTTAATATAAACATGGAAAACTAGTCAGAATAACCCTTAAAAGAGAAGAATCTTGCTGTACTTTGGACATTGAGTGTCCCTCTCAGGTCCCCCAGGCAAGAGGTTTTGTCCCTAGGGTGGTACTTCTGGGATATGAGGTCTAATGTGAGCTCTTAGGCCATTGAGAGCATGTCCTTGAAGAAGGCTGTGAGATCTTTGCCCCCTCCATGCTCGATCTTTGTTTTCTGGTCATGAGGTGTATGCCCTTTTCTGCTACATGCTCCTGCTGTGATGTGCTCCCACTGTGATGTGCTCCCACTGTGATGTGCTCCCGCTGTGATGTGCTCCCGCTGTGATGTGCTCCCACTGTGATGTGCTCCCACTGTGATGTGCTCCCAGTGTGATGTGTTCCCGCTGTGATGTGTTTCCCGCCGTGATGTGCTCCCGCCGTGATGTGCTCCCACCGTGATGTGCTCCCAGTGTGATGTGCTCCCAGTGTGATGTGTTCCCTCTGTGATGTGCTCCCAGTGTGATGTGCTCCCAGTGTGATGTGTTCCCACTGTGATGTGCTCCCACTGTGATGTGCTCCCACTGTGATGTGTTGCCTCCCTTCAGGCCCAAAATTGCTCAAACTGGATTAAAAGTAGCCCTTTTCTCTTTATAAGTTGTTTGCCTCAGGTATTTTGTTACAGTCACAGGAAGCAAATGGACACAGGTTTTTAACAGATTTTCACAGATACCATGTCTCCTTTTTGGGGCAGTCTGTGACCAGGTGCCTGGGAAATGGTCCCAAGAACTTTGGCTGTCATTCAAAACGACCCCGCTGATGCTTTGGAAATATATCATGCATTCAGGTTATATAATGCCAAGGTGTCTACATAAAGGACGCACAGGAAGAGGCATGCAGGAATGTCTGTGCTAGAGAGCGATCTCATCTAGATCCGGCTCTAAGCCATCCCACACTCCTCTCGGATGTGAGATGGCTGTGTTCCCGCATGTATACATAGACTGGAAAGGGGAACCTGTGAGCTTTCTGTCCCCATTCCTTCTGTTGGAGGGAATGGTAGTCGCATCTTGTACATGCTCAGACAGGAGACAGTCAGGGAGAGAGACAGACTCACTTGAAGTGGAAAGCAGAAATTTAGCTCTGGCTAAAGGAGGAAGCAAGAAGGAAGGAGGAAAAGGAAAGGGGCAGTGGGGGGGGAGGGGATGGCGTTCAGGAAGCAGAGGATAGACCGTGTCATTGAAAGCCACATCAGGTTGCACAGAAGGCTGGATTCTACACATGTGCCCAGTGGGATTCAGACGTTTGCTGTTTACTCTTGGTGTGGAGATGCCAATGAGATTAATGCTTGCTGTCTTGAAATCTTATCTTTATGGCAGCATTTATCAGCCTGTATCTGCTGGAGGTGACATTTGTAGTAGAAGGGGCTGGTGATTGACTTGGCTGTTTGCAGATACCTGAGAGATTACCTTCCACTAACAGCTAGCCAAGCATCTCTCTGGTGAAGGAGCCTGCGTGTCTGGGCTCGGTCCTCCATTTGTGTTGACTGTGCATGCTCCTGGCATGTGGGCTAGCGGTGTGCTGGATGCTGCAGGGAACATTTAGGTCTGACTTTGGCTTGTCCTCTTGCACCTTTCCAACCTAGCTTCACTTCCCAGCACAAAGAATAGAACATTTGGAAATGGCCTCAGAGTCCTACCTCTAAATCTACCAAGTTGTCATTTTCTTTTTGGAGATAGGATCTTGTGGAGTCCAGGCTGGCCACAAACTTACTACATAGCCAAGGATAACCCTGAACTGCTGATCCTCGTGCCTCTATTTCTAGTGCAATGGGATTATAGACACAGGCAACCATGTTTCACGAGGTGCTAGGGATCGAACTAAAGACTTAGCAGTTACCACGGTCTCTGGGGCACAACAGCAGTCAAAGCCACAGCCATGTAAAACTAGCGATAGGCTTGCCTGGGAGTGGCCATGATCCAGCAGGTAAGCAGAGAGCCAGCATTCACTCACCGACCCTGGCTCTTGGGTTCATTCTTTCTCATCTCCACTTTTACCACGGTGAATCAAGCCATCAGCGTCTCAGTGGAGCTGGAGTTACCCTGCGGTCCCTCCAGTTTCTACTCTTTTCCCCATTTAGTTCCTGCTCCTTGCTGCAAAAGCCAGCTGGATTTTGTCTGTTCATTTCTTTGAATGGTTAAGGTCTTGAAACAAAACTGCACAAAACCAGGCCATCCTTTCTTCTTGGTCAGAGACAACAGTGACAGCCTTCAAAGCCAATGTGTGGCCTTCTCTTTTCTCTTCTTCCTCCCTCCTCCTCCCTCTTTCCTCCCTCTTCCTCCTTCTTCTTCCTTCCTTCCTCTTCCCTCTCCCTTTCTCCCCCCTCCCTCCTCCTCCTTTCTGTCTTTTCCTCCTTCCTTCTCCTTCCTCCTTTCTTCTCCCTCTTTCTTCTCCTCTCTCCTTCCTCCTCCCTCCTCCTCCTTTTTCCTCCCTCTTCCTCCTTCCTCCCTTTTCCTACTTCTCTCTCCTTCTTCCTTCCCCTCCTCCCTCGTCCTCCTTTCTCCTCCTCCCTGCTCCTCCTTCCTTCTTCTCCTTCCCTTCCTCCCTGCCTTCCTTTTTCCCTCCCTCCCTCCCTCCCTCAGCAGCCTCCCTGGCCTTTGGTTCTATAAGCTGAGGCTTGCCCTCCCTCCTAAGGCCTTCATTCTTGCTGCTCCTTTTGCCAGATCACCCCAAGCTGGGAAGCCGACCTGGACCACTGCCAGTGAAGTAACGGAGGCTCACAGTGACCAAGCTTCACTGTGCGAGCATACTTACTCTGCTCTCTCCATCCACCAGTGCCCAGAGCTGATCCTGCTTCTTATCTTTATGGAGCAGGAAATTGGGGCAGGGAGGTTTTTAATTTGCTCCCAATCATGAGGAAATAGCAGAGCTGCTGCATAAGTCAGCTGTTTGTCTCTGGGACCGGAGCCCCAGCCACCGCTCTTTACTGCCTATGTGCTTTCATTGTAGCATTTGCTGCTGCACTCAAATGCCAAGGTCATCTATTTGTGTATTTTATATACACACAGACACATACACATATATACTTACACACAGACACATACACACATATATAGACATATACACATACATACATAGACACATACATTCTCACACACATACACACATATGGACACATAGACATAAATATACATACACACATACAGTCTCACAGGCATACACATACATGCACATACATAGACATATAGACATGCACATATAGACACATACACATACATATACATATATAGACACATACATACATACACACACAGACACACACACACGGGATATTTGTGCATGCCACTCTGTGCAGGTGGAGGTCAGGACAACTTGCAGGAGTCTGCTCTCTTCTTCCACCTTGTGGGGTGCTGGGACCAAACTCAGGTTGTCAGGCTTGGCCACAGCGCCTTCCCCTGTACTACCTCACAGGTCAGTTTGTATATTTTGAATCAAATGTCTCCTACTACAAGGAGCAGAGACCCGCACTGTCTTTTGTCTTCCTGAATTCCCAGCTTCTAGAACAGCCTCTGGCACATACGTGACATCCAGTATTTGAGGAATACATGAGCAATTTAACTTTGTAAGTAAGTGATTTTTTGGCATGCTAAAAATGTATCTATGAAAATAGTCCCGCTACTCCTCACTCCAACTTATAAAGGAGAGAGTGAAAATTCATGTTGAGTTCATCTCTATTGTTTTTTATAAGCCATATATATAATTTATTTTGATTTTATGTTTGTTGCTGCTTTGCCTGCATGTGTGTCAAAAGTACTGGAACTGGAGTTGCCCACAGGAGTGAACTGCCATGTGGGTACTGGGAATTGAACCCGGATCCTCTGGAAGAACAGCCTGTGTTCTTAACCATTGAGCCGTCTCTCTAACCCCAAACATGCTTTGTTGTTATTGTTGTTTGTAATTTTTCTCATCAACACATGGTGATGTACATGGGCCGGCTTTGCTATCCCTTTTTCGTACATATAGATAACAGACTTTGCTTATATTTATCTTCATTACTCTCCACTCCTTCCTGTTCCCATAAATCCCTTCTCTTTTCCAATTTGCTCCCCCCCCATCTATTTTGAGGTCCTTTTGGTAACCCAGTGAATTTAATCAAGGTTGCTTTCAAGAGCACAAGTCGGGGGCTCTTCAGGGGAGCATGGACCAATTTACCACTGGCAACACTGAGGAAAATTTCTCTTGTTTCCCCAGCAACTGTTAACTGCTTAAGAGGCGGGGCTGCATGACTCCTCCCCCATTCCACATCCCCACAGAAAGATGGACTCAATCTTGTTACATGAGTAGCAACTGCTGTGCATTCCGCAGAGCGTCTCTGAAGACAGTCTCCCGACTCTCCACCTCTTCATCCGGCTCTTACATTCTTTCTTCTGGTCTTCCCCGGCTTTCTGTAAGCCTTGGACATGGTGGTACAGAGACACAGTTAAGGTGGAGCATTCAGCGGTTATTCAGCACGTAGACCAGTTGAGAGTTTGACAGTAGCTGTCACCCACTACAGGAGGAAGCCCCTCAGACCACAATGGACAGCGGCAGCACTAGCTGATAAGCATAAACATGACCATTCAGAAGGCAGTTTGACAGGCACACCGCGTCCACTTAGCAGAACTACAGCTGTAGCTGTCCACTAGGTCTATGTTCTCCTAATTTTGACTAGGTTTGCAGTACCATAAGTTCATTTCTATTCAAATCTCACATTGGCATCTTTGCCCCAAAGTATGAGACACCTTTGCACTTGTGGATGTCATGTATAGAGTTAGGAAGACATGGTTACACAGGAACCTTCTGATTACTTGTCTGCAAGTTTCTGGGCTGTGTATGAGTCTGTTTACATATTCATACTCTACAACAGCTATACTGAATATGGCGATTGTAAGGATACAGATTAGCCATGGTTTCAGTCTTTCAAATACTTAGTTCCCAGATGGTGGCGCTGTTGGGGAGCTTAGGAGGCGTGGCCTTGCTGGAGGAAGTACGTCACTGGGGCGGGCTTTGAGGTTTCAAAGTCTCCTCCCTTTTCCAAAGGACTGTCTCCTCTCCGCTTTGTGCTTGTGGTTCAAGATGTGAACCTTCAGCTCCCTGTTCCTACAGCGTGTCTTTCATCTGCCCACACGGCCATGTAGGCGCTGAGAATCAAACTCAGGTCCACTGCAAGAGGGTCTTTTATAAACTGAACATTAAGGAGAACACAACCATTTGACAGAATCATTGAAGGGCCCAGGCGTTTAAACCAATGTATTGACTGGGACTAGAGAGACAGCTTTGTGGTTAGGAGTGCTGGTTGCTCTTCCAGAGGATGGAGTTTGGTTCTCAGCACACACATAGCAGCTTACAACTCTAGCTTACAACTTGCAGCTGTCTATTATTCCAGTTCCAGGGAACTGATGCCCTCTTCTGGCCTTCTCAGATACCAGGCATGCACACGGTATACATAACACACATGCAGATAAGGATTTACACACATAGAATATCAAAATTAAATTTGTTATTATTGATGTATGTAAACGGTCACGGTGTGCGTGTAGAGGTCAGAGGTCAGTCTTGTGGAGTTGGTTCTGTCCTTCCTTTTTAACATGGCCTCCGGGGGTTGTACTCAGGCCCTCCCCTCGCACAGCAAGTCTTTACCTGCTGAGCTATCTCACCTCCCCCTTGCCTTCGATTTTACTTAGTAGAGAGACTTAAGCACTGAGGTGCCATTTCCCCAAGGGAGATGCAAAGCAAGATTAGCACTTGAGTCCTTGGGTATGGCCCCCTTCAAATGCCACTCACGTAGCTAGAAATCCCATCCTCTGGTCTCTGTTGCAGTCTGCAGAGGTCCTGGGTTATTGTCCGGAGACTCTTTAGGATTTGGAGCACCGTCATGACGGGAAGCTCCAAGGACCCCTAACTTGTGCCTGTCTCTTGCTCTAAGTGTTTATTTCATTCTCGTCATCATTATTATTTGTACGTGGGGGTGTGCATCCTTGTGTATACACTTATGTGTGAACACTCTCACTCACGGGTTCATAGGTGGAGGCCGGAGGTCGACATCAAGCGCCGAGGAAGCTGCTCTCCACCTTATTTTTTGAGACAGGGTGTCTCACTAAACCCGGACCTCACCAATTCATTCACTTGGATGAGCTGTGAGCCCTTGGGATCTCTGCCTGGTTCCATTGGCAGCACTGGGCTTACAGACATGCACCACTGTGCCTTGCTTCTGTCTGGGCTCTGGGGACCCAAACCCAAGTCCTGGAGCTTGCTATGCAAGCAACCACGTCCACCCATGGAATCATCTCCCCAGTTGATCTTGTTGATTTAATTATCTTATCATTTGCAGTTCTGGTGACTAAACCTAGGGCCTCATGCATGCTGGGTAAATACTTTTCTGTCACCCAGGCTCTACCCTCAACCTCTCTTGCTGGAGATCGAATTTGCCATTCTAACAGAGCTCCTGGAGATAACTGTGAGAATGCTCTAGCCTTCTGTGTTTCCCTCTGCCTCGTGCCTCACTGCCCTGTACCCCTGAGGCTGCTTCTCCGCTGTCTCAGTTGCCCTCTGGTTCCAATTGAAGTCCGCAAAGGAGATCAAAGGAATCCACTGTGATTCTGGTGGCAATAAGATGGTCTCACTTCCTCCTGGCTTCTCTCACTGGCTTCTCATGACATCATTCCCTCCTTCACTCCTCTGCCTCTGGATTGAGACGTCTGATAGGGTTCTCAACCAACAAAATGAACCAATTGAAGCCAAATCAGAAGTACAAGGGAAAGTTTACTGAAAGGAAGCTCTGGGGTGAGTTCACTGCTCTCACAGACGGAGGTCAGGGAAGTGTCGCCCCTGGACTATAAAGCAAGGGGGTTTTATGGGTTTGGGGCAAGTGATGACCTATGAGCTGGGTTTATGCTCATATAAGGTTAAAAAAAAAAAAGCCAAGCCCCTGGGTGGACACTCGTGAGTGGATAGCGGAAACCCGGAAATGGGTAGAGATGAGGTATTAGCCCAGCGTTTTCTTCTTGCGGGCTGGGTTGGAGGAAGAAGAGCAAACGGGGTTTCTTAGCTTGGGCAGGGGATGAGCTGAGGCTCCAACCAAACAGTGTCCTCCCTGTCTTCAGGTCCATCTGTTGCTGACTCCCTTACAACCGCCCATTCCTGTGCATGTGGTTCCTTCCGTTGTGGTATACATTTTTCTTGAGCGCACCATCTGTTTCTGTTCGACCCATGACTGACAGACACAGGAGATGACAGCCTCAAGACAAAGGTGCTTCTCTTTCAGCGTAGCACCAAGCTCTAGAGGCTGGGCATGATCCCACAACAGAGGAAATGAAGAGTCCGGAGTGTCAGCCCAGGGGGTTAAATGCACTTGTGGCTCTTCCTGAGGACATGGGTTCAATTCCCAGCACCCACACGGTGGCTCACAACCACCTATAACTTCCGTTCCAGGAGGTTTGATACCGTCTTCCGACCTCTTCTGGCTCCAGGCTTGTACACTGGTGTACACACACACATGCAAGCAAAACGGTGACACGCATAAAATAAGGTAGCAAAAGTAAAAACCAAGGCAATCTTGCTTTACTTTGTTTAATTAAAGGTGTACTCATCTGTAGTCTGGCTATCTGAGAGGCTGAGGTGGGAGGGTCACTTGAGCCCCCCAATTTTTTTTTTTTTTTTTTTTGATTTTGTTTTTTCGAGACAGGGTTTCTCTGTGTAGCCCTGGCTGTCCTGGAACTCACTCTGTAGACCAGGCTGGCCTCGACCTCAGAAATCCGCCTGCCTCTGCCTTCCAAGTGCTGGGATTAAAGGCATGCACCACCACTGCCCAGCAAGCCCAGAAAATTTAGAGCAACTTGG
The DNA here is from genome assembly GCA_021653895.1 of Mastomys natalensis. Lineage (NCBI taxonomy): Eukaryota > Metazoa > Chordata > Mammalia > Rodentia > Muridae > Mastomys > Mastomys natalensis. The sequence goes on from JAJTUV010001047.1 coordinate 301,078, forward strand.
GCAACATAGTGAGACCCTACTTCAAAATCAGTCAGGTAATCATTATAAAGAAGGTGAAGAGAATGTAGTATTTATTGGGGACCTCTGTTACAGATTTTAAAAATCCCTTCCTTCCTTCCTTCCTTCCTTCCTTCCTTCCTTCCTTCCTTCCTTCCTTCTTTCTTTCCTTCTCCAAGACAGGGTTTCTCTGTGTAGCCCTGGCTGTCCTGGAACTCACTCTGTAGACCAGGCTGGCCTCGACCTCAGAAATCCGCCTGCCTCTGCCTCCCAAGTGCTGGGATTAAAGGCGTGCACCACCACTGCCCGGCTTAAAGGCGTATTTTTAAGACAGGGTCTTGCTAAGTTGCGCCAGCTGGTTTTGAACTTGATATGTAGCCAGGGAGGGTTTAGATTTCTGATCCTCCTGCCTTAGCCTCCAGAGTAGCTGGGATTACAGGGCCATGTCACTAAGCCCAGCTTCTAATTGATAATTAAGACTATCTAAGCAACTAGTAATTTGTTCGGATTTGAAAGAAAGGATAATGAGATGATAAGTTGTTTCTTGGGCCAGTTTCCAAACTCTCAGCATTTCTTGGTAGTTTGGTTGTCACCAAGTCTCTGCTTGATGTTGTGGTGCTTGTAGATCTCGCCTCTGGCCACCTGCCCTCCACTGAGCAGGCTGTGCTATTTACGTGATCTAAGGTGGATCCGATGTAGTCACGGATCCCCGAGGACCAAGCAAGGTCTGAAAGTATCTGTCCCTTTTCAATGTTTTCCTCCTTCTCTCTCTCCTTGTCTCCCTTCTTCTCCCTGTCTCTCCCCCCCCCCACTTCCCTTTCCACTCATACGCTTTCCATGGGCTGAGAGTTTCCAAACAAGTGACACAATTCTATCGCCCATCTCTAGTTCAAGCTTGCAGAGATGGAAGGTGGTTAAATCTGGTAAGATTTCTAACCTGTTTTCTTGAGCATGCAAGTTCTCTTCCAGAGGGAAATGGGGACAAGGGAGAGAGTTTCCACGGCAGTCCTAATAAACCGACTTCAGTTGAGTTCCTTTGCTAAAGAATACCTCATAGATGGCACATTTGGGAATGTTCAAAAATTAAGTCACCAAAAAAGGAATGTTTGCCCTTTGCTTTTTTTTGTATTAGTGCCGTATAATTACTTTACTAGCAGACATGGAGGTCAACATATCTGAAAGCTAACCAGACAGGCAGAGATACATAGGAAGGGTGGGAAAGTGGTTTCAGGCTCTCCATTTAAAAGCTGGCAGGCAGGGATGGCAGATCAGCCGGAAAACCAACGTTGAAAATCATAAGAACATATAAGAACAATCTTAGCAACAGAAAACATATCCAGTGATGGGCTATGGTAATATTGTCAGCATGACTATGGAAACTACCAATTATGTAGTTGGGGCTCTTTCCGCAGCCTGAGCTGCTAAAGGCTTCTCTTGGGCGCCCTGTGTTTCCTTGAATCCACAGGGCACGGGAGGCAAAGGGAGGCCCATTCAGTTTTCAAATATGGGTGGTGACTCCAAAGGCAGCATCCCTACCACCTTCAGGAAACGACACAGGATAATGTCTGTAGCAAAACCCAGAAAGGGGAATACAGTTTGTATGTGTGCACATAAGAATGTTTGGTCTCCTCTTTGTAAAAGGTTGACAACATTTCTTGGTGTCAGCCAGAGAGTGATGGATGGGTTAGAAACGAGAAAGAATTCTGAGGAACACGCCCAACATTCAACAAACTTTAAGCAAACTTTAAAAGTGAGTTTATACACTCTGCTCACCGTTTCGTGTATGTGTGTGTGTGTGTTGGGTGTACATGTATGTGTGCAGGTATGTGTGTACTCGTGTGTGCATGTGTGCAGAGGCTAGAGGTCGTTGTTGGGTGTTTTCTTTAGTTACTTTCCACCTTTTAAAAAAAAACCTCTACGTGCATGAATATTTTGCCAGCATGTGTCTATGTAGACTGCTCGTTTGCCTGGTGCCTGCAGAGGCCAGAGAGGGCGCTAGAGACTGATGGAACTGGAGTTAGAGATGGCCGTGAGCCTCCATGTGGATTCAGGCCCTCTGCAAGGGCAGCAACTGTTCATAACTACTGAGCTATCTCTTCAGCCCTTCTCCACCTTCTTTTTTGAGACAGCAGTTCTCATTGAATCTATAACTCATCAATTGGCTAGGTTGGCTGTCCATCAATCCTGTGGGATCCTCCTGTCTGCCTCTCCAACACTGGGATTATAGACTTGTAATTACAGCTTCTGGCTTGGACATGGGTGCTGGGGATTGGAGTTCAGATTGCATGCTTTCATGGGGCGGGGGTGGGGTGGGGTGGGGTGATGCTGAGCCATCTCCCCAGGCCCTGCTGCTGTTTGTTAGCGAGATGTTTTCGGCATATTGGAAACCTGAGAGGGATGGGGGCTTCCAGTCTTTGGGGCAGTTGAATTGTCCCTTGTTGGCCGTTCATCAGATGGAGTGATTTGGCTCCTGGGACGTCTCCTGGGACATCGCTGGCTGGCTGAGCTGGCACATATCCTGGTCTATATCGGAACAGATGGGAGCCCAGTTGTCATTAGCGGTTTGTTCTAAGGGTCTTTTTCTCTGGCTCAACTACATATTAAACTCAAGTCCGAGCCATTTAAAATCCAAAGAGTGGAAGAGATGGAGAAAAGGTGACCCTGCCTCTGAACCGTCAGGCTCAGGACCCGGATTCTCCCCTGATTCATCCCCTTGGAATCAGTTCCCAGCTGTGTGTTATGAGAATGGAGGGCCACTCACTAACAGTTTAAAGGTATTGTAGAATTCTTTCCTTCCTTCCTTCCTTCCTTCCTTCCTTCCTTCCTTCCTTCCTTCCTTCCTTCCTTCCTTCCTTCCTTCCTTTCTTTTCTTTCTTTCTTTCCTTTTCTTTCTTTCTTTCTTTCTTTCTTTCTTTCTTTCTGTTTTTCAACACAGAGTTTCATTGTGTAGTCCTGGGTATCCTAGAACTTGCTCTGTAGACCAAGCCGGCCTTGAACTCACAGAGATCTACCTGCCTCTAACTCCCAAGTGCTGAGATTAAAGGCATGTGCCCCCATTACCTAGCTTAGAATTCTTAAAAAGAGAAATCATGAAATTTCTTTGATTTTTAATTTAAAAAAATCTTATTGTGTGTATGTGGGTGTTTTGCCTGCACCATGCACTTGCAGTTCCTGTGGAGGCCTGAAGAGGGCACCAGAACTCCCAGGACTGTAGTTAAAAACAGTTGTAGGCTACTATGTGGGTGCTGGGAACTGAACAGCCATTGCTCTAAACCACTGAACCATCTCTCCAGCTTGAGTTTTTTTTTTTTTTTTTTTTTACACAAATTTACACTTCCAGAGAACACTGTCATGTTGTTTTGTTAGTTTTAAGGCAGATATTATGCAGCTCAGGCTGTCCCAAGCTTATGTACTCTCTCTCTCTCTCTCTCTCTCTCTCTCTCTCTCTCCTCTCTCTCTCTCTCTCACACACATACACACACACACACACTCACACACACACACACACACACACACACACACACACACAGAGGCTCATATGTGTGAATATTTGGTCCCCAGTTGGTGGAAATGTTAGGAGGGATTAGGCGGTGTGGTCTCATTGCAAGAGGTGTGTCACTACGGATGAGTTTCAAGGTTTCAAAAGCCCAATCCCAACTCAATGCATTCTTCCCCCCACCCCCACCCTCACCCCCTGCTTGTGGTTTGAGACGTGAGCTCTCGGCTCTTCCTGCTTCCAAGCCTTTGTTCTACCATCATGGAGTCAAAACCCCTGAAACTGTAAACCCAATTAAGCCCTTTCTTCTCTAAGCTGCCTTGGTTTTGCTGTTTTATCTCAGCAATAGGAAAGGAACTTAGACACTCGTGGAGGTGCCCTCCTGGGAGAGAGGGAGCCACAAGCATTTTCCTGGTGCTGAAGTGTCCCAGCTTGTCCAAGATGGTCAACCTTAGATTTGTATTAAAGAACACAAGGTGTCTGTGATGGTGTCCTCGCTTGCTTGTCTTGCTGTGATAAATACCATGACCAAAAGCAATTTGGGAAGGGAAGGGTTTATTTGGCTTGTACTAGGTTACCGTTCGTCATTGAAGGAGCCTGAGGCAGACACTCAAAGCAAGGGAAACCATGGATAGCTAGCTAGCTTACTAGCATGTTTGCTCACCCTGGCTTGTTCAGCTACCTTTCTGATACAACCAGAACCACCTGCCCAGAGATGGACCCGCCCACAGTGGGCTGGACCCTCCTACACCAATGAATAATTAGGAAAAATGCTCCAAAGACACACCCATAGGCCAGTCTGATGGAGACAACTCCTCAGTTGAGGTACTGTCTTGTGTCTGGGTTTGTGTCAAGCTGACAAAAGCTGACACATGCTGCACTTGTTGGGGACCAACTTAAAGTCATTTTCAGTGATTTTTTTTTCTGGAGAAACATTGCTATTAGCTGTATGTATGCTTTATGCTAGTGGACTACAGAGTGATTGATCAGCCAGTCACAGGCTTTGGTAACTTTTTTTCTTTTCTTTTTTTTTTAAATAAATATTGTACTTATTTCTTTTCACAAAACTTTTAGACTTTTAATTGATGTGACCTGCTTGTACTGGGGACTGTAGGGTGTGACTGAATCCAGTATCCTGGGTGGAAAATTGATGGAAGCCCAGGTATCTTCTCCCAATTGTAGAATTGTTGAATATTCCTAGATCTCTGTACGCATATGTGTATGTATGTATATGTGCTTGTTTGTGAGTGTGTGTGTATGTATGTATGTATGTATGTGTGTGTATATATGTATGTGTGCATATGTATGTGTATGTATGTGTGTGTCTGTACATGTTCTTCCGGGTGCAGTGCACACACCATGGCACAGGTATGGACATCAGTAGACAAGCTTGGGTATTGGTTCTCACTTTCTACCTTCTTTGAGGCAGGATCTCTTGTTCCTTGCTGTGTACAGCAGGCTAGCCTGCCGGGAGCTTCTGGGCATTCTTCTGTTTCCACCTCCCATCTCATGGAGGAATGCTGTAGGCATGTGCTACCATGTCCAGCCTTACCAAGTGTCTGGGCATGTGGACACAGGTCTTCTTGCTTGTACAGCAAGTCCTCTGCCCGCTGAGCTATCATTTCAGCCTACGTAGTTCTAGAATCCAAGTGTGTTTATCAAGCTGTGATCTCCTCCCTGCACTGAAAGCCACTGGAAAGTGCCTGCACTGAAGGTCTCACCTAACCGATGTACACGGTGTGTGTGTGTGTGTGAACAGCAGCACACATGCTGGCGTGCATACCTCACATGTCTAACAAATACATGCACATACATGAGTAAGTGGGCCTGACACATGCATCTATGTGTATCCCGTGTAGTGGCCATGTGAAGGAGTGTTACTAATATGTATGTATACACAGGTCATGTCACAAGGAGGGGGAAGAACAGAGATGGAGGGGACTGGACACCCTGTGAACACTGTCCCCTCAGACGGCTAAGCATTGTCATGCTGTATAAAGACCATTTGAATAGACTATCAATGTAAAACTGTATGCCTTTGGGAAAAATGTCAGCTTCCTTGGCGATGAACTCAACTCTGGGGACAGGGTCTCCACCCCAGCTGTCTATAAGGCACAGGGATCACTGGTCAGGCTTGGCATGGCTGCTTCCCTGCTGTCCCTTGGTGTGATCGGCCAGTTACTTTAGCTAGCTAATTATTGATTTTGTTCCTGTGACACTAGCAGTTGTCCTCTGGGGGCCCTGGCCTTTTACAGCGTCTTCTTTGTGAGGAACTGTGTGTAAGGCTGGCAAGATCTTTGGTAGACCTGCCCCTGAGCTGGACTCTTTGTTGATCCCCATGTTACTTTCTTCAGTGGCTTCTACTGCTAAGGGACCTTCTCCATGGCTTAGGCAACTGGCATTCCTGCCGCTGTATAACAGATGGACCAGGGCATGGCGCGACACGTCTGATTCATGAGTAACCCCTGTATCCCTCCCTCCCTCTTTCTTTCTTTCTTTCTTTCTTTCTTTCTTTCTTTCTTTCTGTCTGTCTTTTTTATCTTTTTATGTATTTTGGTGTTTTACTTGCACAAATGTCTGCTTACCACACGTGTGTCTATTGCTGACAGAGGCCAGAAGAGGGCATCAGACCCTCCGAAACTGAAGTTACAGATTGTTTGAGCCACAATGCTTGGAACCCAGGACTTCTGGAAGAGCAGCAAATGTGCTTGACCTCTGAGCCTTCTCTCCCACTCCTTGTATCACCTGTCCTAACTCGCTTTGTGAGCAGGCTAGACAGTTATTTCTGTAAACCAGGACATTCCTTTTCTGCTTCCAGTTCTGGTGGCAGCAGGGATAGAAATGAGCAGTTCTCCTCCTGGAGACCAGTGTCCCAGCAAACAAGTCCAGTCCTCCCCCTCCTCACCTGTGTCAGGGGGAAATAGTTGCAAATTGAAGCCTGCCCCCACCCATGTGTCAGCTCTGTATCTATGCACTGGAAGCCGAGCCTGTACCTTCAGCTCCCTCCTGCTTCTGGGCTCTGTCCAACCGGAGGCAGGTGCTCACTGGGGATCCAACCCTTGCATTTCATTTTAATGACATTATACTCTCAAGAGAATCAATAATGCTTTCCAGTGGGTTTGGCTAGGGCTTGGTTAATGTTTAGCCTAGTTTTCAGGCGTAGTCCAGATACGAACAGCCCGAGACATCTCTAGGAGGATGAGTGGATCACCTATCAGTGTCCAACCCTTCTGAGTGCAGAAAGGGGTGGGCAGCGTCAGAATGGCTATGGGGGGGTGGTCTTTGTCTTTGAGACAGTATTCTCGACCCAGTGGGTGCTGAATTGAGTAGGTAATGGCAGCTACAGAAGATTGTCATCCTATAAGAGCTGCTAGGAAAATTAAAAAAAAAAAAAATGAAGAGACTTTGCCAATGGGATTGTTCCCAGGAATTTGCACACAGAGGGAAAACAAACTCTTAAGGAAATATTTGCTTTGATAGAGCATTTGCCGCGGAATTCGTTATTTTGAAGCTGGCAAAAATGTGGATGAGACAAGTGACTGATCTCAAATCATCACTTATAAGCTCAAGAGCTGGGCCTGTGGCTCTTACAGCTGAGAGGCAGCTCACACACATCAGATTTCCCAACCACACCCAGCAACTGCCGCCATATTTCTTCACTGAGTCAGAAAAGCGTGACTCTCACCCATTGTAACTTCCCTTCGTTGAACAGTCACCCCTGGAACTGGTTGCAGAGGGGGTGTAGACCTCAGCCGCCATCTACCCACCCCAGCCGCCATCTACCCACCCCAGCGTTCATACTGTACACCTCACATTTGGGAAGCTAGAGCCAACAGGGTCTGCAGGCAGCGCTTGTGCTCTGCCATATAGAGGAGGTCAGATCTGTGTAAGCAAACAAGCTCTGCTTGGTCCACATAGTTCCCTCTAGCTTCTGCCGGTCCACGGAATACCCTCTGCCTGCTTCTGGACCACAGAGCCCACTCTGCTTGCCGCGGGTCCACGGAGTCTCTCTGCTCGCCGCGAGTCCACGGAGTCCCTCTGCTCGCCTGCCGCAGGTCCACAGAGTCCCCTCTGTCTACCATTTCACCCCTACTGTCCTCTTCACATGTTCTGAGATAAGACACGAACCCTCTACAGAATTCAACTCCATGCCCAAGGTTACTCAGCTCTCTGGTACTAAAACCACAGCCAACATCTTTCAGCACCCCGGTGCTCTGGTGCTGTCCAATGAATGCTCTCCTGCTAAGTCTGTGTAGTTTAATCAGCCCTTAGTCACCCCTTCTATTGGGAGGCGATTAGTCTGTAAAACCCATCTGACCATCAAGGATCACAAAGTCGATCTGAGGCGTTAAAAAAAAAAAAAAAGATTTATTTTACTTTTAATTATGCTCATGTGTGTCTGTTTGTTGCGCTTGAGTGCAGGTGTTCACAGAAGCCAGAAGAGGGCGTCAGATCCACAGAGTTGGAGTCCCAGGTTCTTGTGAGCCGCCCGAAGTGGGTCCTTGGAAGCAAACTCTGCAAGAGTAGCAAGTGCTCTTAACTGCTGATCTAGCCCTTCCTGATGTATTACTTTTTTATTGTATCCATTTCTCCTTTATCCATCGGATCTGTCTTCATGATGTTGGATTGAAGCTAAGAGTGATTTTTTGAACTAAAATTGTGTTAACATTTACATTAAAAGATTTGTTCCTTTTTTTTTTTTTTTTTTGATAAAAGAAATCCAGAGAACAAGTCATCTTTAGAATAGATGCTTCAGGGGCTGCAGAGATGGCTCAGTGGTTAAAATCACTGACTGTTCTTATACAGGACCAGGTTTGATTCCTAGTATTCACATGGTTACAACTATCTGTAATTCCCATACCAGGACATCCAGCTCCCTCTTCTGGCTCCCACAGGCACCAGGCATGCACATGGTACCCAGACATACATGCAAGCAAAACATTCATATGTATAAAATAAAATAATATAGTTAAAATATTTTGATTAAATTATAAATATAGGTGGATTAACAGGTGAAACATAAATTTCCATATCATGGAACCTGAATGCTTGTCTGGATGGAATTAATTATTTATTAATCTTGTGTGTGTTTGTGTATGTGGTGTGTGTTCATGTGTATGCGTGCTATGCGTTGGCAGAGTATGTGTGTGCATGTGTGTGTGTGTGTGTGGTGTGTCAGAGGATAGCCTTGAGTGTCGAATGCTAGGCACATCTACTCTTTGTTTGAGACAGGGTCTGATTGGCCTGGACCTTCACCATGTAGAGCAGGCTAGGCTAGTTGCCTTATGAGCTTCCATTTCTCTCTACCTCCTAGTTTGCCATCGCTGGAATCACAAGCACATGACTTGCACTTGACTTTTTGTGTGTGTGGATTCTGGGGATTGGACATAGGTTCCCACATTTGTGAGATCACCTCCAAGCCCTGTACCGCGGATATTAAAGTCCTCTTCTTATTTTGTTTTCTGCCTTCAAATGACCATCCTGCTGCTGAATACTCCCAGACACTGCTTAGACATTCCATCTGGAGGTTATTGATGGCTTCTTAGGATCACAGCCTTGTTGGAGGCCATTTCTCAAGCTACGGGGACATGGACACCGTAGCGTTACTCAGACCTGGCTTCCTGAAATGATGGCTACCATCCTGGGTTTCTTAGAACCATTTCCGAAGATGAATATTTCCAATTGTGGCGACGGTAAAGGTGAATCTGTAGAACTTCCTTCCAGTTTCCCCCCATTTCTATCAAAAAGAAAAGGGAGCGGTGACACACTTATTTGTTACGGCTGCCAGGAAGCCAGCCCAGAGCTGACCTGGTAACTAACTGCCTTTGGTAACAGTCTGGAATCTTTCTGTATGCACTTGTCTTTTTTTTTTTTTTTGCAATAACCGTACCTGTAGTTTTGGTTTATGGTTGTACTTTTACTTTTGGTTGGATTTTTTTTTGACTATCATAAATCCCACGGAATGTATCTTTCTAAGAGATAGTCAGTAGTTTTGGGGAGCCAGGTGGTATTGACATAGCCAGAGAATTAACACAGCCCACTAAGGTAAGCTAGTCACTGGTAGGGCAGTCAACCATTCTGACCACTAAACAGTCCTTGCTTGTGGAGCCAGAAGAAGAAAGCAGGTTTTAAGATACAGTTGAAGTCTACATGTGGGATGCTAAGTGTGACGCTCCCTGAACCCAGAGTGGGCAGCAGCATCCACACACCTGCTCTTGTATTTCTTCAAATCCTAGAGCTGTGATCAACCAAGGGGCTGAGGGCTGAATCGTTTCTTGCCACTTGTACACAAAGAGGGAAATATCACCAGTGGTGTGAGGAACAGCTCGATTAGCATATTAATGAATAATGAACAGCCTAATTAACATATTCAAAGCATCCCATTACCTGTATGACACCCCATGCATGCAGAGCTGAGGAAGGCGGTGACACAGCGGACCCTGTGAAAGGTGGGGCTCCCAGCCTTTACCCTGCACATACCTGTATACTCCTTTAGCTGGCCTTAATTTAACGTTTCATAAGCACTGTTCCTGAGTCTTCACTTTTGTGAATTTCATAATGCCCACCTTTGTATAAAATTCTTTAGAGATCACATTTGAGAGCAGGGGAGATGACTTTATGGGTGAAGGTGCTTGCTGAGCAAGCCTGGTGACCTGAATTTGGTCCCCACAACCCACATAAAGGTGGAAAGCAGGGATCAGCCCCATAAAGTTGTTCAGACATCGATCCACACGTGTACCACAACAAGTATGCCTCCTCCTTGTTAATAATAAACACACAAAAATACCTCCGAGAGCTGGGGTGATGGCTTATGTGGGTAACACACTTGCTGCCCAAGTGTGAGGACCTGAATCTGGATTCCCAGAGCTCGTAAAAATGTTATCTGGGCATGGCAGACCATTTATAATGCTAGTGCTTGAGTGGGGGAGACGAGATCCTCTGGGCAAGCTGAATCACTTGCCTGGAAGGGTTTGTGTTCAGTAAGAGACCCTACCTCAGTAAAGTAAAGTAAATCAGGATGGAGGGAGATAACAGTATGAGCCTCCAACCTACACATACATAAGCACGCGCACACACACACACACAGTCACACACATGCACCCACACAGAAGCACATGGGCACACATACACATGCACATGCACACACATATGCACACACATGTACATACACATAGGCACAGGCACACATATAAGCACACACATACATGCACACATACAACATGTACATAAGCATACACACATGCACACACACACATAAGCACACACATGTGCACACACATAAGCACAAACACATGCACACACAACGTGCACACAGAGACACAGGCATAAAGACACATATATACCATATATACATAGACAGGAAGAAATAACAGCCTGCCCCCAAGAACAAACAAACCAAGAACAAAACAACCCAAAACACCTTTAAGGAGCTGTGGAATTACATTTCTGTTTTCGTTCTTTAAGAAGTCCTATCTGGATTTTAGAAACAAAACAATTTCATGGTTTCCCTTAAAGGTATAAAATTCTACTTCATTTTTCTTTTCACTATTATTTATTTGTGTGTGCCTGTGTGTGTGTGTGTGTGTGTGTGTGTGTGTGCGCACGCACACTGGCATGGGACGTGTTGAGGAGAAGATTGTTTCCCCATGGGAATCATAGTCTGATTTTTGCCTCCTGACCCATCCCTTCCCCAAGGGTTTCCGAAACTAAAGGAATTTGAGGAGAGAAAACTATAATCTGATATCAACGCAGGCTTTGTCTTGATAAACGCAATGATGTATGGCCACTACCCTTTAAGTCCTTTTGGGTAAATGAATAACTGATCGTGTGAGAGGCAAACTCGAGTTTGCATTCTGACTCTCACAGAATGTTCTCACTGTCTCTTCTTACTCTGACTTAACTTGTTTGAAATTGATGAAACACCCATCCCGGCTCAGACACGGCGACTGTGACACTAGGAGCATATATAGTGTAGGAGCCCTCTAGGATGAAGAATACAAAACTACCTAACTTTCAACATTTTTTTTTTTTTTTTTACAAAAACATATTATATGAACATACTACACATGCTCCTCCTGGGTCTGGGAAAGGCCCATGCAAGAGAGATGCTGGAAGCTTCGATTAGATTGACTTTGACATGGCGAGTCCTTCTCTTCAGGTTCAGCATTGTGGTAAATGTTCACCTATACTAGACACACACGAACTAGCTACTTGGGTTTACAAACACAAGACACGTGTGTACTGGCTCTGCAGAGACCGGGGTTGCGGGGATATACAAATGTAAATATCAGATCACAAGATTACGTAGCGTGTAAGCACACATACACACGGGACTTTGATTTCGTTTTGGTTTTTCCGGTTTCTGTCGGGCAGCTGCTTTCCACCAGGGTCACACCCAGGCAATGATATCCTCTTCTCCAGATTTTGAATTGTCTGCCTGCACGAAAATGTTCACTTTAGGGGAGACGTGACCAGAGGGGTATACTTTCGGACAAGCCAGACTCAAATCCTGTTCTCTGAACGGGGGCTCGTGTAGAACACTGCTCTGCACTAGAAGCCGGGGGTGACGGGCAGGGGAGGCAGGAAGCTGGGGGATTGGGAAGGGCACTGCCAGGAGGCAGAGCTTGGCTAGTGTGTGTGCGTGTTGCCTTCCTGGGTTGTTCAGATACTGGTTTGGAGGTCTCCATTGAGGAGGGTCCTCTGGGTCTCCGTGGTCTCATTCAGCCGGGATTTGTCCTGCTTACTGTCGCTCCTCTCCCCGTCCTCCGTACCACTCACCTTGACCAAGCAAAGAACATTCTGGAAGCTCTTCTTGAAGTTGTCAGACAAGAAGGCGTACAGGATGGGGTTGGCGCAGCTGTTGGCGTAGGTGAGGATCACCACAAAGTCAAACATGCCTTTCAGGGCAGGGGTGGGACTGATGGCCACAGACACGGATGAGACGTTGAAGATGTAGAAGGGGAGCCAGCAGAAGATGAAGACAGCCACCACGATGGACACCATTCGGGTCACTTTTTTCTCTGACTTTTTCCTCTTGGATGATCCCACTCGGATACCAGAGGACTTCACCTTGATGATAATGAACAGGTAGCAGAGACAAATGATGGTAAGGGGTACCAGGAACCCCAGGATGAAGGCATAGATGATGAAGCCCGTGTACCACGCCCCGGATTCTCCTGGCCAGTTGATGGTACAGCTGCTCTTCCCCCACTGGTTGCTCCGGAGGCCGGCATATATCATGATGGGCAAAATGACGAGCAGAGACAGACCCCACACAGCCACATTGATCATTTTGGCTGTCCGGGGTCGCCTCCATTTGGCTGACTTAATGGGGTGGACCACGGCCAGGTAACGGTCGATGCTCATGACCGTCAAGCAGAAGATGCTGGTGAACTGATTGATGCCGTCTACGGTCATGACCACCCGGCAGATGGCCTTGCCGAAAGGCCAGTGGACCAGCGCCACCTGCATGGCCAAGAAGGGCAGCCCTAGCATGAAGAGTTCATCTGCGATAGCCAGGTTGAGGATGTAAATGTTGGTGATGGTCTTCATCTTGGCGTAGCGGAGGATGACGTAAATGACGAGTGTGTTGCCGCACAGCCCAACGACGCACACCACGAAGTAGATGAACGTGAGGACCGCGTTGCTTGTCATGTCGTAGTATGGCTCGGTCTGGTTGGAGCCATTGCTTGGCCCCAGTGAGCCGTTGAGGTCAAATGGAGAAGGTATCCACACTTGGCTCCCATTGAACTGCTCAGAGGTCATCTCCATGGCTGCTTTTCAGTCCATCTAGAACCAAGCAGCCCAGAGATATCTCCCTCTCACCTCAGTGGGCTCTGGGGGCCAAGAGTCTATTGTGACATCTGGGAAAAGAAGCAGAAAATGTAATCGTCAGTTCCACTTCTGAGACATTCCACTCCCCGGCCCCACTCTCTTTCTTTTGTGTATTCACGTGTGCTGCTGCTGCTGCGTGTGTGTGTGTGTGTGTGTGTGTGTGTGTGTAGGTCACACTCCTAACTGCTGTTGCATAGGTTTGATATTTCCCACCCCATATTTGGGTCAGGATTTTTCACCATGTGGCTTGGGCTAGCTGTTCAGTGAGCTTCAGAGATCCACCTGTGTCTGCCTCCCCCACCACTGTGAGGACAGATATGCATCACACAGACCCGCAGTTTTATGTGGTTCTGGAGGTTGCACTCAAGTCTTCTTGCTTGCAAGTCAGGAGCTTCATTGACTGAGCCATCTCTCACTCTCCCTCATCCCTCCCTCTCTCCCTCTTCTTCTTCCTCCTCCTGTTTCTCCTCTTCCTCTTCTTCCTCCTCCTCCTCCTCTTCTTCCTCCTCTTCTCTCCCTCTCCCCCCTTCCCCTCCCTCTATGCCCCTCTTCCTTCTTCTTTGAGCTGAGTTAGCCTGGAACCCTCTTAGCTGGCTTGCATGCATAGCTCTTCCCATGTCTGGGCCTCTGGTGCTTGGGGTTACAGTTACAGGCTACCATTCCTTGTTCCCCTTCTATGCATTTTTCAATTGAAAAGCAAGTTTTCTTTTCTTTTTTCTGTCTAGCTGCTGGCCTGCCTGTCAGCCTACAGACTTTTTGAGGTCTTTGTCAAATGGTGGGGGAGGGTTTGAGTTAAACCATCATCCTAGATGACGCACATGTGGCGGACGGCTATGACTTCAAACACATAGACTTTGACCCCTAAGGAATTGACTGGTCCATGATTGTAAAAAGGCAGATCTTGGAGGGTTTCAGCCCCTGACCCTGGAGGGGTCTGACACCTGCATTCGAGGTACCCAAGAAGAACTCTATGCTGGCTTGATGTCTACCATCATCAGAGATTCCCCCCATGGTGGGAAAACCCAAGAATTTAAAGGGAGAACAAACTTTGGCTCCACAGTTGAGCCCCACGTGACCTCATGCCCAGCCCTTAACTGCTATAACTCTCCTTTGTCAACACAGGGGTGTCATGAGGTTAAACGAGAGAAAGTATGTGCAAATGCCTAGCATTGTGCAGGCTCTTAATCAGAGCCTCATGAATGTTACCCCCCCCCACACTGTCTCATTATCTCTAATTTATTGAAACCTGACTACACAGTGAATCAAGTTATAGTCTTCAATATTAAAAGTAAGAGTCTGGCTTTCTTTCATTTTTTTTTTTTAATTATGCTTTAGGCCTTCTCCTCTTCCTCCTCTTCTTTTTCCTCCTCCTTTCCTTCTCTTCCTCCTCTCTTCTTCCTTCTCCTCCTCTTTCACCTCCTCTTCTCTTCCTCCTTCTCTTCCCCTTCTCCTCCTCTTCCTTTTCTCCACTTCTTGGTTTTGATTTTCTAATACTCAACATTCTCTATTTCCCACTCCCAGCTCTGCTTGGGAAATCCTTTTCCTAAAGGCCTTTTGCCTGCAGTTCTCTGACTTAGGACAAAAAAGAGAAACCAGGGGAGGGATGCAGGCTCTCCATGAATGTCAAAAGATGCTTTTAAAAAACCGATGGGGGGAAAAACCGATGGGGGGGGAAACTGATGGGGTACATTCACATCCATTGTCCCTTCACCAGGAGGTGAGGATTCTGTCCTCTCTCAGTAGAAACTGAGACTTAGAAAGTTAAAGCCCTTGGTGGAGATAGGGGGCACTTGGACACAAGCCACCTGGCCCCAAGTCTTTTGTGATTTTCACCACATCCCAGCTGATGCTTAGCGGAGGGAAACTGGTGGCTGGTACTTGGGCCTTAGTTTGAAGCCACTGACTCGAGTGACCTCCATGCTGAGAAAATAATGAGAATTCTGTGGGCTTGGCCTAAGATGTGAGGCACCAGATCAACCCATAATTAAGTGATTTACCACAGTTATAAAATGGTGTGTGTGTGTGTGTGTGTGTGTGTGTGTGTGTGTGTGTGTCACTGTGCTGGGGACCTCTAGCAGCTAATACTTCAATGGTGGAAAAGGGCGTCAAGTCACATAGTGTATGAGTTGCATGGGAATAAGCCATGAACCAAGGATCTTAGCATGAGGACACAGCCCTTCCTGGGGGTTTCTCAGGAAGTCAGGGGCTGGGTCTTGTGTGTATGAAGAGTGAAGCACTGAGCGCAGGAGGTCCATCCAGGAAGAGGAGAGCTGGTCAAGGGCTGGAGTGTCCAGCATCTCTAGTTCACGTGTCTGACATGTTTTCTCGAAGCAGAGGACTTCTCCAAGTGGTTGCCTGATGTTGGTAGAGGCTGCAGGGAAGTTAAAGATGTGGCAAGCGACAGGCAGGTGCGATTCCTGCCCACCTCTGTCTCTGATCCACTCTCACTTCCAGATGCCAGCCTGGCTTTTCTTTCTGCATTTATTTCCCCAGCACAAGCTTGGTACAGTGAGGTCTGGGGTTCTCGCATTTGCATTTTGGGGACCCACGGTGTTGTGTCGACATTGGGTTAGCGAGCAGAAGCAGGCAGCCATTACAACCAGAAGCTATACAGAAACTCTTTTTAGTATCCCTAGATTAACTGGGGTTATTTCCACTGTCTTTCCCCGCTCCCCTCCTTTCCATCTTATCCGTGATTTAATTCTATAGACCCAGAATCCTATTCAAGCTGCCTACAGTGAGACCTTACAGTAACCATTAGCTTATGCCATCTGTGGACAGTGAGAGGGCACTTCAATGTCTGACTAGAACTGAAGATCCCTGGGCTGTAGAATCCCTGTCTAGAGCCAAAGGGAGGAGGAGCGGGGAAGGGGGAGAAGGAAGAAGGAGGAGAAAGAGGGAGACAGAAGTGGTACAAGGCCCGATGTGGCTCTTTAACCCTAACTCTTCCTTTTATACAGAACCAGAATGAATGGCGGGAGTTGTGTGGGGTGGGGTGGAAGGGGTGTCATCTTTCTCTCTGAGATCGGCTGAGAACACACTCCACTTTGGGGAGGGAAGTCTTGGAAGGTGGGCAGAGATGATATGCTGGGAACCCCATATCCAAGGAAAACATGAGCTTAGAACCTAGGAGTGCTACATAACAAGCCCAAGATTTCCAAGTGGCTTCTTTTCCTTTTATACGATCCTCTCACCGAAAGTGAATTCCAAATGCCACCAGTCGATACTTGTTGAATTGTGGTTAAATTAAATGCACTGGTAAGTCGGATTCTCTGCCATTTTTCCCCCCCAGTGTCATAGCTGTTAAATACTGGCCTGTGGCTTGGTGGCTGGTTTCCCCTGAGAGAGTCTTGGCTCTGCTGGAAAGAAGGATTTCCACTCAGGAATCCCTTCCCTTCTCTCCTTCCCACAGCCAGAGAATGTGATGTGGGTTTTCGAGAGAGAGCTCTCAGCTTTAGTTTCTTTTCAACATCTTTCTGTTGTGATCCCTCAAGATCTCGCCACCCTCAAGCCTGCCAGATGCCTACACACACACACACACACACACACCCAAGAATCTGAGGTTGGAACTTGAGTCGGCACTAGCTTAGACAGCAGCAGCAGTCCTGTGTGTTCCACCATGGCGCTAGAGTGCCCCTCACCACTGGAGCGGAGATGGATAAGCGAGCCTCAGGACAGAGTTAGTGTAAGAAAAATATTTGGGGCTGTAACTCGCTGACCCTGGAAACAACGAGTTCCCTAAAGGATCTCCACCGTTTCTAGGGCAATTAAAGGAGAAGTGGACTGCGGTGCCTGCACGTCCAGCTTCGAAACGCAGAGGGGACTTAGGTGCCAGGGACAGCTAGGAGCGTAGACAGTCGCTTGGGGACCTGACCATTCAGTAGATTCTCTGCTTGAGGGCAGCGGGTATGTGTGTGTGTGTGTGTGTGTGTGGAGCGTGGAGGGGGTGGGGACCTGACCGCATACGAATCTGGGCTGCCTCCCCATCGGGCGATAAAAAGCTCAGAAGAATTTGCTTTCCTTCTCTTTTGGTCCTCATCACCTGTCTCTCCCTAACTTAGGTCTTAGAGTGTGGACCCTGTGGTGGCACTTGACTTATCCCTTCTCCTTTAGCTGTTCTCGTTTTCCTTGGACTAGGGCTGTTTCGCAGGTGGCTAGGAAACAAGTTGTCCTCATCATGCTACCACCTGGGCACTCGGGCTCGCAGGGCACACGCCATCGTACTTGGGCATTAGCCTTGAGAACAAATCCGTCCCGGAACACACTACCTTTCCACTCCAGACACCACGATATGCATCTTTCATCCACCTGTCACCTCCAAAGGCACAAAAGCAGAGAATTTGCGCGCGCCGGGACCAACATGCAGGTCGCCGGGATCAGCGGTCTATCCCCAACGCAGATGCATGCAGGTGCCCAAAGTGTGCTTGTCCCTCCCTCCATCTCTCGGTGACACACGCATATGCACACACTCACCCCTCACCTTGCTTTTACACGAGCACTCGCTTCTCTGTGTTCTCTAGCACCCAGAAGCCGGGTGCCTAGGAGCGCAGCAGGCTTAGCGGGTGCTTGGCGCTCGGCGGTGGCTCCGGGTTCCCAGCTTCCTTGGCTGGCTCGTGCTGGCCCTTCTGGCGTCTGAGAGTGCTTGCGTGGGTCCCAAGAGAGCTAGCCTGGCCTGTAAATCATCGACGCCCAGCCGCGGACTGGTGCTCCAGGCGCCGGTGGCCTCGCGAGCGCGCCGGTGGCTGCGCCGCTAGCATTGGCCCAGGCGGGTGGCAGCCCCTGGGCACACTTCCCCACGCCCCCGCTCGTGACGTCACGGCAGCTTGTCTCCGCCTGCCCGGTTCCTGTAGGTCCCGGTGAGCAGAGTCGATAAACCTGCGGATGGGCGAGGGCGTTCAGTGAGGATAAGCCAGCGGACCTGGATGCTGGTAGATGGTGAAGCGATGTCAGTGTCCCACAACTCCTCCCGATGAGTATGCGCGTGGCTTTCTCTCCGATTTCAGAGACTCGGTCCGGTTTTACCCAACAAATTCCAGGCAGCTGGTGCGGCGACTGGGGTGACCTAGAGTAGCTCTGGGACCTTTAAGACGTGTTCTCAAGTTTGCAAAGCCGTGCCTACCACGGACCAGTCCGGGAACAGGGCACAGGTTGCAGAGCCAGACCAAAGGCAGAGGAAAAAAAAAGGGTGAAAACAGCCAGCGGGGTCTCCCGTGCAGGCGCCTGCAGGTGTGTGTGTCACACCTGGCTTCAGTTCCTGCAGCCAGCAGGCTCCAAGGGCTCCACGGGTCTCCCAACTGGAGGCCCGGGGCCATGCAGTCTCTCCTTGCTTTAATTTAGTTTGTCAGTCACTGCTTGCTGGTCTGACCCAGCCCCAGCCCAACCGTTCCTCCTACGCGCGCTGTGGCGCTCTGCGGAGCAAAGAGGGACTCGCAAGAAGTGGGAGATGTGTCGCATCAAGTTGCAGCTATTTATTTTTTGACCGTGATGATTCAGTCGGTGTTCCAATAGTTTAATAAGTCATAATCAATCCTGTAACCTCCCTTCCCTCACCTCTCAACACATCGCATGGGCACACACACACACACACACACACACACACACACAGATGGAGACACAGAGAGAGACACAGAGAGAGTCAGAAAGACAGAGACAGCGAGACAGAGACAGAAACAGAGACAGAGAGAGTCAGAAAGCCAGAGATAATGAGACAGAGACAGAGACAGAGAGTACGCCTGGGTGGTTTCTAGAACACGGAAGATCAGAAAGCAAACCCTGATTAGCTTTCTCTGTGGGTCTTGATGCGACCATTTGCGTGTTCATCTGGGAAAAGCATATATCCAGAAGTTGTGTGTGTGGTAAGTTTTGACTGGGAAAGGGAGCCAGCAGGTAAAAGCAGCCCAGAACTGCTTGTAAGTCAGGGTGTCGCTCATGGGCGTCTACTGGCACCATCTCCCTGAGATGTGTGGACTCTGTGGGTTTGATGTAGATTGAGGTAGGGGTTGTCAGGTCCTAGTGACATCGTGGGTCAGCTTGTCTTTAGTTTTTTATGGGCAGGGTCGAGAGGCTGAGTAGTACAGCTATCAGGATGAGGGGAGTGGCCCTGGGGGAAAGAAGGGACCAAGGAATGAGCTCAGGCCTCCTTCTGCCTGAGACACAGCCGTTACAATGCATATTGCCCTCTTTAGTTAAAAATCAATAGCCCCTTCCAGGAACAGAGAAGAATGAAGAACCAGGATGTGTCCATTCTGACTTCAGATTTCCTTGGGTATCATGTGACCTTGTAAAAGTTCTTCAACTGCTGCTGCTCAGTTTTCGTATTGTTTAGAAAAATAGCTCATGCAAAACCAGGAGCCTCTGATTCTCAGTTTCCTTCTCTTATACACAAGGTGACCCCCAGGGGGCAGTGTACAATTTTTTTGGTTTCTGTACTTCTGGTTCCACATCAACACCACCACCAGAAAAAAAAAAAAAAAAAAGCAGGCTGCTCCTATCAGCTAAATAATCCTTTCCCAAACAACGTGGGGATCATTTCTGTATGCTCTTAACATGCTGAGCACACACAATAAAATCCACCCTTCGTGCACTTGGGAAGCCTTTCCCCAGCTCTCTCAGAGTCAGATCAGGCTCAGCACCAATGGATAGCTGAAACCCCGGCATGCCTAACTCTTTTGCAGCTGGCCCCATGAGATCTGAACATTTTGACCTTGACAGCAGAAAATGTCATCTAGAACAATTATTGGTTTTGTCCCGTTCATGCGTGCCTCTCTCTCCTTCCCCCACCTGTGAATGCCTCCAATAGGGCTCTGAAATCACTTTTGGCTTTGCTGCACCGCCCCCCCCCCCCAGCCTCCAGGTTTGAGTTCCCATTCCCTGTTTGACAATACCCTGCTCTTTTGGCTCTCTCCAGCAAGCTGCCAGACACCTGTCCTTCCTCTGCAGCTCCTTTAGTAACTAAGTAACAAGACCTTGAACCAGAAAAAATACAGGGTTGCAAAAGAGATAACCTCCTCACTGGCTTGGTTGGTGTCTTTTTTAAAGATTTATTTATTTATTTTTATGTATATGAGTACACTGTAGCTGTCTTCAGACACACCAGAAGAGGGCATCTGATCCCATTACAGATGGTTGTAAGCCATCACGTTGTTGCTGAGAATTGAACTCAGGACCTCTGGAAGAGCTCTTAACCACTGAACCATCTCTCCAGCCCCTCACTTGCTATCTTAGAGCCAATAAAATGACATACCTCTTCGTTTTTTGCACTTATCAGAGGGACGCTAGGTGCCAGGAAATGAAGGACGGTAATGGCCTGGGAGTTCAGCAGACAACAGACCAGGAACTCTCAAGTAGGTCATTCTGTCTGGTCTCTTAGAGGCTTTATCAACTAAATGGGGAGCAATTGTTCCTCTGTCATCCATTTGTCGGAAGTAAATGTTGCAGTTTAGCTTAGAGGAAAGCTCTAGGTAGGAGAGCTGGAGTGACTGGTGGTGTTAGAGGACAGACCAGGCATCTGGCATGGCGTCTGTCGTCTGCACATGTGACACTTATGTGGATGGAGGAAGAGCAAGGCCCCTAAGCTGCAGCATGTCAAATGTGGGGTGCTTTGGAACTCCCTGTGTAGTTCAGGCTGGCCTCAAACTTGTGGCGATCCCCATGCCTCTGCCTCTGCCTCTGCCTCTAGAGTGCTGGGGTTGTAGGTATGTGGCACCATACCTGGCCTTGATGTTTTGCTTGGGAAATATGGTGTGTGATTACCACGATTCTTTAAAGAGATGCCCATTTGGCCTAGAGGGCTTGAAGTCTCTTTAGATGCACCAGCGGCGAAGGCAGCCCTTTTCTTCCCCTCTCTCTCCACTTATGGAACCTCTGTGGAAACTTCTCCTAAGTCTTGAGTCAGTGATCCCTTCCCTCATTCCTCTTTTTATTCCCTTCTCCATCTTGCTGGAAGTACACAAAGAATGCTGGTCCTAAGAGGGGCCTCAGAGCCTCTGATCTGTAGAACGAATGCCCCATTGTTGTGTGTGTGAGGAAGCCAGACTCAGAGGGGCCAGGTGACTTGCCCAAGACCATTCATCTAGGGAATAAAAAAGAGAAGTTGAGTTGGCTGACAGCATCAGGCTTCTTCCACAGGACACAGCCCGCATGGCCATGAAACCCTGGACGAGGGAAGGGAATCCTCCCTCCTACTGGTCTCAGCATCTCTTTTCCCTGAGTTTGCCATGCCTATAACATAACAAGGTTCCTCAGCACACATCCTGGAGCAAGTCCTGGGTGGGAGTTGGGAAAGCTGTCTCCAAGGAGACTCCCAGGGTGTGTACTGGAGTGCTCACCTGTCACAAGCCCTTCAGGAGGAGAGCGTGGACAGCTCAGGAGAGGTGACCCCATCATACCTGCCTTGCAGGTGCAGGGTGACTCCTGAGAACACCATGAGGTGCCATTCATTCCTGGCCCATTGTCTTCTTGCATGGGGTACATGGCTATGAGCTCAGTAACTCTTGAATACTCCTGGTACCGGCCAGTGGCACCATTAATTTGGTCATTTGAAGACATCTTGAGGTAAGAAACTGGTTGACCTTTATCAGCCCTAGCATTTCACACTTGATTTAGCCCCGAAAACCTTCCTATGAATCTATTTGAACAAGTATTGAGTGCTTACTGTGTGCTTACCATGTGCTGCACTGGGTACTTTGTGCTAATTCTCTGCATCCTCACTGCAGTCTTACAAAGCTGGATCAGTATTTCCTTTTCTGAATGGACCAACCAAGGCACAGAGAGACTGAGTTCTTCAGGGTAGCAAACCTGCCTGCTTTGTGAGTACCCACGGTGTAGTTACCCAGAGCAACAGAGGTTGGCAGATCCATCTTCTACAACTCTATTATATGGAAGAGGGACCATTCCCCTAATGGGTAGCCCCTCTCTCTCTCTCTCTCTCTCTCTCTCTCTCTTCTCTCTCTCTCTCTCTCTCTCTCTCTCTGTGTGTGTGTGTGTGTGTGTCTGTGTAATAATCACAACTGGGGACTCACCAAGTATGCTTGCCCAGCTGACGAGCACAGGAAACCCACCTGTCTGCGCTTCCGTAGCACGACAATTTCAGGGATGCACCCCCCATACTTGGATATCCCCCCTTAAGTGTGGGTTCTAGGGATCAAACTCAGATACTCAAACACAGCAAACCCGTAACGGACTGAGCCATCTCCGGCATGGTTTTAATTATCTATGGTTGTCCTTAGCTTCCATCTTTGTAGATGGGTTCTGACTAGTTCCCAAATACTCTGGGGGTTCTGACAGCTATCTGGTCCTCCCCTGACCCTATTTCTTGCTCAGAACTGTCCAGTTATCATCTGCAGTGCAGGCGGGCGATCTGCTGCTCTTCTGGCAGAGGGGACAAAGGACAGCTGCGTATAGGGTGGGACTTTTTCCAGCCTGTGGAAGGGCAGGTGGGACTTTTATAAAGAAGATCGTCTTGGCTTTGTTCTTAAGAGAGTCTGATTTCTCAGACCCAGCACTTGGAGCTCTTCAGGTGGTTTCACTGTGAGCTGCCCCAGAAGCTAAACCTCTTGGTTTTAGATGCTGGAGGAAGAAGACTGCCCTGGGCCAGCCCCCAAGTGACCAGGTCTCTTTTTACTCAAGAGTCTCTTTGGGCTTCATTGCCGTTCCAGCCTGAGAACCTCATCTCCATGGAAGTGGGGTGCAGGCACAAGGCCTTGGGAACCTCTGCGCTCCTGCACCAGACCAGAGTTTTAGAGTCTGTCACCAAGCCTGTGCCCTCGTGTGATAGAATCAATGTAGGAGGGCAGCATCTCTGCCTTCTGGCCAGTTCTCACCCTAAGCATGCCATGTCTTATAGGAATGGTATGTCTCTGCTTGCAAGAGTCACAGCAGCTTACAAATGGCCCAGAGGCTGTACGTGGCTCTCCGAGGCTCTGTCTGCACCAAGCATGAAGAGCCAGTGTCACCTGATCTCAGGGATAGAATGCAGGCTTCCTCCTCCCTTGGGTCCACATGCTTATGTGCCACCAGGAGTCAGGGGTTTAGTGAAGAGTCCTGCTCTGTCTGCTTGCTGCTCTGATCATTCTCCTTGCCCATTTCTTCCTGTCCTATGGCAAATAAAAGGACATCTTTTACTTAATGGGACACTCATATTTGCATTTTGATGTGGCTTTGTGTGTATGGAGGTGCAGACCCATGGAGGGTCTCCAGGTGGAGGTGCTGGCACGGCATTGGTGGAGACTGGCCTCTGCAAATGAATTGTGTGTCATTTCTTTGTGGATTCCAGCTCTTTCTCTGAGTCATTTCTACTGCCGAAGAGCCTCTATCCCTAGCAAGCAAACTCGGAGAATTGCTCCAGTAACTACAGTTGATTGACAGGTATTTTCCTATCTCTGTGGGGGCTGCTCTCTGAGACTGCTACCTAGTACTGAACCCTATGTAAGGTACATTTTTTACCTCCAGCTATGTACTCATGAGCTTTTAAAAGATTAGGCATAGTAAAAAAAAAAAAAAAAAAAAAAAGATGAACAATAAAAACTAATAATGAGATCCAACAACCATAGTAGGATATAAGAAAGTTTTTCTAAGTTATGAATGACTCATTTCTGGAATTTCATTTCATATTATCAGACCTCGGTTTACTGTGAGAATAGACTGTAGGAAGAGAACCCTGGAGAGAAGGGGCTTTTAACCCTTTGAGCTGCAGTTCACAGGCCGGCCTCAGGGTGGCGTGAGCACACAGAACTCCTCTCGGGGTCCACACCTGTTCTTTCAGCTCTAGCCCTGCAGAATGGAACCCAAAGGACCCTCTACAGCTGTACTTTTCTCTTTCCCTCCCTTCTCTGTCCTTCTGCCACTCTGGAGGAGTGACTTGGAATGATGGCTGTGGTGCCATTTAGGGAAGAGCCACCGTGAATGGGGAGAGTCAGGAGCTATTATAAGGGGTTGGCTTCAGAGCTATGGCCTTCCTGGAGAGAGGCAACTGCTGGATTCTTTTACTTCAGCCTCATGAGAGTACAGACGCTTCCTGTATCCCACTTCTGGCAGAAGAAAGTCTGATAGAAAGAGCTACCCAAGTGGATGTGGGCAGGCTCTTGAAAGGCTGTTGCCAGGAGCCGGCTGCCTGTTTCTGCTTCTGCTGAGTGCCTTTGAGGCAGGAAGCACTTGCCCTTCCCTTCACAGTGACACAGGGTGGGCTCCCTAGAGCCCTGGATTTCGGTTGCAAAACCAGGAGGGGGCTTTGTTCAGCTGGATGGTGTCCAGGGATGGGCTCTGGCTACTTTCCAAAGTGACAGTTCAATGGTAGCTTCTCCCTCGTGAGACAGCTGGCTGGTTGACTTTGTTCGGTGGTCCGGCTGCTAGTCCCTAGGCTTCACGGTACTCGCCTGCTCAGGGGCCCCAGAACAGATGGCCAGTCCAGGGAGGGGCTGTGGGAGGCTTCTTCATCCTGCGACTCATTATCTGTCTTCTCTTGCACCCCTCCCCGCCCCTGAACGAGCTATGGGTGTGCTTCTGTCCCGTCCCCTCCCCCAGTTGCTTTCCTGTGACTGGATCTCTTCTAAACAGATTGGCTCTGTGGCTGCTGCCAGAACCTCATCTCTCTGTGCTACTTCAGACACTCAGTCTCTCTCTCCAGAAAGACTCTTTCATTTGAGAGTTAGGAAGCATGACAAGTCCTGCGCTCTGGGTGGTTTTTTGTTTGTTTGTTTTGTTTGTTTGTTTGTTTTTCGAGACAGGGTTTCTCTGTGTAGTCCTGGCTGTCCTGGAACTCACTCTGTAGACCAGGCTGACCTTGAACTCAGAAATCCACCTGCCTCTGCCTCCCAAGTGCTGGGATTAAAGGCTTGCACCACCACCGCCCGGCTGTTTGTTTTTTGCCAGCTAGGATATGTAACTGTTTTGAATAACGGAATGCCAGGCTTAGGAGAAGTCCTTATGCTTAGGAAAGACCAGTAAGAGCTTTGAGGGTTCCAAATGTGACCTGACAGAGCAGGTGACTAGGGGGAGGGAGGCGGGACTCTGAGCATGACACTGTGGAAGGTCTTAATAAGCTTACTCAAACAGAGCTTAAACAATGTTTATGCAACACACACACACACACACCACACACACACACACACACACATACATATATATCATATAAAAATTCTAAGCAACTTAAGAGACTTGGGCTGTATCTAAACATCGTGTCCACCTCCTCCATAAAGATTTGGCTCCAACAGTCTGCTCTGAACGTTGTGTTTTCAGCTCCAAGCTGAATTTTCAAGGACAAATTCCAAAAAGTGATTTGGCAGTGGTGGTGCAGAATGCATATTTAGTTCTTTAGGACAAGCGCTTCCCAGTGTAAGTTGACTTAGACTGTTCAGAAATAGCGATCACCCACTCGATGTACAGTAATGATGTGATCTACGCAAACAAAACACCAGCCTAGAACTCACAGTGGACAATGGATTCATGCCTGTGAAGACTATCTCTCTATGTAGCACTCCTACGTAGGTATAAGCACCTTTGTATATCCATCCATCCAATCTATTTTACCCATCTACCATCCATGCAGCCCCATCCAGTCACCATCCACCCATCTATCCACCCATCCATCCATCTTCATCATCTGCCCACCCGCCCATCCACTCCTCATCCATCTGTCTATCTTCTCATCCTATATCCACATATCCATTTAGTATCTATCATCCACTCATCTATTCTTATTTCTATCCATCTATTTGCCATCCGTCTACTCATCCTTTCATCCTTCATCCACTCAACTATTCATTCACCCATCGATCTGTGCATCCAGTGTCACTCATCATCCATCTCCCTGCCCACCTTTCTATCCATCAGTCATTGATCCATGAATAAATACATCCATCTGCTGTTCATCTATCCTCTAACCATCTATTACCCATCCACCCATCCATCCATCCACCCATCCATCCATCCATCCATCCACCCATCCATCCACCCATCCACTCATCCATCCACCCATCTATCCACCCATCCACCCATCCATCCACCCACCCATCCATCCATCCATCCATCCATCCACCCACCCACCCACCCATCCATCCATCCATCCATCCACCCATCCATCCATCCATCCATCCATCCATCCATCCACCCATCCATCCATCCACCCATCCATCCATCCATCCACCCACCCACCCACCCACCCACCCATCCATCCATCCATCCACCCACCCACCCATCCACCCATCCATCCATCCATCCAGTCAACAAACAAACAAACAAAAAGTATTTCAGAGAAAAGGGAGAAATCTTGTTTTCTAAGCCCTGAGACTGAGCATCTGATAGTGTCCTCTTGGGACCAGGAAACCCATAAAACTTTACCTTGAGCCTTGCATCCTTCGCAGGAAACACATAGGGAAGACTTGAGATGCCTCTGCCTCTGTGGCTCTTCCAGAAATCAGGTGTTTCTCATGGTCTCTTACATTCTATCCAAGAGACGCTTCAGGGTTGTTATGTCTAAAGCTGTTTCTGTCCCTGCTTTTTGGTACTTTGCCACAAAGCTGGCAGTTTGTCAAAATGCAATTAGTGGAACATGATTTTGTGACTATTTGATGCACTTCTGTGGTGGGCTGTGAGGGAGGGCAGCTTTGGCCCTGTGTGGATAGAGGCCGCCTGGTGGGCTTGGATTACGCATCCTGGTTAATGTCTCCTAAACTTACATCATCCGCTGCAATTGAGGTATAAATAGTAAAAGGTATGCTGAATTTGTGAATATGGGGCAGTAGCAGGATTTGTTTGGCCAGTAAAACCTTCTGATTTGGGTTTAGCTTTCTGTTTATTAAGTTATATATAAAGATGTTTTAGAGAGGCAAAGGGGAGGAATAGGATGTTGAGGAGAGACTGCATGGCCCTGCTCTGCCCCTCCACTTCTGATACCCTCCCAAGGACAGGCAATTCTAATTATTTCTGCTAATTTTTCTATTGGTTTACTGAAATGTGTTGTAAATGGCGCACAGGCATGTCTATTTTTTTTTTTTAATTTTCTCTTTTAGATACTATTGACTTCCCACTATAAAAGTTGCCTAACTCAGTACTTCAGAATCTCCCAAATCCCTTCATTTTCTTTCCATCAAACCAGTAGTCTGTGTTTGCATTTTTTTTTTTTTTTTTGTAACTACGTAAATGTTTAAAGCTGAGTCAAGAGCTCCTGTCTGCTGGTTTCTCTTTCTTGTAGAGCCTTTTGTTTTCCCTGGGTTAATAATTACCTCTTTTCTGATTTTTTTTTTCCTCTGCTTACTTTTCTATAGTTCTGTCAATGATCCATTCTCAAATTCTGACAGT
This sequence comes from Mastomys natalensis, assembly GCA_021653895.1. Taxonomy (NCBI): domain Eukaryota; kingdom Metazoa; phylum Chordata; class Mammalia; order Rodentia; family Muridae; genus Mastomys; species Mastomys natalensis. Next base: position 328,700 of record JAJTUV010001047.1, read on the forward strand.
TGAGGATTTGGTCCACGCGTTACTTTTCTCACTTTTACTTTGAAAGGCCTACTGGCTTTTATCTTATGTGTGCACGTGCTTTGCCTGCACGCATGTCTATTTATCATAGGTGAGCAGTGACTTCCAAGACCAGACGAAGGCATTGAATCCCCTGGAACTGGCTGTGAGCCACCATCTGGGTGGCAGGAACCGGACCTGGGTGCTCTAGCAAAGCAGCCAGTACTCTCAGCCACTGAGCCATCCGGGCCCCGGCTTCCTTGTCTCATTTTGGGTTTGGTTTACTTGGCCCTGTGGATGGAACATCACCCCCAGGAACTTCCAGAGCAGTGGTTCTTACCTGTGGGTCACAACCTCTTGGGTACGGTATCAAATGACCTTTGGAAAGCACAGACATTTATGTTATGATTCATAATAGTTGCAAAATTACAGCTATGAAGTAGCAACAAAAATAATGTTATGGTTTGGGGTCACCACAGCATGAGGAACTGTATTAAAGGGTCACAGCATTAGGAAGGCTGAGAACCATTGTGCTAGGGGAAGAAGATATTACAGCCAGACTTAAAGATGGCCTGACCTCCTGGTACAAGCAGGATATGTTGCTCATATCCCTTGGGACACCACCCATATTTATTAATACAATGTTATGGTAGTGGTGATATTTCACTTCGTAGATTAGGGGAAAGAGCTGTTTTGAAGTGTGTGTGTGTGTATGTGTGTGTGTGTTCACATGTTTGTATACATGTAGAGATCAGAAAACAGCCTCAAGTGTTATTCCTCAGGCCCCCTCCACCTTTTGTTTGAGATAGTGTCTCGCTGTGTAGTCCTGGCTAGCCTAGAACTCACTCTGTAGACCAGGCTTGCCCTGACCTCAAAGAGCCTCCTGAATGCTCTGTAAAGCATGTGCCACCACACTTGAGAATATTCCTTAGTTGTTTTTAAAAATAAAGACATAATAAAGCATGTCTTGCATTTTATAAAGATTTATTTACTTTTATGTGTGCAGGGGTTTTATGTCTGCTCACTATGTGCATGCAGTGCCCACAGAGGCCAGAAGGGGGCGTAGAGTTCCTGGAACTGAGGTTACAGATGGTTGTGAGCTACCATTTGGGAGTGCTGGGAACCAAACCCAGGTCCTCTGAAAGAGCAGCCAGTGCTCTTAACTGATCTCTCCACACCTCCCCCCATCCCCCACTCCTTATTCTATTGTTACTATAAGTGCTTGGAATACCTTCTCTTTTCTTTACTTTCTTTTTTTTTTTTTCCTGATGTTTTTATTATGCAGCTAGACCAGGTTTTTCATTCCCTTGGCTGAAATTGTTTTCCTCTGTATTATTGTTGTTTTACTTTCTGCGTGGTATTTTTTAAAAGATTTATTTATTTATTTTCTATATAAGAGTACACTATCACTCTCTTCAATTGGATCCCATTACAGATGGTTGCGAGCAACCACGTGGTTGCTGAGAATTGAACTGATGACCTTTGGAAGAGCAGCAGTCTTAACCGCTGAGCCATCTCTCCAGCCCTCTACATGATAGTTTATTCCTAATTCTTGTATTGCTCCTTTAAGATTTCAACCATAGCATTCCTAAACTCCAAGAGCTCGTTCGAGAGGCTCTCACTGTGTAAGCCTCCTGTTATTACGCCAAGGATCTGACCTTTCAATCCGACTCTCTGAGGACGATTCTTACTTTTAATTTCTACCTCTTGCTAGCCCATTTCCGTCAGAGCCCCTTAGCGTAGACATTTTTATCTGTTACTCAGGGTTTTCTAGAAATTTCTCTAATGATCCTAGATGAATTATGTATGTTCTAGTGACAAGCGCTCCCGTGCCCTCTGACAGCCCTCCCCACATAGGTGTGGTTGACTAGGATTTGGTCACTAGAGCCGTCTGGCCACTTTGTTGGAGAACCTGTGTGTGCTACTCCATTTTTCATCGTGCTGACAGAATTCTTGACAAAAGGAATTTAAGGTTCATTTTGTTTCACTGTTTAAGACCACAGATGATTGGTGGGCAAGGCATGGTGGGAGGAGCCTGAGGTGGCTGGTCACATGACATCTGCAGTCAGGAAGCAGAGGGCGATGAATACAGAGACGTCTTGCTTCTGAGTTCGCTTTCATCATCAGCTTGCTTCCTTTTTATGTAGTCCAGGGCCCTGGCATGCATAATGGTGTTGCTCATATTTAGGATGGATCCGCCCATCTCAGTTAACCCGATCTAGAAACATGACCCTCCCACCCACAATATACCCAGAAGTCTGTCTCCTCAGTGATTCTAAATTCTATCCAGTTGACACTCACCGTAAATCGCCATGTTCTTCGATCCCCAGTTTGTTCTCATTGGCTTGTCAGCATCCCCAGAGCTCCAGCCTAGATCCTAGAGTCCTGTAACCCCGGCTCCTTCTAGTGCTTGTGGAGACAAATGGGAGGACGTGGTATAAGATTAGGTATAATATTAGGGATTCCAGATGTGTATTTAATTCCCTCCTTTATAGCCTGGTAGCCCATCTTCACCTCCTGGTAGACCCTATAGCCCAAAGTCTGGAACCTGATTAGTCCAACTCTTGCAAAGATAACAGCATGGGGGAGAGCCGCACTGTGAGGGTAGCAGGTCTAAGCATCTAACTTCTCAGCACGCCCTCCACCGACCAAACTCTTCTCTCTAACCCTGGGCCCTCTGTTCCTGGAAAGCTTTGGAGTTTTGCAATGTGAACAGAGTTTCTGTTTGATGATTGTTTTTTGTTTGTTTGTTTTTTTTCCGTGCAGGATCGTTGTTTTGTTTTCCTCTTCCTTTTGAAGTTAGCTGTCTTCCTGGTTGTTTTCCACTTTCCAAAGTGGTGTTGCAGTTTTCTTGCTTAATGTCATTTTTTTCTTCATTTTCTTTTCACTTCTGCCATAGGGTTTTACTGCTGTAAACAGCCACCATGACCAAGGCAACTCAACCCAAGGCAAATATAACATTTAATTGGGGCTGGCTTACAGGTTCAGAGGTTCAGTCCATTATCAACAAGGCAGGAGCATAGCAGCATCCAGGCAGGCATGGTGCCGGTGGAGCTGAGAGTTCTACATCTTCATCTGAAGGCTACTAGCAGAATATTGGCTTCCAGGAAACTAGGATGAGGGTCTTAAAGCCCACACCCACAGTGACACACGTCCTCCAACAAGGCCACACCTCCTAATAATGCCACTCCCTGGGCCAAGCATATACAAACCATCACACCTTTGAACCTTTTCCCCCTCACGGTCATTTTAGAGTAGTGCCGTGCTCTGAATGTGAACGGCCCTCTCCAGTTCATGCGTTTGAAGGCTTGTTTCTGAAGCTGGTGGAACTGTTAGGGAAGGATTAGGAGGTGTGGGCTTGTTGGAGGACGTGTGTCATTGGGAGGTGGCTTTGACGTTTGAAAAGCCCACTCTAGGCCCAGTCTCTTGCTGTCTGCCTGCTGCCTGTGGATCAGCTGTTGCTCTAGTGCCATGCTCGTCTGCTTCCCATCATGACGATCATGGATTATATAACCCTCTAAAACTGTAAGCAAGCCCTGAATTGAATGCTTTTTGAAAAAGGAGTTGTCTTGTTCATAGTTTCTCTCTTAATAGCAGTAGAACAGTCACTACGATAAGTGATTTGGAATGAAGAGAAACTCATGTAGATTATCTGATGTATTTTATAAAATATTTTATTTTATTGTTTGTATGTGTGGTTAAGTTCCCCATGGGTATGCAGTGTCTGAGGAGACCAGAAGAGGGCATCAGATCCCTTGGAGTTACAGGCAGTTGTGAGCTGCCTGATGGGGTTGGGGGGCTGGGAACTGAACTCAGGTCCTCTGGAAGCGCAGCAGGCACTCTTAGCCATTGAGCAATCTCTTCAGCCCCTTCATCTGCTGTTTTTAAACAGACATCTTAGCAGGCAGTCTGCATTTGAGTGCTGTTTGATTTTATTAATTTCTATGTGTGGATATAGTTTTTAAAGATTTATTTACTTTTATTTTATGTATGAGTACCAGCAGAGGTCAGAAAGAGGGTGTTGGATCCCCTAGAGTTGGATTTATAGATGGTAGCGAGCCACCATGTGGGTTCTGGGAAGTAAACTTAGGTCTTTTGCCGGAGCAGCAAGTGCTCTTAACCAGCGAGCCATCTCTCCAGCACTATGCAAAGATATTTTAAATTCTCGTGTAGTTGCTTATAACCAGTTGAGCATTGTAAAAAGTGGCTAGCTTTGGACTTGATTATTAATTTGTTTGGCCAAGTGCTTTTCAGTTTAGACAGCTCACGCAGGGTCCCCACTCCAGGGATTTTCTGGTGCCTCACTCTGGGTTAATCTGAGTGTGCTGGTGGTAAGGCTATACCATCAGCACCAGGCTCTCCATCGAACAATGCCATTGTTACTATGCCTGCCACTGCAACTGGAGCTGACTTGGTTTTTGCCGTGTACACACACACACACACACACACACACACACACACACACACCTTTTCTAGGAATAGGTTCTCTGGCTGGTGACATGTGCTGGCTATACCAGATATGCAGATATGCTTTCTTGGTCTAGTTAGGGCACCTCCTCATGACACGTGTGTCTGTTTAGTTTTGTGGGGTCAAATGATTGTAAGATCCTCTCTAGTCCACGACTCTCGTTTTACTTGAGCCACCCTCCTTGGGTATTACGGCTTTTTTCTGTCTTCCATTCCTTTCTGATCTCCTCAGTCTCACTATATTCACCTAATCAGATCTGTCGAATATTTGTTCTGTGCCCATTCCTGCCCAAGAAAGGCAGACACATACCTGTCACACTAGATGCTCAGGGCCCTAATTGGAGCTGATAGATCTTGGGTAGATAAAAGGAAAAAGAGCAAGCCAGGATTGTGACTCTGCCTGGAGGGAGTGGGATTCCAAACACCCATTCGGTAAGTAGAGGGCCGCCCTGTAACTTACAGAAGGGTGGGGGAGATCTTTCCTGGTAGACCAGCTGAGAGGAGACATGCTTGTCTGTGAGGCTTTTCCAAAAGCCTCGGTTTGGTATCTGCGCCTGCAAAGGCTCTGTGCTCGGCGCTCTGATTTAAAGCTGGGTAAGATGCCTCTCCCAGCTGCACGCTTGTAGCATTGATGGAGAGGCATGCCGATGGTTTGTGGGCATTGTTCTCTGTGTTCTGACAGTAGATTGATGTCCTTTTGGAGACACGGTGTGTTATGAAAGAGAATTAAGGAGAGAAAAAGGCAGGGAGGGCCGTGGTTGAGGTGAGAGGGCCTCAGGTACTGTCGGAGTTGAGCAGTATTCCCCAGAAGATGTCTAACCCCTGGCTCCCACCACTTGGCCTTATTGATAATTGTTTGTTTTCGGCTGTAATGGAGCATGGGATAAATGGACACCACTCATGGGAGAACTAGCGAAAGCTCTTTGTTCAGAGCTTGCTGGAGCAAAGGGGTCCACCATCATCATCTGTGCTGAGATTGAAAGCTGGGCACAGGCACCAGGAAAGCTACAGTGCAGACAGAAGGGAAGGTTCAGATTTGCCTAGAGTAGGGGCTGTGGGAATGGCAGAGGGCCTAGAGGCAGGACTCCCCGCATGCTTGGTTAGAGAGTATATTTGACTTTCTTCAGCTTATTTGACTGCCCTATGGGGCTTTAAAGGCAGCTCTCAAGACTTCTTAAGTCCTGGCTATTTGGGGCCGTTTGTAACAGGGTTAGCTTCCTGGCCTGGTCACTGCAGACAATGGTTGGCATCTTGGGTAAGCCAAAGATTCTGGTCAGAGATCTGTTTCTGTACATGGTCTGGCCATTGCTTGTCTATTCAAACCCTTGGGATTTAAATGGAGACTGTTAGGGTGAATCCTACTCCAACAGGACTGGTGTCCTTGTAAGAAAACAGAAACACAGGGCCAAGGGCTCAGGGGTAGGGCCAGATGATAATTCAGGCAATGGTGTGAGCAGTGCAGCTAAGACCGAGGCTAATGAAACAAGGAAGTCCTCCCTGAAGCCTCCTGGGAGTCCTCCATGAAGCCTCCTGTGAGTCCTCCCTAAAGCCTCCTGGGGATCCTCTATGAAGCCTCCTAGGGGTCCTCCCTGAAGCCTCCTGGGGGTCCTCCCTGAAGCTTCCTGGGGATCCTCTATGAAGCCTCCTAGGGGTCCTCCTTGAAGCCTCCTGGGGAATGTGATTCTGCCTGTGCCTTCACTCTAACTTCTGGCCTGAAGAATTATGAGACCACAGGGACAATGTATTGCAGCAGGAACAGGGCAAGAAGACGATTTAGGGGTTAACTGAGATTCAGAAGGCTGGGACACTTTTTCATGCATCCTGTCCATGGATCGATGGCTCCGTATTCAGCTGGAGACTTCCCAAAATGTGATTCCCTGGTGTCTTAACATGGACCTCTGCAGGAGGAATTTCTGAAGAAAGGGCCAGAGGACTGGGTTCACTGACGTTCCAGAATGTTTTCTAGTTTTAATTTAAGGATTTTTAGTTACTGTTATTTTTTATTTGAGTTTTTAAATATTTTTATTTTATATGTGTGGGTGTTTTATCCACATGTCTGTCTGTATAGCATGAGTATACCTGATCTGTGAAGACCAGAAGAAATATTGGGTCTCCTGGAACTGGAGTTACAGTTGTGAGCTGCCATGTGGGTGCTGGGACAGGAACCAGAATCCTCTGGAAAAATAGCTAGTGTTCTTAACTGGGCTTACATGGTTGTCTTAGTTAGGGTTTTACTGCTGTGAACAGACACTATGACCAAGGCAAGTCTTATAGGGACAACATTTAATTGGGGCTGGCTTACAGGTTCAGAGGATCAGTCCATTATCATCAAGGTGGGAACATGGCAGCATCCAGGCAGGCATGGTACAGGAGGAACTGAGAGATCTACATCTTGTTCCAAAGGCAAACAGGAGAAGACTGACTTCCAGGCAGCTAGGACAAGGATATTAAAGCCTGAGCCCACAGTAACACATCTACTCCAACAAGGCCACACCTACTCCAACAAGGCCACGCCCACTCCAACAAGGCCACACCCTGGACTAGGCATACTCAAACCACTAGACTGGTGGAAGGAGAGAACCAATTCTTTAAAGTTGTCCTCTGACATCCATTCACATGCTGTGGCATAGGAGTGGGCTACAGACATGCACATACACACACACACACACACATACACACACACACACACACGATAGATAGATAAATAGATGGATGGATGGATGGATGGATGGATGGATGGATGGATAGATAAAGTAAATTATATTTCTTTGGTAAAAAATAAAACCACAACAAAAGCCCCACGGGTGATCAGCATTCCCAGACCTTGGTAAAACACTCCTGTGGCCTTCTGGTCTTTTCTAGGCCAACCTGTACCTTCCTTCATCTGCATCCTCTTCACCAAGAGCAGTTAGCTCTTTGCTTCTCCAGCCTGTTCAGTTCACTCTCCCTAACCCCTCGCTCCCTGGGAATTGCGGCAGCTGACAGGAAGCCCCGCCCCCTTTTGCTCCTCCCACCAGAAGGCGTTCCAGTCTTACCTGACAGAGCCATCTTAGAGTCTCCTCTCCTGCCTGTCTCCCTGCATAAGCACCATGGCAGGTAACCTTCTACGTTCATGTCTTGGCACAGCAAATGTGGAGAGTCTGGAACCCAGGTTTCTGCTGGTGTTTTGAAAATTAAACATCTCCATATGCGTTTGCCTCCCTCCCTTACCTTCCTCTCTTTGCAGAACCTCTCTTCCTGAAGCCCACAGGTCATCCTGCCCCCTCCGTCCTCACCACCCACACTGTCCGTGTCACCCCACCCTAGTGCCCAAGGAGAGTTATTCTATTTGGAAGTACAAAGTGCAAGCTACTTTGGAACAAGGGAGAAACCCTTTTCCATGCAAATGCAGTGTGTCTGCAATGAAGACCCCGGGGGCTGGAAGAAGAAGCAGACAGCTCCTCTCAAACTTCTTCAAAGCTATCCCAGGACCAATCAAAGCAGCAGCTGGGGGATTGGGGGGGGAGGGAAGGCCTCCTCTGGAAGCATTCAAAGGTGTAGCAATTTCTGCTTAATTAGGAAATCACCAGAGAGCAGGGAGCAAGGCAGGGTGGCTTATCTGTTGTCAGTGTAAGGCTTTCTCCGTATTGTAGGCACATTTTAAAGTCCCTTTGAAAACTGTACAATCAATAGGAGTGTCGCAGCTGGCGGGAACTCTGTGCAGATCCTCGGCTCTCCTGTGTGCACACAGATTGAGACGGAATGGGAGGTGACCATTTGCTTCCAGCCTTCAAGGCACCTCGCCTAATGATCATATTTGGGGAGGGATGGAATCCCGTGGGATCCTCAAACAATACATGGGGGCTCTCTGTGTGGGAGAAGCAAACTCCCCGCTTTGATTCCAGTTAACTTCCTAATTGATGAGTAATTGGAGCCCACCAGCTTTGCTTTTCTTCCTAGCTTTACTGAGGGTAGCACCAGCCAGCGGAAGTTGGCCTATTTCAGGTACTTGGTGGGGGAGTTTATGCATATGTAGTCAAGTGGTTCACACCATCAAGGTGAAGTTAATGTGCCCTATTACCTCTCGAATATACAGGGAAAAGGTATTGACTGGTATCACTCTCTTAGAAACCCAACTTCTTCTCACACCCTTCCACATTCTTCCTGAACACCGAAGTCATCGTCACAGGCATTCGGAAACGATGTCCCTATCTCCAGGTGACGAAGGCCCCAGCATCACCTGGAGACAGGTTTGGGCTTTCAGGAAACAGAAATAAAACTGGAAAATGTTCCTCGGAGATCCAAGAGTGTCCAGGATGCTTCTGGAAGAAGGAGGGGAAGTGCTCTAAGGGAGACGCCTGACAGATGGTGAAGGCGCCATGTCAACTTCATCTTCCTGACCAGCTGTCACTGGGGAAACGCGCCCTAGGCTGGAAGGGAACCAGAGAGAGAACGGAGGGTGAGGAATCCAAGCATCCAGAACTTCCACAGTTCTTATTCCCCAGCTCCAGAGGACAGCGGTCTTCATGGATGTAGACGGGAAGTGAGGACCTTTAAACATCCCACTCCCGTGGCTAGACTGGGTCTTGCGGTGTTTATCTTGAGTCGACGTTTCTTCCTGACACCCCTGTTCCCTGTCAGGCCACCCGTAGGTCCACCTGCGTGGGCTGCTGTTTGCATACGCTAGCTCTGGGTTGATAGCCAGCCGGCGGGTGACTGCACGACCTCAGGGCCTGGCCACCTGACAGCAGCATTGCCAGGCAACAGCCATTTCACTTCTCACGGATCAGTGGCTGAACTCCTTCTGAAGACCTGTCTCTGTGCACCCTTCTGTAGAAGCATTTCCTCTAGGACCAGACACAGGGCAATAGTACCATGTTACACGTTGGTCAAAAAAAAAAAAACCCAGGGTCAAAAGTATTTCTCTTGTAGGACAATTTGGCTGCAGATAGTGTGGATGAGAGAAATGTAGCTCACAGAAGAACTGATATTTTTACTCTTTGATAAAGACAGTGTCATAATACTTTACAAACTTTTAAAAATGCACACACGTGTGCCTGTACATGTTCTTGTGTGTATGTGGGTGTGAAGGCTGAAGGGAAACCTCTGGTGTCATCCTCAGGAGTGCTAACCAGCTCCTCTGAGAAAGGGGCTCTCATTGCATGGGACTCACTAAATAGACTAAACCAGCTGGTTAGCAAATTCCAGGGATTCCCCCTGTCTCTGCCTCCCCAGTTCAGGATTGTACGCATGCGCACAATTGGGTGTAGCAATTTTCTATGGGTTCTGATGAGAACCTCATGCTTGCAAGGCAAACACATTGCCAACTGTCCAAATCAGCTTCAGCTGTCAGTGTGACACAGCCCAGAACAGCGACTCTCAGTCTTCTCAACGCTGTGACCCTTTACTACAGTTCCTCATGCTGGGTGACCCCCCAACCATAACATTATTTTCATTGCTACTTCATAACTGTAATTTTACTACTGTTAGGAATCCTAATGTAAATATTTGTGTTTTCCACTGGCCTTAGGTGACCTCTGTGAAAGGTCCACTTGCCTAGGGATGGTGCCAGGCCAACCACAGCTACATAGAGAGAACTTGTCTCAAAATAAATAATGGCTAAGTGAATAAGAAAAGGAAAGAAAGTTAGCTAAACATTAGCATTAAGCTGATGATGGAGCCAACAAGCAGGATTCCTCCCTGGTCTCTGTGTCAGTTCCTCCCTCAGTGATGAATCCTGACCTGGAAGTGGGAGCTGAACTAAGCCCTCTGCCAAGTGCCATCGATCACAATGTTTATTGCAGCCACGGAAAGCGCACTGAGCTGTTCCCTCAACCCCTTTGCACGCTTAGAAGTGTCCTTGAAAGGAGAAACGAAGCTGTCTAGGAAGCAAAGGGCCTGATGGAATGGGGAGAGGAGAGAAATAAAGAGGGAGATGGGTACACGGGTGCCATGGCATGCTTAGGGAGATCAGAGGACAATTTGCAGGAGTCAGCTCTCTTCTTCCACCAGGTGGGTCCTGGGGATTGAACTCAGGTCCCCAGGCTTGGTGGCAAGCACCTATACCTGATGAGTCATCTTCTTGGTCCTGTACTTTTAGTTTTTGGAGAACCTCCACTCAGCTTTCCATAGTGACTGTCTCAGTTTTACATTCCCACCCACAGCATGTATATATTTATACCTTCTATCTTGTATATGGAATTTGTTCTCATGGATTAGTGGGTTTTCTGGTTTATTATGAATCTTAGCTCTCAGGAGGCCAAGGCAGGACAGTTGAGAATTCCAGGCTTGCTTAAGCTTTCCAGCAAGATCGTGAATCAGTGGGCTGGAGAGATGGTTCAGTGGTTAGAAGCATTGACTGGTCTTTCAGAGGTCCTGAGTTCAATTCCCAGCAACCACATGGTGGCTCATAACCATCTGTAATGGGATCTGATGCTCTCTTCTGGTAGTTCTGGAGACAGCTACAGTGTACTCATAGACATAAAATAAAATAATTCTTAAAAAAAAAAAAAGATCCTGACTCAGAATAAATAAATAATGACTAAAAATGAAAGAAAAATGACAAAGTTGACTTTTCCCCTATTCCACATCAGAACTGTAATGAGTCGATTGGAAGCAACTTGAAAATGAAGACTACAAAATAGGAAGAAAATGAATCATAAGAAAGGCAAAGCAGTATAAAGCTACTTTGAAGCATTGTATTGTGTCTAATATATGGAGTACCCAGGTATCTTAGGTTTTACTGCTGTGAACAGACACCATGACCAAGGCAACTCTTATAAAAACAACATGTTTTGGCTTACAGGTTCAGAGGTTCAGTCCATAATCATCAAGGCGGGAACATGACATCGTCCAGGCAGGCATGGTGCAGGCAGAGCTGAGAGTTCTACATCTTCATCTGAAGGCTACTGTGAGGAGACTGACTTCCAGGCAGCTAGGATGAGGGTATTAAAGCCCACACCCACAGTGACACACCTACTTCAATCTGGCCACACCTACTCCAACAGGGCCACACCTTCTGATAGTGCCATTCCATGGACCAAGCATATACAAACCATCACACCAGAGATTGTAGCTCAGGAGATATTGTTTGGATACGTATATGATGTATATGAATATGATATAGATACACATGTGTATACACACATATATGTACACACACACACACACACACACACACAAAACCTTCTTTGTGAGACAGTCTTGATGGCCTCACGTTCCTGACCTTTCTATCACAGTCTCTCACGTGCTAGATTACAGCTGTGTACCAGCGTATCCCATGATGTCTGTTCTTTTTTGAGGGGGTGGTCTACCATAAAAATGATCTCCTGTACAGGAATTGCCATCTCCTGTCTGGAAACTTGTAGGCATCAGATTTCCCTAGTCTCCTTTGCATCTGAGACCTGGGTGCATGCTAGTCACACCTATGCACATAAGCTGGTAACAGAAGCAGGGAGTGGGGACAGTGTTCATGTGTGGGTAGCAGCAACAGGAACTGTGTCCAGCCTGCAAAAGTCACAAGGCTCTGGTCAGTATGTAGGGCTCTGGGGGCCAGGTCTGGACCAGGGGCTAGAGTTTCACTGCTGTTGCGGGTTGGCTTTGTGTCATATGATCCTTGATGGTGCTAGAGATGGAACCCAGGGTTTCGAGCATACAAGGCAAGTATCCTACCAATCGAACTTCATCTCCAGCCTAGTCTGGTGCTTTAATTATGGATCCCATGTGACTTTTGACTCTGTGTCTTGCCCTGTCCTTCTGAGCATTCTGTCCGTGTCTCAGTAATCATGGAGCACGCATCTGAACATGAATGTAATCATACAATTTTTATGTATATTCTCCGGGTAGTTTTAACCAGTGGTCTTTCTCTTTTATGTCTGTCTGTCTGTATGTGTGTGTGCATGTGTATGTGAAAGGGCACATGCACACATATGTAAATGCATGTGGAGGACAGAAGCCAACTGTCACTCCTCAGGATGTGCTCTATTTTTTTTTGGAGGCAGGATCTCTCACTGGTCTAGTACACAACCGTTAGGTGAGATGGGTCTGGCCAGCGAGCCCCAGGGATCTAGCTGCCTAACTCTACCTCCCCAGCCCTGAGATTATGAATGTGTGACATCACACTTGGATTTCTTTTTAAAAATCAAAGTGGGTTCTGGGGATCAAACTCAGACCCTCATTCTTGCACCCGCCGAGATATCATCCCAGTTTTAACCAATGGCGTCCTCATTCAATAAAATACAGATAGTGTTACTAGGAAATGCTTTGATGATTAAGAATTTTCCAGAGGACTCGGGGTTTTGGAAATAATCTAAGACATTTGCATGATTAATAACATGAGATATTAGCATGAGTGATTTAAGCTTAAAATTTTATGGAAGTCATGGAAAACAATTCTGGAGGGAACTTGTTCCTTTTAGCTAATAACTGGGTCATATATTGAAATTTCCAAAGGCCAAGCAGGTTGGGATGAAAATATTACTTCTAATGAGTCTTGCACTTAGTCATTTTCCCGAGTGGAATACATTTCCATAACAGTGGGAGCTGGTGATGAAACCTTTTGATTTCCCATGTTGCTTCAGTGCTAGCCTGGTTAGCACAGTGGCATGGCGTATTCCTAATAACCCATAGGTCAGCCTCAAACCACTGAAATCTCAGTGCTTGGGGAGGGGGTGAACCCAAGAGAGAGGAAATGCAGCCAGCCATCCTTCCTCTGTACAGAAGTAGCAAACCACATGCAGGTGTAATGAAACCAAGGATTTGCCATTATGTATTTTATTAGCGTTTTCTGTGGGGTTATGGGAGAGAGAAGTGAGCAAGGCAGGATCATTCATTTTATACAACAACATGCCTTTAACAAGTGCTCTGATCATGCATTTCTTGCAATTAGCTTCAACTCCAAGCAATAGAAAGTCCTAAATAACTGCTCCTTGTCTTAGAGAGAAAAAAGTCCAAGGCCAATGTTGTGTCCCAAAACATCAAGTGACACTTGCTCCTTTGACCTTCTTGTTCTGTTGAAGGTTGCTCTCATCTTCAGGTCCCTTTGTTGTCCAAAAGGGCTGCTAGAGTCCCAGCTATTGCTTCAGATTTCCAACAGCAGAGACTGGAGCAGAGAAGGGCAGCCTTTTACTACAGCATGTTTAAAACCCCATTTGGATCACACAGCTTCAAGGGCTCCTGGGAAATGTAGACTAGAGGTCTGAGCATTCAACCTAAAAGAACTAGAATTTCTTTTTAGGGAAAGAAAGAGGACTGTGGGTTCCCACTGATAACTAGTTGTCTCTGCACCAAGTAGTTGTAAACAAATTAGTTGAGGTTGGCCATAGTGAGTGAGGCATACCTTTAATCCTGGCACACAGATGGATCTCTGCCAGTTGGAGGCCAACTTGAGCTGTATGGCAAGTTCTGGGCCAGCCAGGGCTACATAGTAAGACCCTGACTCAAAAATAACTAACTAGATGACTACTAAATAACCAACCAACCAAACAAGCAAATAAGTAAGTGAATAAATGAATACTTCGATAGGTTTATTTTCCAGGAGATGGAGTTGACCTACTATGTGTTATACTTAGAGAAGTTTATTTCCCAGGAGATGGAATTGACCTACTATGTGTTGTCAATTCCGCCCACTGTATACAAGAGAAGAGCCTTCGGAGTGGCCAGAAGGGAGACCAGTGGAAGGCAGTGCAGAGCAAACAGCCCTGGCCTAGGATTTCACTGTCTGGGTGTGAATTTGTCTTTTGCTTTTCCTGGCTAGTTGACCTTAGAGGAGTTCTAAAACCTCTGTGCTTTTGAGAGTGGTCACTTGAAGCACATCATGAACGACGCCCAGCGACCCAGTACTTGAGGCCAATACTAAAAAGTTACTTCTCTGAGATGCTTTTCATGGTTTGTATTATCCTTTGAGAGTTTTGTACGATGTACTTTGATCGTATGCCTCCCCCACTCCTCTCAGGTCCACACCTGGTTTTTACCCACTCAAGAGTATGTCCTTTTATCTTTTTGTTGTTGCTGCTGTTGATATTACACCCATCAAGGTTAGTTTGTGCGGTTCTTAGATGTGCAGCCTTCCGCTGTAGCATGGTCGATTCACCGGAGACCTCATTCTTTTTTTTTTTTTTTTTGCCATTTAGTTTTGTTTTTATTAACAGTTTTTTGGGACTAGAGATTGAACTGTGGTCCTACACGGCCCAAAAATTTTCTACTTTTGAGCCATATATTTCAATCCCTTAGAGTAATTTAATAGTATACTCTTTTAGTTGGAAATGACTAAATTTCATTTATAGCAAAAATGTTAATATTGAGAACCTAGATATTAGAATATTAAATATTAAAGTCATTTAAGAGGTTATATTCAGTTTTTGTAGCCTTTAATTTTTTTTTAAGTTATCTTTTTTTTTTTAATTGGAACTTTTATTTACATTTCAGGTGTTTTCCCCTTTCCCCTTTCCCCCCTCCATCCCAGGAACTCCCTATCCCTTCCCCCCTCCTCCTGCCTCTATGATGGTGTACCCACACCCACCCTCCCAGAACCTCACCTCCCCACCCTCGAATACCACCCCCCACGATGTCCAGCCTTCATGAGGCCAAGAATCTCTTCTCCCACTTATATATAGCTCCCTTGCAATATATATATATATATATATATATATATATATCTGGAGCCATGGGTCCCTCCCTAAGTGCTCCCAGGCTGGTGGTTTAGACCCTGGGGGCTCTGGTTGGTTGGTATTGTTGCTCTCCTCATGGGA
The DNA here is from genome assembly GCA_021653895.1 of Mastomys natalensis. Classification (NCBI taxonomy): domain Eukaryota; kingdom Metazoa; phylum Chordata; class Mammalia; order Rodentia; family Muridae; genus Mastomys; species Mastomys natalensis. Next base: position 343,891 of record JAJTUV010001047.1, read on the forward strand.
TCCCATACCCTTTCTACTCCTTCAGTCTTCACTCTATCTTCTCCGTTGGGAACCCCATGATCAGTTTAATTGTTAGCTGTGAGCATCCGCCTCTGAATATGTCAGACTCTTGCAGACCTCTAAGGAGACAGTTATGTTAGGCTCCTGTCAGCATGCACCTCCTGACACCCACGTCAGCATCTACCTTTGGTGACTGCACATGGGATGGATACCCAGGTGGAATGGTTCTGCAGATGGCCCCTCCTTCAGTTTCTGTCCTGCACTTTGTATCCATATTTGCTCCCTTGAGTATTTTGTTACTTCTTCTAAGAGGGACTGTAGCCCCCCCCCCCCCCCCCGCCACTTGGTCTTCATTCTTCATGAGCTTTATGTGGTCTGTGAGTTGAATCTTGGGTGTTTCAAGCTTCTGGGCTAAAGTCCAATAATCAGCGAGTGAATACCATGTATGTTCTTTTGTGATTGGGTTACCTCACTCAGGATGATATTTTCTAGTTCCATTCATTTATATAAGAATTTATCGAATTCATTGTTTTTAATAGCTGAGTAATATTCCATTGTGTAAATGTACCACATTTTTTGTATACATTCCTCTGTTGAAGGGCATCTGGGTTCTTTCCAGTTTCTGGCTATTATAAATAAAGCTGCTATGAACATAGTGGAGCATATGTCCTTGTTATGTGTTAGAGCATCTTCTGGGTATATGCCCAGGAGTGGTATAGCTGGGTCCTCAGGTAGTAATATGTCCAATTTTCTGAGGAACCGCCAGACTGTTTTCCATAGTGGTTGCACCATCTTGCAATCCCACCAACAATGGAGGAGTGTTCCTCTTCCTCCACATCCTCGCCAGCATCTACTATCACCTGAGTTTTTGATCTTAGCCATTCTGACTGGTGTGAGGTGGAATCTCAGGGTTGCTTTGATTTGCATTTCCCTGATGACTAGGAATGCTGAACATTTCTTTAGGTGCTTCTCGGCCATTCGTATTCTTTTTTTTTTTTTTTGGTTTTTCGAGACAGGGTTTCTCTGTGTAGCCCTGGCTGTCCTGGAACTCACTCTGTAGACCAGGCTGGCCTCGAACTCAGAAATCCGCCTGCCTCTGCCTCCCAAGTGCTGGATTAAAGGCGTGCGCCACCACCACCGGCAGGCCATTCGTATTCTTTTTTTTTTTTTTTTTTTTTTTTTTTTTTGGTTTTTTCGAGACAGGGTTTCTCTGTATAGCCCTGGCTGTCCTGGAACTCACTTGGTAGACCAGGCTGGCCTCGAACTCAGAAATCCGCCTGCCTCTGCCTCCCAAGTGCTGGGATTAAAGGCGTGCGCCACCATCGCCCGGCAGCCATTCGTATTCTTAAAGAAACTTCTTAAAGTCATTTCTCCCTTGCACTCCAACTCCTGCTGGGCCCATGGTTCCCTTCCTTGTCTGGTGGTACAACCTCTTGCTTTGGCATTCAGACCCTTTAGATGGCTTCTGTGTTCAGCAGGAGGGGAGAGGCTGCTCTCAACACCAGAGTCACACATGATTAGGAAGATATATCTGCCAGGGGAGGGAGAGAGGGAGAAGGAGAGGGAGAGGGAGACGACTATTAGCTTGTGAAAGCATTATAAATGTTTTTTTTTTTTTTTTTTTTTTTGCCAGATCTGTGGCTAGGGGTTGTCTGAACAGCTCCAACATAACTGGGAGTTGGCTGTGCTTAGATGTAGACCAGTGGGGAAAGACACAGAAGAAAATAGATTATCAGTCCTTGACTAAGGAATGAAGAAAGCATCATGTCACCATTGGTTACCATGGATTGCAGGTCTGACGCTAGAGCTGTAGTTCTCAACCTGTGGGTCGCGACCCCTCCTCTATCAGCTCTCCAGCACATCACATATTTTACATCATGATTCAAAACATTAGCAAAATTAAAGTATGAAGTAGCAATAAGATAATTTTATGGTTGGGGGTTGCCACAACATGAGGAACTGTATTAAAGGGTTAGGAAGGTGGAGAACTGTGCTGGGCAGTGGTGGTGCACGCCTTTAATCCCAGCACTTAGGAGGCAGAGGCAGGTGGATCTCTGAGTTCGAGGCCAGCCTGGTCTACAGAGTGAGTTCCAGGACAGCCAGGGCTACACAGAGAAACCCTGTCTCGAAAAAAACCAAAAAAAAAAAAAAAAAAAAAAAAAAAAAAAAAAAAAAAAAAAAAAAAGGAAGGTAGAGAGCTGCGACTCCTGGGTGACACTCCACAAACTTTTCCTATGCATAGCTGCAGAGAAGATATGTTAAGCTCTGAGGACCACAAACTCTCGACTGTAAACACTCACCACTCTTACTGTGGAAAGGGTAGCCGTCGGCATCCCAGTAACGCTTCATCCATGGCGGCTAAGGAGATGACTGTTGGTAAAGTATCATTCAAGCCTCAGGAGTGGAAGCGCAAGGGTAGGAGCTGGGTGTGGCGTGCGAGCCTTCAGTGTTAGCTCCGTGGTTGGGAGAATCAGGAGCAGTTCAGTGGCCAGCCAGCTTAGCTGGATCATGAGCTCCAGGTCCAGTGAGAACCTATCTCACAACCTAAGGTAGAGAGCAATTGAGGAAGACATCCAATGTTGACTCCAGGCCTCAACACATATAAGCACGCATGCGTGTATACATATGTGGCTTTCCTTCCCCGAGTATCCTTTATAAAACCAGATAGTCTCCAGGCTTGGCTTGTAAACTGCACAGTGCTAGTCTTTGAACTAACATTGAGTGAACTAATGGGCCATTTCATGTCTTCTCCTCTTCTTCCTTTGTATGTTCTAAGTGGGTTAACATATCCCTATGCTGACTCGGCCCCTAGAGGGGTGGCAGGGTCCACTGCCTTGCAGGAGAGACCCACTTTGTTGCTGATCTTAATGTTTTCAGGGCCACGATTTGTAGAGTTTTGGCAGAGGAGCGTTTCAGCTGGCTTCCCCATTAACGACGCCTGTTCCGTCGGTGGGTTTGGATGGCCTCCCTGATGCGCCAACCAGCCATAGAACAGGTTTTCGATTTGAGTTGATGGGCTCCAGGAGACAGGAGTTAGAGCTGGCTTGCCTCAAGAGTATTGGCACCCAAAGTACCACCCACCGGGATGGCCTTAACCCAGGCGCAGGCGGCGGGGTGCTCAGAGACCTCTAAAAAGTTAAGGATGCGTAGCTGTGCATTGGCTTGCATGTATGTGAGGAAAAAAAAAAACCCACATCTTTCAGTTTACCATCTTAACCATTTGTGTGTATGCACGTATGTCTGTCTGTGCGCACACTCATGCTTGCATATGTGTATGTGTGTGTGTGCTTGTGTGTGCAAGCATGTGTATGTGTGAGTGTGTGTACGTGAGTGCTCTTGTTATTTGCTGCTGTGTAGCCCAGGCTAGTCATCCTATGAGATTCTGGGAATTGTGTCTCCATTGCCCATCTCACAGTAGATATGTCTAGCTTGACAATGGATCCTGTTGATTCAAATTCAGGTCCTCATACTTGGGTGGCCGGCATGTTACCCACTGAGCTATCCCTCCATGTTACCCACTGAGCTATCCCTCCAGCCTGTTCTTGTTTTTAAAGAAAAACGTGGGCTGGTGAGACAAGCCTGGAACCTGATCCTAGTGACTCACATGGTGGAAGAGGAGAATCAGGCTTGCAGTTATCCCCTGACATCCACTGGTGTGGCCTGGTACACATACTCCTCCCAGAAATAGATAGATAGATAGATAAATGTAATTTACAAATGCAAAAGCAGAAGAAAATGCAAACGTGATAGTCTTATAGTCCCACATTTATTTGGGTGCTGTTATTGGTGTCTGCCCCAGGCTAAGGCAGTGGGCTACTCTGCTCTCTTCAAATTCTCGTCTTTTAAGGACAAAGTCAATGAACAAGTAGATGTACAGTTCTACCATAGAAGAGAGAGTTATTTAGCTACGGGTGTTTTGAAGGGAGCATCGAGCACTAGAGAGATGACTCATTGGGTAAGGCACTCCCTGCTCTTCCAGTGGACTAGGGTTCGAGTCTCAGAACCCATGCGGTGGGTCACAACCATTTGTACCTCCAGTTCCAGGGGAACCTGACACCCTCTCCTGACCTTTGAGGGCACCAGGCATGCGTGTGTGCAGACATCCGTGAAGGCAGAGCACCCCTACACGTAAAATGAAGTAAATAAATCTTTTCTTTTGTGCTAGCAAGCATTCCAGAGCAGAAGCAGAGGGAGAGGCTCTGCTCACAAGCCCTTCCCACAGCAGGCTCATGTGCCTGTCTGCAGAAACCCACGGCTGGAACGTAATTATAGTAAGCCTACTCAGCCGACACTTGAAAGATGGAGGTGAGATTCACATAACGACGGATCAAATGTTTTCTTTCTTTTTTGTTCTAAATGATTTTTATTTCATATCTGTGAGCATTTGCCTGTCTGCATGTCTGTTTTACCATATACATGCAGTACCTGTAGAGGTGGAAAGGGGGCATCAGGTCCTCTGGGACTGCAGTTATAGATGGCTTTGAACCACCGTGTGGGTGGCGGAAATTGAACCCTGATCCTCTGAGGGAGTAGCCAGTGCTCTTAAGTACTGAGCCCTCCCTCCAGCCCAACCGTTTCCAATAACTGATTAAGTACCATTTGCAGGATTCACATCCACGACCTCCGTGTACATCCAGACCTCTTTCCTCACTGTGAAATAAAACCTCATATCCATTAAGTGCTTTCTACCCATCTCTTCCCATAGCCCCTGGCAGCCATAGGTCCTCTTTCTCCTTCTATAATGTTACCTACTCTGGACGTTTTTGTGAGTGGAATCACACACGATGTGGTCCTTTGTGTCCAGCTTCTTTTACTGTGATGTGTGTCACTCAATCCTTCCTTTTTCATGGTTTCATAATATTCCATTGAATAGATGTAGCCCATATATTCATCCATCCACCAGCCTTTGGACATTTGGGATGCATTTGTCTCTTGACTGTTATAAGTGGTGTTTCTAGGCATATTTCTGCATAAGGATTGTTTGTTTCGATTCAGTTTTCTTGGTGGGGAAGGGGATTATGTAACCACAGTGTAATGGCTATTCCTGGTTGTCAACTTGACTATCTGGAGTGAACTACAGTCCAGAATTGGAACACTCACCAGGTCTTGGGACTGGAAGACACAAATTCCTGACCTGCATCTTGGCATGGAGATCTTGAGGCACAGTGGCCTTGAGAAGCTTAGGCCCAAGCAAGTAGTACATGCCTTTAATCCCAGGAGACTGAGGCAAGCAGATCTCTGATTTCAAGGCCAGTCTGGGACAAAGTAAGTCCCAGATCCAGGCGTGGTGGTACACACCTTTAATCTGGGTCACACCTTCTGCTGGAGACCTACATAAGGACATCGGAAGAAGGAAAATTTACTCTTCTTTGCCTGCTTGCATATTTATTTGTCAGCACATCTGTTGGAATCTATTCTACAGAAACCAGCTGAAACAACTGGCCTCGTGGGATTGAGAAACTGCTAGATTCTTGAACTTCCTGTTCACAGCTGCACCTTGTTCGGGTAGTTGGACTATAGACTGTAAGTCATCACAATAATTTCCCTTAATATATAGAGACTATCCATAAGTTCTGTGACTCTAGAGAACCTAGACTAATGCACATAGCTTGTTTTAGATGTCCATCAGGTTCCAAACCATTATAAGAAGCAGAAGAAGATGTACAGTCTCTTTAATTTCCTTACTAAGCCCAGAGTGCTATTTCTCAGGCCTGGGAATCTTTAAAAGTCTGTCCTTCTTGTTCCAAAAGAAGGTCACCACATCAGCTATCCTGTTGTCCCAGAGCTACCATCCGAGGGCTGCATGCCTCCCCCACCAGGCACTGCTTTACCGTGTCTTGATGGCATCTCTCAAGGTCCTACCTTGCGGGAGCTGGATCAGGGCTGGGGAGACTGGGATAGGTTGTGGAAACCCCTCTCCCAGGGGGAGAGCAGATACTTCTTGGTGAATTTCCCCCATGGGTCAGCCCACCACATCCCCCAGTGGATGGGGAAGAAGTACTCGCTCCAAGCCTGGAGTCTGTAAGATTTCAGGGTTCACTGTACAGCCTTGTTTCTGAGCAGTTCCCCTCCATCTCACATAGCCCAGGCTGAGCCTTGGACTCGATATATAGCCACATATGACTTTGCATTTCTGATCTTCCTGTTTCTACCTCTCCAGTGGGATACCATACCCTGCTTTTCTGATTTCTCTTTTGGGATATTTATTTCTATTTTAGCTTGAGGGATTAGTGAACTGCCAAGCATCTCTCTTTGGTGCTACTGCGAGTGCAAAGAAGAAAACAGAGGCCTAGGAGGGGAGAATAGAACATAGAGGGTTAAAGACACACACAGAGGAAGTGGTGCAGAGCCATGGGCCGGCTCTTTCTCTGTCTCTGAGTTGGAAGGCTTAGTTTCTCTAGCATTTCAGACGCCCTGGCACTCAGCAGAGAAGAAAACCCAGTGTGAGGAAGACACTCAGCCATGGGTCATTTCACCCCACAGGAGTGAGGCAGGATGGAGCCCAGACAGTTCCCTGGCACAGCTGTGCCCAGCTCTTGGGGCTTCCCCATCCTGGGATGGGAAAGCACAACTGGGTATCCTTCAGACATCAGCTCATCTTTGAGGTTTAATTCTGGAACTGATCGTGTTTCTTGTCCAGGTCACCCTGCCTTCAGATTCCCTATTGTCTATTAGACCAAGCCACTGGGGACCCTGTGCTCGCTTGTTAGTCTAATGGGTGGCCTAGCCCTGGGCTTTCCAGGGCAGGGCCACTTTCCTTGTCAGCTGGGTGCCTTGGGTGTGATTTACTACTGGGGGACATCTGCATTATCTAATGTATTCCTTTGAAGCATTTCATTCTTGCTGATTGCTGCTTAAAGGTCATCTCCAAATAAACATGGACCAAAAGGTCACTGTACCCAGCTGCAGAAGCATCTGAAAGCAGCTTTGATCCTGCTTAGCGCCAACTCCGACCTCCTCTGACCTTCCCTGTTGCCTATTCTGGTGGCCTGTGGTTAATCGCCTTGCCATTTGCTTTTAGGCACTGGAATTGGCCATGGGGCTGGCGGTGGTGGAGCATAATGTAGGATAATGGGTGGGAATTGCATTGCAAACTTAAATTGTGTGTGTGTGTGTGTGTGTGTGTGTGTGTGTGTGTGTGTGTATATAAAAGCAAGAGGTCAATTAAATTTGGGTGTCAATTAATTCTCCAGGAGCCATCTGTTTTTTTTTTTTGTTTGTTTGTTTGTTTTAAAATTATGTATTTATTTATGACTTTTTGGGACAGGGTCTCACTATATACCTCTTAACTGGCCTGGGACTTGCTATGTAGACCAAGCTGGCCTCAAACTCACAGAGACCACCTGCCTCTGCCTCCTGAGTGCTAGGATTAAAGGTGTGTCCCACTACACCCAGATGCGTTGTGTATTCTCTGTGTTTACAGGTATGCCACAGTTCATGAGTTGGTTCTCGTCTCTCACTGTGTGGGACCCTGGGATTGAACTTATGTTTTTTTAGACTTGGTGGCAAGTGTCTTTACCTGCTGAAAAATCTTTCTGCCCCACTCTGTTTTTTGAGTCTGTTACTACACTGGAGCTGGCAGATTTGGCTAGGCAGGTCAGTCAGCGAGCTCTAGGAGCTCCCGTCTTCTTTGCCTTGCCAGCACTGTAGCTGTAAGCGTTCTTTCTTTTGTATCTTTGCCCTTTTCACATGGGTTTAGAGTCAGGTCCTCATGCTTTCGATGCCAGCACTTTAGCAACTGAGCCATCTCCTCAGCCATTCAATGCCAGTCTGTACCACACAGTCGTAAGGAAGTGGGAACTGAGCCATCTCCAGATGTCACGGAGGAGTCCTTTTTTTTTTTGGTTTTTCATGCCGAGGAGTCCTGTTAAAGTCACTGAGCAGCCAGGGCAGCCACGTGCCTATCCACGATAAATCAACTACCTCCAGAGACTGAGGGTTTGGTGATCAAACTCTGGATGAATATAGGGCAGCAAATTTACAGCAAAAGACCAGGAAGTGTGCCTTTGCATTTCTCAATAAGAAAGAAGGAACATGCCGGGCGGTGGTGGCGCACGCCTTTAATCCCAGCACTTGGGAGGCAGAGGCAGGTGGATTTCTGAGTTCGAGGCCAGCCTGGTCTACAGAGTGAGTTCCAGGATGGACAGGACTACACAGAGAAACCCTGTCTCGAAAAAACCAAAAAAAAAAAAAAAAAAAAAAGAAAGAAGGAACATACTTCTTCTCTCCAAGGCTTGCTAGTAAACCACCAGTCTGAGTCTGCGCACCTAAGATGGATTGTACAATAGACCAGCCACCTAGGAAGTCACAGTTGACTATGCCCTTCACTTTCTGTGTTAGCTTGAGCGGTGGGCAGTCATGAGCCATGTGACCATGGGCCCACTGATTGGCAGAAAGCATGGCTTATCATTCCTGGGCAAGGCAGGTAGGCTCAAGAACCACCTACAGAATAAGCCAGTCACATGCAGGTCCAAGGGAGGGTTTCTGTAGGGAAAGATGGGTTACTGGACACCACACTGGACATGCAAAGGAGGGAGAGGTAAAGTAGTCATGGCAGCTCAGAAAGTGCTTGAGCGGTGGTGGTGGTGGCGCACGCCTTTAATCCCAGCACTTGGAGGCAGAGGCAGGCGGATTTCTGAGTTCGAAGCCAGCCTGGTCTACAGAGTGAGTTCCAGGACAGCCAGGGCTATACAGAGAAACCCAGTCTCGGGAAAAAACAAACAAACAAACAAACAAACAAACAAAAAAACCACCCAAAAACCAGAAAATGCCTGAGCTAGGCCACCAAGTCATCCAGTATGTCTGAGGAAACTACCTAATGTAAAATATAACCACCCGCTACTATACTTTATATTCATATTAGTAAATATGAACAACCATATAACTTTTCTTTATATATGTCCATGCGTATATCTCTATAAAGATAGATTTGTGAATATACATGTGTGTCAGTATATACATATGTGCATGCATATGCTTTATCTGTGTGTATGTTTGTGTATGACTCACAAAATATTTTAGAAGACACTTGGAACTGTTAATACTGGCTACTGCTGTCAGTGACCACTTACCTCTACCCCTTAAAGGCTGCAGGACCTTAATAATGCCACACTGGGGCAAGCTCCTGACACATGAGCCCCTAGGGAACACCACAGCTGCCCAGGGAATTAAGAGCACACAGAGGCCCTCAGGGGTAAACTGACTTCCAAGAGAGACAGACATTTGTTTTCAAGGTGGATGGTCTGATGCTTATCTGCTCGGCATTGCCTGGGGCAGCCTTTCTGGGTACCACAGAAGGTATTAATTCATCATCCATCACAGATGCTCTGACTCAGTTTGTGGCAGGAGGGAAACATCACCCTCAGCTTCTCACTCTGCCAGCCCTGTCTTTTGTTTAAGATGTAACTGGGGGAGGGGCACAGAGGAGTTGGAGAGAGTTGGAGAGAAGCATCCCCTGACACAGGACCCCTGCAGGAAGAGCCCAGTGGAGGCAAACAGGGTTGAGAAAGGCAGGTTTGTGTCTAGAATACAATGACTGGCTGTGGGCTGGTCACTGAAGAAAAGGCTTTACTGTAACACACCAGACTCCTAGGCTAGACTGAGCGGGATCAAAGTTCATAATATCCCAGCTGAGTCTAAGCCCTGCCAGCCTGAGGGAATATTATTATTCTGTGACCCTCCAAGAAAGAAGAAAGGCTGCCCCAAACTATAATATCCATTTCTGCTTCAAAAATCTAGCTTATGCCAACTAAAAGAACTCTTTTAGGGCCAGGGAGATGGCTTCATCCAAAAATTGTTCATCTTTTGAGAACAAGGAACAAATTCCATTCTTAAGAATCCAGGTGAAAAAGCCAAGTCTCGTAGTGTACACATGTCATCCCAGTGGGGTCAAGAGGATCTCTGGGAGTCACTGGATAGCGAGCCAGTAAATCAGTGAGCTTCAGGTCCTGTGAGAGACCCTGCCTCAAAAGCTTTGAGAGTGGGAGAGGAAGACACCTGGTGTTGACCTCTGGACTACACATGTGCAAAGGTGCACATGTATGTGCATACACACAGACACAGGTACACACACAGACACAGGTACACATACATGCGGGACTGTAGCTCACGAGTGGGCATGGGTTCTGTTGGGCTGAATTGTGGGTCCTGCCATGGCTCAGGGAGGCAGAAGCATGGGAATTTGTCTGAGTTTACTCCATGCAGCACCGGTCATACACTGGGCTATGAGAACCAACCGAGCTCCGCTCCGGGTGTGGGGAGATCTCAGTCTGAGACCCCGAGGGGCAGAGCTCTTGGGTCGGAGGTCTCTGGACTGAGTTGACTGGTGGGAGACTGGTGGTCTCAGCCCTTGGGCACCCTGATGCTGCTGGGGACCGCAGAAGGACTGAGATGAAGAGGGCATATGGGCTGGACTGGCCTGTAGCCTGAAGGGACAAGGGAGAGAAGCTCCAGTGGCACCCCACAGGGTGGAGACTCTTGGTTTTAAGATGTTTATTGTCATGATGGAAAGTGGATGAAACTGTACCCCGATGCTCTCAGGGAGGGCCTGAGGTTAAATACATTTTGCAGGGAGGAGGGTCTGGGAAGGAATGCTTAATTGGCTATGCCCTCTGACCTTTAGGTATCTCATTAATATGGAGATTTCTGAGGCTCTGTGGTCTATAGTCATGCCCTCTACCTGTGGAGGGGCTGGTAGGGGTGTTGTCTACGTGACTGAAAGGCACAGATCAATGGAGGTCTTTGGCCTCCTGTCAGGAGCCTAGAGTCTGGGAGCATGGCGAAATGCATGCCATACCTTGCAGGGATACCTGCTGGGTCTCCGGCCATCTCTAGCCAGTGCTTGACCAGAAACCATGCTATCCTTTCACGGTCCAACACATATAGACACAGGCACACACACACACACACACACACACACACACACACACACAAGCACATTGTGCACATGTATACATACAGAAGCCAGAAGAAAAGTCAGAACTCTTTAGGCTTAGTTTGATCCTATGTTATACATATGCATAAAGGAAATAATATGTATAAATATATATGCCTCTACATACATAGGATCCTTACATATACAGAGAAATAATGGAATAAATTGATAGAGGTTTTATTTCTTAACACATCCCTTGTGATTTGAGTATGATACTTTCTCTTTATTTTTCAAATCACTGAAACTCAAGGTAGTTTTTTATTTTTATTTTTTACATGGTATTTGCCTGGGGCCCTAATCCAGACTGGTAAGTTTAAGCCATACATTCAAGTCAGGCTTGGTGGTGTGTATCTGGAAACTGAGGCAGGCGGTATCTGGAAACTGAGGCAGGAGGATCCTGTGTTCCAGGCCAGTTGGGCCATGAGGAAAGTTTGAAATTAGCCTGGGTACACTAGTACTTTGGAACCCTATCTCAAAAGAAAATATGTGAGCAGGGGTAGTGAGATGGCTTGGTGGGTAAAGGGGCTTGCTGCTAAGCCTGACAACCTGAGTTCAATTCCCAGGATTTACATGATGGTCGGAGAGCACCAACTCCTACCAAGTTGTCCTCTGTCATATGCTGTGATGTGCACAGGTTTTTGGTGTGTGTGTGTGTGTTTTTGTTTGAGACAAGGTCACATGTATTCCAGGCTGGGCTCAAACTTATTCTGTATCCATGGACAACTTTAAACTCCTTCCTTCAGGAGGCAGGGGATTACAGGTATGCACTGCCACACCCAGTTCATGCTATGCAGAGCATAAAACTTAGGGCCTAGTGCATGCTGGGCAAGCATGCAACAGCCCCCCCAATGCAGCTTTTCAAGATGCCGAATTGTACTGGGAGGATGTTAATAATATATTTTATAATTGGCAAAATATATACAGGTTTGCCTTCCTTCCATGCAGTAAGGGTGGATAAGGCCTCCGGCTAGCCTGGAGGCAGATATGGGAGGCTTTTGGCAGTCTCCAAGTATCATGCTGTGACACAAATAGTAAACTGTACTCCCTTGCAGTGGGGGCAGAGCTGCAAGTGCCCCAACCTGGGACGGCTTCACGCCTTCTGTTAGATGGCTGGGGAGGATGCAGATGGATCGCTGTGACTATCATAGCAAACGATCCTGCCCCGCCCCCTTTAGATAACGCCATTAGAAAGCGTCTGATAGGACTCAGAATGGTACTTGAAATGAAAGGCAAAAGGCTTTTTACTGCCTTCTGTGGGTTAAATAATAGAGAGCAGTTGTGGGTGGAGGGGCAGATGGCACGAGCTCCTGGCAGCTGGAGGCCGCTTGTCTTCATTACTGTCACGGACAGAAGGTTTCCTCTTAGACATGGGATAGCCCTTGGTCACCCAGCTGATTCTCTCCAGGAGCCTGCAGGGTTCAACCTGGTCTCTTTTTCAAGACTTTAATGAACTTTTTAGCTGGCAGGAGGCTCACACTCACTTCTGTAAGGACCTCTCTCCTTTGTCCCGGCTTGTGGTTCTTAAGCGGGGCTCTCTCTGGTCCCATGGGAGACTGCCTTGGTTGTTACATCTGGGTTTCTCCTAAGCAGGCTATTGTGCCCTGGCCTCTCCGTCAGGGATGGTTTGGCTTGGGTACTCCATTGTGCTGTGATTGGGAAGCTGTAACCAGACAAAGCAGCCTCTGAGGTCCAGATGATCTGGTTGCCCCACTCTCTCTTGAAACCCTGAGACAAGAAAATGGACCAAGGATTTGGTTGGTGTCTGCTGCAGCCTCTTACAGGGCAATGTCCTAACTGTATACAGAATGCTGTCTTTCACCCAGCACTGAATTTGGAAGTTTCCCTTGTGTAAACACAAGAAGAAACAGTGCATACATGGAGCCATAGATAGAGTGAGGGACAACCTCCATGTAGTGGCTCTGCACCCTTCGTGTATGACTGGCATGTTCCGGGGAGCTGGCTGAAGTTTGGGCCCAGGGTCATCCACTCAGAAGCCTGGCACTCTGCATCTTTAATAGACTCCTGTCTGTGCTGGGTGTGCAAGCATCTCAGGTTGAGAGGCAAGTCGTGAACTTGACCCCTGAGGCCCCATGGTTAGGACTGGTATTGTTCCTTCCAGTGCTAAAACAGGGAAGTCCCTCTTGAAGCTCTGTTGGTGTGTGCTCAGCTCTCCTTCATCCTCGTGACCCAGCAACCTGGGCACTGACTCGATGGCCCTGGGAAAATCAGGATGGTTGGTCACCCAGGGGAAGGGCTGTGTGGTTATGTGTGTGCTAAGTATGTGTGTGTACACGAATGTGGAGGCTGGAGGATAACTTCAGCTGTCATCCCCAAGAGTACTGTCTATTTCCTTTCAGGACATCACCTTGTCCTGAAACTCATTAATTAGGCTAGCCTGGCTAGCCAGCTTGAGCCAGGGATCTTCCAGTCTCCACCTATCACAGAGGGGATTGTCAGGGGACAACTTAGGTGTCAACTTCTATTTTGTACCTTGTCTGAGACAAGTTCTCTTGATTGCTTACAGTTGTGTACCTCAGATTAGCTGGCCCTGGAGGGCTTCAGGTTACCCTCCAGAGGCCTGCCATCTTGCCATAGGAATGCTGGGATTGCAGATGTGGCTAGGATGCCTGGCTTCATGTGGCCTCTAGTGATTCAGACTCAGGTCATCCTGCTTTTGAAGTAAGCCCTTGATGCACCAAGCCACCTGGTTGGTCATTTTGACTGTCCCTTGGTGAAGAAAGCTCTCTGGGTCCTTTAGTGAGTAAATCTCTGTCCTATAGAAAACCTATTGACTTTACTGGCTCATGGCAGAGTCCAGTTTTGGGCACTGGATGTTTTCTCATCCGTTACAGGACTTGTGTTCTCTACCCCATCATCACTTTGCTCCAGTCTTTCCTTCCTCCCATCCCAGTAACTCACTGCTTCCAGAGTCTTCTCTGGTGATACTCTGAACAGGCCACACTCTCTACTGTGAAACTTCAGATTATTTCTTGTCATATAATTCTCAAGTCTTTACCCTTGAGAAAATGAGTTTGGGGTGTATAATGGCTATTCCTGGTTGTCAACTTGACTATATCTGGAATGAACTATAATCCAGAATTGGAGGGCTCACCTGTGATCCAGATCTTGAGGCTGGAAGACACAAGTTTCTGACCTGGATCTTGGCATGGAGATCTTGAGGCACAATGACCATGAAAAGTTTAGGCCCAGGCTAGGTAGTACACACCTTTAATCCCAGGAGACTAAGGCAAGGAGATCTCTGAGTTCAAGGTCAACCTGGGACAAAGCAAGTTCCAGATCCAGGCATGGTGGTACATACTTTAATCAGGGCCACACCTTCTGCTGGAGACCAATATAAGAACATTGGAAGAAGGAAGATTCATTCTTCTTTGCCTGCTTGCATTTATTTGCCAGCACATCTGTTGGAATCTACTTCTGCAGAAGACCAGCTGAGACAACTAGCCTTGTTCTGAACAACTACTAGATTCTTGGATTTCTTGTTCACAGCTGCCCCTTGTTGGGGTAGTTGGACAACAGACTGTAACTCAATACAATAAATTCCCTCAATAAAGAGAGACATTCCATATGTTGTGTGGCTCTAGAGAACCCTGATTATACAGGGTGAGTAGAAAAAAAAAAAAGACATTTTTTCTAACTCTGGAGTGACTTCAATGCCTAGTGGATGGGAAGTCTACCTAAGCCATGTATCATGTATGTGTGTGTGTGTGTGTGTGTGTGTGTATAAAGATCAAAGGGGTTTGTGATTAAAGGTTGCATTGCTGGGTGTCAGGCTGTGTGGATGTGGGTTTGGATGAATCATGGCAGACTCAGCAGGCATGCCTGCTTATGTTCCCCAGGGCAATGGCTTAGCTAAATATTATTGGCCAGTTTCTTGCCATTAATTTCTGCCTCTTTGCCTTGAGTTGTTTTGGTTTTTTTTTTGGAGTCAGAGTTATCCTTGTGTAGCCCAGGCTGACCCAGTGCTGGTGGATGATCCTCCTGCCCCAGCCTCCAGAGTACTGGGATTATGGATCTGAATCACATTGCTGATGCAGACATATAATCTCAACAATGCCTAACAGTGCCCAGGTTGGGCTGGAGGGTGTGAGCCACCAGAGAACAACGGTAGAACATTTCCCAGCATGCACAAAGCCCCCATTAAATCCCCAGCACCACTAAACTCCAAACAGAACAAGAAAGGAAGGAGTAAGGATAGGATTACTCAGATCTCCCACATCCTCTGAAGGGCCTGCCTAACCATCCCCAGCAGACCACTTCAGCCCTTAATGACCTCTGCTCCAGGACCTTTGGCCCTTATCGGTCATGACATGGGGTTCCAGGGAGAGTGGTAACCATAGCTTAGCCAAGCAAGGGCTCCCTGGAGGAGATGCTCACCATAAGAAGACAATGTTAGTTCTTTGAGGAGCAGGGTCATTTCAGGGTGAGCTCTCCCATGTCCCCTGCCAGCCCAGTCACTGGAAGTCCCAGCAGCCTCCTGGAACAGAAAACTGTGCTCACTTCTTTGATTAATTCCTGGCTTAGGGCTAGTCGTGAGATATTCAACAGGAGTCTGGCTGGGCAGTGTGTACTGTAAAAATTAATTGCCTTAAAAATGTGGATCGCCATTCATTTATTTGACAAATGCTTATTAAATGCCTCCCCCGCTCGCCAGAGAGGGAAGATACACACTCACTGTAATGCCCTCCAGGACTGAGCAAGCCAATTGGTATACAGGCTAGGAGAACTGGATGGGGGCTGGGAGCTACTTGGCTAGTTAACTGTTTGGAGTGATGTATTTCTGTGATCATGATCCCTGTTTCTCAGACTGTCCATGGTTTTCATCTCTTCCTTATGCCTCGCAGCAGTGATTTCCAGCCTGCAGCATCTGAGGTTGAAGGAACTGCCTTGTATCACGTTATTAATTATTAATATTTCCAAAAAACCGAGCAAGGCAGAGGCAAATTAAAATCCAATTTCCTTGCTCTGGGCTTTGGCAGCAGACCCTCCGTTTGCTAGCGTGGTTGGTCACGTTGATCCCAAGGGCTGATGGGTAGTGGCATCTGTGTGCTTTTGATGCATCAAAACTAGGAGAAATACTTAATTCTTAACTAACATATTTTGCTTGAAAAAATATGTTTCAAACCAATTTTAAAAATAGATTTATTTTTAAGTGTTTACATGTTTTGTCTGTATTTATGTATGTGTGCCTCATGAGTGACCTTGGTGACCTTACAGGCCATAAATGGGAATTGGATCCCCTAGAACTGGAGTTATAGATGTTGGGTGAGCCACCATACACGTGCTGGGAACTGACCTGTATCTTTTACAAGAGCAGCCAGTGCTCTTAGTTGCTGAGCCATCGCTCCAGACCCTTTCAAAGCATTTTGTGGTTTCGGGTTACAGAGCTGAGTTAGTCTTATAGTCAGCAGAGAGAACCGCTCAGTGATTATTAAAACTAATACAAAGTAGGTTTTTGGTAAAGAGGGCATGTTACCAAAGGTTCTAGAAGAACTCGGCATAGACCTCTCAACCCCAGACACAGTCATATCAGGATATACTTTCTAAAATCTATTAGGTGATCCCTGGCAACCACTTGGCTTGAATCCAAAGCCTATGTATTATTATTTTCCGGGGTGTAGATACCTTGCCTTGACCTCATCGTTATCTGGGAATGTGTAGGGAGTCTGACTGTTCAGAGAAACTGGGGCCTCTGGTGTATGGAGGGCTCTGCCGGGCTAGAGGCTTTAGCCTGAACTAGGGCCTCAGTAGCAGTCTGTGGAGCTTGTAGGGAGTAAAAGAAGGTCTTTCAGTTATCAAGGCTGGTCTGGTGGTGACAGGCAGCCCTGGGGCCTGTGTGGGGAGGGGGAGTGTACAACAGAGGAAGGTGCCTTCCTTAGGACGTTAACTCTGGTCACATGACACTTCCCCATGCTGCAGCAGGCCTGTGAAAGGGAGAAAATTCTTGAGAAATGACAAATTGAAATAAGTTGTGGAAACTCTCATGAAAACTTGGGGGTTCCTACTGGTAAGGATGTCAAGTGCTCAAGAGGCTTTGTGCAGGAGGACTGAGAGTCTTGTGTTCAGTATTAGAGGTGTCTTAGTCAGGGTTTCTATTATTGCACAAATATGACCAAGAAGCAAGTTGGGGAGGAAAGGGTTTCTTCAGCTTACACTTCCACATTGCTGTTCATCACCAAAGGAAGTCAGGACTGGAACTCAAGCAGGTCAGGAAGCAGGAGCTGATGCAGAGGCCATGGAGGGATGTTACTTACTGGCTTGCTTCCCATAGCTGGCTCAGCTTGCTTTCCTATAGAACCCAGGACTACCAGTCCGGGGATGGTACCACCCACAGTGGGCCCTCCCACCCTTGATCACTAATTGAGAAAATGCCTTACAGCTGGATCTCATGGAGGCATTTCCTCAAGGGAAGTTCATTTCTCTGTGATAACTCCTACTTGTGTCAAGTTGACACACAAAACCAGCCAATAATAATGGGTCTTGGTTTCTTGGCTGGATTTATTAAGTAATCACAGAAAGATTTGATTTAGGGACTGGAGATGGCTCAACTATTAAGGGCATTGGCTGTTCTTCCAGAGGTCCTGAGTTCAATTCCCAGCACCCACATGGTGGTTCACAACCATCTATAATGGGATCTAGTGCCCTCTTCTGGTGTGTCTGAGGGAGCAATAGCGTATTCATATACATGAAAAAATAAATCTTAAAAGCAAAAAGCAAAACAAAACAGAGAAAACACCCAAAGTCTATGTGCCCTTAATCCATACTGCTAATGCTCTCACTAGCATGTGAGGCTTCCTCGATTTCCTGTCATACGAATAGCAGAAATCAGCGTCTATTAGTTTCTTAGCGCTGGCTTCACAAAAACCAGAGCAAAATGCTTGGCTACAGGGCAGTGTACAGACTTTATTCTCTTGCTGTTCTGAGGCCAGGGGCGAAAATGAAGGCGTCACCAGTGCCACGTAGTCTCTGAAGGGTCCTGAGGAGGGGTTTCCTGCCTCTCTAGCTTCTGGTGTCTCCGTGCATTCTTTGGCTTGTGGTTATATTGCCCTAATTTCTGATTCTGTTTCCGTTTTTCCTCCCCACGATCTCCTAGTCTATCCCAGAGCCGCCTCATTGCCCCTCTCACGGTGTGATGTACCTCGTGCAAACCTGTTGAGCCAGCAGCGCTCCTCCTCTTTTGTCTCTTACAGTACACGTGTCACTGGGTTTAGGGGCCACTTGCTTAAACCATATGATCTCACCCTCAGATCTTATTTAATGACATGTTTAGGAAATCTGATTTAAATTAGGTTACGTCGTTACAGGTTCTGGGGCTTGGGGTGTGAGCATCTTTATGTTCAGAGGCTACTATGTAACCCATTCACAAGACCTCAGCTGACCTCAGAGCCCACATATGACCGATTCTGGCCCTGAGTGGAGATTCCTCCACTCAGTGCCATGGGAGTCCCTCGGCCTGCTCCCCTCCTGAATGTGCACTGGCTTTGCAAAGGTTAATCTCAGCTTGAGATCTAAAATCACCTTGGAGACAAGTCTCTAGGCTCACAGTTTAGGATAATTGAAGAGGGAAGCTCCACCCACTGTGGGCGGCACCATTCCCTGGACTGGGATCTGGGACTGTTTTAGAAGGAGTAAGTGGGCGGAGCACAAGCATTTCTCTCTCTTGCATCTTGGCTGTGGGTGTGGCTATGGAGGTTAGTGTGACCAGCTGCCTCAAGCTCCTGCTGTTGTGACTTTCTCACCATGATTGACTGAACCCTTAAATTCTGAGCCAAAGTAAACCCTTTCTCCCTTCCATGAGTATTTTATCACAGCAACAGGAGGAGCTAATAACAGTCCCGGCTTTCCCCTCCATGTATGTGGTCAGTACACCTTTCTCACTCTCCCTCCCTCGCACCACATATTTTTGAAGGTCTTGGCTTGCTGGTCACCTGTCCTGGAGTGATGGTGTCAGCAGGAAGCTACCCTCCTTCTAGCAAGGCAATACCCAGCCTCTCTCTGGGTATCAGCTAAACTGCATGGGATGAGTTTTGTTGGAAGAATAGCATCTTGAAACCCTTGCTCTGACTTCTTCCCCGGTCTGTAGAAGATCTGTGGTTTTTTTCCGAGATTAAAAAAAAAAATAATTGGGTACCAAACATTAAAATGCTCCTACATTCCAAATAAAGTAATCCAACCCCTCCCCCAAAATCAGAAAGAAGTTTTTATAATTGCTTTTGAACTGCTTGGCTTTAAGCTTTAATTTATGATTAGCTATGATTTCTTGGCTTGTGTTGTGCATACTTTAAGAATTCTCTGGATGTGAGAAAAGTCAATCTTCAGATTAGTTTTTGAATGAGATTAAATTTTTATGAATACCAAAGTCAATAATTAAGAAGAGCTAATGGGCGTTAAACTAAACATTCATTAATTTAGGTCTCTGCAGGTGTGTTTTTTCTTTTGAGTCAACATATCTATTTTTCCCCAATTCTTAATCATTTCTCAGGGCCCCACGAAACTTGGAGCCCCCCCAGTTCTGGCCCATTCATTTTTTATTTCTGAGGTTCCTCTGCTTTTTGTCCTGGTCTATCTTTTAATTCCCACTATTCACTGGGGATGTTCTTCCAATATCCCTATCCAAGGCCCCAGCCTGAGGCATTCTGGCTCTAGTTTGAGATTCTGGGGCTGCCTCCTGCTTCTCTACCTGGCTAACTGGCTGTAGGTCTCATATTTGGTAACCCCCTCTCGAATGGTTCTCAACCTGTGGGCCATGCCCCACAAACCTCTGTCTTCAAAGGTATTTACACTAAGATTCATGACAGTTGAAAACATTACAGTTATAAAGTAGCAATGGAATAATTTTATATGGGTGGGGTCAGCACGACGTGAAGAACTCTATTAAAGGATTACAGCATTAGGAAGGTTGAGAGCCACTGATCTACACCCTTCTAGTGCTAAACCTTTTTGGGATAGTTTAACCCTGGCCTGATTTGCCACTTCGATCTCTCTCTCTCTTTCTCTGTTTGTGTGTGTGCGTGTGTGTGCTTGAGATTATAATTACATCATTTCTACCTTCCCTTTCCTCTCTCCAAATCCTCCCATATATGCACGTCCCCACTTTGATCTTGTGGCCTCCTTCACCTTGCTCCTGTTACAGCAGCCTGGGAAACACCACCACCCTACAAGTGTGTAGCCTGTGCAGTCATTCATGCTTCATGCTCGGTTTTCATTGTCTTCAGGTCCTTAATCATTTTATCTTCTACCTTGGGCTTTGTAAGCAATGCTGACAGGACAATGGAACCTGCATGTTGGTCTGTCTGTCTGTCTGTCTCTTCTGCCCCCATTGTATATGATGTTTTTACGTGTATGTGCATGTATTCTCAAGTGCGTGTGTGTGGAAGTGTGTGTTTTTGTGTGTATGTGCATGTGTACATGTGGGGGTCAGAGGGTAACCTTGGGTGCTGTTCTCACCCTCTATATTGTTTGATACAGGGTTTTATCACTGTTACACATGCCGGGCCCACTAGCCTGTGAGCTTCCCATGATTCTCTTCACCTTCCAGCTCACTGCTAGAGCACTCTTGTTAACAGACTTGCACCACTAAGATCCAAATTCTGGTTCTCATGTTTTTTGTTTTTTAAAGACTTATCTATTCACTCAATGTATATGAGTACACTGTTGCTGTCTTCAGACACACCAGAAGAGGGCATTGGATCCCATTATAGATAGTCCTGAGCTACCATGTGGTTGCTGGGACTTGAACTCAGGACCTCTGGAAGAGCAGTCAGTGCTCTTAACTGCTGAGCCATCTCTCCAGCCCTGGTACTCATGTTTGTGGACAAATGTTTTAACCACGGAACATCTTTCCAGACCTCTAGTACCTTCCTGAACACTGCTTCTCCTCCATTAAAACAAACAAATAAAAATACAAACAACAACAACAACAGGGTCTCACTCACCATTAATCCCTGGTTTGCTTGGAACTCACTCTGTAGACTAGACTAGCCTTGAACTTACAGAGATCAGCCTGCCTTTGCTTCCTAAGATACATGCCTAAGATAAAAGATACATGCCACTGTGCCAGCCTCTTCCCTCTATGTTTTGAATAAGGGGCTTCCCATTTATATCTCCTAGTAGGCCCCACAAGCCATGTAGTTCTCTGTCAAGTAATGACAGTCGACAAGACCCAGCATGGCTCCTGGTGGTTCACCGTGCCACTCTTGAAATTAGCTACTTCCAAGCAAAAGGAGATGTATGAGTGAATTCTTGCTGCTGTGACAGGCTGAAGTCTTGGAGCTTTAAAGCCACACTGATTTGGCTTTGATTGTGACACGGTGGGAGACTGCTTGCTTAGTGTTTGCGATGCTCTGGGTTTGAGCCCCAGCACTGTGACCAAGCTTGCAGTCCTAGGGAAAACAAGTCCTGAATGTCAAGGTATGTGAAGAGTTGTATTCCTTCCAGAAGTTCCGGGGAGGTTTATCTCCTTCCCTTTTCCAGCTTCAGGTGCTTTCCCACTGACCTTGGCTTCTGCCTGCATTTCTCTGATCTCTGTGACCAGGGCCACCTCTGCCTTTATTCTGTCCCTGTTGTTTTCCTCTTGTTCCTCATCAGGACCACTGGAATGTCATAGACCCACCACGTGATCCAGGATCATTTCTTTATCTTAAGACTGTTCCCCTGCCGGGCAGTGGTGGCACACGCCTTTAATCCCAGCACTTGGGAGGCAGAGACAGGCAGATTTCTGAGTTTGAGGCCAGCCTGGTATGCAGAGTGAGTTCCAGGACAGCCAGAGATATACAGAGAAACCCTGTCTTGAAAAACCAAAAAAAAAAAAAAAAAAAAAAAAAAAAAGGACCCTTCCCCTAATCACACAGCCAAAGATCCTTTTATTGTGTAAGGATGACATCATAGTTGATTTTGATTGCCAGTTTGTCTAATATTTAGAATCACCATGGGAACACACCTCCGAGTGTATCTGTGAGCGTGTTTTCAGAAAGGATGAAGACTCACCCTAATTATGGGTGGTGCCAGTCCATGAGCTGGGTTCCTAGGCTGAATGAAAAGAAGTGAGTTGAGCAGAGACCTTTCTCTTCCTCTGCTTCCTGATTGTGGCTGCACTGTGACCAGCTGCCTCGGCTCCCGATTGCCATATCTTTCTCTTTGATGCACTATACTCTTCAGCTGTGAGCCAGAATAACCCCTTCCTTCCCGAAGCTGCCTTTACCAGATGTTTTGTTAAGGAGAAGAGCAACTGATACAGATGGCATGGTTAAACAGTTCATAGGTGTAGGCAGATATCTCTGGGCTATAGGTTTGTGGGCACCTGTCAGGAAATGCTGCTGGATTTCTGGGCTGTAGATTTGTGGGCATCTGTCAAGAGATGCTGCTGGATTTCTGGGCTGTAGGTATATGACCACCTGTCAGGAGATGTTGCTGGATTTCTGGCCTGAATCTCTAAACATTCATCCATAGCATAGCCAGCCATTGTGGCTTCTGGGGCTCATAGAATTCTGAGGGTCTTTTCTGAGTCCAGCAAACAGGACCAGGTGTGGTGGTATAGTTTTAGCATGTAGGAGGCGGAGACTGGCGGATCAGGGAATTCAAAGCCGTCTTGGGATACACAGAGAGTCCCTGTTTCAAAACAAAAACGACAGCAAAAAAAGAACAAGTAGAAATTTTGGCACAAAGATAAATCCTATTTCAGAATAAGAAGAAACCACATGTTTTCAGAGCTTTGGTCCAGAGCTTTGGTTCTGAGGACTCTCTGGTCAGTTTCTCAGTGTTGACTCTATGAATATGATGCCTCAAATATCGTCTCCTCTCACACCTGCTACCATGGCCCTGGGTGTGGATTGCATGGTCCATTACTCTCTCACCCTAAGGAAGGAGACCATGTTCTGCTGGCTTGTCCTATATAGCTGGAGACATCTACAACATCCATCAGGGGAAGGCATGGATGTCTATGGCATCCTTGAATAACACAAGGCTTCAATAATAAGCCTTGGTTTATGTGGTACAGACAGCACAGGGCACAGCAAGGTATTTGAGCAGCATGGTACCCGCCATGGTTTGAACTGGTGTCACATATTTGTGTGCACCCAGCAACTCCCACATCCTATCACATCACTTTGTGTGGTGAACATTTACTGAGGGATTGGACAAGCAGGTCAATCCAGTGAGTGGCGATGAGGTAGGCTGGAAACTGAACTTAAGAGTTAAGCCAGAACTGGTTAACATGGCCTCTGTGGACTTACGAACCGAGAGATGGCAGAAAAGGGAGGTTTCATTTTGAATTTTGAGACAGAGTCTTGTTCTGAGCTCGTGATGCCCCTGCTTTGTTTCTGGAGTGGCTGGGAACACCATGCCTGGTTCAGAGGAGTTATTTAAAGCAACACCAGTAGAGAACAGGGAAATTGATTTCTGCTAATTATTGTCTCCGATTATATCACCCGAGGGTTGATTCCATATTCAATTGGTGGCGGTTTTTACTTAGTAATTGGTATCTTATTAAGCTGGCAGTCGAGCAAGCCGAGTAGGAATTTTAAACACCTTGTTCAGGACTAGGGACTTCTATCTCCGCAGTGGATTTCCATAAGTCAGCAAGACTGCATGCCGAAGCTTCTCTAGAGCATTTGTCTTACAGGCTCAGCATCAGATGTTAGACAAAGGCGAGGAGGGGCCAGATTGCTCACTCAGTTTCGTTCCTGAGCCCCGGAGAACAGCTCTTGTCTGCGGCAGACTCAGAGAAGTGGTTCCCAATTGCTGTGGAATCTTCTGCTCAGGTTAGAGGCTAGCTAGAATGTGCTCTTGATGGTTTACCTGTTTGCATCAAGGAGCCGATCTGAAAGGGAGGAGGCAGATACGTTCCAATTTTGAAGGCACTGTCTCACTGTGTCCCTGTGTCTTGGTTAGTCTTAATTGTCTACTTGACACAGCCTAGAGTCATCTAAGAGGAGAATTTTTGGTTGGTGAGTTATTGAAATCAGATTGGTCCATGGCTATGTCTGTGAAGGGATTGTCTTAAAGTAGTCAGGCCCAACCAGTAGTACTAGGGAAATGTTAGGGATCCCTCCTAAAAACAGACTGGAGTCGATCAGATGCAATCACAGTAGGGCCTTTTATTTCGACCTAGCTCAGGCCTCTCGGTGCACAGGACAGTTTTGGTGATGAGGAACTCCAAATATGTATCAGGGCAAGACTTTACAGTAAGCAGCAAGTGTGTGGGGGTGAGTGTGCAAGTAACCATGACATTTAACATAATTGGCTGATGTTGGGAGTCATATCATAAACTTAACTGCTTCCCTCTGCATTGGTGGTTGTTAGGCATTGGGTGGACTTGTAACCTGGGGGTGCAGGTCTGTTGCAGGCATAACCTGGAGATGCTGGTCTTGTTGGGAGTGTAGAGACTGGAGCTAGACTCGGGTTCTGTTAGGGGGTAACTTGGGAACTAATGCTAGGTACCAGCCTTTTAGTTGGCCTGAATTCAAGTTCTCTAAAATAGAGTCTTCATTTAAAAGACTTGGCCTCTCAAACCCACTATGGGCAGCTCCATTCCCTAGGCAGGTGGTCCTGGACTATGTAAGAAAGTTAGCTAAGCCTGATCCTGCAAGCAAGCCAGCAAGCTGTGTTTCTCCATGGTTCATACCTCTAGTCTAGGTTCATGTCCTAATTTCACTCAATGATGGATGGTGGCCTGGAAGGATAAGCCAAAATAATCTATTTCTTTTTCTCTATTGCTTTTGGTCATGGTGTTTTACCACAACAGAGAAGAAGCTAGATCACACTGCCAGAGTCCTTCTAGAAGTTTCCATGTATGCAGCTCTGGGAAGTACCGTGGTGGTGATGCTACCAGGGCTTCAGATGACTGGCACTCAGAATGGGAGGGAGCAGAGCTAGTGGAGTGTTTGTTGTGATTTTCAAGTTGTTCTGGGGTATGAAGATGAGTTGGACTGTCAGTTCTCCAGTGTTATAGTAGGTCCCATGTTAACCAGTGATTGAATAAATGCCTTTTTTTAAAATTAAGTTTTATTTAAAACAGAACTTTTATTTAGTTGTGTTGTGTGCACACACGTGTGTACACTCATGCAGTGGTGCATGAATGGATATCAGAGGACAGCTTGTGGGAGTTAGTTCTCACCTTCTACCGTGTCAGTCCTGGGGCTAGAACTCAGGTCTTCAGGCTTGGCTGCAGGCACATTTCATCCACTGAGCTTATCTCCTTGGCTCAACAGAGTCTTCTTGAGACTGGTATGAAATGTTACTGAGTGATTTGTTCTCTGAAATTTATAGGATGACCCCAGAGAGTCACGCAGTTTGCTTTTGTACCAATGACATTTTGAGTCAGATAGCTCTTTGTCCTGCAGTTGGGATACTTAACAGTAGGATAGTTAACACTCCTGGCTTGTAGCCTGTGGATGCTAGGCGCCCTTCCCAGCCTCATCACTAATGCCTCACTGAGCAGCGATAAGAGGAAATTTATTCTGGCTGATAACCTCTGGGTGATACTGTGGTAGGTGGAGTGGGATTCCTGGAACAATTTGATCCAGCACACACATCATTTTCCTAATAACTCTTAAGAAAGTCTTTATAAAGTGCAGCCAACGGATAATGCTCTTATCCCTGGTTGATTTATTCATTCAGTAAATAGGGGCCATCTGCTGCGCACTAAGTCCCAGAGAAACAGAGGTACACAAGTCAGGCATGGTGCTACTCTCAGGAGTTTGCCATTAGGGAGAACAAGGAAGACAAGAAAGGTCTGCATTATGTCAGATATTCAAGGAATGCCCCTTTGAAGGGTAACATTTGAGGAGAGGTCTGAGTGACAGGAGGGTCCAGCTAGGTGACTCTGGGAGCTAGGTGCTTCAGACAGAGGCAGTAGCAGGTGCAGACACTGTGAGGCAGGAGAAAGATCTGTGGAGTCAGAGGTTGTTGGTTCGTCTGGCTAGGACCTGGGCCAGATTCCAGGAGCTAAAGTGGAGAGATAGATTTCCCCCAAGGGCAGTGAGAAGTTCTGGGAGTGGGGTGGGGCTGAAGGAGTCATGGACATGATTAGACCGATCCCCACAGTACAGAAACTGGACTGTTGGGAGGATAGACATGGAACGATGCTCCTGGTGAGCGGAGAAGGGGACGCAGTGTTGTGGGGGATGGAGAGACCCCTCGAAGTGGAGGGCTGTGAGCAAATTCTAGAGGTTATGTATATGATTACATATGTAACGTGCACAGTGATTTTTAAACCCTCTATTATGTATTATATAGATGGGACTTTTTAAAAGTCCCCTAAACGAATGATAAAGATGGTAAGCCTCCTAACTTCAGTAACACAGATCTTGATGCAGCCAGAGTGGCGCACTCCGTTGTCCTCTGGTCAGAGAGCAAGATGGCATTAAGGTCTTTACTGCCTCAGCATCAAGGCACTCTATCTGCCTGCTGCTAGCCTCAGCTTTCTTTTGCTACGAGGGCATAGTCACACTCTGGCCAATCACATTCTAGCATTACATCATGGGTTATTACGTCAATCTCATCTACTACACACGGCTGACATGAACTGACTGCTCATTGCTATAGCATCCTACAGGATCCTGATCTTGTCTCTTGTTTACATATTCCCTACAAAAACATTTCATTGGGGCCGGCTTACAGTGTCAGAGGTTCGGTCCATTAGCATCATAGCGGAAAGCACGGCAGCATCCAGGCTGACATAGCGCTAGAGGAGCCAAGAGTTCTACATCTTAATCCACAGACAGCAGAAGGAGACTGCGTGCCAGACTGGACATAGCTTGAGCATCAAAGCCCCCACCCCCACAGCTACTTGCTTTCTCCAAAAGGGCCACACCTCCTGATAGTGTCACTCCCTATGGCCAAGCTTTCAAACACCTGACTCTATTGGAGCCATACCTATTCAAGTCACCACAGAAAGGTAGAGGGGGTAGGGTATTAGAGCTCAAGGTCCGTGCCCAGCAAGGTTCCACCTCCTCACGGTTTCACTATACCACCTTCCCCTACAGCACTAACAGCCGGGGACCAAGGGTTCAAACACAAGGCTGAAAATGCTGGGTCTGTGTGCTGACGTCATCAGTGAAGTTAGCTTCTCCCTCATGAGCTGAAGGGATGCAAGTCCTGGCATCGTTAATGTTTGTCCATTTGATATATCTGGGAGGAAGGAATCTCAACTGAAGAAGTACCTCCATCAGATTGGCCTATGGGTATATGTATGGGGCATTCTCTTGATTGCTGATTATTGGGTGGGCCCATCCCCCTGGGGACTGTACCATCTTTGGGCAGGTGATTGTGGGCTGTGTAAGAAAGTTAGCCGAGCAAACCAGGGGGAAGCAGGCCAGGGTGTAACATTTCTCTCTGGTCTCTGCGGTCTCTGTGGTCTCTGTGGTTCCTGCCTTGACTTCCCTTGACTACTGACTGTGACCTGTAATCCTACCTCCTCATGTTGTTTATGGTCAGTGTTTTATCACCCCAGTAGAACGCAGACCAGGACAAATTTTTAGAAACCATACAACATCCTGTGGTCCCTGGGAGGACGAACACCTGTTCTCTAACCAGGATTAGGACAGGAGATTACATTTAGCTCGAGTTTTGAGGGACGCAGGGACTTAAATTGGGGACTGAGGAGACAGGGCGGTGGTCTTGAGTAGAAATGGTTGAAGGGAGGCAGAGGAGCAGGGAGGAAAGGCTTCCCAGGCTTTGTGCAGCTTAACCAGGTGCCTGGAGCATGGTAGGCAAGGTGGGTCCCAAGAAGTATGTCTGTGACCTCAGGAAGGTCAGGAGGCTGAGTGCTCAAAGCAGGAAAGAAGGGACCAGGCAGGAGAGAGACTGTGCAGATTGATTTAAAAACAACACAGAAACAAAAACAAAAAGCAAACCCAACCAATCAATCAACCAACTAACCAACCAACCAACCAACCAACCAGCCAACCAACCAGCCAACCAACCAACCAACCAACCAACCAACCAACCAACCAACCAAGTCTTGGTTAACTTTCCATTCTGAAGATTGTAAATGCATAGGAAAGTAGGAAAATCCAGGGAACCTCTGTGCAACTGTTCTCCAGCGTCAACGGGTATGAATCTCTGACTGTGCTCAGTTTTGTTTAATTTCAACTCCATTTACTTTGTCTTTCCAGAGAATTCTGTGGCCAGTCCAAGGCATTGTGCTGTGTAGTGGCTAGCTCAGTAGGGGAGTGCTGTGACCTTTTTTTGTGTTGGAACTGATGGCCTCACCCCCCACCCCACCCTGGCCTTGTTTTGTGCTGTTCATGTAGCAAGCTGTTTGTTTGTTTTTGAGATGGGGTCTTGTTGTATAGCTCAGGTTGGTTTTTAACCATACCCCTATTTTTCAGTTCCCCAAGTACTAGATCAGAGGCATGTGGCACCTTGCCTGGCCTGGGAGGTGGTGGGTCTCTTGAGGACATAAGACCAAGGTCACCTCCTGACACAGCCACAGAGCCTATGGGGTGATCTTTGGCATGAGTAGCTGACACTTGCTGGACTGATGTAGATGGAACTCAGAACTCGAAGTGAAAGAACTGGTATTATAAAGGACTTCCTTTATAAATAGATTTGCTTAGGAGACATTAAATCACACAAGTGGATTTTAACTAAGGAGCACAGCCTCCAAAATACCCCAACGCTAAACAGTGTGCCCAAAGACTTGTTAGAGATAGAGAAGTTTAGGATGCTAGGATGTAAGTATTTACTCGCCAGGATTGTTCGATCATTAGACTTTGATTCCCATGACAAAGGAGACAACTCCAACTTATAACCAGCCATTAGGGTTTTCCCATACGTAAGACAAACCTCAAAAGGGCAGTTGGGGCAGGGGGTGGGTGGAAGGGTAGGGTCACAACCATCATTAAATCCAGATCTGCCATGAAATCCTTTGTGCTCTTATCTAGAAAACTATAATTCTGCCAGGTGACCAAGATGACCCTGGGATAACAACTATTCGGAAAGAGAACAACACCTGGCACACTCAAAGTAATTCTGGCAGATATCTTTGCGGTGTAAATCTCCTAGCTGCCTAAGTGGTCAGACTTGCAGTCTGCAGCCTCTTTTTAAGTTGTTCAAAGGGTTACCCGCATCCAGGACGTGAGACTGAAGGATGACAGTGTATGTAAAAGGCTTAAGCTTAGCGTGTATATAAGCTAATGGCACTGCTGGGAGCTGGTTGGGCATTAGCTGAGAGCTGGACCATCACCCTAAAAGAGTTCTTCCTTCATCTCTAAGCGTGCAGAGTGGTCTTCACTAGGAAGGCACATTCTATGACAGGGTAACAGAGGCCTCCTTTTACTGTATTCTTTGTATACTCCAACTGCACGCTGTTTTTCTGTCCTGATTACTCTTTGCTTGGTCTGCCAAATGCAACACCGGCCACTCCTTTAACTTTATATTCCAGAAAGCAGTTCTGACATTCGCATGCCTGTGTCCCTTACACTGCACAGGGCATATGTATAATAAGAAATTATTTGTCGTTTTCCTCACATTCAAATTGAACCAGCTATCTGGCCTTCATTTTATCGCAGCTAAATCACATGGAGTGCAGAGCCCATGACGTGGGGAGATGCTTATTAGAATGTGGTCCTCAATATTGGCAGCCTCTAGTTCAAAGTGAAAGACTGCAAGCTCAACTAGAATGCAGAGCCTGGGCATCCTTCTAGTGGAAGCTATTGACCTTGAGAATAAAGCCACTGACCTTCTGAATGTTGCCAATAGTGACCCTGTCTCCGTACCTCAGTTAGAACCTATGTTGTCAGCCGGGCGGTGGTGGCGCACGCCTTTAATCCTAGCACTTGGGAGGCAGAGGCAGGCTGATTTCTGAGTTCGAGGCCAGCCTGGTCTACAGAGTGAGTTCCAGGACAGCCCGAGCTACACAGAGAAACCCTGTCTCGAAAAACCAAAAAAAAAAAAAAAAGAACCTATGTTGTCATGCTTAGGACCTATGACAAAAGATATAGACCACATTAAGTAGGTCAGAACTGGCCCAAAGTGCCCCATCTTTGGGTATCTGTAGCCTCCCCTAGGCTTTCAGGGGTGTGTGCACGCTTTCAAGCTGCCCTAGGCCTCCGGCTCTGTATTTGTGGCCTTGGGGAGAAGGGAGGGCTCTGCTTTTGCCCGCCCGCATCTGTTCCTGCGCGCACAGACGGCTGTGAACCAGAGACTTTATTCTCCGGGCAGGATTCGCCAGTTGCGAAGGGGCGGGGCCCGGCGGTGGAGGGCCACGTGTGCTGGAGTGAAGCAGGAAGTGACTGCGGGAGTGGAGCCGGGCGAGCGAGTGCCATCGGGGGCTGATGGAAGTGGAGAGGGGCTGGAGAGGGCACCCTAGTGAGTCGCCTTTTCTCTCCTTCAGACCCGGGATGCCGGGCAGTCGCAAGAATGTGCAGTGGCCTGGAGCTTGCAAAGGGGTGCCCTAAGTGGCAGATCCTGGAAGAGCAGCAGGGGGCTGTGACAGGTGGCAGGGGGAGGGAGGGTGTTCGGGCCCCCTCTGCTCCACCCTAGGATGAGCTGGAGACGGTGATCCGAGGCTCCTGAGTTCACAGCCAAGGGGCTCTTCATTCATTGTTTCATGGTGGTGTGTAGGGGGACAAGGGACCTGTGGTATCAATGGCAGCCATTCAGAGGCCCCGCCCACTTCCACCTGTGACTGGTCTCGGGGAGGCTGGAGAGCCCGCAGCACGTCTACTAGAGAACTTTTTCTCGTTCATACTGGCAGTCCCGATCCTGAATCTGTTTCATGGGCGTCTCTGGTAGAGTCTGGCCTGCGAGTTCTGTGCCAGCTCACTTTTAAGCCCAGGCAGTGCCTCGCTTTAAGTAAAGCAGCATTTTGAAGTGCGGAGGCAACATTTAAAAGCCGAGGGAAAGAGACAGAGAAGGACAGAAGGAAGTTTACTGGCTTCGTAGGAGCCAGCTGCTCTGTGCTGCCGCAGTGAAAACGCATGCACGGCCCAGCCCGCTGTTGGCGTCTCTCAAGTTATAGGATGGGTGGAGACTGGTCTCCTGGCCTGGTCACTGGTCTAGGTTATGATGTTAATATCCAGCTCTGGAGAAAGTCTGAAGCAGACTTCCTGCCATGATTTGGAGGTGCTAATGGCTGCTCTGTCCTGTTCCTAAGAGCGTAGTAGTCTGTTAAATACAGGAAATGACAGATGCCGGTCTCCTGTAGAGAAGGTCTCATTAAACCATTGCTGTGTAGAAGCTAGTCTGGTTTTATGTATAAGAGTTCTCCCATGGAGTTAAATAAGGTGCAGATTTGGGGATCCAGCAAGTGTGGGGTTTCGCCTGCACTCTGTGCTTTTAAGTAGCTCCAAGGCTCGAGATGGAGCTATGTGGTAGAGTGCTTGTTTGCCGTGTACAAAGGTCTGAGTTTGATCCCCAGTATTACAAAAACCAGGTATTGTAGCACACTCTGGTAATCCCAGCTTTGGGAGGCGGAAGGCGGGAGGATCAGGAGTTCAAAGCCACTCTCTGCTACACAGTAAGTTCCACGCTACACTTTAAAAAAGAAATCTAAGTACCTCTCAAGGGGACCAGACTACTGGCTTTCCACCACCCTTAGAGAGTAGCCAGACTTTTCCAACAGTGAATCAAAGGAAAGGTGTGCTGGGCTCACACTGATAAGTGGTAGATGAACGGGGCTCAGTCTTTCTCTTCATCTCAGGAACTCAGTTATACGCTGAACTTAGAAGAGTATTTTTCCTATCCCTCTGGCCACCATGAATACCCAGAACTCCCTCGGGGTTGATTTTGCTTGTTGGCAAAATGAAGATTATTTCTTTTTACCAGTAGCTGTCAAAAGACACAGCGAGGTACTTGGGGGTGTTTTAGGCTGTGATCTGTCTTGGATAGTGAGATGATATTAGCTTGATATCCATCTTTGTGAATGTTTAACATTTTATTCACAAGCAACTGGGTACAATCAGTGTACCCAGGATCTCAGTTAAAACCAAACAAGAAACAAAACAAAACCAAACAAACAAAACACCCCCCCAACCCACAAAAACACACAAGTCTCTCTCTCTTTTTTTTTTCTTTTTTCTTTTTCTTTCTTTCTTTTTTTTGGCCAAAGAATCTTACTATACATGGCCCTGGCTAGCCGGAAACTCACTAAGTAGACCAGGCTAGCCTCAAATTTCCAGAGCGATGCTGGCATTTGTCTCTTCGAGGGTTGGAACTAAAAGGTTTGTGCCAACATGCTCCGCTCACACCATTCTTTGGAGGTTGACTTGACTCAGGGATAGTGGAGAAAGCTATATGTTTGCTTGAATTTTTTTTTTTTTTAATTTTTTTAAATTTGTGCAGTCACTGTCTTGAGTTCCTCTGTCATGTGTGTCCAGCCTGCACCCCGGTATAGAGATGAGTACAACCCAACCCAAAGTAGTAAGCTTACTTAACCGTTGTGAGATTTGGGAAACGGTGCACTTTAAAACTACCTCTTTGTGTGTTTGTTTGTATGTGTGTGGGTTGTGTATTCCATGGTGTAAATGTAGAGATCAGAGGAGGGTGTGTTGGTTCTCTCCCTCAGGTGGGTGTCGAGAACCAAGCTCAGGTTGTCAGACTTGGCCGTTTTTCGTTGTTTGGATTTTTACTTCTTGATTGTGTGTTGTTGATTTCTTTTTTCTTTCTTTTTCTTTTTTTTTTTTTTTTTGCTTCTTCATTGTGGGGTTCTTCAGTGTAGAATTGTCAAAAGGTTGTGTATGCTTAAAATCTGAACCCATAAATGGTTTGACCCTGGGGGGTCCCAGGGGGCTCATCTGAGCCCACAGCCTTTTCTGAGTGTGGACTGTGTATAGGCCCTGCCCACACTACCGTGGCTTCCTTTAAGGCCAGCAGAGGGACCTTCTGTAGCCCTTGATGTGCAGGACTATAACCCCTGCTTGCTCAGCTCTAAGGGAGCTAAGCCAGGTAGGGTTAGGTCCAGTCCTGTGGGTGCTGGAGAGCCAAAGGGAGCTGAATGAGGCCTTTGAGTTGAGGCCCACACCTAGCTTGGATGTGTATGTGTGTGCCAGGACACACGGCTGCTTCACAAGTGGACTTCTCTGCTTTGTAACTTTCCATAGGAGAAGCCTGATTTTCCCATCTAGGACGGGACGGACAGGATATGGTCTCAGTGTAAAGGGTAGTTAAGTCTGAGGAGGTTCTCTGGGTCCACACGAGAGAGGCCCTTTCTTTTCTTGATGGACTCCATTGCCACTTCACCGGCAGTATCTATGCACAGAGCCGTTTATGGTTCTATTTCCTTGTGCTCTCTGGCTCTCCTTTCTGGGTAAGCTGGCTCCTTCTCCTTCAGCAAGTAGTTTGCGGCGGATGGCCGTGCCCGCTCGCTTTCACAAGGCTGTGGGAAAGTGTCTTCACTATTCTCAAGCAGTTACGGATGTAGGTTATGAATGTAGACAGGTCCCTATAGAAAACAGCAAAGACATGTGTTTGGGCATGGTGTGTGTGTGTGTGTGTGTGTGTGTGTGTGTGTGTGTGTGTGTGGTCATGGAAGGTTTCGTCACAGATCTGGCATGAGGTGGGCCTCAGAGGAACCTCTTGGGTTTTGAGGGCAGGAGCTGTGGAGGGAAGGCATCCCTGAAGGGGCTTCTGTGAACGGAACCGCAGTGCCTCAGCTGTCTGGGTTGTAAAGGTGCCCTAATGAACTGAGTTGAATGGTGTGTGACACCCATACTGCATGCCGCTGGACTTTGGCTGGAGAGTCCATGGGGGTGGAAGGTCTGTCGGTGGAATTTATGTTTAGCCAGGAGGCTGGCTTGGGGAGCTAGGAAGGTGGGACTAGGAATCAGAAGGTATTTAGAGGAAAATTTGAGCTAGGGGCGCCTTTTTTTTGGCAGGGTTTGAGGAGAACTGGCAGGCAGGGACAGATGCATAAATGAGCAGGCCTCTTGGGAGGGCTTCCTGGTCTCTTTCTCCCAGTGTTCTCATGTCACCTTTCAAGGCTACATGACTTTCCATGTCCCTGTGCTAGTACTGGGCTGTTGAGGCCCATTGCATTGTCTTGACTTGAAGGTGCAGTCCACCTACTCTGACAGAGGGCAGCTCAGGCTGTGGCTTAGGACATACGTATGTCACAATTGGGGCCTCTCAGCACCTGACCCTCTGCTCTTCTGTGCACAGCTGGATCCAGCATGCTCCAAGGCTACAGCTCCGTGTCCCAGGCCTTGCTGGGGACCTTCTTCACCTGGGCGATGACAGCGGCTGGGGCAGCTCTTGTGTTCATATTCTCCAGCGGGCAGGTGAGTCGCTTCGTTTCTGGGGTCCGCGGGACCCTTAGTGAGCTTTGAAACCCGCCCCTTTCCACAGAGCACTGGCAGCGGCCACACAGGCAGGCGCTGGGATGCCAATGTTTTCCAACTTCCTTGTTTTCTCCGTTTCCTTACTAGGCCAGGGAGCAGGCACCCATTAGTGGTACACAAGCCTGGCATTG
Organism: Mastomys natalensis; assembly: GCA_021653895.1. Classification (NCBI taxonomy): domain Eukaryota; kingdom Metazoa; phylum Chordata; class Mammalia; order Rodentia; family Muridae; genus Mastomys; species Mastomys natalensis. The sequence goes on from JAJTUV010001047.1 coordinate 378,252, forward strand.
TCTTCCCCTCACCTGCCTCTGGCACCCAGATTCAACAGGGCAAGCGGGTGAGGGACTAGCTATTGTGCCTTTACCGAGCTCCCGTCTAATCTCCTGCATGTCTGGAGCAGGGAGTACTATGCGGGACCCAAGGTGATTAGTTTTCAGGTGGAACTGCCCTCCCTGTGGCCGTGAGTTCGACAGTTGGTTAGGGGTTGTGGGAAGGAGGAGGTCTGCTTCTCTATTACCCCAGCCCAGGGCATTTCATGCCTCCCCATTGACTGAAGATTGGCAGGCTCCCCTCCTCAATCCCTTGTAGACTTCTGTCGACCCACCTCTGTCCCCACAGGCCCTCCCTCCTGAATGAATAGAGAGAGGTCCACCTCCTCATTCTCTCTTCTGATATCATGAGCGCGCCCTTACCACGAACGCATCCTCTCTCCTGGATGAGTGTAGATAGCTGCCTTGTCCATACGCATACGGAGCCTTCTCAGCCCTTCCTCCCCTCCCCCCGCCCCCGTATGTCCCTCATGCATCCTACAGAGAGCCCCCAGTGCCCCCAGTCACTTTCAGGCCTTATGTTCTGGCCTCACATCCTCATGAGATCTCGTGTATCTCTTCATCTTTTCTTCCTCTGCACCCCACATCCCTGACACCCCTCATCCACCTTCTATGCCCCCTCCCTTACTCTACACCACAAGCACAGCCTGCACCCACTTCCTCTGCCTGAAATCCTATTCACCTGCAACCCTGAGCTGCTTCCCGTTTCCAGCCCAGAGCCACTCCTGAAGAATGTAACCCTCGCCTTGCTCAATCAAGGGCAGTTGTAGATGCTGTAGAGGAAGGTGACTTAGATTTCTTTAAACATACCGAGCCCGGAATCTAGAAAGAAAAACTTGTCTAGAAACTCGGTGTCTCAGGCCCCCTGTGTTATGGACCAGTTTGGCAGGTCCTGGCTTCAGTTATACTCTCCTGCCTCCCACAGTTGTCCTCAGCCTAGCTGGGGGAGGGTGGTTAGCACACATCTATCATTTGGAGACTCGGATCGCAAACGACACAACCAGGAATTACGGGTACTCAAGATTTCAGTGCGTCAGACACCCAGGGAGGTCAAATTCATAGATAGGGAATGGAATGGCTTTTTGGCGGTAGCTGGGAGGAGGAGGAAGAAGGGCAGGGGGAGGAAGAGGAGGAGGAGGACGGATGTTGAGTGGGTGTGGAGAAGCCATGCATGGTGTCCTGCTGTTCTAAGGGAGCCTCTCCCCCTTTTAATGCTGAAGAGCATTACGTAGTATGTGGAGACCACAAGTGATTATCCACCGGGTATGATGGAAGCGAAAACATCTTTTTATCGGAATAGATGCACATAGAAAGGTGTATATTTTATACCTATGGGGTTTGATTATAAGTTTATAAAGGCCCATGTATCTGGGCCTAGATCAAGTGCCAGCTTCTCACGGTCCCTTCAGGCTCCTTCCCAGTCACCACGCCCACTCAGACTTTCACTCTATGTAAAACACTCCCACGCTTCCCCTCTCTCCCACAGTGTAGACATCCCTGCCTGGGTGCTGTTGTTAGGTTCTCTGCTCACATAGCTAGCTGGTACTGTTCTGTGTGGGGCTGAATCCACCCTGCCCAGTTCCCAGTTTACTTAATGCTTCTGCCTGTTGTGTACATACATGCATACACACAATGTATTCTTTGTGTATGTGATGTGTGGGCATGTTTTCCCTGTCCTTGTTGGTATATCTATTTTACCATGGATAGGGACTTTGTTCAGTCTCTGGTTTTGGGCTCTTGGGAACAGTGCATGGATTTGGTGATTCCCAGCATGCATTTCTGTCATTTCTCAGCAGTGACATGTACATCACAGTCACTTGTTATTAGTCCCACTACATGGCTTTCTGTGTGACGTGGTTGTGTCTGTTCGTGTCCCCACCCATGTGACTGTTTGGGTTGCTCCCATGTTCCTCACCAGCCATTGGTCATTTCAACAGTTTAGATCAACTATTTCCTTACTTAGGCGTGGGGTGCTGGGTAAGAACGAAGGTGTCTGCCTGTGCACTCCAAGACCCCCTCCCTCTGCCAAGGGTACTTCTGGTTGACTCTGGAATGGGTGTCACGTTTAACTATGTGTCCATGTCCTCCCCCTCCTGCCCCTGTTCTTGGACCATTCTATAAGGTCAGTAGGCCACTACCAGCTTAGAAGTAGGTCAGTGACCTTTGAGCCCTTTGGGCTTTATGGCGGTCTCCTTACTGAGGCCACACCATCCTGTGTTCCTTGGAAACTGAAACATCTCCCGTTTTCTTTTGCAGAGGCGGATCTTAGATGGCAGCCTGGGCTTTGCCGCAGGGGTGAGTTCTCAGTGGGTGAAGTGTGTGGATTCTAATCTTTCCCTCCCTGGGGCTGGTGCCAGCCCTTCTCCACTCTGTCCTGATGTGCTCTGTAAGAGCTAACTCTGTCTATCTTCACTCTCCAGCTTGCGAGGTACTCTCCACTCTTTTGATGGAGAAGGGAGTGGTTCATGACTTAGGAAATAAGATGACTGGACATCAAGACCGGCCTAGCCTGATAAATGGCACAAATTTAATATCTCCTTCCTCTCCTCCTTGAAGGACTTTTAAAAGGATTTATTTGTATCTTTATTGTGTGTGTGTATGTGTTGGGGGCAGGGTCTCAGGGGTGATAAGGTGTATCTGAGTACAGGTGCCCCCTCCACAGGTCAGCAATGTCAGACCTCACTGGAGCTGAAGAGGTTGTAAGACTCCAGCTATGGGTGCTGGGAATAGAACTTGTCATTTGTAAGAACAATTTGTGCCCTTGCCTGCTTCCCCATCTCTCCAGCCCCAGGACTTTTAATTTTAGATACTTTTAAGCACACAAGGAAAAAAAAAAAAAACCACCCATAATCTATATCCTCAGTACGCAGTACCCACCTTCAGTCATGATTGACATTTGGCAAATCTCATTTTATCTGTCTCCCTTCTGTCTTCTTGGGAACTGAGAATGTTTTATAAAAGCAAATCCCAGATCCATGTAATTTCACCTGTAAATTCAATATGTATCTCAAACTGAGTGACTTCTTGTAAATCAGTATGGCAGCATCTCATCTGACAGAAGGCAAACAGCGATTCCTCTCTGTGAGGAATTCCATATTCACATTCCAAGGGGCCCTGCACTATTGTTCTGCAAGAGCTGGGATCCAAAGGAAATTTGCTGGCTGTGTTCTCTAAGTCGCTCAAGTCTCCCCCATGGCAACCCCACAAGCTGATCATTTGTTGGAGAAACTGAGTATTTGTTTCTAGAACATTCCACATTCTGAGTTTGGCGGAACAAGTTTCTCTTGTTCTGTTCTTGATCTCTGCAAAACTCAGAGTTAGACCTAGAGGCTTAGTTCAGATTTTATCTTTCTTTAAAAATCATTTGAATGAATCAATTTTTTTTGTGTTCATGTGTGAGCATACCTCTGCCACAGCACACATGTAGAGTTCAGAGGACAGCTTGCAGGAGGAGTTGGTTCACTCCTTCCGCCATGTGTAACCTGAGGATCAGACTCATGTTTTTAGGCTTGGAGGAAAGCCGACCCCCTCACCCTGCCCCCAGCAGTTTTGCAAGCCCAGATTTTATTTTTCAAGCGTGAGTACTATATGGTGGTGCTGTACATTCCAACTGCATGGCCGTATCAGAAGGCGCAGACTGTGGGCTTTCTCTCTGAGTAGATCAGAGCGAAGTTCTTACTGCCATCTCCGTAGTCCTATGAGCTGGAAAAACTTGTCTTGGGGTGGGACCTCGCTGAAGTCATCTAAGCCATCGACTGTCAGACCAGGGCCTGTCCTTAGAGAACATGGAGATTCCCAAGCTATAAATAGGTGCTCAGGCAGTTGTAGCAGAATCCATTCCTATGCCTTTAGATTGCATATTTTCTCCATGAAACTCCCCTGCCTGAAAATGTTCTGGAAGCCAGCTCTTTCCAGCCTTCTCTGGACAAAGTCCCTCTGCCTGCCTTATTCTTGTGTCTCTCAGCAGCAGAAACTCCCAGCAGAAGTTGAGATTTAGGGTCACATAATCCCATTTGAAGCAGTGTCCTATGGACCGCTCGTAAAGGCCCATTTTTTTTTTTCAAATGTTCCGTTACCTCCCAACGATGCCATCTTTGAGACCCAACATTAAACTTACAGACCCGTGAGGGTTACTCTGGAACCAGAGCAACTTGGTAGGACTCTGAGCTTCCGGCGAGCGATCCCATTTGACAAGCTGGTATGTGGTAATGTGTGAAGATGCTGAGAGCTCTTCTCCAGCCATTGTTCCCAGCCTCACCCCGGGGTCCACAGCACTGTTGTTAAGTGAAGGGTGAGGCCCTTAGAGTTGGCATAATACCAGCCTATCACTTTTTCTATCTTTGGGCTCAGCCTGGCTCTCACGGCTCCCAGGTGCTAGCGATCTCTGAAGGCTCAAGGGTATTGCAGCAGCATCTCTGTCCCCGGCCTTCCCCTACCCCCTCTACATGTTTAAGTTGGAGGGCGGTCTGTTCACTAGTCCTAACCCTTGACCCACACTGCCAGGAGAACAGCCTATGGCAAGATGAGGGGGCGAGGCACAGAGGGAAGAGAAGATAGATTATTGTTGTTATTACTGTACTTTTCCCTTTTGATTTCGTGCTCAGACTTCCAGTGTGACTGTAAACAGTGTGAGAGAGGGAATGATTTATGCCGCCCTCTCCTCCTCGGTGCAGGGATGTAGCCGTGTTTGTCTTGGAGGAAGAGCTCCTTGCTTCCTCTTGCCCTGATGAGTGCCCAAGGTGGAGTGGCCCCTAATCGAGTCTCCGGAATAGTCACCACCCCTCTGCCTTTACCCACTCCTCCCCATCTTGCTTGTACCTGTACCTAGTCGGTGTAAACGTGTGGCCTACTGCCAGCCTGCATTGCTACCCAGCTCTCCTTATTCTCCTGCCCTGCTTTGTCGGCCTGGGCCCACTGTGCAGATTGGCTGGAGTATCCCTGGGAATTCGGTCCTTTTTCAGGAGGCAGGCTCCCATTGGAGTGTGGTCCTTGTTGATGAGGAGGCTCCCATTGTCCCTGTAAGGAGATGGTGAAACTGATGCGAAGAAGAGAGAAATCAGAAAAGGCCCCCAGATGGGATGCAGCTTAGTTGACGAGCACTTATGTAGGATGTGCAAGGCCCTGGGTTCAATCCCCACCATCTCCCTCAAATGAAACAAACACCTAGAGATTCGGGTACACGTCCCTGGGTATGTTGAGTCACCCCACCTCTGTAGGTTCTCTGTTGGAACTGGTAGATGTCTAATAGCTGCTCCTTTAATGTTACTGGCTCAGGCAGGTGCTTGCAAGATGCTCGTTTAGCATGACTGGGCCACGTTGCACCTGTGTGTCCAGCCAGTCACTCCTGTCCATTCAGCCAGTATCTGGTGGAAGCCAGTTTCCACCTTACTCACCGAGTCAAGTGCAGGGTGGCCAAGGGACAAGAAAGCACTTCTGTTTGTCAAGAAGTTGTGATCCATGGGAAGGGTGTGCCAACCAGTCTGGTGGGCTAAGTCTATCTGCTTCCTGTTCTTGTGACTATAGACAATGCACTGGAGCAAGCCACGCCCACATGTCACCGTGCCTGTGGCTGTTTTTGCGTCACAGTGACAGCACCGAGCTGCAGCTGAGTCAGTGGCTCACAAACAGAGCTATCTGTTCTCTGGACTTTAAGAAAAGATTGCTGGCTCCTGAGGTGGTGTTGGGGGCTCTGTATCCTGTGTCCTGGTGGCCGTGTGAATAGCTGAAAAGGAAAAGACCACAGCTCTGATCCACTGGGCCCAACTGTGGGTTCTAGAGCATTCACTGGGATGCCTAGTGTTCCTGAGTAGGTGATTTTTCTGGGAAATGCCTGGCTTTGTGTGGATCTTGCAGGAGAGGCTTGAGCCTTTTTCCTTCCTTTGCTGAGATCCTGCGAACCCTTCAGAGGATGGCTTTGTAGTGTAGTGTGGTGGCTTACATGGACTCTTACACCATTTTTCGTGTCACCTAGGGCACAGAGTTTCAGGGCTAGAGAGATGGTCCAGATGGTTAAGCATGTGTGCCGATCTCTCAAAATACCTGCGTTTGCTTCCCAACACCCACATGGGGCAGCTCACAAGTGACAGTAACTCCAGCTCCGGGTGGGGTGGGGGGCAGGGATCTGACTCCCCTGGACTCCATGGGCACCTATACTCACTTGCTTACATCTCACAGAGACACAGACACGCATACAATTAAAATATAATAATCTTAAGAAGGAATCTCCAGAGATGGTCAGGGCAAAGGCGTTGGTAATGGTAAATGTTGATTGTGAACTTGATGGGATTTAGGATCAAAGGGAAACAAACCTCTGGAAGTATCTGTAAGGGAGCGTCTATAGTAGTTCAACTAAAGTGGAATGATGAGCCCTAAATGTTGGCAGCACCGTTCCACAACCCAGGGTCCTGGGCTGACTACAAGGAGAAAGTGATCTGAGCACCAGCGTCCCTCTCTTCTGCTTCCTGCCTGCTTGTTCTTGCTGTCATGATGTCCTCCTGCCCCACTATGGCGGACTGTATCCCCTCACACCATAAGCCAGAATAAACCTTAAGTTGCTTTTTAATAGGGTATTTTGTCATGGTACTGAGAGAAGTAACTAATTCCAGCGTGCAATGGGAGACTGTGAAAGCAAGCCACCGATTTCAGTACAAACCCAGCTCAGTTTTACAGCTCCCTATAGCCTAGCAGAGCTGTTTGCCCTGGAGCCTTTGGCTGTTGAGTTAAGCAGCCTTCTGGCTTTGGGAGTGTCGCCTTCACGCCAAAGTAGTGGTACACACCCTGGCTGCATGTTGCAATCACCTGGAAAGCTTATATTAAGTTTTAAGATCATATTTACTTGTTGAGTCTGTTTGTGTGTGATTAAGAATGGAAGAATGTTTGTGAAGGTCAGAGGGCAACTTGCAGGAGTCAGTCCTCTCCTTCTACCATGTGGGTCCCACGGATCAAACTCAGGTTCTCAGGGTTGGTGGCAAGCACCTCTACCCACCGAACTATCTTGCTTGCCCTCACCTGGAGAGCTGTTATCGTGTCATACTTGCAGTGCCCTGGGCATACATGGTACTAACTGCCTCAGCCTATCAGGCCATTGGGAGCTGGTTGAGAGTGTGCATCCCGGTGTCAAGGGTTCTAGTCTCCCGGAAAGCACATTCTAATGAAGGATGAACTGGTGTTTAGAGGAGTCACCAGTCGTGAGACTAACAATTGAACCGAATCAATATTTAGTGTTAGGATCATGCTACAATTCCAGATGTGGAGAACAGGGCTCTGAACTGTCTGGGAGAAGCCAGGAAGGGGCTCTTTCTCCACTGTAGCCCTGTCCGCCGAAGGCCTTCAGCATCCATTGTGGACTTGTTAGATGACTGGCTCCCAACCCTGGTTGATCTAGTCTGGCAAAACAGGCCGCTGTCCTACTCCTGGCTTATTTCCAGTCGATCGGGCGATATCGGCCAGCCCCCAGTCAGGAACACAGGCTCTCTTGGTTATTTGGCTCTTGCAAAAGAACAGGAGGCAGGAACTTGGAAAACTCAGGCTTGGGTTTAAATCCCCACCTGATGGCTGAGCGCTCATTGGATTACATATTTCGTGTGAAATATCACAGGATTGGCAGGGACTCGTGGGAGTCGTCTCTGGCTGGTATCAAACAGGGCAAGGCTTCACTGAATCCAGACAGATGGTGGGAGCAGAGATTGTTCCCCAAGACTTTTTGTGAACCAGGATTTCAGTTTTTTAAGATCCTGATTGAATGTTCCGCTGGCTTGGTATAAGCTTATCTGATCTCAGCACCTTCTTCTGCGTTTGAATAGTCAAGGGTAGCTGGCATTATCTCTCGTAGGCATTTTTGTGCCAATCCTGTTCAGAAGCATGATGCTAAATGTCAGTTCTCTTGAAAGATGCTCTTAAGTGACTGCTCAGGATCCGAGTCAGGATGGGCTCACTTCTGTCCTTTAGACTCTGCATGTCAGGGCCGAATCTCTACACGTCCTTAAGACAAGTGCTTTGTAGAAGGCTGCTGCTGCTCCACACAGGATCACTTTTTAGCATTCAGTCGAACACAAGAGGGAGATGAGCCAGTAATCTGTGCCTCGCAAGGGGCCGGCAGACAGTCATTTACCAGGCAGTCAAACGTGTTCAGTTTGCAAACTAGCCTTTGGTTTTGTTCCGTGGAGTGTGGAAGTAAGCTGAGACAAAGTTGTCTTCAGGGCAATCAGCCCCTCACTGAGTGAGTATCCACTGTGTGCCGGGCATTATGGAAGAGTAAGCAGAAATACATTGTAGCTAGCCCTGCAAGGGGCTTAGGGTCTGTCTGGACAGAAATCACTTTCACCTGTGGTGAAACAGGAGACAGATTAGCTAATGAGGGAAAGGTACTGAGACCCAGGGACAAGAGGTTCCCACCAGTTGGGGAACTAGAGAGGGCATCGTGGGTGAACGTCAGATGGGAGAGAAATACTAGGTTTTGATGGGGATGATGCAGGGGGAGGGCAAGGAAATGAGTTATAGGCACGAACAGCACAGAAGCACCGTGAGTAGAGAATCCAGTGGTGAGAGGACTGGAGTGTGGGGTGGGGGTGGTGGGGAGGTGGGGGGGTGGGGGGATGGGGGGTGGATCAATTGGATACGAGCTTGCTGAGCAGGAAGTTTGATCCCCAGCCCTCATGCAGAACCCTCATTGTGGCTTGCATGCTTGTGATCCCTGTGCTGGGGAGCTTCTGATCCTAGTGAGAGTCACACAAAATGGGGGGACCTGGAGAGATGGCTCCGTGGTCAAGTGCATCAGCTGCTCTTTCAGGGAACAGGAGTTCCTAGCACCCTCATGGTGACCCACAGCAACCAAGTGTGACTCCAGCTCCAGGGGATCTGTTGCTCTCTTCTGTCCTTCTTGGCCACTGCACTCATGTGCACACACACATACACGCACAGATGCACAAACATACGTATAAAGAACACAATGAACCTTATAAAAGAAACCCCAAATGGACGGCTCCTGAGGAAAACAAACCAAGATTGGCATCTGGTGTTCATATATATGTGCATATAGACGCATTCATATACATGTGCCTACATACCTATATCTACGTGTGTGTGTGTGTGTGTGTGTGTGTGTGTGTGTGTGTGTAGAGAGAGAGAGAGGGGGTGGTGAATATAGAGATTGGTGATGAGTTTGTCCAGGACATGACTGTGGAATAGCTTGCTGGGGCCTAGATACATACAACTTGAGGCACTGTGGAAAAGCATTGCTTCTTTCTTTAGATAGATGGTGGGGGTCCCTAGAGGCTTGGGGGTTGGGCAGAAGAGCAGAGCTGTGTTTGGGGGAGCATACAAGGGAAGTGAAAAGCCAAGGGGGAGGTTTACAAAAAGATAAAAACTGGAGCTCGAATTGCCAGAGGCAGAGGAGACAGGGGTGAGATTTAAGGGTGGTTCTGCCCTTAGGCTCAGAGGGCTGCTTGGCAGGCATCTGATGGTGAAGGAGGCCAAAGAGATTGTGTTTCTGGTGCCATCTTTCCCAGGGTTGTTATCACCATCTGGCTCATGGGAGGATGGGGAACCTACCAGAATGGGGAGGGGCTCTTTTAGGCTTACAAGGGGCCTTTTTTCCTGGCCTTTCTCTTTGAGTGAGTTTGTAATTTGGAATCTACACATGTTGGGGTGGTCTCCATGGCAACAAGACACCTACAGCTTACAGTGTTGATGGTGATGCCCTACACTGTCCGTTAGGATTATATCTGACCTAAGACTGAGGCTAGAAAAAGTGGCCTGAACAAGAAAGTTTCCTCTTCTGCAGAATTGTGGAGACTGACGGGAAAAATAGGCCCATGAGTCAGCTGGAGTCAGGGTCTGATCCTTCACTGCTTTGCCCCGACAGAAACTCTTCTTTCTGTTCCAAAGTGGCTGCCTGAGCTCTGGTCATCACATTTGTCTTCCAGCCAATGGGGTGGGGGAAGGGGTCCTTCCCTGTAAGCCCAGAATAACAGCTGTCCTTGTATTTCACTGACCAGGACCTGCTCATGTGATCAAATCCAGCTGCAAAGACAGCTAGGAGACATGGTACTTTAGCAAATCAGCTACATGTCTAGCTAAACATCGGGGTTCTGTTACTGTAAGTTGGAGGAGGACAGAAAGTGGGGTGGGCCATGCGCAGGCTCAGTCTTAGGGTGTAGTATGGAGAGAACGTTGAGCCCCAGTGTTCTTTGTGGTTTAGCCTTCTCTGTGCATTTTATGGTCTAGCTAGTTTTCTATTGCTGTGATGAAATGCCGTAATCCAAAGCAACTTGAGGAGGAAAGGGCTTATTTTATCTTATTTTGAGGTAGTAGTCCATCATGAGCGAAGTCAGGGTAGGGACCTGATGCAGAGGCCCAGGGGAGCACTGCTTACTGTCTTGATTCTCGTGCCTTGCTCAGCCTACTTTCTTATACAATCCAGGTGCCAGGGGTGGCACCACCCACAGTGAGCTGACTTCTTTCACATCAATCATCCATCATCCAATCTGGGAGAGGCATTTTCTCAACTGAGGTTCCTTCTTCTCAGACTCTAGCCTGTGTTCAGTTGACATAAAACTATCCAGCATATTTTATCTGTTGCTTTCTCTACAAGTCATGTTATTCTTCCAGTAATGAGTTTCTTTCTAAATGATTGAGTATAACATAGGAAATTGATAAAGGAAGTCCGATGCTATACAGAGCACATGATGAAACAAATCCTTTGCTCTCTGCATCAGCCAGGGTGGAACAAAGCATAGAAACCCGAATTCAGGATGGTATAAGGGTTGGGTGTGTGCATCACAACTCTTTTTTTTGTGTGTGTGTTCTTATGTGTAGATACACATGTGTTTGTGTGTGCACAAACACATGTATGTGTGCATGAGAGGGGTAGAAGGTAGTATTAACTGTCATTTCTTAAGTGACATCCATGGGACTCACACCCTAGTATACTAGGCTGGCTGACCAGTGAGCCCAACAGATCTGCCCGTCTTTGCCTCCTATGTGTCAGGATTACAAGTGCCTACTATCATGCCTAGCATTTTTATGTCCTCATGTTTGCAAAGTAAGGACTTTATTGACTGAGCCATCTTCCAAGCCCTTCAGGCAGTACCCTCTACAGGAATAGACCTGTGAGTCAGACGGGAACATTCTAATACCTGGCTGGCTTTTTCCTATGGGGCTTCATTATCAAGTAGTCCACCCGGAAAGGTGCTTTCTTCTGTGACCTTGTCATTGACTTTCATGATTGGGTGTAACTGGCTTGGCTTTGAATGTACTCATCCCTGAAGACTGCTCCTCTTGGCTAAGGGGATCAGGGTGTAATAAACCTGGCCTGACCCTGGTTGCTTTCTCCTGGCTTCCTTCATCCCCTGATTAGAGTAAAATACAAAGACAAATCCTGACCGAATGAGAGGACAAGTGGTCCCATCAAATGGGGATGACTGTTGGTGCCTGAAGTAGGTGTGCTGAGCATAGATGGGTGACCCAAGGCGGAGGCGTGATGATGGTGGACAGCTGACAGGAGGCGGATCACCCAAACACAGCATAGTCCATGCCCTGCAACTCAGAGGATGCACCTGTGACATGCTGTAGACATGCCTCACATGCATCAACACACAGCCAAGTAATGTCCTTAGAGTATAGTTAGGAACCACCATAATATATAGTAGTTTAAGTCAAGGACAACTTACTATTTATTATGATGTCCAGGGTGGCTGGGTCAGGTGGGCGGCTCTTCTACTGACCTGGCTTCACTCTGAGGTTTCAGTTGTCAGTAATTCCTGTAGCCCATGAGTGGACAAGATTGTCACTTGCGGGTCTGTGGCTCTGGTGCTATTGCTTGCTCTCCTCCCCGTATGTCCAGTCTTGGCTCAGGAGTCTCCCCCAGGGTTTCTTACCATGGTGGGAGAGAGAGTACCAAGGGGATGGGCAAGAAACTGCAGTGCCTTTGGAGACCAGGACTTGAAACACAGAGCCACTTAACTCACTTTTCTAGGCCAAAGCAAGCCAAGGCCTATTTACCTGCAAGAGTTAGAAAATCGACTCAGGTTCTTTCACAGGGAGGGAGCCTGTGAAACACAAGGATGTAGATGGTTGGCGTTAATTGAGACAACCTAGAGTCAGGGTTGGCCTGTGGGCATGTCTGTGACTGAGTATCGTAATTATGTTCATTGATGTAGGAAAGCCGCAGCCCCTCGGCAGGGGGTTCTGAACTGTCAGGAAGGGGATAAATCAAGCTGAGCACAAGCAAGCGAGCAAGGGAGCAAGCAAGGGAGAGTGTATGCATGCATGCATTCTCCTCTGCTCTTGACTGTGGATATGATACAACTAGTTTCAAAATTGAAAACTAGATTTACTTTTATCTATGTTAGAAGTGTTTTGCCAGCATGAAAGTATGTGTATCATATGGGTGCTGGGTCCTTGGAAGTCAGAAGAGGGCATTGGATCCCCAGAAGTTGGAGTTACAGATGGTTGTAAACCAAAATATGGGTTTTGGGAACAGAACCTGGCTTCTCTGTAAGAGCAACAAGTGCTCTCAACCTCTGAGCCATCTCTCCAGTCTGGGACTAGAGTTTTGAAGTTACTACCTTGGTTTTCCCACAATAATGGCTGTAACTGAGAATTCTGAGGTGAAACTAACCCCATCCTTCTCAAGTTATTTATTTATTTATTTATTTATTTATTTATTATTTGGCTGACTACATTGTAGCTGTCTTCAGACACACCAGAAGAGGGCATCGGATCCCATGACAGATGGTTGTGAGCCACCATGTGGTTGTTGGGAATTGAACTCAGGACCTCTGGAAGAGCAGCCAGTGCTCTTAACCGCTGAGTCATCTTTCCAGCTCCTCCCCACCAACTTTTTTTGTTTGTTTGTTTGTTTGGTCAGGGTATATTATCATAGGAATAGAGATGATACAGAGACAGAGGCCCAACAGTCTATACCTCCCTTCACGGGGTCCCACACTCGGCCCCCTGCCTCGCTCTCTCCAGCTTATCTCCAAGGCCTCTCGTGCACTGGCTGTCACTTCTCAGCCTCCCTTCAGTCATCTCCTGTGAACATCTAGGGAGGAAGAAGTCCTGAGCCCAGGCCAGCTCAGCCTGGCCTCTGTCTGTGGGCTGCAGAGGAGCTAAGCCTCAAGGACTCAGGTCAATTGTGGGTGTTTATATTCGTTATGGAGAGATGTTCGGGTTGTATTCTTGGGGCTGTGTTGTCCCAGAATTAAAGAGTTCTATATAAGGCAGCATCCTAGGGCCATCAGAGATGTAATCTTCCCAGAATCTGCAAGTGAGCAGGGTATATGGTCCCAAAGAACAGGACCAGCTTGGCTGTGGAGTCAGAAGAAGCAGGGGATATGTATATGTATGTGTATGTATATGTATATATGTATATATGTACAGATGTATAGATGTATGTATGTGTGCATATTCTATATATTAACCTGCTTGGCCTGTATGATGTTTTCAGGGCTGAATATTTCGTACTAGGTAAACAAATGGTGTGCTCTAGGGAGGGCTGCTGCTCCAGCTCCCAGCATTCCCTGCTTGTCGGCAGATTTTTTTGTGTGTGGGGCTATGGCCTTGTGGGCTTTCCCCAACCCACATGGACAGGTCTGTTGCTGTTCTGTGCAGCTCTGGTTGGTGAGACTGAGTGTAGCTCTGACATTGCTAGGAGACCCAATCTCACAGCCAACTCCCTGATCCTCTGGCTCTCACAGTCCTACAGACCCCTCTCCCACAATGTTTCCTGAGCCTTCTTAGGTGTAGGAGTGGTTATAGAGTTCTTGATAGTGTATGCTGGCCTTGATCTGGTGATCCCCCTGCCTCAGCCTCTTAGGTGCTGGGATTACAGGTGTTTACCACTGCGTTTAACTTGAGACTTGTCTTTTTTGGACAAAGGGAACAGAGTCTCCCCACATAGTCCAGGATGACTTTGAACCCACAGCCAGTCTTCCTATCTTTGCTGCCCGGGTGCTGGGCTTATAGGCGTTGCACCATCATGCTCAATTTTTCCCCCTTATACAAGAAGTTCTCTTTCTGAATCAGGACTCAACCTTCTTCTGTCTTTGCCAGGGAGGCTCTATCTCATTTCCCATGTCTCTTTGGATGGTGTGACAGTTGTCATCCATGTGGCGGTAGTAGCCTGTGTGTAGTTAGTGACCAGCCCCAATTGTTCTGGTTACCTCAGAACATGGTGAGCAGGAAGGATCTAGCCTCTGGCTTGTAACTAAGCTGTTTACAATCCCTAGCATTTAAGAGATAGGCCCTTTAACATCCAGGATGCAGACCCCTTCCCCTCCTAGCTTGTGCCCCTGGTGAGGTGAGGTTAGATCCAGCCCTGACTGTTTAATGTTTCCATGCCCTCCAGAAAAAAACAAAGCACAGAATGCCAGGGAGGTGACGGTGCTCATCGCTGGCTGCTGCAAGCTGCTCTTTGCCGCCGCCCGAGATCACACATCACGGCTGCACACTCACCTTTGCATCTATGGCCTTTCTTCTTGATTCTCTCTTCAGCCCTGACATCTCTTTGGTAACCTCTCTGTGTGTCTGAAGCTCTGCCCCCCACCCCCACCCCCACCCCCGCCTTGCAAAGAGATCACTGGTGACAGCCCCAGAGCTAAGTGAATTAGCTCTCTGGGAGGGCAGACAAAACCAGATATCTGCTACATTTCGTAAATAAGACGAAAACAGCTTAGCGCTGCATTTAAGCTAAGGATTGGGACACGGCCATCAGTGTGGCGGACGCTGTAAATAGGTTCTGAGCTTGAATTTGCCCAGATTTCTGTGGGTGCAACTGTCCCCACAAGGAACACTGGTACCTTTGGGTCTCCTAAGACCGTGTGTTGTCAGGTGACGTTATTTTATTTCTTCATGTTTTTTGAAGCACTTTGCCACCCGCAACTCCCAACTCTCACAGCGGCTGCACAGTGGTAGGTTTTATCTACTCTTTGCATGTGGTAGATGAAGACTGGACTGGACCCCATGCTGGGCTCTTTCATCTGCTCTGTTCATGGGATGCTTAGGTCAGTATGGAAAGAAAGAGCCTCTGCTGGTCCTCCTGGGCCCTGAAATATGTCTTAAAGGACAGTACTGCGCAGCCCTCCTCCTGTGAACTTGTAAATCATCCACTCTTTGGACAACTCTTCATTGCCAACACTAGATATTGGGCCTTGTACATGCTGTATGTGACAGGCCAGCGTTCTACCACTGACCTGTGTTCTCAGCCCTTCTTCTGCTGTATCACTTCTGTTACTTAGGTTGGTATTGAACTCATGACTAAGCCTCTGAGTATTGGGATTATAGGCACGCACCACCATACCTGGTTTATGAGTTCAGAGGCTTGAACCCAGGGCTCCTGACAGCTCAGTAAGCACTCTACCATCTGATATCTCCAGATCTCATTTTTGCCTTTGGAGACAGTCTTGTATGGTTCAGGTCGACTTCAAACTCACTTCCTGGTTGCTCTTGGGCTGGTGTTGAACTTCTGGCTCTTCTCCCACTGCTTCCTGGGTGCTGGGACTGTAGGTGTGAGCCTACATGCTACATGCCTGGCTCACAAAATATTCTCCAGGAAGTGTGGGGCTCAGGTGTCACAGGTGCTGGAGGGTTGGATTTTTGAAGGTTTTTTTTTTTTTTTTTTGTGGTTGATTGCAGGCTCAGCCCTGCTTCTCCATATTCTTATGCATGCCAGAGCATCAATCTAGGATCTCAGAGCAGGCACTGAGAAACCATCCCTACCAAGGCTTTAAGGGAGTCATCGAGGTGATTCTGTCAATGAAGGAAGAAAGTAATTGAATGCAGACACATTACTCCCCTGAAGCCCTTTGAACATCTTCCCATGATTTAATTTTGATGAAAGTTTCAGGATGCAGCCAGGCCAGGAAATGTCTCAAATGGTTGTCTGGGGCCGGGTGAGCTGGGGACTGGTGCACTGTGGCTCAGGGTCGGGCCTTCTATCAACCTGGCAGATGCTCTGGTATCAGAGAGGACTCCAGTCGTCTGGCTTGGTGGCTTGGTGAACTCATGGAGATCCACCTGCTTCTGCTCCTGAGTGCTAGGATTAAGGGCGTTGCCACCATTCCCGCCATAATCATGCCAGTTTTAATGAGTGGCTTGTTAGACACTGAAGTTATTTTCATGTTTCTGGATGCCCCCTCCCACCCTTCCCTTAAATTCCAAGACCAGATGCACATTCAGGATGCTAATGAGAGGCCTGTAGAGCCGAGGACACAGGCTCTCCTCCTGCTCAGTCCCTCTTCTCCAGGAGGAACCAGTTATTTCTGTTTCTTGAGAAACTTTCGCCTGACATTTCTAGATGAATTAACAGTTTCTGGGTTTGGAAGCTGGGGCCCTTGTGCCTCTTACCCTCTCTTGCAACTTCTGGTCCGTTGGTTAGTTGCCTGGTGGGCCTCTCACCTTCGTCTTCTCTCTGCGTGTCTGCATGGCTCTTTCCCTCTGCTTGCTGGGACAGCTCAACTCCAGCAAAAGAGTAAATGCCCCTTCTGTGGATGTGTTCAGCACACATTGGTGTCGTCCCTTTAAAACGCTTATTTTCTTCTCGAGCGCCAGTCCTTTCTACAGGCTCATCCCATACATTCTGACCTCTCTAATATGAGTCCACATTTCCCTCTCCTCAGACGTTGACTTTTTGAGTTCTGTGGTTTCTGCCAGAGGTCTGTCTTCTTCCTGCTTGGTTGCTGTGGTCTCCTTTAGCAATGCTGGAGATTCAAACTGAAACACGATTTCCAATTGGGTAGATGGTGCCAGTGTTTAGCATGGTCAGGATTCCTTGTGCCCAGTTTTGTGAGGTAGCACATGCTTGCCCACTGTGTCCCTCCTATTTGAGGGAGCTGGGGACTGTTTCGGCCATCTTAGGGATGACAAAATGCCATTTATCCTCGTGGGGTTCTCAGTTTATCCCCAAGCCTGGAAATGCAGCTTTCCCTCCTTCTTCTTGGACTACAGGCAAGGTTGGGCACCTGCTGTGTTCCTTGGTAACCCTAGGTAGTGGTTTCTTCGGTGGTAAGTTGCTGATTTATGCTCTTCCCCTGCTTGTTGTGCTAAGCATGTTATGTATGTGTGTGCAGGCGCATGTGGAGGTAGCCATCAACCTCAGGTATCTGCCTCTGGTGCCACCCACTTGTTTTATGAGTCAGGGTCTCTAGCTGACCTGGAGCTAATTGATTTCATCACTCTGACCAGCCAGACAGTCTCAATCCACCTCCTCCATAGTGTTGGGGTTGGAAGTGTGCAGCACCATGCCTGTTTGTTTTTAAACTTGGGTTCTTGGTATTGAAGTCAGGTATCATGCTCATGTGTCGGGTACGTTACCAACTAATCTGTCTCTCCAGCTCTAGTTTGTAGTTTACTTTTGAATTTATATTTTGTTTGTGTGTGTGCATGGGTGTCTGTTTGCATAGGTATGCATGTGTGTGCATGTGTCCTTGTATATGTGTATGTGCACACCTGCACATGTGTGCAGGTGTATATGAGCATGTGTGTGTGTATGTGTGTATGTGCAGATGTGTGTATGTATATGTGCCTGTTTTCTTGTGTATGTGTGCATATGCATGAATGTGCATGACATGCATGTAGAGGTCAGAAGACATTTTGAAGAAATCAGTTCTCTCATTCAATATGTAGGGCCTTGGCACAAACTCTCCGGTCAAGCTTGGCTATAGACCTCTTAGCCCACTGAGCCATCTTGTTGGCCCTGTGTTTTAAGTTACTCTTTTCATCAGAGGCATTTGAAATCAATTGATTAAGAATCTCCTTTCTCTCCTACTTCTGTCCTTCCTGGAACTTTCCACCAGTTTGCCACTTTCCTTCCTAGTCCTTCAGCTCCTCTGTCCTTCTCCCTTTCTCAGTTCAGGCCAGCAGTCAATCACTGCTGTGACCAACTAGCCTGCCTCTCTGATTACAATATCATCCACTCCCCCTGACGCCCTGTTCTAGACTTCATGCTAGCTGGTGGACAGCCTGATCCGGCGGCTTCAGTGCACAGTGACTGCTGGCTCTGCCCCACTTCTTCCTCAGCCCACTCTGCCCCTGCTCTGCCCCAAGGTTTCTTTTCTCAGTTAAGAGCAGCACAGTTTTCAGAATGGATAAATGTGGCTGAAAATCCTGTTACTCTATGCTGCTCTATGCCTTGGACCACTCGCTGCCCACCATATTTGCCCTTGGGGTTGGGTATGAGGTGGCGCTGAATCAATGGCTCAGACTTTGGTGACAACTCGGGTGAGAAAACCACAGCTCACAGAAGCTCACAGGAACAATGCCCGCTGCTGCAAGCTCATTTGTTAATCCTCGGGGAGCGCCCTTTATACCCTCCACCCACATCCTGTTGGTCCCAAGCTAGATTGTCTTTCAAGTGGCAGTTCCCGGTTGGCTGGCATTGTCTGTGTCACCAGTCTTTAGCCTTTCAGGCAGTCTTCAATTAGGTCCTCATGCAGAAGTTGCCTCTACATCTGCGCAACCCCTGATGTTCATACGGAAGCAGCCACTGCTTCGTCAGTGAGGCCTGCTGTTCCTCCTACAACTCTACACATGGATATAGATTGGAAGGCTTTGGTTCAACCTCTTGTCTCAGGTCACTGGCTGTTGGAACCGTGGGAATAGAGACATAGCAACAGGTAGTACCTGACATACCTGGGCCCGCTCTTTTGTTGAGATTACTCAGGTAATCCTTCTTGTACCAACGCTTGGAGAGATCACCTTCTGAGAAGAAGGCAGAGTGCACAGTGGGAATGACATGGCTCTTTTGAAACCTCAGTGCCTGCCCCAGGTGACACAGCTGCTCCAACAATCTACACCTCCTAATCCTTCCGAAACGGTTGCACCAACTGGTTCCCAGTGGTTTCATTTGCTAAACCAGACACTCCTAGAAAGGGCTTTCCCCTATGTCAATCCCCTCTTGGGATCCTGTCCTGGTCTCTCTCCACTTCTCTTCCTCTCCTAGGAATCGCTGCCATTGTACTGGTAGCATCCTTCCCTTCTCTCTGGGAAGTCTAGTGCCGGAAACACTTTCACTTCTGTCCTTGTTACTTTTCTATTGCTGTGATAAAACACTGTAACCAAGGCAACTTAAATAAAAACATCTAATTGGACTTCAGAGGGTTAGAGCCAATGACAACAGAGCAGAGGCATGGTGGCAGACGAAAGCTCATATCTTGATCCACTAGTAGGAGCCAGAGAAGAAGCACACGGAGAACGAGGGGGAATCTTTGAAACCTCAAAGCTCATCCCCCAGTGGCACACCTCCTCCTGGCAAGGCCACGCCTTCTAATCCTTCCCAGACAGTTCTACCCACCAAGGCCCAAGTATTCAAACACAGGAGCCTACAGAGGCCATTCTCATTCAAACCATCATAGCCAAGCACGTGTGTGTATTAGTCACATCTGCATAACCATGTCTGTCATACCTGACAGGTACAACTTAGAGGAATGAAGGGTATATTTGATATATTTGGGCTCTTTGTTGTTTTTAATTTATTTTTATTTAATGTACATTGGTATTTTGCCTGCATGTATGTCTGCGTGAGGCTGCCAGATCTTGGAGTTACAGACAGTTGTGAGCTGCCATGTGAGTGCTGGGAATTGAACCCGGGTCCTCTGGGTGAGCCTTTGGTGCTCTTAAACCCTGAGCCATCTCTCTAGCGCCAGCTCTTGGTTTTTAAAACAGAATACCAGAGCACATGACTGCCTGTCACCGGCAGACGCCAATGGGCAAAGACAGGAACTGACTCATTAAACCGTGCTTCATTCAGAGAGCCAGAAATCTGAGAAGACAGTGGGTTAATATCTCAGAAAACCTGTCTTCCACTTCGTGTTCATCTGGCACATCATTTAGGGGAAAGGCAGGGATGGGGCAAGTCGGTCAGCTGTCCCGGAGCTCTGAATCACTCCTCTGGTTAGATGCTCAGCGTGGTTTTAGAATGATATTTGTGATCCCTCACGCTTTTCACTCACGTTCTGGATGTCCGAACTCAGGCGCTGCTTGAGACAGGGGGATTCTAATTAACATCTTCTGCTATCAATAGTCTATATCAGACTGACTGGGTTGGGCTGGGAATCACTCAGAACAGACAAGCCATGAACCGCGCTTCTAGGCTGACCTCCCACTCGCAGGCATGTGCTGATTCTTTTTTAGAGTGTGGGGTTCAAGAGTGTCTTAATAATACAGAATGTGAAAGTGTTCCTCTCCTGTCCCATACCATTCCTCCCGTCCCCTATGGTCTTCCTGTCGCCTACCAGTGTCAGTGCATTGTGGGAGAAAAGCTGCACATGGAACCGCTCAGTTCATGGCTGTTGTAGCATACGACAAGAGGATGTTCACATCGTAGTTAACCAGAAGATAGAGAGCAAGCCAAGAACCCACCCTCCAGGGAGAACCGTCCAGACCAAGTGTTTAAAACACTTGAGCATTTCATATTCCAACCAGAGTGTTCCAAGTGGTGGGATGATCTGTGGAGTCTGTTTGGAAAGGGAGGAGTCTGTTTGGAAGGGAGGAGTCTGTTTGGAAAGGGAGGAGTCTGTTTGGAAGGGGAGGAGTCATCTTTTCTGTTCAGCCTTTAAGGGCCTGCCCCTGAGTCTTACTGCCAGTGATCGCTGAGAGAGGCACAAAACCTCTCCCGAGGGAGATGAACAACATCGGGAGAAGCTCATTCCTAGATCTCTGAGTTTTCTCTCAATGGAGCCAGGCAGCTCACCCCGCTCCCCTCCTTCCAGTGTGGGCCAGGCTGCTTCCTAGCCACCAGATCGGGCAGATTGGCTCAGCATGAGCGAGTGGTAGGGTTGGGGCGGGGAAGCCCGGCCAGCTGGTGCAATTGTCCATCAACAAACCCACAGCGAGAGGTGCTGATGGATTGGTGGCTGGCTGCCATGGGGAGGCTGCTGGGGGCAATGTGTTCACACCCTTTGGGTGGGCAGCTGGTGAAAGGTTTGGCGAGCATGCTCTCCCCTTCCTTGTTTTCTTTTGTCTTCATGGATTTAACAATTTTGGCGATCTAAGTGGTTCTTCTGGGAGTCGTTTTTTCACTTAGCCAGTCTGAGTCTGCCCTGAAAGAGCTGAGGAAACAAAGGCTTGTCCGTCTGTTAATCTCAGGAATAGATTTCTGGGAAAGGAGCATTGACATCAAACAAAGAAACTAAGTATTGGGCTTAAGGGTTGTTTGACATTGCCGGTCAGGTGTTTGCCATGCAAGCGTGTGGACTTGGATTTGGATTCCCAGGACCCATGTACAAGGCAGAGCAGCATGTACCTGTAATCTCAGTGCTGGGGAAGCAGAGGCAGAAGGGTCTCTGGGATGCACCGACCAGCCAAACTAGTGGAAGCGATGTGCAGTGAAAGACCTTGTCTCAAGCAAGCAGACAATGTGGAAAACAAATGAGGAAGTCACCTGTGTTGACCTCTGGCCTTCACACACACACACGCATATATATGTGTGCACACCTGCACACATGTGCGCACACACATGAACATGTAAACTCACACCACTACGTATTATTTGACATTGTGATCTCCCTTAGGGAGTTGCTAAGGCCAAAGCTCATGGGAGCTCCTGTTTAGGTGGGCACTACACACAGGGACTGCTTATAAACAGTTGAATTCTACTTAGAACTTAGACTTAGAACGAGACCAGGCTTAGGGGCTGCTTCGACAACACAGTGGGAGTCAGTATTACATTGGCCTGGACCTTCAAAGCCAAGATATGTCCTGGGTAATGGCGTATGTTTTAAGAGACTTATTTCCTGAGACTTCATTAGTAACGATCCATGGCAGTTGATTAGGTGTTAGAGGCCCCTTTGAGTCTAGTCTTGCTGGTACTCAAGTATTTCATGAGAACTTGGCTCTTAGCTCTGGGCCCAGACTTTGCCAGGGACTTGGGGATTACAGAGGTGATTTAAGCCTGCACAGGCACCATTTCAGGGTGGGCTCTAGAACCCATATGCCAAGCAGAGTTGTCCACCACGTTCTCATGAGTTGGCTTCCTTCCAAAGGAAGAGTGTGCACTTCCTTCCAAAGAATTACAAATGGATATAACTTAGAGCATTCCCAGGTCCAATACCGCTATTTCTTTTAAGCTATTTCTATTAACCCCCTTTGGGGGTTGAATGGCCCTTTCACAGGAGTCATATATTGGATATCTTGTATCAGATATTTACATCACAATTTATAACAGTGGCAAAATTACAGTTATGAAGTAGCCATGAAAAAAAATTATGGTTGGGGTCACCACAACATGAGGAACTGTATTAAAGGGTCACAGCGTCAGGAAATAAAGTAAATAACTGTTACTTTATTTGTATCGCCCTCTATTGGAATCAGTCTAAAGGTCTGATTGCAGCTGAGTAGAATCACAGATTGAGGTCTAGCCATATAAAACCGTGCATAAATAAATACAATAAGGTACTTGAGCATATAGCATGTTTGGGATCTCTCAATAACGATGAACAGAGCTGGAAAGATGGCTCAGTGGTTAGGAGCACCAGCTGATCTTGTAGGGGACCTGGATTTGGTTCCCAGCACCTGCATGGTAGCTCACAGCCATTAGTAACTAGTTCCAGGGATCTGATGCCCCTCTGGCCTCAGCAGCCACCTACACCTATGTGGTGCACATAAACTTACACAGGAACACACATATACACATAAAGTAAATGCATACATATACATTATGATTTCATCCACTTAAAATACTACAAATGAAAAGTGAATTGACAGAAGGACAATGAGTCACTGCCTGTGGCATAAGAAGACAGAGATTGACAATCAGGAGTTAATGTGACTCTGGGGGTGGCAAGCATACACTCTACTCTGATCACAAGTTTAAACCTACTCAGAAATAGCAGTTCTCAACTGTGGGTCTCAACCCCTTTGGGGGTTGAATGACCCTTTCACAGGAGTCATATATCGGATATCTTGTATCAGATATTTACATCACAATTTATAACAGTGGCAAAATTACAGTTATGAAGTAGCCATGAAAAAAAAAATTATGGTTGGGGGGTCACCACAACATGAGGAAGGGTCACAGCACCAGGAAGGTTGAGAAGCACTGTAAAAAGTCACATTTTTTATTCTTCAAACATGGACAGTTTATATCAATTCTACCTCAGCTTAAATCATTTTAAAAGTGATTCCAGCAAGACCAAAAACAAACAAGAAACTCCAGGATCTTCCATTTCCCTTGAGAGACTGTGTTTAGCAATACACATGTCAGTTCGAGCCCAGTCCACCTCAGCCTTTGGCAAGGGCAGTCCTACTTGAATGGAAATGAAGGCCCACAGTATTGACAACTGTCCTTTCGCCTCTACAAGTGGGGTATGGCATACACACACACACACATACACACACACACAGAGGCACACAGGTACACAGGGGCACACGAAGCATTAAAGTTGTTTCTTTGTGAGTCACTGAAGTCATTCTTCTAAACTGGAATTTCCCTGCCGCCTGCCTTTTCCTTCCTCTGCAGCTGTAGACTCAAACTGAGCAGGTGAGAGACTGCATGCATGCAAAAAAGCCTTTAGATTTTCTGAGGCTGACCATAGCCTTGAGAGAGACTCGAGCGCACAGACTGTGAGTGAAAGGGAAAGGAATGAAGAACCCAGAAGTGTGTCACTGAGCATATCAGGATGACCTCTCCACACTTACAGACTGGTGGGTGTGAGTGGCCTCAGCTTCAGGGACTGCTCACCCCAGGCTAAGGGTATGGGGAGGTTAGGGAGTGGAGACCAGATCTCTGTCCACATCTGCCTCTCCGAGGATGTTCCAGTGTGGAGATGATGTGTTTTGACAATTTACACACCTGTATACACCTCCCCAAGTGAGACGGAGAAAATCTGTGTTACCTCACAGGGAGCTCTTGTACCCTGAGTCACTTTGACTCTCCTTCGTGCAGACACTGGAGACTTCTGGAAGTTTGTGTTGTGTATTCTTGTGTTTAAATGACATCAGGTAGTAAGTGTGCACACACACAACGCATGTGCAGTCTTCTTTCAATCCCCCTTGTTTGTTTGTTTATTCTTTTGAGACACGGTGTCTTAGTCAGGGTTACTCTTGCTGTGATAAAACACCATGACCAAAATACCACGGGGAGGAAAGGGTTTTTTCGGCTTCTCTTCCACAGCGCTGGTCATCATCAGGAAGTCCGGACAGGAACTCAAGCAGGGCAGGAACGTAGAGGCAGGAGCTGATGCAGAGACCACGGAGGAGTGCTGCTTGTTCACATGGCTTGCTCAGCCTTCTTTCTGAAAGAACCCAGAACCACCAGCCAAGGGATGGCCCTACCTACAATGGGCTGCCCCCTCCCTACGTCAATCACCAATTAAGACAGATGCTCTATAGTCAAATTTTCTGGAGGCATTTTCTCAATTGAGGCTCTTTCAGATAACTCTAACTCAATGTCAAGTTGACATAAGACCAACTTGCACACATGGTCTCATGCAGCATAGGCTGGCCTTTACTGGCTGTGCACTTGAAGATGACATTGAATTTCTGATCCCTCTGCCTCTACCTCCCGAGTGCTGGGCTGACAAACCATGCACCATGATGCACGTTTCCTGGAGGACTGCAGATGGAGTTCTTGATGCATGCTATGCACACACCCTGCCAACTGAGCCATACTCCCAGCTCCTTCTCGGTCTTTTAAAAAACCGTAATATTTTCAGTTCTTTGACCATTTCATACATGTATACAATGCATTTTGACAATATCCACCCCGCTCCTCCCAGTCAATTCTTGGCAATCATTTTTGCTGGCTCTCTTTTTCCACTTGACTTCTGCACATCAGATGAATCAGGTCCCAGCCTCCGCACCGCTGTGTGCTGTGCCTGATGCCTCTGAGCCGTTTTTCTTGGTAAAGGGTAACTTCTCTCTAAAAGCACTACGGCGTGTTTTCCCATTTCACTGTTGATGGCCATCTGGGATAGTTCCAGTTTGGAGCTCCCTTGAATCAGGCTGCTAGGAGCGGAGCATACTTGTGTAAGACATTGTGTGGCTGTGTGCTTTCATTAGTCTTGGGCAACTAACTGGTGGGGAGAGGATTTCCTGGACGGTACTGTAGATGTTCCTCCTATGGATACAATGAAGCATAAACCCTCTTCTGTAACTTGGAATTCTAAGGCAAGCTCTGTCCACCTCTGGCGGAGACGGGCATGCTGGGTAGGCACCGCTAAAGCACATTAGCCGTGACAGTTAATAATTGTAATTGCATGAAACTGAGCCTTTCCGAGGGCTTTGTCGATCACATCACCTTACCTGTATGAATTAGATTCACACCTGAGTCAAGTCTGATCACTGACATACCAGATCGGAAAGCTGACTTTGTGGTGCAGGGCCCCTGTGCCCACGTGATTCAAGACCGAGGGGATGCGGAGGGAGGGGGCACCTCACTCCTGAGGGTCCCCTGTTTCTTCCTTCTTCCCACTCTGTCTCCTTCACCATCGCACGTCTAGATCATGTCTGTAGCCCAGCACCTGGTCCCTCAGTTTTCAGCCTTCTTCTCCCTGCTCTCTGATGCCACCTTATGAGGACACCTTTCTGTCATTCAAGACTGCTCATGGTCCCAGGAGCCATGCTTCCCCAGTGTCACTGGAGGGTCACCAAACGCTGTGCCCAGGGCCCTGCCCCAGCAGGATCTGCTCCACTAGGTTTTGGAGTAGCTCCAGCACCCACATTCCAAATAGCTCAGTGATTGTATTGTACAGGCAGAGATAGAAGCAACTACCCACTGCCTGAGTGTGCAGCCATGCTACCTGGGCTGTTTTTCTTCTCCCCGTGTCTTAGCTAGGGCTACTATTACTGTGTTGAAACACCATGACCAAAAGCAACTCAAGGAGGAAAGGGTTGATTTATCTTACATGTCCACGTCTTGGGGTCCATCATCAAGGGACAGGACAGGAACTCAAGCAGGGCAAGAACTTGGAGGCAGGAGCTGATGCAGAGGCCATGGAGGATGCTGCTTACAGCCTTGATCTCCATGCTCAGCCTACTTTCTTATGGAACCCAGGACCACCAGCCCAGGGGTGGCCCTCCCCGCATCAAGCACTCACTAAGAAAATGCTCTACAGACTTGCTTACAGCCCAATCCACGGAGGCGTGTTTTCAATTGTGGTTCCCTCCTTGAAGATGGCTCTAGCTGTGTCAAGTTGGCATAAAATTAGACAGCACACCTTTCTTCACTTTGTTTGTTGGTTTGTTTTGAGAAAAGGTCTTATGTAGCCTGGTTTGGCCTCCAACCTTCAAAGAACCGGAAGATGACCGTGGCCTTCTTATCCTCTTGCTTCCACTCTAGAATCCTGAGGTCACAGGCATGCTGGGGTCACAGGCATGGTGGTCATGTCCAGCCTGGCCTCTTCACCACACCCAGCCGTGTCTTCATGCCCTGCCACACATTCATCCTCTATCAAGGCACGTCTCCTTGAAGTCCCACTACAGAGGCCCCAGATGCTGCTTGCTAGACTCTATCTAGCACCTGATCTTACCAGCTGGAAAGCACTCACCCTCGGTTTGCCGTGGGATCTTTGAGGTTCTGCGTCACCCCCCTGGGTTCCTAACCAGACCGTGTCCAGCCTCCAGGAGGCATGCCGTGGGGGTCTTCGAGGCTCTGCTTCACACTCTTTCATGGGATAACTGTGAACTTCTCCGTGTATCAGTCTAGATGCCTCTGTGCGTGTGTCTCAGATGTCTTCTGCAGTCTGTCTTATGGTGGAGCACAGTCAGCTCCTGGTAAAGGCATGGCACCGGTCTTCTCTGGGTCTTCTCTTCCTTCCTTTCAGCCCTCCGGGATAATGTAAGTTGCATAATCACTTCCCAAGTGTTTGTTGATTGAATGGAGAAATGTTTATATCTGATTTGGAGACAGAATTTAGAAACATTATTTGACTCTGTACCTGGGAGTAATTATTGCCTTGATTTTTTGTGGGTTGTGAGTTTGTGCCTATTAATTGTACTGTAGTTGTGTTGTGCGTGCGTGCGTGCGTGCGTGCACACTTGGGTGCACTTTTGTGTGCACTTGTGTGCGCATGTGTGGAGGCCAGAGAGTAGCTTCAGGTGTTGTTTTCAGGACACATCCAGTCTGGTTCTTCTGAGACAGTCCTTCAGTGGGGCCTGGAGCCCACCCATTAGGCTAACCAGTGAGCCTCAAGGGTCTGCCAATCATAGTCAGCTGCTGCGGACAGTCTGAAGCAGTCCCCTATCCCACACCTGGGATTAAAACAAAAACATATTCTGTGTTTTGTTTTTTAAGAAACCAAAATTTTCATGACAAAATGTCACAGTTGCTATGAATAAAATCCATTTCTCTGCTGAAACAGGCAGCAGCAATAACAAAAAGCTAGAGGAATATCAAACAGGCAAGAGGTGGTATGTGCGGCTTCTCGGTGGGGTCAGGCCCCGGTTTCAAATCCTGGTGTGGTCATTTTCAGCAGAGTATCCTTGGGTGAGTAGACAAGGGGCCATGGGATCCAAGCAGGTGGAGGCCTGTGCATAAACCCTGGGTCCTCTTGTCCTCAAGTATTTGCCTGGATTCTGCACCTTGCTGGCATGGCCTCCCTATGCCCCTTCTTTGGTTTGAAGCTTACTATCAGCTTCTACTAAACTGGTCGCTGTGGAGGTATTTTAGAGTTCCAGGAGGTTTCTAAAATGGTGCAGAGTTTCCGTGTCACTAGTTGAGTTTCTCCTAATGTGAGGGTCTCCCACGAGTCCAGTCTGTGGAAGCCTGGAGACATCAACACTGTGTTCTGGTTACTTTCTGTCCCTGTGACAGAATTCCCAGACAAAGCGAGGCTTAGAGAGAAGAGGGTTATTTTGATCTGTAGTTCATCCTGGTGGGCAGAGCCTGGCCGTGGGACACAGTGATCACATTTCATCTGCACACAGGAAGCAGGGAAAGAGGGAAGGCGGTAGGAGAGGGTGTGGGGGAGAGGGAGAGAGAGGGAAAGGGAGAGAGAGAGAGATAAAGGGAAAGGGAGAGGGAGGGAGAGGCAGAGAGAGGAGAGAGAGAGAGAGAGAGAGAGAGAGAGAGAGAGAGAGAGAGAGAGAGAGAGAACACAACCAAATAAGAAAACAGGAAGTGGGACCAGGTTCTAAAGCCCCGGGCCACCCACTCCGTGACGTGCTTCCTCCAGCAATGCTCCATCTCTAAATTTTTCTCCTTTATTTTTATTGTATGCATTTGGGTGCTTTGCCTGTGTGTGTATCTATGTACCATGAATAAGTGGTGTCTGAGGAGGCCAGAAGAGGGTGTCGGATGTTCTCGGACCGTGTGAGCCATCGTGTTGGGGCTGGGGACTCGAACCCAGGTTCTTTGGAAGAACAGCCGCGTGTCTGAGGGACAGAGCTATCCAGCTCCAAGCCTCCGTGTTTTCAAGGCTCCACCATGTTGCCACACAGCACCGCCAACTGTGGGCCAAGTATCTTGGGGAACATTTCTCGTTAAAACTGCGACACACGGGAACGTAATAGTAACCAAAACTTAGGTTGCAGGTATCCCCCATTCCCTCGTTCATGTGCTTCTCGAGTTGTAGGATCCTGTCCAGAGTGGACGTCCGGTGGAGCCTCCTGTGGTGCAGGTCACCCTGGAGGAAAGTGCGGAGTCAGTTGTGTGCATGCTTGGTTTTGTTTCCAGCTTTAACTGTGCTTCCGGGCGGGGATCACATCGTGATCCTTTAACTGCCTGTTTGCCTCTCTACGTCTGGCCCTTGGGGGCTATTAGAGAGAAAGATTTATGAGGCCCCCTTTCCTCTTCCAGATGCAGGTTCTCAGTAGACTCGTTCAGTTGTTTACTAGTTGCCTGTCGTTCTGGCGTAAGCAGAAGTGTGCCTCGCTCGTTGACACCCTCACTTTATTTCCTTCAGGTATCTCCCCAGCCCCATCACTGTACCACATGATGGTTCTATTTTTAACTTTTCAAGGGAACTCCACGTCCTCCATGACAGCTGTGTTAGTGCACACCCCCACCAGCAGTGCATACGTTTTTGCTACATCCCTGCCAACATCTGATATCTTCCATTTTGCTGATGCTGATTCCACGCCCCCACACCCATTATCCCAGGATCCCTTGCCAGATGAAGGCAGGTGGTAGCTTACCTGGTTTTTACTCAGACGTTTCCAGAATCTCACAGATGACTGCATCCTGGCAGAGTTGGAGGATGCTACTAACGTGTTGGGGTTTGGGGCAGTCAGTCTTGTGTGACATCATTTAACTCTGGGGTCTTTGGGACAGTGGCTTCACGTAGCTGAGTCTTGCTCACCCTACCTGTTAAGTGAAGTGTTTGGACTAAGTAATCTGTTACAGTTGCTCTCAACACCAAGGGAATCTGTGATTCTTTCAGTAGATTGTTCAGAGTGTTATCCACAGAGCCTTGCAAAATCTATGCTGGTTTCCCACCCCTGAAAGACTCCCTGATTTTAAACAAGTACTCAGCCAGCATTTGTCAGACTGAAGGCATCTGAGTGTGAGCCTATGTGCTACTTAATTTGAAAGGTTAAAAAAAAAATCACTTTAAAAATGCAGGCAACAGACTCAGAAATGAGGGTGGAATCACTTCCTGTCATAGGTTCTTGTCTCTCCCCACACCCCATTGCTCCCCTTCATTTGCAAGGATGACAGAGAATTCATCTAGGCAACAGATATTAAACAAGTCTCTGTCCACGGCTGCTCTGCTGGTTGGTGGCAGCACACAGAGGTGCTCCAAGCATGAGCCAGGTCCTGTCGTCTTCATGGTCCTGGGAGTTTGCATGCAGAGAACAAAGCCAGTGAGATGGATAGGGGCCCCAGGCAGAGGGGAGCGATGCAAGATCAGGGGAGGAGGAACAGACTTAGCCAGCAGAGTTTTCGGAAGTGGGATTATCTAAAATAACACCTGCCTCCTGCCAGCTCCCGGGTTGGCACGCGGGCCCCATTGCTACATTCTTCCAGTAGCCCTGGTTGGTGGCATCCCTTCCAGTTGGCCAAGCTGAGCAACAGAGGTCTCATTTGGTTTGCTGGGGCTACCTCACTGGTAGGTGCCAGAGCCGAGCTCCTGCATTCAAATTCTGCATTTTTGTTTTCATGGACATGAACTGGCAGCCAAGGGTCAGAGACGCTGGGAGAAAGGCCAGCCGAGGTAGGTCTTGGCATTGCCACAGATGGAGACACAGAGCTGCTCCAGGGGCCTGGAGAGTGCAGCACACCTGAGGGTAGTCAAGCAAGGTCGGGTTGACTTGATTAGGCAGACCCTAGCTTTTAAAATAACTTGTGGTAAGATTTACACCACACAGCAGTGACCATTCAGTGGTCAATGGATGGAGATGAACATTCACAATGGGCAACTGTCCCATCTTCCACCCCAGATAGCAACCACCAGTGTACTTTCTCTGGGTTTCTACATTTGAGTATCTCGTGTAAATAAAGTCAGGTCTCCAGTTTGACGTTGTTTCTTCTTCTCACGCCCTCTCGAGGGTCCCAGGCACAGCGTTGGGCCCCCTCTGATGTCTACAGCTATCTCTTCCATCTCAGTGTGGTCAGTGGGGTCACACCCGCAGAATTCCTTCTGCCACAGGAAACGAGAAAGTCACAGGTGCCACCCACATGTAGGAGAGGTCTTCCCTCTTCAGATAAGGTGAGCAAGGAAATCTCTTACAGCAGTCAATGCCGAGGGGCTCGTCCTCTAATTGATTCCAGACCCAGGCAAGTTGACAACCAAGATTAGCTGTCACAGGCAGAAAACATTCTTGGTCCCAGAAATGCCAAAGGAAGATGTTGGAATAGGTGTTGGAATAGGAATGAGCCAGAGGCTGGCAAGGTGCTGAGGTGATGCTGGGTAGGGTTGCTTTGTTGCCTCGCAGTGTGTAGAGAGATTTTGGAGGGTCTGATAAGTGACGTTCCCTGGGTCTTATGGTTTTGAAACTGTTCAAATGGGGACTGAGTAGGGGACAGATTCCTGGTTGGGTCATGTTCACAGAGGAGAATGAGGAGCAAGTCTGGGTCCATCCCTGTGTGGATAGTGAGCTTACAAGGGCTACGGAAGTCTAAAGCTAGTCAGCAGAATTCTGGGTGGGGATGGGGGTTCCTGGATCCTTTTGTGACAGGGCAGACTCATGGTATGAACTGGCCAATCTCTGCACCCATCTGGTTGAGGTGACATACTTTCATCCTTCCTGGAGCCTCAGAGGCAGAATTCCATAGGTGACATTAAGACCTTTGC
Source organism: Mastomys natalensis (assembly GCA_021653895.1). Lineage (NCBI taxonomy): Eukaryota > Metazoa > Chordata > Mammalia > Rodentia > Muridae > Mastomys > Mastomys natalensis. The sequence goes on from JAJTUV010001047.1 coordinate 409,457, forward strand.
TGGAACAATCAGTCCCAGGGCGAGCGTCTTTGTGTGAGCAATGGCTGGCAGAAGGCAATCCACAGCTTCCTGCATGGATTGTTCTTCGTCTTGCCACCCTAATGCCTGGCTGTCACTCTGTGTGTTATTTTGGAGACGGGTGATGCGGCATAATTAAGTAAAATTTAGAAACCCATTCAACATTGTATATGTCGTCTGTGACTGTTACGACAGGTGGTGGGTGGACTCTAGCCATGACGATGTCACAGCGTGCGTAAGATTAAAAAGCCACAGGCAAATGATTAATTCGGTCGGCCCCCGGAGAACAGTTTGTCAAATGGAGCTCGTTGGCCTCTGAGAGCAGCTGCACGGTTCTCTTCTGGTCATTGGGTTGATTGCGATGCTGGTTAGTCTGCATCTGCCGATTATTGCTAAGGTGAAAAGCAACAACTTGCCTTCGTATTTAAGATTCGATTTCTTTTCCCCTTTTAATGTGTATGTGTGTGTGCATGGGAGTGTCCTCATTTGTTTTTCTATCGGTAAAACACTGACCAAAAGCAACTTGGGAGAGGAGAAGGGTCTATTTTATCTTACAGCTAAGTCCTAGGTCACAGCCCATCATAGGCATCAGGGCAGAAGTCAAGGCAGGACCCTGGGTGGGAAATCACACAGAGACAACGGAACACTGCTTGTTCCGAGCATCTCATTCAGCCACCTGTCTTATGTAGCTCAGAACTACCTGCCCAGGGGTGTCACTGCCCACAGTGGGCTGGACCCTTTACATCCAACAAGAAAATGCCACACGGACACATATATAGGCCATTCTGATGGAGGCGATTCCTCAGTTGAGGACCTCTTCTGGGTGTGTCAACTTGACAACCAAGATTAGCCAGCACAGTGGGTATGCATCTACGTGTGCGTACACTCTTGTGGAGGCCAGAGATCGACTCTGGTGTTGTTATACAGTTTGTTTATCGAGACAGGGTCTCTCTTTGAACCGGGAGCTGCCAATCTGTCTAGGTTGGTTGTCTGTCATCTCCGAGGGAGCCGCCTGTCTCCACCTCTCCGGAGCTGGGATTACAAGCATAGGCTGCCACACTCAGCTTTCTAAAACACGGATTCGGGAGGATTTGACTTATGCCCTCCTGCCTGCATAGGAAATGTTTTACTCCCCGAGCCCATATCCCCAGCCTGCGATTCGATTTCTTTTTTTCCACAAATAACAATGGAAAACATCTGCCTCCCGGGGTGGGGAGGTCAAGACAAGATATCAAATACAAACCATGGTGCCTAGAAATGGCTGTTGGTCAGCAGTTATAGAGATGAGGACACTGCAGGGACCAACCTGACATTGATGGACTGACATTTTCAGACCTTTCAGATGCCGTCACATGATACAAGGGAGAAGGCCCATCAGTCTTGATGTGCCAGAGGATGAGGGACAAGAGCAAGGAAGCAAGCGTGGAGGGAGACACATGTCACCCAACACGAGGAAGATCTCTATAATAATCAGCTGTGTTCTAGCACCGTGGAGCCCTTGTAATTATGAGCAATTTGTCTCGGGAGCTTGAAATTGGAGCAGCATCTCTCAGCGTCCTTAGGACTCACATCTGGGGCCACATGGCTTTTGGTTTTCAGGGGCTGTGATGCGTGTGGGAAGGTGTACATCACTAGATGTAGCCTCCCGCCCCACCCTCAGTGTGACAAAGTGACTCCAATATCACCTGTCTGTGGAGTGCAAAAATCACGTTTGGTTAAGAACTCCAGTGTCAGAGCCTACACAGGAGCAAACTAGACTCCATCCTTTCAGATCAACCCTGTCCTGCCCCAAACTGGGTTCCTTTATTTTACGTGTTTTTATTAGCATGCATTAATTACATTATACATAGTAACAGATCTCATGATGACATTTCTCATACACATATATAATAGATTTTGATCATATTCACTCCCCTTACCGTCTCGCTGCCCCTCCCTTTCTTGCTGTCGCCTTTCCTCTTCTCAGCTAGCCCCTCTCTCCTTTCTTGCCTTTGCTGTTGTTGACCCAATGTATTTCACGCTTACAGGAGCTTGAGTGAAGGGTTATTTACAAAAGCTTGGGCTACTTGTCAGTGGCTTCGCCTTTGTCAAGTTAGGTTCGTAAACAGGAATTCCGGGAGGAACTGTGGTTGAGATAGTACCTGCCACCTGAGGTTAAAGGCCTAGCAAGTGTGAAATCATGTAGCTTATCTTAGGACATAGAGAACAATGTAGGCCTTATGGGTAGACTCTTGCTACTCCCAAAGCCTTATGGGTTGGTTTTCTACCTCTTGGAAAGTGGAGGACTCGGTACTCAGAATGCCTTATGGGTTGGTTTTTCTCCTTGGGAGGTGGGGGCTTATGGGCTGTTCTCCTACCCCAAAAGCCTTATGGTTGGTGAATGACTAGCTTCTCCCTGTGGTTTCTCCAGGTCATGTTAGCGGCTTCCTACTGGTCACTACTCGCACCAGCAGTTGAGATGGCCACATCTTCAGGGGGCTTTGGTGCCTTTGCCTTCTTCCCAGTGGCTGTTGGCTTCACCCTGGGGGCTGCTTTTGTCTACCTGGCTGACCTCCTGATACCTCACCTGGTGAGTATCGTCGTCCTGCTGCGGGCAGCAGATTTCTTTCTGCTTGCCTTGATGGATCCATTCAGACCTCAGATAGTTGGTGGATTCTAAACAGACAGGTGGTGGTGATTCCTTCCATCAAGAAAGCACTCGCCGGTTAGCATGACTAACGCCTCGCTGTTCACATCTTGCTGAGATCAGATTCTGAACATCAGTTGTGTAAGTTGTAGCCGATGTGGAGCCTTCATGTGCATGTACGTGAGCAACCAGAACTGGGGGTGGGTGGGGGAGGGGCTTAGGAGCATAGTTCTGGGAGAGCTTGAGAGCTGATGATGGAGTCATCAGGGGCGTGACAACACAGCCAAGGATAGAAAGGTCTTTACTAGTTCATCACAAATACACAGGTTAACAGGAAGTGGCAGGTGAGGGGGAGTCTGGGAGGTCAGAGCTCACGTCTGACATCGATGGCCACGTGTCTCTCAGCTCCAGATTTCCTCCCTACCATCCAGAGACTGTAGGATGCGAACAGCAACAAAAACCTCAATGTTGGGGAGAGCCAGAGCTGTCGAGCTTCCGGGTGGGAACCAGGCAGGTGGTTTGGGTTTGGTTTGAGCATTCCTTTCTGGCATGAGCTGCTTGGCCAAGCAAGGAGCCAAGGCCAGGCTGTGTACGGCTGCCAGAAAAGAAGCCTTTGGCTAAACTGTTACCACAGTGCTTGCTATTGGCAGAGGAGGGAAGGGTTGATGTCAGTCACAGGGTGGGATGTGTCATGTCCCCATACCACATTCGTGCCCAGTAGGTCTTAGAGGTCTAGCAAGTACCTCTAAGTTGGTGCATGGATTCACTGATCACTGATCAGAAAGAGGAAAAGTATATGGAGAAAATGAGATTGTTTTTCTGTTAGCTCATAGAGTCGGGGGATGTGAGCTCCAGGACACAGCGAAATGGTTCTTGTGTGTGTACTCCCCCTCTCTGCTTTTCCTGTATTCCCACTCCCTTATATAGTATCCCTCCCTCCCTCTTTCCCTGTCTCCTTCCCTCCCTCCTTTCCTGTCTTCCTCTTTCTCTTTCCCTCCTTCCCACCTTCTTTTTCTCTTTCCCTCCCTCCCTTTCTCTCTCTCTCCCTCCCTTCCTTTCTCTCTCTCACTCTCTCTCTCTCTTTCTTTCCCTCTTTCCCTCTTTCTTTCTTTCTTTCTTTCTTTCTTTCTTTCTTCTTTCTTTCTTTCTTTCTTTCTTTCTTTCTTTCTTTCTTTCTTTCTTTCTATGTAACTCAGGTTAGCCTTGAACTCACAATCTACCTGCTTCCCCTCCCAAATGCTGGGATTTCAGGCCTGTGCAGCCATGCCTGAGCCCTTCCTCCTGTCTCACCTTAAATTACCAACTAGAGAGAGGAAAGGGTGATGTCCAGGGACCTGGATTGCTGGGCCCCGGGGCTGCTGCAAGACTTATCATTTTCAGGGCACACACACTTGAGCACATTCCCTGGACCCTGTAATCGGATGGGCAGGCTGCAGGGGCAGCTGTGACAGTTTCCTAAGGAACCACCATCTGTGAGCTGTTGTCTTTCCTCTGGAAACTTGAATGACAGAATCTGTTTCTGCCCCTGGACGTTCAGTTTCTTCGCTGTCAGATCTAACTGTCTGTGCCGGTGGCTTTTAGAGGCCGTCACCGGGAGCTGCAGATTCTTAATGCTATCTAGCTATGTGTAAACTTCTCATTGGAGATTTCCTACTCATATGGGAAGGAAAGTCATGACTGCAGTGTCCCGAACTCCTAAGCAGCGGGTTGAAGTGACTCAGTGGTTCTGTATAGTCCTCTCGTGCCTCCCATTCTGTTTGCACAGTGGGGTTGTGTGGGCTCCTAAGCCAGCCTCTCATTAAGAGCCCTTCCAGTCATGATTGGTCCTCCTTACTGGGAGCTGGGAGAGCAGGGAATGGTGGAGGTATCAGATTTGGTGGCAGGTGTATTTGACCAGTTGCCTTGGCAGAGGGGATTTCTCTGGGCAATGTAAATAGACATTGGCTAGTTTGTACTGTGCTACGTGCTTTCTTTGTTGTTATTGTTAATCTTTGGTTTGTGTTTGTTTTAATATATGCGTTAGATACAGAGATGCTCGCAGGGGCAAGCTCTGGGTAGATAATATAGAAAATCAGAAATGGTTGCAGAGTGGACACTAGATGCTGTGGGGTGGGGTTGGGAGAGGGCTGAGAAAGAGGTGCCCTAACCATTGGTGCCCAGACCTACTTGTTGGCAGAAGATTCAGTAAACATCTGACCTGGGACATTGGAGAGGACATTAATTGCCACTCTTAATGTGAGAAGGGGAATGTGTCTCAGAAGGTCTCACACACAGGCAGGCTTTGTTTCTGATTCTCCCCAGCTTCTGAATACAAATATCCGCAGAGTCCTGCACAGAAGTAGCCCGCTGCCCTGCACTTAAAGCCGGCTAAAGGCTTCCCTCCCGTGGCTCTGTTAATTTGCTTCCCAGACCTGAAAAGGGCTGCAGCGTGGTCCTTCCACAGGTGCCACGTGAAGTGTCAATTAATGGGTTTTGATAACGGAATCCCTGTGGTTATCTCGTATCGACTGAGCACAGGCAGGGTATAGACCTTCTAGGGCAGCAAGACTTGACTCCCTGGAAGCTTACTGCTCCCGGAATTTGTGAGCCAACCACTTCTGAGGCTGTGGGCAGTTTGCCAGGGGTGTGTTTTACTTGTTGCCTCTTCAGTTTTTAATCCATCAAGCCTTCCTTACTGCAGAGTCAGAGTGGGCAGTCAATGGTTCTGAAGGAGCAAGAGGAGGTAGGAGGCCGGAAAGCCCTTGCTCGCTGGTGGCTGGCTGCCCTTCCCATGTCTGACCGCGTACGTCTAGGAACGGAATCTTGTTTTCCATTTTCTGAAAAACAAAAAACAACAACAACGAAAAAACAACAAACAACAACAAAAAAAACCCCAACAATAACAAATGCTAACACTGCCTGTGTTGGTGCTGCCTGCTTTTTTTCAGCGTGCCTCCCGTCTTGGCACACTTACCTGGGGAAGTGTGCTCTCCCCTCCTCCCGCCTTCTTTTTGGCGGCTGACATCTTAGAGAGGCTGCAGTGGGGAGACGAAGCAGCAGGTGCTTGTGGCTTTCTGTGGCTTCCCTGTGTGTGGAACTGTATGTCCCTCCTGGGCAGGCACTGGGTGGGGAGTAGAGGGACACTAGCTTTCTCCCAGGTTTAATTATGTCCCCAGTGTCTATCAGGTCTCATTGTGTCGGCCAGGATGATGACTTTATAAAAACACAACTTCGTGGGACAGGTGCACACTGCACGCTCATGCTGGTGACAGTTTTTGGAGGGCAGGAGCCGATTCCAGGAACTACACATGATTGATGTCTTAAGTGACATGTTGCAAGAGGCAAGCTTTGACTGCCAGAGGGGTGTTTGCATGCATCTCTGTCCTTTGTAGATGTTCACCACCACTAACATTCTTTATTCTCATTTATGAAGAACAAGAGGGAAGAGAGAGCCCTATGCCATTCTCACAAGTTTGTGGGATAAAGCTGGTGCTGGGGGAGCCAGGTCGGAGCTACAGCAGAAGCGAGACTTGGTCTCTCTGTCAGACTTTCCCTCGCTCTCAGCCTTTATGTGTAGTCCTGCCTCTCTCTGTGAACTACACTTGGACTAGAGTCAAGTGTCTCTCTCTCTCTCTCTCTCACACACACACACACACACACACAAGAGAGAGAGAGAGAGAGAGAGAGAGAGAGAGAGAGAGAGAGAGAGAGAGAATGCACACACGTATGTTGTGAGCGTGTAGATGCCAGAGGTCAACTTTAGGTGTCAACCTTGGTGTTATTTTGAGACAGGGTCTTTAACTGGGTCCTGGCGCTCACTAATTCAGCCATGCAAGTCAGCCAGCCTACTCCAGGAGTCTGAACACAATGAACACTTTACTGATGGACCACCCCCCAGCCCGGTGCGGTTTCTCTTGATACTTGTAGGGCTGAGCTAGAGAGACGGCTGCGGTAGAGGAAGCTGTCATAAGCCACTGGGCAGGCACAGGGCGTTCTTCAGCAAAGCCCACTCTGGACATCTTTTCCCTAAGCACCTGCTGGTGGCTGTGTGGGGGTTCCCTGAGGGACATGCCGTGCTCAGGAATCTGCGACTCTGATTAACACTCCACTTCTGAGTAGAGAACCAGCATGTGTGTGACCGTGGAGGTCCCGGCTAGGGAAAGACTTCCTGTCTACAGAGCTTCACTGACTAAGGGCATCTTGAAACTTCAGGGTTTGCCCTAGGTAAGGCTTTAGGGAGCGGCATCCCTAGTCTCTTTTCTCAGGTACAAATGGCATAGCTGTGGTGGAGGCAGCCTCTCCAGCTGTTGGGTTTACCCAGAAGTGTAGTCACATACAGCTTAGGCGTCCCATCGACTTGAGACAACTTCCTAATACAGTTACCCTCACTGACAGATTAAACAGCAGCTTGGACTGGAGATGTCCCTCACGGTCTGAGCCTTTGCCTAGAAGGCTTGTGATTCTGGGTTCCCTTCTTAGGACCAGCAAGAGCCCATAACTAAAAAGCAAAGCAATTTAACCATTCTGTGGACATGCGTGAGGACCCGTGTGGATGGTGGGAATACATGCTGCAAACTGTCTTTCTCCCTGTCTATGTGCTGTGTCTTCTGGGGCAGGCAGGGTAGATGGCTCTCTATATCTTTGTGCTTGTGCTTGAGCTGTTTCTGTTGTCCTGGCTCACTGAGATGGCAGAAGACCAGGAGGTTACAAATTACATCTTTAATTTTCAACCAGGGTTATAAATTACATCTGACAATGCTGTTTGTTCCCAAAGGACACAGAGTGGAACTGGTATGAGAGAACACACACACACAGACACACACACACAAACATACATATACAAGTTTTCTGAGAGAGAATCCTTAAGCCTATCGTGGTTCTTGTCATCATAGACTGTCTTGGTAGGGATGCTTAAATGTGGACATGCATACTTGAAACCTTCTAAAACTTTCTAAAACCTTCACTTATTCCACCATCTTTTCCATGTCGGGTTATAAAATTGTGTCTGTCCTCTCTTCCTAGGACTTGAGTCAGAAAACATTTCAGGATCCACATACCTAAAACTTATGAGCAGTTGGGGTAGTAAAGACACTGCGTGTGCACTTAACCTAGTGGCATACTCTCTTAGTCTTTAGGGAGTTGGAAGAGGGCTGGCTGGCTTGCCCATAGTCTGCAGCTCTCTCTAGTCAGGTGGCTGGTGCTTCATAGAACCTCCCTCGCTGTCTCTCACTGTTCATTGGATCTCAGATTGGTTGGGCCAAGGACTCAGAATCCCAGGGAGTTGGAGGGAGAAAGCTGGTGTAAGGAAAAAAAAAAAAAAAAAAAACAGTTTTGAGACAGAGATGAGGTTTGGCTAATTTGTACTGAAGGAGGGGGTCCAGTTAAAGCTAGAGGGATAAGTCATTCTCTCTCACACGCAGCCTTGGGGATGCCTTAGGTTGGATGGAGGAGCTGGGGGCTGTTTCTTTTTTAACCCTGTGTCTCAAAGACACACAGTGCCTCTGGTCACAGCCAGCTTCCCAGTGTCCTCTGGAAATCCCCTTTTCCAAACACACAGGTGAGAAGAGGGAGAGTCGCCACTCCCTTGATGTGTATGGGGGTGGGGTATTGTGAACTTAATACGCAAATCGTAAAATCATCAAACATAATGTCCGTGGTGGCAACAGCTGTCTGGGCCAGTGGGTTCTTGTTTCTCCCTGTTGAAGGGCATGGAGCCCAGTGAGCATGTGTGTCTTGCTGTGCATGTGACCCTTTGTGAGGTGAGAGAAGGCCCTGAGACAGCGTTAAGCTGGTCGACCTCTGGCAGCCTCCCTGCCCCTATCTCTGCAGCAGGTTCCTTTGCTAGTACCCATCCTCACACATTTTCTCTCTTTATAATTGGACAGTGCTCCCTGTACCTTGGACCAGGCCAACTTTAGCCAAAAGGCTAAAAAGACTTGTTGCTCACTCTGAAAGCTGGGAATGGCCCTTGTGCATACCCAACCTGTGCTAACAACAGGGCTGACATGCTGGAGATGATTCTAATTTTCTCTGAATGTAAACCTAGGAGAAGGAGCAGCAGATATACCATGCCAGTGGAGAAGCAGTGAGCGGGCCAGCCCGGCATCCGGTGGCTAAGATAAACATCCTTTATAGCTGAAGATCTGCCACCATAGCACAAGGGCTCGCCTGGTGGTTGTGCGCTCTGGGTCGCTTGGCTATGCCGTTTTACTCAGTGGCTTGCTCTTTGCCGAGCATCAGCAAAGTGGAGCTCAGGCATGTGTTCCCATAAGTAGTTTTACACATCAGTGCATGTGGGTGCATTTCCACACACATCGACACTTGCATATGTGCGGTTCAGTGTGCACACATTCACACACACAGACACACACACACACACACACACACACACACACACACATGAACACTCATGAACGTGTGTCTTCAGGGTGGCTTCTGTCCTGTCAGCCTCATGAACTAAGGACCTAGTATCGAACAGGATTGCCAGTGGCTCCACAGGGCAGAAGAGAGGCTAGGGACAGGCTGACAGAAGCAGCCTCTGGCAGAAGCTGGTGTTCAGCCCTGAGATCTGGAAGTTCCAAGGAGAAGCCTGAGTGTAGCCATTGTCAGCTCCAGGCGTGATACGTACAGCAGTGGTTTTGGCCGCAGGGGCTGAGGACGACTTGAGAGCAGCGTGCTGTTCCGAGCTCCCGGAGACAGCATGGGCTTTCAGTGTCATCTGGAGCAGCGCGGTGCCATGCCAGGTTCTTTGAGGAGATTACTCATCCGTTCACCACGCTATCCTGAGGAACAGCACGGCAGACGCCACCTCACAGTGTCCCAGCTGTCCTTCGGGTCGCCCCGCCGTAACAAAGCACCAGTCAGGGATGCTTAACACACCGTTTCAAGTTTCTGGCTGATTTGATGACAGGTGAGGCCCATATCTTCCCGGTTTGCAGATGGCTGCCTTCCCATTGTGTCGGTACACGAGGCGAGGCAGAGAGATGGCGAGCCTCCGGTGGGTCTTTTCTCATTAATACACTAGTTCAATCATGAGAACCCCACCTGGATGGCTTCATCTAACCTTATCACCCCCCAGAGGCCTCAGTGACATTGGACATTGTTTCAACACAGTGGATCTTTCCGGTGGGTGGCTACATCACAGAAATAGTGTTTGTTAACACCTGGTATAAAGAAGTTGAGGGATTTCCTTCTTCCATATTTTGGACATAAGAGTGCTTTGTGAAGCTTCCCAAGCAGAACTCTGAATAGACAGCTCTCCGGCCAATGGGCAGCTCTCTCTGGTCAGGGGAAGAGAACTGTAATGTTCCAGAGGAATAAAGTTGGTGATACTTTTTGTATTAACCTCCATTTTGTTCTAATAATAACAGCTGGCCTAGCGGCCCTCTGGTAGCATGTACACATGGGTCTTTACAGTTAGTAAACAACAGAATCAGGTCCATGTTTGCATGTGTGCATATGTGTGTGCATGGGTGTGTAGAGGCCAGAAGTCAACCTCTTGGGTATCTTCTACAAGTATTTCCTACTTTTTTTTTTTTTTTTGGAGACGACACCTCTCACTGAACCCGAAGTTAACCAGTTGGCCTAGGCTGACTGGCCAGTGCACCCGGGAGATCCTCCTGTCCCTGGCACCCCCAGAGCTGTGACTACTGCTGTGCACCACCACACCTGGTTCCTTTGCATGGTTGCTGGTCATGCAGCTCAAGCTGTCAGGCACTTTACTGAGCCTTCTGCCCATCCCTGGGCTCACGTCTTCACGGGGACCTTTAGTTAATGTCATAGTGATTGAGCCGCTCAGGCCTCTGTCGTACTGTTCTCTCCTGCACATTCCTTCGGGTTTTTGTTGTTGCTAGTGCTCTTCTGGGTTAACTAAGTAGTGTCCAATTCTATGTTCTGGACTGGACTTAAGAATATATAATATGTCCCCGGGCTGTGTCGATGGCTTGAGAAAGAGCCCTTGTCAGACAAGCATGGGGATCCGATTTCGAATCCCAGCACCCATGTCAAAACACTGATATGGCTGACACACATCTAATCTTAGTGCTGTGGGTGGGCGATGGAGACAGGAGGATGCCTGGGTCTTGCTGCCTGTCAGCCTCACTCCAGGTAGAGTGAGGAACCCCGTCCTAGGAATAAGGCAGAGAGTGATACTGCACGACCTGTGGTGTCATCCTCCAGCCTCTGTGCCTGTGTGCGAGTGGATGACCCCACTCTCGAATATTCACCACACACACAAACATACACACATAAATACAACACACATAGAAACATAACAAACACACAGAAATACCACATATACACCATACACATACATCTACACCACATACAAACATACACACATACACACACAAATGCCACACAGAGACATACTACACACACACACACACACAAATACCACACAAAGACATATTACACACACATTGATGCATATATCCCATACAGACACCATACACACCACACACACACATACACACTACACATACATACACACACATCACACACACACATAAATACCACACACAGAGAGATATAACAAACACACACAGACATACCACACCCACATAATGATGCATACCCTGCCATACAAACACCATAACACACACACCACACATATACACACACATTCATACACAGAGACATACACACACAAACATACCACACACACATCACAGATATTATATCATATACACACACATAGACATACTACTACTACACACACACACACACACACCACACGCACGCACACACACACACACGCACACGCATACGTACACATACAGTTATCTACCCTCTGTTTGCACATTGTCACAGTGATGACTGTATCCTGAATCAGGGTTACCACTGGGCTGTTTCCTCTGTGGTATCACAGCTGCCCAGTGGCGGGCGTCCCCTTTCCCCTCCTGGGCCCTTTGCATTGCTTTTCCTAAATTCCTAAAATTGCTTCCCATTGAGTTTCCTAAAATAGTCAGCACACCGCCAGTGCTTCGGCTTTGAATGGTCCGTCACCTTTAAAGGAAGCCGTGAAATTATGCACCTCGCCTTTGGTGAGGATCACATCCTGGTGCAGCCCGTTCAGCAGTTCCTGGAAACACTTCCAATGTGCTGTCACCTGCTGTTCCACAGAGCCTGAGTCAGAAAGTCACGGTGAACTTAAATAGGACCACTGCGTCAGAGTCACTGTGTTTTTCTTTTTCTCTCCACCCTCTGGTGCCCCTTTGCTCTCTAAAGGAGATGGTTTAATTGTAAAGTCATTGTGTGTGTGTGTGTGTGTGGGGCAGTAATGGTGCATGGGAGGTGTGCCTGTGTGTGGAGGCTGGAGGATGACTTTGAGGGCCCCCCCAATCCCTGCTCACCTTGTTTTTTTAGGCAAGCTCTCTCACGGAACCAATTCAGCAGGTCCCTATGGTTTCCCTGCCTCCACCTCCCCTGTGCTGGAATTAAAAACATGTGTTGCTGAGCCTGGCTTTTATGTGATGTTGCTAGGAATCCAACTCAAGATGCTTGTGTGGCAAGCACTTTATCCATTGACCCATCTCTCAGCCCTAAGGTATTTTGAAGAAAAAGCCACATATGTTTCTGAACCAAAGTTTCTATCTCTCTCTCAATCCCCAGTTCGGTGTCTGTTTCTGGAATATTGGCTGCGTTCTAGCTGCACACTTTTAAAGTCTTTAATTAGCTGGCACTCAGGTGGGGAGCTAGAGTCTTTCCATCCTGCTGTTTAATGGAGTGTTGTCTCGGATGGCAGGAATCAGAGTAATTGGATTATAGCTGGGATGCTGGCTGATTCACAAAATCACCCAAAGGTGTCACTCCGGAGAAGGCAACTAGGTTTAGCTCCGGCTCACAGGTTCTGAAGCATTGTCCCAGCTGTCTGATGCCTCTCAGTTTCGAGGAGACGCTGAGAAAATCACCTCTGGGCAACAACGGAATTAAGTGCTCTTTGAGGGATTCTGTATGCCGAAGCTTGTGTGTACATCAGACACAACACACTTTTAAAACAGCTTTCTGAAGCTCTCTGTCCCCGAAAGTCTCTCTCTAGGGAGCTGGAGTGGAACCAGGCCTCTGCATCTTTACCGAGTGTCCTAGAAGATTCTGGTGTAGGAAATCCACAGACTTGCTGTGTCTGATAAACTTTATATAACAATTTTAGCAGCTGAATATTTTGTCTTGTTTAATATTTTATTTATTTATTTATTTATTTATTTACCTTCAAGAGTGCACAGAGGTAGCATAATCGAGGGGGGGAGGGCCCATTGTGAGTGGTGCCATCTCTGGGCTGGTAGTCCTGGGTTCTATAGGAAAGCAAGTTGAGCAAGCCATGGGAAGTGATTCAGTAAGCAGCACCCTTCCATGGCCTCTGCATTAGTTCCTGCCTCCAAGTTCCTACCCTGTGTGAATTCCAGTCCTGATTTCCTTTGGTGATGAACAGCAATGTGGAAGTGTAAGCTGAATAAACTCTTTCCTCCCCAACTTGCTTCTTGGTCCTGATGTTTGTGCAGGAATAGAAACCCTGACTAAGACAGTGGCATTGGATGGTAGCCTCGTGTGTGTGTTGTGAATGGGTAATGCCATGGATATGGGTGGAGAGGTCCATAGGTGATAGAGAATGGTATTTGTGTTCTCTGGGCCGCACGGAGGCCGGGGAGACGTGCACTGTTGGTAAGGGCGGTTCACAGTGAGGGGAGATTTGACCTATGAGTAGGTGAGATAAAGAACTGGCTCAGTTTGGTTTAGAGCTTGCATCCAGACCAGATTCAAAAGAAGAGTGCACCAGGAAGAGAGCCATATGAGGCTAAGAGTGGGTAGACCCAGCGCCTCCGAAGCTGGCCAGCTCCCGGGAACTCAGTGAGGCAATGTAGGCCCCAAGGCAAATTGGGTCCACCCACATGGCTGCTCATGTTTAGTGTTAGGCACATAGCAGCTGATTTGTATGTAAAAAGAACAGATCTGCCTGGAGAGAAGACTAAAGTTCCCACAGCACTGGGGGTACAGGCCTCTCGTTTCCCCCGCCAGGCCAGGTCAAGGCTAACTGCCAGTTCCTCCCAAAAGAAGCGGTGTCTGAGAGGCCAGGCTGATACACTGTCTCCTCAGGGGTGGAGACTGCAGGAGGATGAGGTGAGGTGGCCTGAAATGGTTCTGTATTTGTTCATGGGAGACACAGGCTCTGCCGAGCATGAGGTGAGGGGTGAGCTGCAGGCTGGCACAGGTGAGGTGAGCTCATGCGAGCATTAGGCATTAGGGCACCCATCTGTGTGGTGTGTGCACATGGGTTGTGTGGGGAAGAGAGGGCAGTGCTGAGGGCCGTGTGTGGTCAGACTTAGCGTCTCTGAAGAGTGAAGCAGTGGAGCTAGGGGAACCCCCATCACAGCCCCTAGGACTGCCTTCATTTTGTTCCAGTCAGCCAACCAACCCTCTGACTCTGTGACGTCATTCTGAAGGGACTGGTCAAATGACAGCCCAGGGCCACCTCAGTTCCATCCCTCCATTTACCTGATATCATCAAAAGCTACCTTCATGGGATGGGACGGCATCATGTTCAATCAGCATTCCAGGGGAGTGGGTCCCAGGAACCCCCTCACCAAACAATGCCCCACAATGCCCAAATCTACAGATATGTAAGTCCATAATATAAAATGGCATAGCGTTTGCAGAGAAGCCATACAGAACCTGTGGACTGTAACTCACCTGTACGTTACTGAAAGCACAGACTGCTTCGAGAATGTGTGTCAGTTATTACTGCGCCGTATACGGGGATCACAGGAGGAGCCTCTGTATGCTCAGTACAGATGTGTGTCATGGGCCAAGCCACACGAGGGAACAGGATGAGAGGCAAGAGTGCAGAAAAGGGGGAGCCTGCAGAAAAGGGCAGGGGCTGCACGTCCGCCCACGCACCCTTTCACTGGTGTGAGTTGATAGAGTGCTTTGAACTGGAAGATTCTGGAACTCTCCCTTGCAAATGTCTCTCCTCTTCCCTCCCCATCTTCCCCTTTCTCTCTCATTCCTTATCTCATTACTTTCCTTCCTTCTTCCTTTCCCTCCCTCCCATCCTGTTCCCTTCTCTCCTTCTCCTCTGAACTCCCTCCCCCGTTTCTTCCTTTCTCTTCCACTTCCCCTCCCTCCACCACAGCGATTCTCAACCTTCCTAACACTGCGTGTGCCCTTTAATACAGTTTCTCATGTGACGGTGGTCTCCAACCATAAAATTATTTCCGTTGCTATTTTATAACTGTAATCTTGCTGCTGTTGTGCATCGTAATGTGAATATCTGATTCGCAGGATACCTGATGTACAACCCCTGTCAGGTTGAGAACCACGTACTTTTCTCCTCTTGGCCCTGCACCTCCCTTTTGCATCTCCTCTCCCTAACCCTACCACCTCACCCCTTCCCTCTCTCTTCTTTCCATGGTTGTACTATATAGCCCAGGCTGATTGCAAACTCTTCATCCTCCTGCCTCAGCCTCAGGTATGCTGGAATTACAGTCCTGCAGACCCTTCTCCACCTTCCTGTAAATATATTTTCAAAACTTTTTTTTTATTATGTGAATGTACGCATATATTATGTGTAGGTACTGAGAGGGGCCAGAAGAAAGCATCAGGCTCCACGGAGCTGGAGCGGCAGGCAGTAGAGAGTTGCCTGGCATGAGTATCAGGAATGGAGACACGCTCCATACCCACTTTGCAGTAACCGCTCTGAACCGCAGAGCCATCTCTGACCTGTGGTTGATTGACTCTGCAGATGCAGAGCGCTCAGATACAGGTGGTCAGTGGTTGGGGCAGAGCTGTTTGCCTGTCTGGGCCTTTGCAGAAGCAGCTGCTGATCCCTGATGTGAGCACACCTCACTTAATCCTTTCTCTCTGTACTTCCATCTCCACTCTCCAGGGATTCCTTGTCTCCTGATTCAGGTTATAATCTGCAGCATCATTCATGGCTTGAAGAGTCCCATCCTGAGTCTGCCTTAAACCCCTCCAAGGGCTCCCGGTGCCCTGGGTCACAGGCTTTGTCAGCCCTCCATAGCCTCTTCTCTCCTTCAGCATCATCTTCACCATCTTCAGCAGCATACTAGATGTCCTTCCTGTCTGCCAGGCTTTGCAGCAGCTAGCTCCTCTGTCTAGAGCGGCCCTTCTCAACCTGTGGGTCTCAACCCCACAGGGTCCACATATCTGATATTCTGCATATCAGGTGTCTACATTATGATTCCTAACAGCAGCAAAATTACAGTTATGAAGTAGCAATGAAAATAATTTATGGTCGGGGGTCACCACAACATGAAGAACTGTATTAAAGGCTCGCAGCGTTAGGAAGGCTGAGAACCACTTGGATAGAGCATTGCTCCTCTGGGGCCTATCACACTCTCTCTGGTTTTTCTCCAGCTTGTGGCCTGGCCTCTCTGCTCCTTCCTCAGAAGTTTCCCAGCTTTGCCTGTGACACGGGTCTACTCTAGGCCCTGATCTTCCTGCGAGGACCTGGATATTTGTGTCCTGTGCACGGTAGAGAGGGGTTTGATCTGACCCTGTGTCAGTAACTTCTCTGTTGCTGTGATGAAACACCACGACCAAACACTACTTGGGCAGGAAAGGGTGCAGGGTATAGGCCGTCACTGAGGGAAGCTGAGGCAGGAAATTGAATCAAAAACTACCAGAGGAACACTGCTTACTGGCTTGTTCAGCTAGCTTTATTGCATAGCTTAGGCCTATATACCTAGGGATGGTACCTCCCTCAATGGCCCAGACCCCTCCAATTTTTCTTTTAAAAAAAAAATGTCGCTCAGACCTGGCTCCAGGCCAGTATGGTGGAGGTGGTCCTTCAGTGGAGGTTCCTGCTTCCTAGGTGACTTTAGGTTTATGTCAGGTCGGCAAGTGACGATAACTAAGATACAGGTCTGCCTTGGTCTCTGCCCGTTATATAACGGATACTTCAGGAACTGTTTCATGGATGAATGAGTGAACAGGGATCCTGAGAGCTTTATAAAAACCCTTCCTTTCAGTTTGTAAGCTGAATAACATAAGGAAACAGGCCTTTGCCCTTTTCAATTGACCACTTTCTTAGCTCCCTAAACACGAGGCTCAGATAATTAAACATGCAGGAGAAGAAAAAAAAATGTAAATTTTAATGTGCACATTGAATGTGTTCTGTGGTGGTTCATGCCTTATTTACTTTCATAATTATGTTTGCCTAAGAAGCTGAAAGACCTCTGCCATTTATAATCAGTGCTTTTGAGTTGCAAGGGAAGGCTGGGGAGCAGGGAAGTTGTCTGCACGACTTTCAGCACAGCGCTGACGGTGGGATCTCCCCACCGGAGACTCCCATTCCCTATAGCCAAGGCATGTATGCATGTGCATTCGTGTATGTGTCTTTGTGTACATATGCATGTATGCATGCATGTATGTATACCTTGCCTCTGACACCTACACCCAGCCACAGCTGCCCGCCACCAAGGGCTGTCTCTCCCTTGCTTCTGTCCAGGTCCTGGATTTTAGATGTCGTTGTCATTGAAATGCAGTGCATTCCCCTTCCCCTTTGAGGCCAGAGTCATCTTATTTATTACAAAGGATTCTTTAGCAAGGCAAAGGATTTTCCTTCAGATGTTTGGGGACACTCTCTGGAGGAGGAAGGAAAGGGCCTGGCTGTGTGGGTTTCAGACTTTGCTGTTCCGATACAGCCTGTGGTTCAAAGCTGACCTTGACCTCCTGATCCTCCTGCCTCCACCCCGTGAGTGCACCACCAGTCCTGGATTGCAAACTTTGGGCCCCAGAAGAAGTACTGGGGTATCTAATAAGCAGCAGGGGCTCAAGTTCTACTCCATTAAATATGCCCGGGGTGTGGCCCAGGCACCTGCATCTTAAATAAGGTCACCAGGGGCCTCAGTGCACCAGGGCGTGAGAGGGGCATGGAACAGTGGGGAGGGCGGGAGGAAGAGCAGGAGCTGTGGTGTCAGGGGTGGGGCCGTGGAGGGTGGAAACCGTGGATGGGGAGAGGGTATGAGGAGGGGCCGTGGAGGGTGGGCCAGCTGCCATGATTCACTAAACCCTCTGAAATGGTGTGGGGGAGTGTCCTGTGGTGGTTTGAATGAGGAGTGCACCCCACAGGTGCACATATCTGAACACTTATGTCCCCAGCTGGTGACACTCTTTGGGGAGAATTAGTGAGTGCAGTCTGGCTGGAGGGAGTACCTCACTGGAGGCAGGCTTTGAGAGTTCACAACTTCACCTTACTTCCAGTTGGCTCTCTGCTCATTCTTGGGGTTGAGGATTCTTGGCCCTGCTGTGGCCCATGCCTTCCTGCTATCATGTCTCCCCACCGTAAGGGGCTCTTGCCGCTCTGGAACCATGAGCCAGAATGAACTCCTGTAGAAGTTGCTTTGGTCGTGGTGTTTCATCACAGCAGCAGAGAAGTTACTGACACAGGGTCAGATCAAACCCCTCTGCCTGCAGGTGTGATATTGAGCATTTCATCATAGCGATGAGAAAAATAGCCAACATGGTGGTCATTGTCTAAGTGGCTGCCTGCTTTTCATTCTCAGTGATTCCCTGAGGAGAGGCATACTTACAGCAGAAGGTTTGGGGATGCAGAGAGTGACTCTAACTGGCCCAACAGGGTTGGAACTCATGAATGGCCAGGGACTAGTTACTGCAATCCTGGAGGAAGGAGGCAGACAGAGAACCAGGCAAAAGACTCAGCTTCTGCGAATAATGGTTAATATCATCAATTCAAGAGGATCTAGAATCACTGAGGAGACAAATCATCTGTGTGTCTGCGACTGTGTGTCTGTCGGTGTGTGTGTGTGTGTTTCTGTGACTGTGTACATGTCTGTGTGTCTGTCAGTATGTGTCTGTCTGTATGTCTGTCAGTATGTGTCTGTCCTTAACAAAGGACTTTGATCTGACTTTATCGAACAGCATAGGAAGCCTCGCATGGGGAGGGAATGTGACACTGTACAGAAATCTTTAACTAAGTTTTACAGAGGATTAAGTCATTGGCTCCATCTTATCCAGATAACAAGCAGTACTACAAACACCATTATTTATCAACCCATATCCAAATGCTGGGTTCAGCATTTAGGTTGGATATTCTTTGTATAAGGTTTCTTTCAACTGCATTTTCTGGTTCCAGCAATTGACTATCATAGCACAGGTACAGACACATACACATTATTCTTGGATCAAGGACCCTGAGGAGTACACAATTTCAGATTACAGTGTTAGCTGAGGTTGTAAAAGTTGATTCTGTGGGAAATCCAAGGCAAATAAGGTTGAATGTTAGATTGTTCTCTTAAAGACAGGTTAAACAAACAGGCTGTGGACAGCTGTCAAGTCTTGAGTGATCTCAAGTGGAGTTATTAACTCCAGCTTCGAGGTCTAGCACAAGTTCCAGGCCCTCAGAATGTACAGGATATTCTTACCGTAATGCACTGCCACAGACTCTCTGTTTCACCAAAGAAGCCTGTGAGTGGAGGTGCTCACTGGCACAGAGAGCTAGTTAAGGCTCGGCACATTGTGGGGCAGCCTGGGTCAGCACGGCTTTGTTCCCAGGGGTCCTTTTGATAAGCCAGCCAAGGTGACTGGGAGGAGGAGGGAGACACATAGAATGGCCATTCCTGTAACAGGCTGTGTCTTAAGGTTGATCCCGGGAAGCATTTATAGCAGTTAAGCTAGGCAGGTACCAAACATCACCTCGAGATGCTTATTTAGAAGATAGGAACTTACAGTCTGTAGTTTGGGTGGACTGAAAAGGCCAGTGGTCCTGTAGCAGTGGTGATAGTGGCGGTTATGACAGCTGCAATGGTCATCCCAATGACTGTGGTTGTACCTATATGTTCCAAGGCATAATTAAGTTGCTCAAAAGTAGGTCCCCTAGGCCGTAGATGAGTCAGGGAAACAGGAATTCAGTCATGGACTTACTGTCTAGGGATTAATATAGAAGAATCTTGGGCACAGACACCATCTTACTCCTGCCTGTGGACACGATGTGATCACCAGCTTATGTTCCGAGTGCTGCACCTTCTATGCCAGAATGGGTTGTGCCTTCTTCAAACTTAGCCGACGAAAACCCTTCCTCCCTTCGGGTGCTTCTTGTTAATTATTTGGCCATAGCCATGAGAAAAGGGCCCAATGCAATACCCCAGGTGAAGTCCCCGGACAGCTTGGTTGAGCAGGCCACTGTGGGTCAGAGAGCCAGCTGCCTGCAGGCTGCCCCGCGCTGCATGTTTGTCATACAGATAATTCCAGCTTGTGTCAAGTTGACACACAAAACCAGCCAGTACAACGGACCCCTTGTCAACTTGACACACAAACACATCACTATTAAGCCTCAACCCTTACTTTCTTCTTCATCTCCAAGATCTAAATAACTTTAAAAATCCCAGTCTTTACAAATTCAGACATATTAAAATTCTGATCCCTTTAAAATATCTAATCTCTTTTAAAATCCAAAGTCTTTTACAATTAAAAGTCTCTTAACTGTGGGCTCCATTAAAATACTTTCTTCCTTTAAGAGGGCATAGTCAAAATCAAAATCAAACTCTAAACCGTCCAATGTCTGGGATCCTCTCACGATCTTCTGGGCTCCTCCAAGGGCTTGAATTACTTCTCTAGCCCTGCCCTTTGTAGCACACACCTTGTCTTCTAGGCTCCAGCTGCCTGTACTCCACTGCTGCTGCTGTTCTTGGTGGTCATCTCATGGTAGTGGCATCTCCAAAACACGGCTGTCTTCCACTGCAACTAGGCTTCACCAATAGCCTCTCATAGGCTCTCTTCATGGTGCCAAGCCTCAACTCCTTTGCATGACCCCTTCAGTCCTGGGCCATCCATTGCAACTGAGGCTGCACCTTCACCAATGGCCTTCCGTGGCCTCTCACAGTGCTAAGCTTCAGCTGTTCTTCATGACCCCTTCATGCCTTCAAAACCAGAACCACCTGGGTGACTCTTACACACTACCAAGTCCAGTCACAGCATGAGGTTCAACCTTGGCTATCTGTGGAACACCGCTCTCAAGAAACACTTCCCAGAAGATTTCACCTCAATGATGCTGGTCTCTTCCTAATCACCACTAATTTCTTAGTTCCAGCTAAGCAGCATCAATAGTCCCAGTAATGCAAAGGTTCACTTTAGTAGTTCTGGTATCTTGTTAATTATAGCTGATTCTTTAGCCCCAGCTAACCAAAACCACAGAATCTATACAATCAAAACAACATGGCCCTGATAAGAGTCTTTAATCTTCCCTCTGAGATTTCAAGCCAGGCCTCCATCTTCTGCACTGTTGTCAACATTATCTTCCAAGCTCCTACAGAAAATCCCACAGAGCTCTTAACAACCAATGGCTCTTCTAGCTCAAAGTTCCAAAGTCCTTCCACAGTCCTCCCCAAAACATGGTCAGGTTGTCACAGGAATACCCCACTATGCTGGTACCAGTTTGTCTCAGTCAGGGTTTGTATTCCTGCACAAACATCAGGACCAAGAAGCAAGTTGGGGAGGAAAGGGTTCCTTCAGCTTACACTTCGACATTGCTGTTCATCACCAAAGGAAGTCAGGACTGGAACTCAAGCAGGTCAGGAAGCAGGAGCTGATGCAGAGGCCATGGAGGATGTTACTTACTGGCTTGCTTCCCATAGCTGGCTCAGCTTGCTTTCCTATAGAACCAGGACTACCAGCCCAGGATGGCACCACCCACAGTGGGCCCTCCCACCCTTGATCACTAATTGAGAAAATGCCTTACAGCTGGATCTCATGGAAGCATTTCCTCCAGGGAGACTCCTTTCTCTGTGATAACTCCTGCTTGTGTCAAGTTGACACAAAACCATCAGTACACCCCGTGAGCTCTGCTGCCGAGGAGGCACGTCAGCATGGGAGCACCCAGGAGAAAGGCAGCCACCTGGAACAATGGGGCATAGTGTTCCCTAGCAGGAAGTGAGAACCCTTACTTCTGGAATCTTCTCAGCCAAGTCTGCAGCCCCAGGCACACCCGTTGCTGAAGATCACATGGAGAACGGCTAAAACAACCTAGTCTTAGACTCAGTCACTGAGTGATAGGTCTGGAGGACCCCAGCTTCAAGGGCTCATCGGCTCCCCACAGAGGGGCAATGCCAAGGGGAATCTTACCCACAGGGTGCTAAGCACCATGGGATTCCTGGACCAAAGGGATCTTTGGGGGACCAATCTAGTTATTAAAATAAATTTTCCAGCAGTCTCTCATGATGGGAAGACTAAATATTCTTGTACTATGGGAGGGTCCAGCTGGGGCAGAACTAGAGAGATCGCCCTGCTTCTGCTTCGAGTGCTGGGATTAAAGGCGTGCGCCACCCCTGCCCGGCTGGGTTTTTTTGTTTTTCTTTCTTCTTTAAATTAACTTTATTATCTGACAATTCTGATCACTCTCTTACCTTCCTCTCATCTCTGTCAACTCCACTCTTCCTACCTGTCCCCTTCATGTTAGTGATTTTGTTTGGTTTTGTGCTTCATTTAGTTCAACCAGGGCCGTGTATGTGACCGTTGGATAGGAACCATCTGCTGGAACCTGGCGGGGTCACCAGTGGGGAGACAACTAATGGACAGCGATTGCCCCCCTTCTCCCTGATCTGTCAGTAGAAAGGTATTCACTAGTAAAGGTTAGGGGCCCTGGTCCTCTCCTCCATATACAAGGTATTTGATCCTATCTACTCCTCTAGGTCTCCTTTTTAAAAGTGAGTTATTTTGTGCTTTAACAGTATTTTTCCTTGATATAAATCCTTTTATTTATTGAATATATTTTATATATGTGGACTATCTTGTTTTTTTCTACCCTGCCCTCCTTCCAACTCCTTTTATGACCCCTCCCCCATTCCCATTGACTATCAAGTACTTGGACTCTTTTTACACACACACACACACACACACACACACACACACACAGAGAGAGAGAGAGAGAGGGGGGGGGGAGGGAGAGAGAGAAAGAGAGAGAAATATAAAATACATCCATATATCAGTAAGTATATATTACAACCCTTTAATTCCGTTTAGTGCTGTGTGTGTGTGTGTGTGTGTGTGTGTGTGTGTGTGTGTTTAGGGCTGGAAACTTGTTATTGGTTAGTCAATTAGGAGCTTATCCCAAAAGAAGAGTAATTCTCTCACTAGTCTTTAGCGGGAAGACCTGTTCTCACTCAGCCCGGTGCAAGTGTCAGGGTACAATGGCTGGTCTCCCTGAAGGTAACTTTTCACCACCCTTCCTGCTGTTTTCCAGCTCTGATGTTCTCTCTACCCCATCAGTTACAATGTTTTTGGAGCATTAGAAGAGATAGTCTATGAGATGTATACATGTTGTTTTTAGGGCCAAGCCCCTGTCTGTCTTCAGTGACTTTTGATATATGGGGGCACTCCACGGAGAAGGGGGGCAGGAAGGTCTTCATTGTTATCACCTTAAGACTGCTGCTTTCTCCAGAGACTCCTCTGTGGCCTCAGAGAAAGCCACTGACTCTCAAATGTTCCACCTCCCAGGATCAGGGAATTCCACATGACTTTCTCAGCTCGGGTCTCAGCAGACTTTGGTGGTAGGTTTGGTAACTGGGTGGGATTTCAATATCCCAAGGAGATCCCAGGGCATTGATTGCCAAACCACATTGAGATATGAGGCTAGACTCAAAGATTCCCACACTGCCATATTTTGCCCTTTTAGGTGGTGAACGCTTTCTTTTTTCCATCACCAACGGCTGCCATGTTCCCACGGGGCCTCTGTATTTTCTGATTCATTTAGTGCCAGCTCTGGGAGCCAGACATCATTCTTATGCAAACACAAGAAAGCATCATGGCTGTACTTGCTGCCTAGATGGGGGCTGGCATATGGTAGGAGCCCCCAGCCTGCCAGTGTGTTGTCAACGGTGGCTTCCTGGAGTTGGCGCCTGAGTTTACACTTTAGAGATTAAATCATGGTTTGCCAAGTGGATGGTCTTGGTGGAGATGGAGAAGGGCGGTGTGCATTTCAGAGGAAGGGGACAGAATACCTAAAGTTATGCTCAGGAGTCTCACCAGTTCTGCTAGGCTGTGGTGCAGAGTGTATGTGTTAGCGAGTGCTGCTGTGTAACAAACACTGTGTGGTGTTAGTGTTCCCCTAACAATGTAGACGTGTTAGTTTAGAGGTTGACTTTCTAGGTGTCTGGAGTTGGCTCAGTTGTCTTCCCTGGTATCATCTGACTAGGTTTCTTCATGTATCTGGGGGGGGGGGGCAGGGCAGCCAGGGGTTCATCAACCTTCCCAATATTAAGCTCTAAGTCTGTGGATTGGTGGAGTGTCTCCACGTGCGTGTCATCTGCTTAGACCCCAGTGTGTTCTTCTCATAGCAAGAACAGAGGTCTGAAGAGGGAGAACAGAAACCGACAAATCTGAAGGCTCCGGGATAAATGGACACCGTGACCTTTCTGCCCTGTATCGTCGAGTCGTCAGATGTCCCATGCAAGGCTTGTGAGAGGACCTCTGCAGTCTGTGTAGCTGGTAAAACACCAGTGTTTAGCATAAATAATAGCCTCCCATAAATACACAAGCAAAGGGCAAGCCATGCTCAACAACAACAACAAAAATGAGTAAACTCTTGGATTAGGAGTTTAAGATGTAAAAACTGCCCAGGACCAATAAATCCATGAAAAGACACCCAGCCTCTAGTGGCTAGGGTGTGCAACCTATTGTCCTTGGCCCCCAAATGACACAATAGGATTTGGGCAAATGATAATGTGCCCACAGTGGGCGGGGATGGGAGTGCAAGCTGGTCCAGCCATCTGGTAAGTTATTTGTTATCTAGTGAAATTACAGGTGTTTGTATCCAGAGGCCAGGCAATCCCAAGTTTAGCCAAGCAATAGCGAAACACTTCTACAAACTTGTGTGAAGAGACGCTGCATGCTCATTACAGTTTTTTTTTTTTTTGGAATGGTGATAAACTAGATTCAGATAAAATATCAGTCACCTGAAAAATGGATAATTAATTTGTGATCAACCCATAAGGTATCGCGCTGACAGCCGTGTGCGAAAGCTGCAGCGTGCATGTGCTATTAACTCTTAGTTACCACATGAAAGGAGAGTATGCATGTTTATAGTGACAAGCTACGTTAGCCTGACCTTGTCCATAGTGGGATGTGGCTTTGAAGGCCACCCAGGGTCTTATCTCATAAGTGGGCTTCTGCTCTTTCTGTAATGTTTTTTTGCTAGGTATCGGGTCCCTGTTTTCCTCTCGTTACTCTCTGTACGTTTATACATCTCTGAGAGTGACTGAGTGATTTAAGGAGGAGAGATGAAAAGGCCCTGAAGGTGAGATACTTGAATCGGAGTTGTGGATTTAGTAGGTGCCTCAAATCTCCCTTCCAGATTTGGTAGTAACAGCCCCTGGCCTTTGATGGTTCTGGAATGTATGTACCTTACCTTTTTCGTGTCTAGTGTAGTTCATCCATAGATTTCATGTCTAGAAATCGATAAGACTTTGGTGTGTATGTGTGTGTGTGTGTGGTGTGTGTGTGTGTGAGAGAGAGAGAGAGAGAGAGAGAGAGACAGAGAGACAGAGAGAGAGACAGGGAGACAGAGACAGAGAGACAGAGACAGAGAGACAGAGAGAGACAGAGAGTGACAGAGAGAGATGGGGGGGGTAAGAATGTATGCTTATATTGCTTTTGAGCGTTACTAAGAAATCTTGAAATGAGGGCTGGTTTATGAGGGCTCGTGAGTTGGCTTAGTGGGTAAAGGGCGCTTGTTGACAAGCCTGACAAGGCTGATGCTAGTTCTCTAGGGACCCACGAGGTAAAAGGAGAGAGCTAACTCTTATAAGTTATGCTCTGACCCCCACTCCACACACAAGCATGCATGTGTGGACACATGCACAAACATACACTCACGCTCCTGCTATGGTCAGGACCCTGCTTCTGTTTATACCCCTGTACCTGAACCCCGACCCGTGTCTCCTTCCTGGTTGTTTTCCCAATGACTACCATAACTCTGGGTTTGAAACACACAGGAAAAACAATTCTTAGTGACTCCGAGGGCACCACACTGCCCAGCATCATGGCATTCTTACTGTGGACCTAGGCAGGAGCAGGTCACCTGTTCTCATCACACCTAATTAAGCTTGCCTGCTTCTGAGGTGTGTGGGTGTGCATTCATGTGTGTGTGTGTGTGTGTGTGTGTGTGCGCGTGATGCTATGCCTTTTCTATAACGAGATGTCTTAGCCCCTGACAACATCATCTGCACATGCTCGGATCTCCATCCACTGTAATTTACGGTGACTTCTCACTGAAAGAGGGAGTTACTTGTCTGAAGAAGACAAAGGGAATTGCCAGAGAGCCTCTTACATTGTGCATTCATTTCATCCTGGATGACAGGTGGGATCCTAAATAATTCAGCTTCAGTAATTAGGCTTTGTCATATACATACGTGAAGCTTGTCATGGCGGGGACACTACGCCCGGGCTTAAATGCCAGTGCTTACCACAAGCTACGGCTGGCTTACTGTTCAAGGTGGCAGCTTAGCACCTTTCCTTGATGACTGCCACATTCGACACTCCACCTCTTGAAATAATGGCACGAGAGAAACTGTCTTCACTCAAAGCCCGGCTTGATAAACCTCGGGGGTGAGGATGCCTGACAAATTGTCATGATAAGTTAGCAGATGCTGTAAGTCTGATGATAATTTCTCAGAACAGTGGATGCCCTTGCAAATATTCTGATAGAAGGGGGGGCGGACCCTGAACACCAGACGAGATTGTTTAAAGGTAATCTATGTCCTGAAGACATATCTTGAGATGGTCTGAATAAGAGAATCTGACAAAAACAGAGTGTGTACTCCTGTTGCTGTCCTGTTAGGAGGCATGGTGGTTGCTCCCAGTGGTATAAGAGAAACTTGTGCCCTGAGAAAGATGGACTCCATTCATTGCAAACAAAAATCTTAAAAGAAGGGAGATTCCAGAGTCTGGAAAATCCTGAGCAGTGCAGCCAAGATCATTTTATACCACAGCATGCCAGTGCTGGCAAGGCTGCCGGCTGTTTTCCTCGATGATATCTTGGGTTTGTTTTTCTGTTGTCGTGAAAAAACACGGCATTGCCCCTCTTGCTTTACCAGGCGTCAGTGTGTGGTTTAGAGTTCAGTACAATCATATCACCACAGCAGTGATTTCTAGAACGTTATCATTTTGTAGGCCCAGAACCCAACACCTATTAAACGGGTACTCCCCTCTTGTACACTGTCCCAACCGTGAGGAAACAGAGCCTGTGCTAAGTGACCGGTCAGCCACAGCAGCATCGGACGCAGTAGCATACCAGTCATGAACCCTTGCAGTTGAGAGACCCCAGAAAGGTTCTGGTACCTGGCAGGTGCACATGACACCAGACCCTCTGATATTCTGATGTAAGAGGCTTGGGGTGCAGCTCAGAGCCCTGCATTCTAAAAAGCTTCATGGTGGCTTCAGATGTATCCCCAAGTTTGGGACTCACCCTTTGTCAGAGTTCCCTAACCTTCTCATCATCGCCCCCTAGTGGCTGTGTGGAGATTGGCTTGACCTGGTTTGGGGAGGCAGCTACAGGAGCCATCTTGCCTTTGGGGAAAACCGGAAACTCACTGTAGAATGCATTGCTTTGCAGTGATTGTTCTGATGATAGGCCACGACTTGAGTGGCTTCAACTACAGAAATCTAGTGTCTCCATTCTGGAGGCTAAGACTTTCTAGAAAATTCTAGACATGTAAGATGAAGGTAGAAGAGAGTCATCTTTTCTGAAGGTCCTGGGAAAGGATCTTCCTCAAGCCCCCACCACATCCTGGCAGTTCATTTGGCTCCTGTATACACAGCTCCAGCCTTCCCAGGTAACTTCTATCCCTCTCCAGATATACAAATCCCACTTTTTAAATATGGACCCTGTAGGTCCATGGAGCAAGGCCCATGCTTTTGAGTCCAGTTGTAAGTACTGGGGACTATGACATCATTTGGGGAGACTGCAATCCACCCTGTGATAAGAACAAAGGGTGTAGATATCTGTGGGAATTAATAACTCAAAAGCAACACGAAAAAGCCAGACACTGGTATTTAGAGAGGGGGACTGGGGTCCCTTGTGAACACAAAAAGTTTGGCCGGAAATGAAAAGCACTAATGGATGCCATCGGCCGTTGGCGTTGGGTGCGTTTCTCTCCCAAGCACTTTAGCATTACTGTCTTGTGCCTGGCGTGGCAGAGGGCTAGCCACCATGTTGGGTGCTAGGAGGACAGCCCTAGATACCTCACTTTCACCTGCCTCCAGCCCGAGCCTCCCACAGTGCTCTGATGAACTAATGGAAGCCAGCGGAATTCGTAGAGGGAAGACATCTTTGTTCCTAAGCAGAAGAAAATCAATTCTGTAAGAGGACTTTTGGTGGTGGGATCAGTTAGGAACCATATTGGTTAGCAGAATTATTAGCCTTGGAAAGAAAGAAAGGTGACTTAGGATGTTGCTGTGTTGCAGATAAACAAGTGGCCTTATTCATTTAGCGTTCTGATCCTAAGTGAGAAGAGTAGAAGAGTCGGGCTGTGTGACTCAGCCTTGCTTGGTGTCTGTGAGAGGCACAGGGCATAACTGGAAGTTCTTCAAGCAGACTCCTGGGCCCGCTACCCTGCGCGCAGGTCCAGGATGTCTGACCGGGGTTCTGGAGTTTGTATTTCTTGGTAGTTCCTGGGTGTTGCTGATGTTGCACCCCCAGGACCTATTTTTGAGAACTGCTATCTTTCTGAATTTAGATTCTGCATGCCTGCAGATTTCTGGTGTTCCATAATGCTCAGGGAAAAGGGGTGAGCTGCGGGGTGGGAACAGGGGGGTGGTCATGCGGGCATTAGGCATTGGGGCCCCCATCTGGGGGTGTGTGCACAGGGGGTTTGTGGGGGAAAAAGAAAAAGGGGCCGGGGTTGGGGGCCGTGTGTGGTCGGGACTTAGGTCTTCTAAGAGTAAGGGCCTTGGAGCTAGGGGAACCCCTTCACACCCCTGGGACCCCTTCATTTTTTTTCCATCACCCCAACCCAAACCCTCTGACTCTGTGACGTCATTCTAAAGGGACTGGTAAAAATGACAGCCCAGGGGCCCCCCCATTTCCCCATCCCCCTTTTAAACCCTGATATAATCAAAAGCTACCTTCAGGGGGATGGGACGGCATAATTTTTCAATCGGGCATTCCAGGGGAGGGGGCCCGGGAACCCCCTCCCCCCCAAAACAATGCCCCAAAAACCCCCCAAAATCTACAATAGGGAAAGTCCTTAATAAAAAAGGCTAGCGTTTCCCAGAGAAGCCAACAGAAGGTGGACTGTAACTTCACCTGTAGGGTTACTGAAAGCACAGACGCTTGGGAAAAGGGTGCCCCGTTTTTACTGGGGGCCTTTTATACGGGGATCACGGAGGAGCCTCTGTATGCTCAGTAAAAGATGTGTGTCTTTGGGCCAAAAGCCACCGGGGGGAACAGGGAGGGGCAAGAGTCAGAAAAGGGGGGACCCTCCAGAAAAGGGCAGGGGCGGGAAAAGGTCCGCCCCCGGCACCCTTTCACTGGTGTATTTTGATAGAGTGTTTTTAAAACTGGAAAAATTTTGGAATCCCCCTTTGCAAATGTCTCTCCTCCCCCCTTCCCCCTTCTTTCCCCTTTTTTCTTTTATTCCTTACCTCTTTACTTTCCCTTCCTTTTTCCCTTCTTCCCCCCCCTCCCATCCTGTTCCTTCTCCCCTTCCCCCGGGAAACCCCCTCCCCCGTTTCTTTTTTCCTTTTCCACTTCCCCTCCCTCCACCACAGCGATTCTAAAACCTTTCCTAACACTGGGGGTTTTCCCTTTAAATACATTTTTCCATGTAAAGGGGGTTTCCTCCAACCAAAAAATTATTTCCGTTGCTTTTAAAAACTTTTAAACTTGTGCTGTTGTGCATCGTAATTTGGAATATCTGATTCGCGGGATACCTGTTTTGTAAAAAACCCCTGTGGGTTAAAGAACACGTACTTTTCCCCTTTTGGGCCCCTGACCTCCCTTTTGCATCCCCTCCCCCAAACCCTACCATCACCCCCTTCCCCCCTTTTCCTTCTTTCCAGGGTTTGTACTATAAGCCCAGGCTGATTGCAAATCTTCTTTCCTCCGGGCCCCCAGCCCAGGTATGCTGGAATTACAGTCCTGCAAAACCCTTCTCCCCCTTCCTTTTTAAATAAATTTTAAAAATTTTTTTTTATTATGTGAATTACGCATAAATTATGTGTAGGTACTGAGGGGGGCCAGAAAAAAGGGCATAAGGCCCCACGGAGCTGGGCGGGGGGCCCGTAGAGATTTTCCCCTGGCTGAGTATCGGGGAATGGAGACACGCTCCATCCCCACTTTTGGAAAAGAAACCGCTCTAAACCGGCAGAGCCATTTTCTGCCCTGTGGTTGTTTGGGACTCTGCAATGCAGAGCGCTCGGGATACAGGGGGTTTCGGGGGTTGGGGGGGGGCAGGGCTTTTTGGCCCTGCCCGGGGGCCCTTTTGCAGAACCCCAGCTGCTGATCCCTGATGTGGGGCACACCCCCATTTAAATTTTCCTTTTTTCTCTGTATTTTCCATCTCCACTCTCCGGGGATTCCTTGTCTCCTGTTTTGGGTTTTAAAATTTCGGGCGGGCATCTTCATGGTTTAAAGATTTTCCATCCTGAGTTTGGCCTTTTAAAAACCCCCTTTTCCAAAGGGGCTCCGGGTGCCCGGAGGGTTCACAGGTTGTCGGGGCCCTTCCATAGCCTCTTTTTCCCCTTAAAGCATCTTTTCAAAATTTTCGGGCGCATATTTAGATGTCCTTCCTGTCGGGCCAAAGGAAATTTGCGGGGCAGCAAGCTCCTTCTGTCTTAGGGGGCCCTTCCCCAACCTGTGGGTTTTAAAACCCCACGGGGGCCCAAAAAATATCGGTTAATTTCTGTAAATCCGGTTTGGTCTTACTTTAATTTTTCCCTAAAAAGCGGGAAAAAATTTTACCATTTATTAAAAGTGGGAAAAATAAAAATTTAATTTTAATGGTCGGGGGTCCACAACCCATAAAAGAACTGTTTTAAAGGCTCGGCGGGGCGTTAGGAAGGTTTGAAAACCCAAATTGGGATTAGGGGCATTGCTCCTCGGGGGCCCTTAATCACACCCCCTTCTTGGTTTTTTCCCAGGGGGGGGCCTGGCCCTTGTTTCCTTCCATCAAGGAATTTTCCGGGTTTTGGCCTGTTTTTTTGGAAAAAAAAACGGGTTTTTAATTTAAAACCCCTTAAATCTTCCGGGGGAGGACCGGATTAATTTGTGCCCTGTGAAAACGGTAAAAAGGAGGGGTTTTGGACCCTTGACCCGGTGTATTTTAATTTTTTCCTTTTGGCTTGTGATGAAAACCCCCCAAAAACAAATCCAAAAAAACAATACTTGGGCAGGAAAGGGTGGCATTTTATGGGGGCCGTCATGAGGGAACCCTGGGCAGGAAAATTGAATTCAAAAATTTACCAGAGGAAACAAAAAAGTTTATGGGCTTGGTTCAGCAAAGCTTTTTGCATAGGTTTAGGGCCTAAAATCCTAGGGGAAGGGTATTTTCCCAATGGCCCCAGCCCCCTCCAATTTTTCTTTTAAAAAAAAAAGTCGCTCGGGACGGCTCAGGCCGTAGGGGTGGAGGGGGTCCTTCAGTGGGGTTCCTGCTTCCTGGGTTTGACTTTAGGTTTATGTCAGGTCGGAAAGTGACGATAACTAAGATACGGGTCTGTTTGGGTTTTTCGGGCCCGTTTATAACGGTTTATTTCAAAACTGTTTCTTTGGATGAATGAGTGAACAGGGACCCCTGAGAGTTTTTAAAAAAACCCTTCCTTTCAGTTTGAAAGCTGAAAAACCCTTTAAGGAAAAAAAGGCCTTTTGCCCTTTTAAATTTTTAAAAACCACTTTTTGGGTTTCCCTTAAAAAACAAAGGGTAAAAATAATTAAAGGGGGGCAAGGGGAAGGAAAAAAAAAAAATTGTAAATTTTAAGGTGAAAATTAAAAGGGTGTTCGTGGTGGTTTATGCCTTTTTTTAATTTTCAAAAATTTAATTTTGGGCCTAAGAAGCTGAAAGACCCGGTCTGCCATTTAAAATTTTCATTTTGCTTTTTGGAGTTGGAAAAGGGAAAAAAGGGTTTGGGGCGGGGAAAGTTGTCTGCACGATTTTTCCCCCAAACCCGGGGGTTTGACGGTTTGGGAAATCTCCCACCGAGACCCCCTTTAAAAAACCTTTTAAAAAGGCCAAGGGAAAAAATGTTAGGGCATGTGCATTCGTGTATTTTTGTCTTTTTGTTCAAATTGATAATTTTTATGAAAACCTTTTGCTTTGGGAAAACCAAACACCCGGGGCCAAAACAGATGCCCGAAAACCAAAGGGCTGTCCCTTCCTTGCTTCTGCCCAGGTCCTTTGGATTTTTAAATTGGTCGTTGTCATTGAAAGGGCAAAAAGGAAATTCCCCCTTTCCCCTTTGGGGCCCAATTTTCATCTTATTTTTTTTAAACAAAGGGGGTTTTAGAAAGGGCAAAGGACCTTCAGTTTTTTTTGGGAAAAAAACCTTCTAAGGAGGAAGGAAAGGGGGCCTTTGGCGGGGTGTGGGTTTCAGAGGGGGTTTTCCCGATAAAAAGCCTTTTTTTTTTCAAAGTGCCCTTTGACCTCCTGATCCCCTGCCTCCACCCCGTGAGTGAACCCCCGGGTTCCTGGTTTGGGGGCAAAATTTTGGGGCCCCCCGGGAAGGGAAAAGGTACGGGGGTTTTCTAAAAAAGGCAGCAGGGGTTCAAGGGGTTCTATTTTCCCAATTAAATATCCCCGGGGGGTTTGTGGCCCGGGGCATTTGCTCTTAAATAAGGTCCCCCGGGGCCTCAGGGGCAAAAAGGGGTTGAGAGGGGCAGGGGAAAGGGTGGGGAGGGCGGGGGGAAAGAGCAGGGAGTTTTGGGGTTTGTCGGGGTGGGGGGGGGGGGAAAACCGGGGAGGGGGAGAGGGTAGGGAGGGGGGGCCCGTGGGGGGGGTGGGCCCAAATCCAGTTTCATTTAAACCCTCTGAAATTTGGTGTGGGGGGGGGCCCCTGGGGGGTTTAAAAATGAGGATTTGCACCCCCAGGGGTTGGCAAAATATCTAAACAATTTGTCCCCGGGGCTTGGTGACACTTTTTGGGGGAAATTTAGTGAGTGGAAAGTCTGGCTGGGGGGAAAGTACCTCATTTGGAAGGAGGCTTTGAGGATTTTCACATTTCACCCTTACTTTTCCAGTTGGGCTCTCGGCTCATTCTGGGCGGGTTGGGGATTTTTGGCCCTGCTGTGGCCCAGGCCGTCTTGGCTATCATTTTCCCCCAACCGAAAGGGGCTCGGGCCGGGTTTTCGGGGAAAAACCAATGACCCCAAAATAAAATTCTGGTTGGGAAGTTTGTTTTTTGGTTTGGGGGGTTTCATCCAGCAGCAGGGGTTTTAGGGGGGAAAAGGGTCAGACCCAAACCCCTCTGCCTGCAGGTTTTGGATTGGAGCTTTTTCCCCTCATAGCGTTTGGGGGAAAAATAGCCAACAGGGGGCTTTTGTCTAATTTGGGGGCCCTGCTTTTCTTTTCCCCAGTGATTCCCTGGGGAAGGGGCATAATTCCCGCAGAAGGGGTTTGGGGAAATGGAATGAGATAAATTTTGGGCCCCCCAAACCCGGGGGTTTGGGAAAAACTCATAAATTTGGGCCGGGGAATAGTTACGGGCAATCCGGGGAGGAAGGAGGGAACGGGAAAGGGCAAAAAAACTCAGCCCTTCTGCGAAAAATTTTGGTTAAATCATAAACAAAAAGGATTTAAAATTTCACTGAGGAAAAAAAATTCCTGTTTGTTTTGGGGACAAGTGTGTCTGTGGGTGGGGTGGTGTGTTTTCTTTTAAACTTGGGTCATTTTGGTTTTGTTTTTTGTCCGTATGTTTTATGCCCTGTAGGGTTTGTCAGTATTTGTCTGTTTTTAAAACAAAGGATTTTTAAATCTGATTTTAGGGAACGGCAAAAAAAGGAAAAGGCCCGCATGGGGAGGGAATGTGACACCTTTACAGAAAATCTTTAACAAAGGGTTTTACAGGGGATTAAGTCATTTGGGTTTCCATTTTACCAGAAAAACCCAAGCGGGTATTTAAAAAAAACTTTTTATTTTATCCCCCCATTACCAAATGTTTTGGGTTTTCAGCATTTGGGTTGGAATTCTTTGAAATTTTTAAAGGTTTTTTTCAACTGCATTTTTCGGTTTCCGGGCAATTCGCTATAAAAAAGCCCCCGGGACAAACCCACATTAAAAAATTATTCTTGGTTTAAAGGGAAACCCCTGAGGAGGTACAAAATTTTAAAAGTTTAAACAGGTTGGGGCTGGGGTTTTTAAAAAAGGTTGTTCTGGTGGAAACCCAAGGCAAAAGGGGGGTTGAAGTTAGATTGTTCTCCTTAAAGAGACATTTTAAAACAAAACGGGGCTGTGGGACGGGCTGCCCAAAGTCTTGATGTTTCCAAAGTGGATTTATTAACTTCCAGCTTCGGGGTCTAGAAAACAAGTTCCGGGCCCCTCAAATGTACGGATTTTTTTACCGAAATTTTGGCCACGGGCCACAAGACTCTCTTTTTTCACCAAAGAAGCCTGTGAAGGCGTGGGGGAGGGGGGGGGGGGGGGGGGGGGGGGGGGGAAGAGAGCATTTTAAGGCTCGGAAATTTGTTGGGGACCCTGGGTCGAAGGCTTTTGGTTCCCGGGGGGTCCTTTTGATAGCCAGCCAAAGGGGAAATTGGGGGGAAAGGGGGGAAAAGACACAAAAAATGGCCCCCATTCCTGTAACGGGTTTGTTTTTTTTAAGGTTAAATCCCGGGAAAAGCTTTTATGGGCAGTTTAAGCTGGCAGGTTTACCAAACATCCCCTCGAAAAATGCTTATTTAAAAGATGGGAAAACTTAAAAGTCTGTAGTTTGGGGGGGACTGAAAAGGCCAGTGGCCCTGTGCGTGGTGATAGTGGCCGGTTATACAGCTGCAAGGGGTTCATCCCCAATGACGGGGTTTTGGGTACTTTATGGTTCCAAAGGGCTAAATTAAGGTTCTCAAAGTAGGTCCCCAAAGGCCCGTAGATGAGTCGGAATCAGGAATTCAGTCTTTGGCCCTTACTGTCTGGGGTTTAAATATAAAAGGGGAATTTTGGGGCAAAAGGACCCCAATTTTAAAACCTCCTCCCGGGGGAAAACCGATGTAAAATCACCCAGCTTAGGTTCCGGGGTGCTGCCAACTTTTTTATTCCAGAATGGGTTGTGCTTTCTTAAAACCCTTTAGCCCGACAAAAAAACCCTTTTGGTTTTTTCCCCTTGGGTGCTTCTTTTTTTAATTTTTTTGGCCCATTAGCCATGAAAAAAGGGAAAAACCCTTTACCCGGGGTGAAGTCCCCCGGAAACAGTTTGGGTTGGGGGAGGCCCCTGTGGGTAAAAGGACCCAGTGCCGGCGGGGCTGCCCCCGCTGCTGTTTTTTATTCAATAATTCGGGTTTGTGTCAAGTTGACACAAAAAAACCCAAAGCCAGTCCCAACCCGGAAACCCCTTTGTCAACTTAAAAAAAAAAACCCACATCACTTTTAAAGGGCCTAAAACCCTTACTTTTTTTTTAAATCCCCCCAAGATCAAAATAATTTTAAAAAATTTCCCAGTCTTTAAAAAAATTCAGACATATTAAAATTCTGATCCCTTTAAAATATTAATCTTTTTTAAAACCCAAAAAGTCTTTTTAAAAATTAAAAGTCTTTTTAAAACTGTGGCCCCAATTAAAAAACTTTTTTCCCTTTTAAAGGGGCATAAGTCAAATCAAAATTTAAAAACTCTAAAACCGACCAATGTCGGGGTTTCCTTCACATTTTTCGGGGGCTCCCCCAAAGGGGGCTTAAATTTACTTTTTTTCAGCCCTGCCTTTTTTTGTAAAACCCCGCGGTTTTTCTGGGCCCCAGCTGCCCTGTACTCCACTGTTTTGCGGCTGTTTTTTGGGGGTCTTTCTCAGGGTAGTGGCATCCCCCAAACAGGCTGTCTTCCACGCCAACCGGCTTTCACCAATAGCCTCCTCAATGGGCTTCTTCAGGGTTTTCCAGGCCCAATTTTTTTGGGCTGACCCCTTCAGTCCTGGGCCATCCCATTGCAAATGAGGTTTGGGGCCCTTCACCAATGGCCTTTTTTCCCGTGGCCCCCTCACAGTGCAAAGCTTCACGGGTTTTTTCATGACCCCCTTCATGCCTTCAAAACCAAAACCCAAACCGGGGTGACTCTTTACACACCCCAACCCAAGCCCACAGCATGGGGTTTAAAACCTTGGGTTTATCTGGGAAACACCCCCTCCCCAAGAAACATTCCCCAAAAGATTTTCACCTCATGATGGGGGGTTTTTTTCCAAAATTCACCATTAATTTTTAAATTCCGGGGGTTTTTATGGCAAGGGCATAAATTGGGAAGATAATCCCAAGGTAAAACTTTTTAGTGGGTTTTCTGGTATTTGGGGTTATGGGGCTGATTTTTTTAAAGCCCAGCTAAAAAAGCCACCAAAATTTTAAAATCAATCAAAAAACAACTTTGGCCTGAAAAAAGATTTCTTTAATTTTCCCTCTTGAATTTCCAAAGCCAGGGCCCCCATCTTCGGGCATGGGGTAACATTTAATTTCAAGTCCTAAAAGAAAATCCCAAAAGGGTCTTAACATCCAAGGGGTTTTCTTCTAGCCAAAAGTTTCCAAAGGGCCCTTTAAAATTCCCCAAGTCCCCCCCAAAACATGGTAAAAGGTTTGTCAAGGAATACCCACTATGCGGGTTTACCTGTTTTTGTCCGGGCCCGGGGTTTGTATTCCGGGCACAAAAATAAGGGAAAACCAAGAAGCAAGTTGGGGGGGAAAAAGGGTCCTTCAGCTTAAAAAATTTTCAAAACATTGCTGTTCATCACCAAGGGGAATTTCGGGGACTGGAACTAAAGCAGGCAGGGTAAAGGAGAGAGTGAGGGCAGAGGGCCATGGGGGGGAATTTTACTTATTGGGGCTTGCTTCCCAAAAGCGGGCTCAGTTTTGTTTTCCTTTTTAAAACCCAGGACTACCAGCCCAGGTTTGGCACCAAACCCCAGTGGGCCCCTCCCCCCCCTTGTTTTCCCCAATTTGGGGAAAAGGGTTTTTACTTGCGGGAAAACTAAATGGAAGCATTTCCTCGGGGGAAGGACCCCTTTCCTGTGTTTAACCCCCCGGGTTTTTTGTGTCAATTTTGGGAAAAACAAAAACCAGTCGGGAAAAAAACCCCGTGGGGTTTCTTGTTCCCGGGAGGAGGCCGTAAAAGCTTTGGGAGCACCCAGGAGAAAGGGGGGGGCCCCCGGGGAAAAACAAGGGGGCTTTAGGGGTTCCCTAGCGGGAAAGTGGGGAACCCTTTACTTCTAAATCTTCTCAAAGCCAAAGTTTTGGCCAAGGCCCCCTAAGGGAAAAACCACCCGTTTGCGGAAAGATCACATGGAAAAAACGGTTTAAAAAAAACCTAGTTTTTAGACTGGGGCACGAGTGAAAAATTTTTCGGGAGGAAACCCCACTTAAAGGGGCTCTTTTTCGGGTTTAAAAAGAGGGGCAATGCCAAAGGGGAAAAATTTTTTCCCCCAAAAAGGGGGCAAGCCCAATGGGGATTCCGGGGGCCAAAGGGGGATCTTTGGGGGACCAAATCTGGGTTTTTAAAAAAATAAATTTTTCCAATCGTCTTTTCATAGGGGGCAAAATTTTTCTTGTATTGGGGGGGTTTCCAGCTGGGGCAGAACTAAGAAAAATTCGCCCTTTTTTCGGGCTTCGGTGCGGGGTTTAAAGGCCCAGGGCCGCCACCCTGGGGGTTTTGGGTTTTTTTTGGGTTTTTTTTTTTTTTAAAATTAATTTATTATTTTGAAAAAATTCGATCACTTTCTTACCTTTTCCCCTTTCATTCTGTAACTCCACTTTTTCCTCCCTTCCCCTTTCGGGTTAAAGGTGATTTTGTTTTTTTTTGGGTTTTCTTTTAGTTAAACCAGGGGGGTGTAGGGGACGTTGGGAAGTAGGAACCTTTGCTAATGGGGGAAAAATCCCCAAGGTGGGGAACAACTAATGGACGGGCGTTTTTCCCCCCCTTTTCTCCCGGGATCTGGCCAGTAAAAAAAGGTATTTTCACAGTAAAGGTTAGGGGGCTGGTCCTCTCCTCCAAAAAACAAGGTATTTTGATCCTATCTACCCTTTCTAGGTCCCTTTTTAAAAAGTGGGGGTTAAAATTTTGGGGTTTTAAACAGTTTTTTTCCTTTTTTTAAAAAATCCCTTTTTATTTTTTTTGGAATATATTTTATAAAAATTTTGGCCCTTATCTTGGTTTTTTCTACCCCTGATTTTCTTCCCAATTCCTTTATGACCCCTCCCCCCAATTCACATTGACTATAAAAATTTACTTGGACTTTTTTTACACCACACACACACACTCACACACACAAAACAAGAAGAGAGAGGGGGAAGAGGAAGGGGGTGGGGGGGAGGGGGGGGGAGGGGGGGAAAAAAAGGGGGGGAAAAGAAAAATTTTTAAAATTTACTTTCCAATATTAAATTTTAATTTATATATTTAAAACCCTTTTAATTCGTTTAGTGCTGTGTGTTGTGTTTTGTGTTTTGGGGTTGTGTGTGGTGTGTTTAGGGGGAAACTTGTTTTTTTGGGTTTGGGTTTTTTTTAGGAGCTTACCCCAAAAAAGGGAAGGTAAATTTCCCACTAGCCTTTGGGGGGCGGGAAAAAAAAAACCTTTGTTCCCCCAAATTTAAAGCCCGGTGGAAAAGTGTCAGGGTACAATGGGTGGTTTTTCCCCTTTTTTTTAAAAAAGGTAATTTTCCCCCCCCCCCTTTTCCCGGCTTTTTTCCGGGGCTTGATGTTCTTTTTCTTACCCCATCAGTTAAAATTTGTTTTGGGGGCTTTTAGAAAAAAATAGTTTTATGAGATGTTTTTTTAACTTTTTGTTTTTTTTAAAGGGAAAAGCCCCTGCTGTCTTCAGGGACTTTTGATATTTTGGGGCACCCCACGGAGAAAAAGGGGGCAGGAAGGTCCTTTCATTTTAAAATTTTAACCTTAAGACGGGCGGGGCTTTCTTCCAAAAAGACTTTTTTCTTGTGGCCTGGAAGAAAACCCAAAATTCCCAAAAGGGGTTCACCTCCCGGGAGGGGGGAAAATTTACAACTTTCTCAGGTTCGGGTCTAAAGGGCAAAAACCTTTGGGGGTTTAGGTTTTGGTTTTAACTGGGGGGTTTTTCCAAATTTCCCAAGGAGTTTCCCAGGGCAATTGGGGGGGTTGGGGAAAAACCCCCATTAAAAGAAAATGGGGCTAAACTAAAAGGTTTCCACATTTGGCCATAATTTCCCCTTTTTTAGGGGGTTTGGAAGGGGGGCCCTTTTTTCCATCAAAGGGGCTGCCATGTCCCCAATGGCCTCTGTTTTTTTTCTGTTTTATTTTAGTCCCAGTTTCGGGGAACCCAGACTTTCTTTTCTTATGCAAACAAAAGGGAAAAGGCATCATGGCTTTTACTTTGCTGCCTAGAGGGGGGCTGGCAAAGGTTGGGAGCCCCCGGGGCTGCAGTGTGTTTTTTCAACGGTGGCTTTTCCGGGAGTTGGCCCCTGAATTTACACTTTGAAAATTTAAATAATGGTTTTCCCAAAGGGTGGTTTGGTCTTGGGGGAGGAGGGAGAAGGGGGGGTTGTGTTTTTTCAGAGGAAGGGGAAAAAGAAAAAAAAACCTAAATTTAGGTTTCGGGAAGTTCAAACCTTTTTTTGCTAGGGCTGTGGGGGCAAAGTTTTATTGTGTTAGCGAGTGTTTGCTGGAGTAAAAAACACGGGTTTTTTTTTGGTGTTAGGGGTTCCCCCTAAAAAAATTGAAAGACGTTTTATTTAGAGGGTTGATTTTTTTTGGTTTTCTAGTTGGTTTCATTTTGTTTTCCCGGTTTTTAAATTAAAACTAGGTTTCTTAATTTTATTCGGGGGGGGGGGGGGAAAGGGGCAGCAAGGGGTTCACCTTCCCAAATTAAGCTCTAATTTCTGTGGATTGGTGGGTTGTCTCACGGTGGGGGTGTAAATTGGTTTAAGACCCAGTGTTTTCCTTTTTAAATAAAAAAGAACAAGGTTTTGAAGGGGGGAAAAACAGAAACCGACAAAAATCAAAGGGGGCTGGGAAAAATGGAAACTGACCTTTTGCCCTTTTATCCGCCCCTCGAGTTCGTCGGATGTCCCAAGGAAAAGGCTTGTGAGGAGGACTCGGGGCAGTTTTTGGGGGGTAGTGGAAAAAACACCAGTGTTTGGGGCTAAAAATAATATTTTTCCCATAAAAAATACACAAGCAAAAGGGCAAGCCTTTTCCTTCAAAAAAAAACAAAAAAAAAATGATTTAAATCCTTGGGAATTGGGGGTTTTAAAAATTTGTAAAAAGGGCCGGTAAAGGGGGAAATTCCATAAAAAAGAACCCCAGGCCTCTAGGGGCTGGGGTGTGAAACCCTATTTTTTTTTTGGGCCCCCCAAATGACAAAATGGGTTTTGGGGGCAAATGAAAATGTCCCCACATTTGGGCGGGGGAAGGGATTTGCAAAGCGGGCCCGGGCCACGGGTAATTTAATTTGTTTATTCTAGTAGGTTTTTAAAGGGTGTTTGTTTTTCCAAAAAGGCCAGGCAACCCCAATTTTTTAGCCAAGCAATTGGGAAAACACTTCAAAACCAAACTTGTGTGAAAGACCGGCTGCATGCTCATTAGTTTTTTTTTTTTAAGGGTTTTGATTAAACAAAGTTTCAAGATAAAATATAAAGTCACCGGGAAAAATGGAAAAATTAAATTTTGTGATCAACCCCTTAAGGGGTTTTCCGGCGGTGGACAGCCCTTTTTGGGGAAAAGCGGGCAGGGGGGGAAAGTTCTTTTTACCCCTTTATTTCCCAACATGAAAGGAGAGTAAGGCATTTTTAAAATTGTGACAAGCAAACGTTGGGCCTGACTTTTTCCTTTAAGGGGGGATGTGGTTTTGGGGAAGGGCCACCAGGGTCTTTTTTTCTCAAAAAGTGGGGCTTCTGTTTCTTTTTTTGTTAAGGGGTTTTTTGGGGCTAAGGGTATGGGGGTTTTCCATGTTTTTTTTCTCTTTACTCTTTGTTACTTTTAAAACATCTCTAATTTGGCTGATTTAGTTTTTAAAGGGAGGAGAGTTTTGAAAAGGGCCCTGTTGATGGGGAAGATACTTGAATGGGAAATTTTTGGGGAAAAATTTGTGGGGTTGCCTTTTAAAAAATCTCCCTTTCCAAAATTGGAAAGAAAACCGCCCCTGGCCTTTTGGTTCGGGGAATTTGAAAGTACCAAAACCTTTTTTTCGTGTTATTTTGTTTTTTTTCCATTTCCAAAATTAAAAATTTCATGTCTAAAAATCGAAAAAGACTTTTGGGGTTTATGTGTGTGTGTGTTTGTTGTGTGTTGGTTGGTGAGAGAAGAGAGAGAAGAGGTGGGGGCCGGGGAGAAACAAAGGAGAGGAAGGGGGGGGACAGGGGAGACAAAAAGAGACAGAGACAGAGAGACAGAGAGAGACAGGAGTGACAAGAAGAAGAGGGGGGGGGTAAGAATTTTATGCTTATTTTGTTTTTGACGTTACTAAGAAAATTTTGAAATAGGGGGTTTATAAGGGCTCGTGATTGGGTTTAGGGGGAAAGGGGGGTTTGGGTTTGACAACCTGACAAGGTGATGCTAGTTTCTCTGGGGACCCACAAAGGAAAAGGAAGAGCTAACTCTTATAATTATCTCTGACCCCCACTCCACACACAAGCAGCATGTGTGGACACATGCACAAACAATTTAAATCACGCTCCCGTATGGGGGACCCCGCTTTGTTTATACCCCTGTACCTGAAACCCCGACCCGTGTTTTCCTTCCTGGTGTTTTTCCCAAAACTACCATAAAACCCGGGGTTTTTAAAACACAGGAAAAAAATTCTTTGTGACTCCCCAGGGCACCACAATGCCCAAAATCATGGGATTCTTCCCGTGGACCTAGGCCGGGCAGGGCCCCCCTTTCTCATTACCACCAATTAAACTTGCCCCTTCTGAGGTGTGTTGGGGGTGCATTCATGTGTGTTTGTGGGTGTGTTGTGTGTTTCGCGTGATGCTAGGCCTTTTCCCATAACGAGATGTTTAGCCCCTGACAACATTTAATCTGGGACCCTGCTCGGATCTCCATCCAAATGTAATTTACGGTGAAATTTCACTGAAAAAAAGGGGGTTACTTGTCTGAAGAAGACAAGGGAATTGCCGAGAGGCCCCTTACATTTTTTGCATTCATTTCCCTCCTTTGGGGTGACGGTGGGATCCTAAATAATTCAGCCCTTTGTAATTTGGCTTTTTTCATATTTCTTT
This sequence comes from Mastomys natalensis, assembly GCA_021653895.1. NCBI lineage: Eukaryota > Metazoa > Chordata > Mammalia > Rodentia > Muridae > Mastomys > Mastomys natalensis. The sequence goes on from JAJTUV010001047.1 coordinate 451,406, forward strand.
CGTGAAACTTGGTTTTATGGCGGGGGCACTACGCCCCGGGGGTTTAAAAGCCAGTGCTTACCCCCAAAACTAAAAGGGTGGCTTACTGTTCAAGGGGGAGCTTAGACCTTTCCTTGTGACTGCCACTTTTGACACTCCACCTCTTTAAAAAAATTTGGGACGAGAGAAACTGTCTTTACTCAAAGCCCGGCTTTATAAACCTCGGGGGGTGAGGAAAGCCTGACAAATTGTTTATGAAAGGGTTTGCAGATGGGTGTAAGTCTGATATAATTTTTTCAGAAAAGTGGTGCCCTTGCAAATATTTTTGATTTGAAGGGGGGGGGGGGACCCCGAACACCAGGGCGAGATTGGTTTTTAAAAGGGAACCCATGTCCCGAAAACAAAATCTTGAGAGGTCTGAAAAAGGAATTGACAAAAACAGAGTGGTACCCTGTTGCTGTCCTGGGAGGAGGGGATGGTGGTTGCCCCATGGTATAAGGAAAAAACCCTTGGTTTTTTTTTTTCCCGGGGGAAGATGGACTCCATTCATTGCAAAACAAAAATCTTTAAAAGGGAAGGGGGATTCCGAGTCTGGGAAAAAAATGAGCAGTCACCAAAATCATTTTAAAACCACAGCATGCCAGTGCTGGCAAGGGCCCGGCTGTTTTCTCGAGATATCTTGGGTTTTTTTTTTTCTGTGTCGTGGAAAAAAAAACGGGGATTTTTCCCCTCTTTTTCTTTTAAACCCGGGCCCCAAACGACTCCCCCCCCCGTGAAACCCCCCCAGCTTTCCTTTGTACCCCAAAACCCAAAACCTATTTCTTAAATTTCTTTTGTTAAAGGGGAAAAAGGGGTAAAGGGGCCCAGCCCAAACCCTTTTAAAGGGGTACTCCCCTCTTTTCCCTTCCCCAAGTTGAGGAAAAGACCCGGAAAATTTGGACCCGGCAGGCCCCAGGCACACCGGAAACCCCCCCCGATACAGTCAATTGGGTGCAAATAGAGCCCCAAAAAGGTCTGGTCTCAGGTGTTCCCCAAATTTGGGGCCCCCCCGACCCCCTTTTATATTCTGTGTAAAAGGGAACCTTTTTGGGGGGCAGCTTCAGGGGCCCTTTTTAAAAAAGCTTTATGGTGGGTTCTTTTTCATTTATTGTTTGGGATACCCCTTTTTAGGTTTTCCCAAAAATTCTCCCTTTTGGGCCCCCATGGCTTTTAAAAATTCTTTTTCTGGGTTTGGGGGGGAGAAGGGAGGCCCTCTTCCCCTTTTGGGGGGAAAAAGGAAATTTTCCCCAAAAACATTTGCTTTCATTTTGGTTCCCGTATACCCCAGAGTGGGTTTTTCCCCCCAAGGAAATTTTTTCCCCTCCAATTTACAAAACTTTTTAAATTTGGGCCCTTGTAAAGGTTTTTAAAGGCCCCTCTTTTTCCTTTTAAGGTTCCCGGGGGGGAAAAAATCTTTAAAACCCCAACCCCCCCTGGCAAAATTAAAATTTGGGGAATTAAAAACTCCAAAACCCCCAAAAACCAACCCTTAAGTAATGGGGCCTTCCCCCCTTTTTAAAAATTTGGCCCTGAAAAAACCAAAGGGGCCCCGGCCCTGCTTTTTTGGGGGCCGTTTTTAAACTTTACATTACCTTTTTTTGGGGGAGAGGGTAAACCCAAACCTGGTTTGGGTTTAAAAACCAAAAATTTTTAAAACCTTAATTTAATTCCCCCAAAAAACCCCCAACCAGAAAAAAGCCAGAACGGAAATTTGTGAGGGGGACTTTGGGGGCCCGGAAAAACAAAAAGGTTTTTTGGGGGAAAGGGAAAATTTTAAAAGACCTTGGAAAAAAAAGGGGCTTGGGTTTGGGGTTTCGTTTCTTCCCACATTTTGGGTTTGTCCCTTGGGGTGGGTGGGCGGGGCTCCCCTTGTTGGGTTTTTAGGGGGACAGGGGGTAACTTTAATTCCTGTCCAGGAAGTGCTTCTGTTTGCCACACCCCCAGCACTTCCTCCAAGTACAGTTGATCACCAAGGTCAATGGTACCTCGATTGCGTGGTTTCTTTGTATGCTTTTCATCTGAATGGGAAAGGAGAAGAAAAGACATTCTTGGCTGGAAGAAGTTGGAAATAAAGGCTTTTTATTACCACCGAAGGAATATGCCATTTCCTGTGAGGTGAGGAGCGGGCAGAGTGTGTGCACTCGAGTGTACATGCTAGTGTAAGGTGTGTGTGTGTGCATGCTAGTGTAAGGTGTGTGTGTTAGTGTAAGGTGTGTGTGCATGCTAGTGTAAGGTGTGTGCATGCTAGTGTAAGGTGTGTGTGTGCATGCTAGTGTAAGATGTGGGGGCGTGGATGGTGAGTATGAACCTTGATGGGTGTTTTTTGTAAGTAGGTTCTCGATGTAGGCTGTTACCAGAAGTCTCATTTATAAGATCTGTTTTATTTATGTGTGTGCCTCTGTGTAGTCTGTGCTTATGTGTATGCCTGTGAAGTCCACGAGAGGGTGCTATATATACCTCCAGAAGCTGGTGTTATAGGCTGTTGTGAGCTGCTAGTGTTGGTGTTGGGAATTCAGGTTTTCTGCAAGAACAAATACTCTTAACCACGGAGCCATCTCTTTAAAATCTCCCAATCTGCAACTTGGCTCAGCTATTTTAATTCTCACATCTGTCATCAGCCATGGTTCTTATAAGCCTTTACTTTGTGATAAGTTATTTCTCCCCTGGTGAACTGAGCCAATTCCAGCCAGATTAAAGTATATAAAGGCAGGCTTGTTGGGAAAATACTCTCTGGTGGGCTCACAGGTCCCGAGGAAAGAATCCAGGGAAGTCGCCATGGGGAGGGAGATGGAAGAGAAGGGGAAGAGAAAGAGAGAGAGCATGCAGAGAGAGAAAGGTGACGAGGGAGACTAAAATGCCTGTATTATAAAGGGAAGAGCTTCTGGGGGAAGGGAAAGTTCAGCCTCTAGGCTGGAAAGTTCAGGGCAGAGAGCCAGGCATGCCAGGTAGGGATTGAGAGATGCTGGGAGAACCTGGAAGCCAGGTCCACTTTGCTATGTTAATTATACATCTTAGCTGTTTGTCCCTGGTCTGCATCCCAACACCTTGCACTTGATTTTCTTTCTTCTGGATCATTCTCTGCACAGAGCAGAGACATAGGAGCCCAGGACAGACAAAAAGCATAGAAGAGGAGACAAAGAGGTCTGGGGGATTTGCAGCTCTGGTATAGGACAAGGCTGGCTGTGTCATGGGATGGAGGAGCATCAGAGATCCTCGGATCACCATGCCTGCTGCAGGTGCAGGCAAGGATCAGACCAGCGGAGAGCCCAGGGCCCTGCTCGCTCTGCTGACTCAGAGCCCCTGAGTGAGATGAACTTCCCCGGGAGGCTCCCTCCCACCTCCTGCTGAGGTTAGGACCCTCATGTGTCCTAGGACTCTAGTGTCCCCTCATCCAGACCCTTCTGGACAGCTGTCTTAGCTAATCCCCTGCCACCTTTTCAGTAGTCACTAGATGAGACTCTTCAGACAAAATACTGGTGGCTGCTCTCTCCTCGTTAGCTCTCTTGCTGCTGCTGGATGATCTGGGCTTGGATTCATGGGAACCCAAGGCTGTTTTCCTCCCAACAACAGTACCTCATCCCTGCCTCTCTGTGGTTCAACCATGCTCTGCTCACATCCCTCCTTGCTTCACACCTGAACAGGGAAGGCAGGGTCAACAAGCTATTGTTATAGACAGGGGTAACCTGCTGGGATTCACAGGGTCTCCTGTCCCAGACCAAGCAGTTAGACCCAGACTGTGTCCATAGTGGGAGATACAGAGATACATTATCAAGAGAGACAGGGTGTAAGTGGACCAGGGCTGGAGAAAGATCAGAGGTTCAGTGGTGCCTGTGTGGGGAGGGGTGTGGTAGAGTGATGGGGCTGTGGGGAGTAGATTGGGGGGCTATTTATGCATATTTATGCAGTGTGCACTTGTCTACATGTGCTCTGTCTGCCTTGGTGGGGGAGGGGTTCTTGTCTATCTATCTAGACTTCTTTTCTCTTGTGATGATCAGAGTTGGAATCACCAGCGGGATGGAACGTGCCAATGTGGGATCATCTTGATTCTATTAACTGATATGGGAAATCCATCTTAATTTCGGGTGGGGCCCCTTCCTGGGCAGGGGATCCCGGACTGTCTAAAGTGAAGAAAGCGGGCGAGTACCAGCTTGCAAGCATCCATGGTCCTGCTGATGGATGCCCCGTGACCAGCTGCTTCAGGATCCTGCACTTTCCTGCCATCCTGGACCATCCCCTCAGGCTGTGAGCCAGAGCACACCGTTTCTTCCTTTAAGTTGCTTCGGTCAGAGTAATTTCATCACGACAATGGGAAATGGAACTAGGTACATGTTATGCTGTTGTCTCTCCCTGCCCTGCTCTGCCTTCTGAGTGCTGAAGTTCCTGGGGAATTCTTCCTGTGCCTGCTTCTAGGTCCAAATAAGACAGTATTGCAAATACCAAAGGCGGGGGTGGAGGGTGGCAATGAGAAAATCAGAAGGCTATACAGGAGGAATCTGGCTTCTGGGGCAGAGTGAAAACTCAAGTCCTTCTGGGGACCGGTGTGACCTTATATATCCCTCACTTAACCCCTGACTTCCTTATTATTTGTCCTCATTTATTCTGGGATAGCTGGCCTTTAACTGCCAGAAGATTAAAGGCTAAGTGTGGGGGTCTTATAATCGTTTGAGGGGAAGCCAACCTGTCTGACCCTCGTTGGCAGCCCCAGGTTCAAGTGTGTGAGATGGTGAGTGGGTGTTGGGCTGTGCTGGCCTTTCCCCCGGGAAAGTGAGCTCTGTATCTTTTCAGGTGGATCTGTGGCCCTGGGGGGACAGTATTCTAGGGACCATTATAGGTGGGACGCATCTTTGCTGTCATGTCCATGAAATCCAGGCCCTCAGTTATATACAATAAAACAAACGATAAAATCGTCATTCTTTTTGGTGCATGACTGTTCTTAGCATTCAGTCCATTTCCCGGTAACCAAGGAGATGAGTGTGCCTTCTGGATTGTTTTCTGTGTGCATTAGCACACATCTTCAAAATGTATATATGGCTGGATGAATCGAAAACCTAGAGGTGGGGGGACCACAGGAGGAGGGGATCAGGAACACAGTGACATATTGTTCTTCCTCAGTTTCCAGGTGTCCACTGCTAGGTAGCAGGAAGTACCAACTCTGTCCCCAAGAGATGTCTCCTGGTTTCCCCAGAATCACCCTCATCCTTTAAAGGCAATTTTACTAGCATACTTTACTCATGTGGAATACTGGGTTTTATCGTGGCTTCCTCACACAGGCATTCCCCTTTATTTTGCTCATCTTTATCTTAAGCGCCCTCTGACTTCTCACTGGTCCTTTCCTCACATGGCCCAGATCTTCCATCAGTGGCTCACTGAAATGGATCTTGCCTCTCGTTGTCCTCTCCCATCTCTACATCTGGAAACTTAGAAGTAGATAGACAGATGTGTATAGTACAGGTGAATGCTCTAGTCCAAATCCCACTGTTTCATGACTACAGGTTGAAGTGGCAGGGCAGGGACATCAGCAGCAGAATTTAATCTCTGCTCAGAGTGGTCAGTTCCTGAGGTGTCAAGACAGAGGCCCCTGGCTATCTGGGTCTCCTCCATCCTAGGGTCCTTCCTATTTGTTAAGCCTCTCTTCCTCTTCCTTCTCTCCCTTCTCCTCCTTCTCCCCCTCTCCCTCCTCCTCTTCGTCTCATCCTCCTCCTCTTCTTCCTTCTCTTCCTCCTCTTCTTTCTCTTCTTCCTTCTCCTCTTTCTCTTCCTTCCCCCTCCTCTTCCTCTTCTTTCTTCTCTTTCTCTTCCTTCTCTTCCTCTTCTTCCTCTTCTTCTCCTCCCCCTCCTCCTCTTCCTCTTCTCCCTTGAAATTCCTTCCATCTTAGCATCACCCCATCCCTGCTGTCACCCCAACTCTTACAGATGGTTCACTTCTCATCGCTATGCCAACCCCACCACTTGCTCTTATGTCCCAAATTTCAATTTCTTTTCCACTTGAAAAACCAGGATGATTATCTAATTGATATTGTCAACAATAAAGAGTTTTCTGCCTGTTTTTTAAGCATCTGAGAAAGATTTTATTGCTTCATTTAAATCCTTCTAAATCCTTCGCCCCCTGGAGGTCGTCAGTTCAGAGCTGTGAGGTGGCTGATGGGACTGGGGCCCCACCGAGCTGTGGATCTTTGCTAAATGGCTCTTTGAGGAACCACAGACAGCCCTATTATCCCTGCACTTAGAACTGGAGGCTAATTTGTTCCCATCAAACTAGTCACCAAGTTTGTGCGTGGGAACTACCCCAGTCACTCAGCATCATCCTCATTGAGGGGACACCAGAGGTTCAGCCTCTGGAGGACTTGGCGAACTTCTGAGACAGGTTTAGATTGTCTCTGGACTCACTGTAGACCTTGCATCACACACAATGTATGTGTACCATGAAGGGATATCACACCCTAGACCGACTGACTATCTTAGGATTTGTGTTTTCTCGGTTGCTCCCACCTTCCTGGACTTACTTATTCCTAGAAGAGTATAAACCATATATTACACCTGTGTTGGTCTAGCGATGATTGTGAGTGTGCCTAGACTCATATATTTATTTGTTCATTTTTTATTTATTTATTTAGGCTCTCTATATTGTTGCATTTTGTCTTTTTTTTTTTTTTTTTTTGAGACAGGATTTCTCTGTGTAGCCCTGGCTGTCCTGGAACTCACTCTATAGACCAGGCTGGCCTCGAACTCAGAAATCCGCCTGCCTCTGCCTCCAAGTGCTGGGATTAAAGGCGTGCGCCACCACTGCCCGGCTGCATTTTGTCTTTTAAAATTGCTTTTTTTTTTTTCTTAGTTTCTGGTAATTTCATATAAGAGTTTTAATCATGTTTTTTCCTCTCCCCACTAGTTCCTTCCAAATTTGCCCACTCCCATCCAACTTCATATTCTTTCTCTTTCTTAAAAAAAAATCCAAAGCTTTTGCTAACTATGGTGGCACACACCTTTTATCACGGCACTTGGTAGGAGGACACAGGTAGATCTCTATTAGTTTGAGGCCACCAGGGTCTACAGAGTGAGTTTCATCCCAGACATGGCTAGATAGTGAGTCCCTGTCTCAAAACAAACAAATAAACAAGCAAACAAACAATCAGAGCAAACATCCTTTGTAAATCAAACCAGACAAAACCAAACCCCTCAAACCAAAATAAACAAACCATAAGCCCTCGCAGGCACGCACCTAGAATTCAATTTGTATCGACCTGCTACTCCTAAACACAGGGCCTGCTCTGGAGTGGGACTGATGTCCTCAGTTTTGCTCCAGTGAAGAAAACTGACTTTCTCTGTCCCAGCAGCTGCACATGGCTCTTGGTGATGGTGGGACTCTGTGTCCATTCCCCTTCTCCGTGCTGGGGTTTTGTCTGCTTTGAGCTTGTGTTGGTCTTATGTGTGCTGCCACTGTCTCTGTGAGTTCATATGTGTATGGGCACTGTTGTGTTCTTGGAGTCATCTGTCACCTCTGGCTCTCACAATCTTTTTGCACCCTCTTCTACATAGGTTCCTGATCCTTGAGGGAGAGATGTAATGGAGACATTCTGTTTTGAGTGGAGAGATCCAGAGTCTTTGACTCTCTGCACAAGTCTCTGTCTCGATGTTTCTAGAGCATTCTGGCTTGCAAGTATTTACTGATGAGTAAAGAGACATGGTGCTTATTTGGTTTGTGAGGTTGAAGTTCTGGTTGAGAGGGTATGCCACGGGGACTTGGGCGGGTACCATGCTTTCTTATAACATTTCTTTGAATCTAGCACACAACCGGTGAGACACACAGCCCCAGAAATCTCAGCAGTGCAAGGCCTCAGGGAAGTGTTTTATGTGACAGGCATCACCGTGGGTGACGTTATCACATGGCTCGGAGTTGCCAGTTTATTTATGATTTACTCCCACAAGATGACCAGACAGTGTGTCCACACGACCCTTGAGTAAACATGACCCCTCAGACAAACCCTTAGACTAGGGACTGGCTCCTTTTTGAGGGCTAAGAAATTAGAAGAGAGACACACAAGTCTTTGCTCACTTTGAACAACCAAGCAGGCAGCTGTGACTTCCTCACGGAGGTGGCCACATGGCCAGAACCTAAGAGTGGTCACTTGGGGCTTAGGAACAGTGGCCACCTGGTAGCCAGCAAGAGGACAGACATTTCCATCCTTCTGTAAGAAACTGAATCTATCCAACAGCCAATATCTTGAAAGAAGACTTTGAACCTCTGACGCGCCCCCCAACCCCCGACTCCAGGCTTGATTTCAGCTCAGGAGGCTGTGAGCAGAAGTCTAGGCAGCCCACACCTGAACTTCCCAGACATGAAGATGAGAAAGGGGCTTCTCCAAAGTGCTGGATTTCCAGCAGCCTGCTGCTCAGCAGTCAGAACCCCACACTGTCTCCAGTGGGCACTGTGCTTTGGAATTTAGGCATAGAGAAGAGAGGAGAGGGAGAAGATGGCAGTCCCCACATCCCCACGGCGGGGAAGCAGAAAAACATTGCCTTAGAAACTAGCTGCTTCAGTGCCCTGTCAGCTGCCAAGTCCTCCTCAAGCTCGGATAAGCTGAATAATTAACTTCGCTCCAAGCGGAGAGATGCCACGGATAAAGCCCTATCCCGTTAAAAAGAAATCAGATATGGTTTTCAAAGCCCCAGCCTTGCCTTTGAAGTAGTCTCTGCCATTCACACAGTTTCCATATTGCCAAACTGCAAAGGTTTCCATCTCCCCTACAGCCTGTGCCTTCCTCCCCACCCTCCAAACGGTCTGTCTTCTTTGGATGGCTTGGTTTGAGCTGATTTCCCCAGTGGATAGCGCCTTCTATGAAGCCGTTTCTCAGCCCACACTGGATGAATGATGTTATTTTGAAGCAAAAGACTTGGCTTCAAAGCTTACCTATTCACTGAGGCAGGGATATAAATTTCAGGCCAGCCTGGGCTTCATAGTTTGTTCTAGACCTCATGTTAAAGAAAAAAAAATCCCAAAACAAAAACAAACCCTTGAGGGGGATCAGTGGGAGTAGAAGAACCATAGGGAGTGGATATGATCGAAGTACATTATAAACATGTATGGCAATGTCCAGATAAAATGCATTGTGTATCATTAATATATGCTAATATAAAATAAAAAAATGCTGCTTGTTCTTCTGATTAACAGTGTGATGTTCAGTGAGTCAGTGAACAGTAAATGACAAAGTGACCGTTAGGGCTGTCATGACCAAGTCCCCAGCTTAAACCCAGACATTTATGCCCTCACAGCTTTGGGTGTCAGACGTGAGAAGGGAAGGTGCCGGCAGGGTGGGGTTTGCAGAGGCCTGGAGGAAGGCTCTGTCCCTGGCTGTGAAGGACAGCTGCGTCGTCTTTGTCTTCACACTGTTCTGTACAAACAGCTTTCCAGATCTTCTCTTAGGAAGACGGTAGTCACTGGGCTCAGGCCCTCTATTATTTTATATAATTTATTCTCTCTCAGGTGTGTACCTGTGTGTGTGTGTGTGTGTGTGTGTGTGTGTGTGTGTGTACACTCCTCTCTGGGCCTACTAAAGAACAACTTACAGGAAATGGTTCTCTCCTTCTGCCATGTGGGTGTTGGTGATTGAACTCAGGTTGTCAGGGAGTGGCAAACGCCTTTACTTCTCGTCCATCTCTCCTACTGTCTAACCCAATCTTAACGTAAGTGCCTTTGTAGATACTCTATGTCCAGATAGGACTACTGAGGTCATATATACGCCTTTTCCCTAGCAAGGGGAGGAAAATGACTCTAGATCTTGATGCCACTAGTCCAGTTACATCACTATTGGTCTCAGACAAAATAAGAGGAAGCATGTGAGGAAGCAAGCATTTATAGAGTAGAGTTTGTACAAACAGCTCCATCCTCACTTGTAAGGGTCCATGATTCACCAAAGAATGACACCCTGGACTCAAATAGTATGTAAACACAAAAAGTGTTTTATCCCGCAGAAGTCCAGCATGCTGGGGTCTACCATCTACAAAAATGGAGAGACCCGGAAGTGAGCTCACAGGCTGTATTTAGAGCACATTAAAGGAATTCTGGGGATGGGTAGGTGACCTCTGTCTTAATCTTGGATCTCTAGGGACATTCCAGAACCATTGTTGGGGCCTGGTTTGTGTGTGTGTGTGTATGTGTGTGTGTGTGTGTGTGAGAACTATTGCTGAGGAAGTCTGGAAATTGCTGCTGACCCATTGTCATTGTCTCAGGCCAGGTGGCAGGGCAGCTTCTGAGGCCTGGACTTGCCTGGACTTGCCCAGTTTTTGGAAACAGAGATTTAAGTCTAGTCTCTTGAACTGCCAATTGGAAGCCCATCATGGAGTCAGCCTAGTCTTCTCACATAAAGAGTTAATCTATGGATCCATGCCAAGCCTGTTTCTTTCCAGCCATACCCCTCTCCTCTACCCTAGCACTTCTGGTCATGGCTCTTCATCCAAGAAGGTGTTGGTCTCCTGAGCAGTCATCTGCTGTGGCCTGTGACCAGCTGGGGCTGGCTCTCAGGTGGGTCTGGACAGTTCTCCTTTGTTTCTGGTGTCATCAGTGAATGTCAGACCTACAGAGATTGGTAGTACGCTGGACTTTGCCCTTCTCCTCTGCAGTGCCCTGAAGAGCTGTTCTCAGGCATTGGTGGTAGACAGCCTGGTTTACCTTTATTTCTATGTTTATCGTTTTAAGTCAGGGCTGATATTTTGTAGAGTAATTACCTTCTTTGTCTTTCTCATCTCCAGCTAGTATAGATAGAAGGATTACACCTACATGTGTGTCTGACAGATTCTACCGAGTTATCCTCACACAAGGTAAACAGAGACCTTTGCTTGCACAGATTTGAGACCCAGGGTTCTTGCCACCTTTCCCCTTCTTAATGAAATATGAACAGGTCTGATGCATGGAGAGGGACTTTGCTGAATATTTGTGAGCACTGAGCCTGGAAGGAAATTGCTCAGAGCACTGTTCCCTATGGCTTTGACTAATGATAGGTTTGTAGATGACTAAGTGATATCTGATTAAACAGAACCTGGGTTCTTTGCTGTGAGATTTTATGGAGTTATTGCCTGCTCATGCATAGATTTTCTTACATGTATTTATAGAATCTCTTCTCTCAGAGCAGTCTATAAAGCAGGGAACCTGGGGAACTCTTGTGTAAGGAGAGAACGGGTCATTGGGAGTTTTTGTGCACACACACAGGTGTGGGGAAAGTTCCAGAAGCCCAGAGAGTGATAGTTTAGACAAGTTATTCTAGAGCATAGTAAGCCCATGACTTAGACCACTGCAGTGTGCGTACCCTCTGTAGTAATATTAGTCTAAGGTAGGAAACCCTGTATTGTGAGTGGCAGATATGGGGGGAAGAAGAAAGGGAGAGGCCCATTGTTCCAAGCTTTTTGACTAATATGTTTGTGCATCAAATAAAATGAATACATTCCAAGGTCAGTATAAGTGTGTGTGCTTGAGTGTGTGTGTGTATGCATGCGCATAAATATACACAAGAATAAAACTATGAGTTGGGCTCATGTTTTGGCTTTTCTTTGTTTTTTTGTTTTGTTTTTTTTGAGACAGGGTTTCTCTGTGTAGCCCGGGCTGTCCTGGAACTCACTCTGTAGACCAGGCTGGTCTCTTTTTTTTTTTTTTTTTTGGTTTTTCGAGACAGGGTTTCTCTGTGTAGCCCGGGCTGTCCTGGAACTCACTCTGTAGACCAGGCTGGCCTCGAACTCAGAAATCCGCCTGCCTCTACCAGGCTGGTCTCGAACTCAGAAATCCACGTGCCTCTGCCTCCCAAGTGCTGGGATTAAAGGCGTGCGCCACCACTGCCCAGCATGTTTTGGGTTTTCAGCTGTCATAAAATGAATCAGAAGGGACAATACAAATCAATAAAATGAAATCAAACAGTACTTTTTTTCCCCTGCTAATATTAACCATTGGCTGCAAAGTATCAGTGGCACTGGCTTCCAACATCAGCTCCCTGGGGGTCCCAAGAGCTCTATACAGCTTACCCAGTGAGGTTCTAAACCTTGTGGAGACTCCCGCCCTCTCTCTGGGCTGTGTAGAGTAAATGACTCACTCTGGGCTCAGATAGCATCTGTCTATGGAATTGACCTTTGTGCTGGTCCTGTCTTCCCTCCACAGTCACAGAACTGTGACCCATTCACCCAGACATGCACGGTAAATGAGATCCCCCCCCTCCAACCTCCAGCAGCAGGATGGCATTTCTCAGAATAGCATTGTAATGAAATAAAAAGTAAAAAAGAAAACTCGCAGACCTCTGAGGACATATCCTGTTTTAGGTAGAAGAGACTGGGCTTGTAACTTTAAACTGGAGCAGTTATCTATAGTCTAGGTGCATAGGGAGCTGTCAGGGACTTGGGGACCAGGTTCTCATGTCGCACGGCACATTCCCTATGTCTGTGCATACACTGTGGATGGCGAAGGTGCCGCAGACTCTTCCTCCCTGGTGGCACTGCTCCTCTGAGCCCACAGCACTGCAGGTGCTCCCGATAAGGAGCACCATGGATCTAGTCATCCCTCTGTAGTCAGGATGCTACTGGCTGGGTTTGGTGCATGGGACGATAGCAAATTTTATTCAAGCAGATACTTGATAGCTCTTTGATACTGGAGGCCAGTTTCAAGCTTAGCACAAGCTAACTCAGCCTCCCTGTGTGGAGGATGAGCAGTCCCACAGATGGCTGTTAGACAGCCCTGGGCATCAGCCTGCAGACCTGTGAGTCATCCCAGACCATACCTACCTCTGGATGAGCCACCAGATGGCTAGAAGTACGAATGAGGCCCAATATACCAGTATCAGAGCCCAGTGGACTGCAGAGCAGCAGTAATTGATGGCAGTTTAAAGCTAACAATTGGGGTTGGGGGTTGTTGCCTTAGCAACAGGTACCTGAAGCACCCGCTTCTTTTCTCTTTCTTTCTTTCTTTCTTTCTTTCTTTCTTTCTTTTTCTTTCTTTCTTTCTTTCTTTCTTCCTTCCTTCCTTCCTTCCTTCCTTTCTTTCCTTCCTTCTTTCTTTCTTTTTGAGGGAAGATTTAGGGAGCTGAGGGCTTCTTGTTAAATAGGTCAGGAAAAGCTTGCCTAAGAAGGGCCAGAAAGGGCTCAGACTGGCTTGCAGTGGTACAATTAATGGTATCGAGGATGAGGGCGGGCATTAGATGGGAGCCATCATGTCATCTGTGATATAAGGGTAGGACAGAATGCAGGTCGCTTTACTGTGCACAGGTCCTTGCAGTCCTTTACACCTTTGTTGTCTTAAGGAAAGCCAAGCTGCATGCTGAACTAAAGGAAAGAGCATACCGATTCGGAACGTTTCCACACCATGCCTGTCTGTCACCCACACCAGCAGGACACCCAACTCTTCAGAATCAAAGGCCAGAGCCACCTACCTAGAATGCCTCTTGGCGATGGCGACAGATCCTCTCAGAGCTGTACCTTTGAAGAACAGTGTCATGTTTTGAAATCTGTTTGATGTGATTAAATAGGCTTGATTATGAATAGTAATTGGTTGGCATCTCAAACAGGAGGAGGCTTGGTCCCACAAAGGCTAGCAATCACACATTTACACGACTTAAGTATAACCAGAAGTCAGTAATGGATGGCTTCTATGTGGAACTTGAAGCCCAGGTCATCCGCCAGCTGGGAAGAAACAGGGAGATAATGCCTTGGAGATCATAGGTTTCTTGGTGGGAAGAGATTACCTGAGCAGGGATGGGTTGGGTCTGTCAGCCAGGAAGGGGTGTGGAGTGGGACCTTCTGGGTACAGTTCCAGGCTGCTCATCTTCATGAGGTTCAGGCCTTATACCAATGATTGCTCATGACTGTCCCCAGGATGGAAATGGGGGTGAGAAGGTGTCATACTCTTTGTGATCATCCAGAGAGCCAGAAGTGCATTTAACACTACCTCTTTCCCTCTCTGACTGATCCCACTCCTTCCTTGTGTACCCACATCTTCCTTCTCGGTTGGCATGGAGATTTCATTGTATAGTCAATTCCCTCGCGTTAACTGTAAGTTGAACAGTGTGGATGGCTCCTGAAAGCTGCCTGTTTGAAGAGCCTCTTGTTCTGAAAGGACCAGAGAACATGGAAAGTTTTCAGTTTGGTCAACATATGGCCAAAGCATATAGATGTCAGGGGAGGACAGAGGGAACACATTGGATCCACAGGAGGCTAGGTTCATCCAGGAAGGCTTCCCAGAAGAGCAGAACTCGGAGCTTTAAGCCTTCCTTGCTGACTGCTTGTTGGGTGTATTAATCATTGTTGTCATAAGAACAAGGGATCAAGGCTGAGTTAGAGGCGTAACATTGTGCCCTGGACAAGGTGAAAGGGTTGTACTTTACACGTCACTAGGAACAATAGATTGCCATGTTCATCTCTATGGCCCACAGTCCCTGAGTGTCTGGGTAAGCTGAGGTAAGGGGTACATAAGTGACAGAAATCTTAGGGCCGGAGGTAGAACCATACCCCAAGCCCTGTGCCTTCCACTCTATGTCCCCATTTGCTTTGAGGATGGCCGTTCCTCATCCCGAGTCAATCTGGCCCTGGGCAGAAGGCCGCGCTGGGCTCCCTTGGAGAGAAAGTCATTTATTATGTAAGCATCATTCATATTCTAGCTGGTGATCAAAGGCGACATTTAATTTTTTTCCATTATGTGGAATAATTTAAGATTATGTTATCAGTGTCATTTTTTATGGCAATTTCTCAGTCATAAAAACAGCATCAATTATTCAACGTCACCTTGTGTGTCTGGGTTAAGTGGGGATGGCGGGAGGCAGAGGCGGGCATGGAAGAAGCCAAGCTCAGGTGGGGCTCCAGGCAGGTGGCCCTGTGGGCCCTTTCACATCCTTGCCTGGGTTCCGGAGGACAGAGTTCCTCTTCAGGGCTCTGCTCCTGTCTCCCCTGGTATAATGTCCATGGGGAGGGTGGGGGGAACCAGTTAATTCTCTGACCTTTCTCTTGACTTCTCCCAGAGAGTTCTGAGCTTTTCATAGACCCCCCTACTAAACAATCTTTGCTCTAGGGGACTGGGAAGCTCACAACACACAGAGTCTAATACCCAGGAAAGGTTAAGGATCCCCCACTCTGCCATGAGGAGGATGTCTGATGTATGTGGACTTGGAAGGGCAAACCCCACGGACAGCTAGCATCAGAGCCTGGCCAGCGTGTTTCTCCCTAGATTTGGTTGTTGGTAGCTTTGAGACGCCCAGCAGGAAAGCGAAGAGTACAGGTGACATGGAGGGAGTGCATCGAAGGTCACTGTTGGAACCCGAGGCAGACGTGCCTGATGTTGGTCTACAGTGACTTTGGAGGACAACAGGGCCTTGGAGGTCTGGAACCTACTGTCATTCATGCAGATGTGCCTTGCATTTCTTTTGCTGTTTTACCTTCTACCCGTGGATAAAACACCACCTGAGAGTAGAAGGGGAAGAACAGTGGGAATGCTGGGAAAGCTAGCAGCAAAGAATGCTGGGAATGCCAGCATCGAGTGAGAAAGGAACCCTGGGATGCTACTGCCTGAGGTAATCTGGCCCTCCCATAATGCTCTCTGGAGTGCCTGTTATGTGTGGGTGTATATGTGTGTATGCGCCTTCTGTAGGAGTCCGACCTTACCCATCTCTCTTGCTTAAGACAGCATCTTATCATTCAGCACTGCCTGGACTGACCTGGCTAGCTGTTCTAGGAGTGCCAGGAGAGTCTTAGCCTCTGTCTCCCATCTTCCTGTAGGAGTGCAGGGATTTTAGACGTGCACACTGCTGCACCTGCACGTTTACGCGGGTGCTGAGATCCAAATCCAGGTCATCAGGCTTACGTAGCAAGCTCTTTACCCAGGGAGTCAGCTCTCTGGCCATGTTGACTTATTTTGGATGTGAGTATGTGGGTGGTTCTGGGCACTTTCTTCCTCACCTGGGGACAACAAACCACAATGAACAGAAAATCGCCCTTTTGTTCTCCGTGTGTGCGTTCTGCATCCTGAGGCCTTTTGTCCATGCGAGGCACATGCAGAATCACTCTCCTGACCCCTGCCTGCCTCTCCGCCCCACCTTCTTTTCGTCTCAACTCTCCTTCCCCTTCTTTCTACTTCCTCTGTATTTCTTCTGAAAAATGCTATTCTTCTCAGCTGCCTCTTTGCAGGAGTGGGTGGGAACCGTCCTGTGTATTGTGGGCCAGACTCTAGCCTCAAACCACGCATGGTAAAAATAATAATAACAACAATAATAATTGTAACTCCACTGCACAAGCATGGCTCCTTAGATGGGCATTGCCTCCCACCCCCAGCAGCCCACTCTTGACTTCCTGTACAGAGCTGGGTTAAAGGTCGTGGGTAGAAATGGTGGGGGAAGGGCAAGGTAAGAGGTCTCAGGCGGGTGAGAAGGAAGTAGAACATTTCTTTGCCCAGTTTGGGAAGGAGCTTGCGTATTTTCCACGTTGCCATTCGGAAGCTGTTAGGTGATGCAGCAAGCCGGAGCTGTCCAAAGCCCTTGTGGCGGGGACAGGGAGGAAGGTGACTCACTCATCCAGGGATACGCATCAGGGCTGAGGCAGAAAGTCAGGGACAGCTGGCACCAGTCACGTGTGTGTCCTGGAGAGATGTGTGCCCCTTTGCCCATCTTGTGGGGCTACCAGGTTTCAAGGAGGGAGTGTGAATAGAAAGTCACTGCAGGTCAGAGTTAGTTAGTGCTGGAAGAAAGGACTGCTACATCAAGGGAGTTACCACAGCACGAGAAAGACACGGAGGCCTTTCGCCCTCCATTCCTGATGCTGCCTGCACAGGCTGAGGCTGTGTTTACAGATGGCATCTGTGTGCAGAACTCTGTCACCATCTCACCTGGACACCAGATGTGCAACAAGAGAGGGTTTCCCCGGAACAGCAGTGCTGTCATCCCGTGTCAAGAGCCACCTTAAGCCAGAGACAGCCTGTGGTGCTCGCCACTCTGTGTGCCTGGCTGATCTCACCTAACCCAAGCCAGCATTTCATTCTTCATGTGGCCGAGTTTTAGCTACATCACATACCGTTCTTATATTGACAAGTGTATTGGAGCTATGGTCAGTATGCTACAGTAGATTTAAGGCCTCAGACTTCTGAAGGGTAAATGTGTGACCAAGCATGTGGTCGGGGGAGGGGCAGATAGGCATGGGCACAGCTGAGATATCCTGGTCCTTCTCCATCTCTCTCGTCTTGGAGCTAGAGAGATGGTTCTGTGCTTAGGAACACTTGTTGCTCTTGCAGAGGACCTGGGTTCAGTTCCCAGCAGCACATAGTGGCTCACGGTTATCCATAACTCTGGTCCCAGGAGAGCGTATGCCCTCTTCTGACCTCTGGGAGCCCACACTCAGGTGGCACACAAACAGATACATGCAGGCACACATGTAAAGTAAGATAAATAATGTCTGGGGGGGGACTCAGTTTAATTAAGAAATGTTTACTTGGTTTTGTGATATATATATATATATACACACACACACACACACACACACACACACACACATATGAATGAGGGGGGGAGGAGGGAGCGCACAGGGATGCACATGCAGAGGGAAATGCATGGAGGAACTTTCAGGAGTTCGTCCTCTCCCTCTACAGTGGAGTCTAGAGATCACACAGGTCTTTGGGCTTGCACCTTCTAAGCCATCTTTCTGCCCTAAAAAGGATAGCTTCTGAGTGCAGTTGGGGTGGGATCTTCCTCATATAGATCCCTCTGCTCCCTAAATGTGGGTAGGAAGCAATACAGTCACCGGCATCTGGGTGGATGGAGTAGCCGAGGGGTCTGAGGGTTAAGAGGTTGCCACTCGTTTTCTTTTTCTTTAATGCCATCTTCACAAAGAGGCCAGTCTCCACAGTAACCCCACAGTAACACCTCCCTGTTTAATAATGGCGAAGCTTATGCAAATCTCTGAACATACCCAGCACAAAGCCAGGAGCAAGCGTGGCTGTAGCCATTGGCCATGACGCAGTTGTCTCCGTTTGCTTATGCATTTACATGCTTTTTTATCTGGTTCACGTATATCTATGGGCCGGTGAAAACACACGTATGCACGTGTGCTGATGCCTGATGTCTTTCTCCATCATTCTCTGCCTTGTCTTCTCAAATAGGAACTCTTCACTGAAGCTGGGACTCCCCACTTCTCTAAGCTGTTGGACCAATGGGCTCCAGGCATCCATTTGTCCCAGCCTCCCCATTGGGTGGTCACAGGCCCCAGCAACTCGCCTGGCTCTTACATGGATGTTCGGGATCCAAAGTTAGCTCCTTAAACTTCCACAGCAAACACCCTACCCACTGAGCCACCCTGCCAATCCCCTTCTTCCAAGCATCGTGACCACTGGGGTCTGCAATTGTTCAGTTGGTCATTGATTGGCTTGTCGGTCTCTCAAAGGAGAAGGGGCAGTTCGTGCAGCTATAGGGATTGGCTCTTTTATATCTCGAGGAGCTGCATTGCTGGTAGACAGCTGATGCTTAATTAAAAATGTATTGAGTCGTGAGGGCAGGCAGGCAGGCAGCCGTCATCCTAGAGAAAGTGACAGAATTCTTTTCTTGGTAGTAACAAGAGCTCAGAGTTCCCAGTGTTAATTTGTTATCTCGTGGAGAGCCCAGGCAGCCTGAGTCTTTTAAGAGCGGGGCTTCTCCACATTAGGGATGTTGTCACTTATTGTCGTTTGCTCTGAGGCTGTCCCCTACATGACAGGGTATTGAGGAACACCAGAAGAACCCCCCACTCCCTCTGGAACAGCCACAGATGCTTATTTCTCTGTGTTCTGAGGTCTGGGGAGGGGGACTAAAATCACCCTGTTAACTCCCACTGTCCTAAATCAGCCGGCTGACTCCGGGCTGTGCTTCTGAGGGACTTCAGTTGTATCAGCAGCCTCAGCTTGGTGCACATAAAGGCAGTGGCATCCCCCCCACCCCCGTAATGAAGTTATTCCCCCCACCTCTATCTTCCTCCCAGTTCAAGAGAAGCCAGCCGTCACCCTTTCTGTGGCGGTGATCTGTCAGATACCAGCGGGAGATGGAGAATTAGGAATAATTAAAGCACATAAACAAACAAAGAGCTGAGACTCTGTGGCCCACGGCTCATCACACAGACACCAGCTGTCACCCGAGAGGGGTTGAGTGGGGCCTTCTGCAGAGGTGTGGACCGGCTCCCTCAGCCTCTCCTCCACCCAGGACTCTGCCCATCTGTGGTGCCAGTCTTGACCATGATGCCAAGAGCCAGATGCCACTCAGTGTGACAGAGGGGGGATTCCAGGATTCAGCAGAGAAGCTGAGGGCTGTGTGGGGCTGACCAAGCAGGAATGGGGGCTTCCCCCACTTTTCAAGCAGGATAGATGGGGCATTGTACCTTATTAAAGTACTCCATAAAAGGTTTGATGAACAAAGAATAAAGACACTAGAGCCACATGAGAAAGCAAACAAACAAAAATAAGACGTGAGACACCCTGGAGTGTTTATGCTTAATATTTAATTGGAAAGAAATGATCAAATAAAATCTCTGAATCTTTAGGTTTTCTTTTTTTTTTTTTGTCCTTGATCATCATGACTGTAAGAAAACCAAAAGTGTGTGTGTGTGTGTGTAAGATACAGCTTGGTACACTTTTTCTGAAATTATTTTATGGAAAAGTCCTAGTTTGTTTACCTTTCATGGCCCCTGGGACGGCCGTTCTGTGACCTGCTGTCCACTGCCATGCCCTCCCCACTCTGGTGGACTGAAAGCCTCAGAAACTGGGAGACAAATAAATTCTTCCTCCCACTTTGGTCCTCTGCAGGGTGTCTTGGTTATGGCGACACAGAAGTAACAAATGCAGAAAACTGATACCAGGACTGGGAGATTGGTGTGACTAACCCTGATCACACATCTCTCAAGCCTTTGGAACGGGCATGTGGGAACAGTTTGAAAGTGTTTAGAGCTGTGGGCTGTGGATGCCCTAGAAGCTGTAGGTGGAGCTTAATGGGTGATTCCCTGGAAGCTCAGGGGACCAGAATTCACAAGGAACTCAGACAGTAAAGAGTGCTCATCGCATTCCTGCTGGGGAGGAGCGCGCTACTGAGAGTCGGATCCTTCATATGATAACCCAGCAGAGACACTTGTCTACAGTATTGATGTCCTGAAACTTTGTGGGAGGCTAAATTCAAATTGGGGCTGGAGAGATGGCTCAGTGGTTAGGAGCACACACACTACTCTTGAAGAGGACCCGAGTTTGGTTCTCAGCACCCACGCACAAATACCTGTATCTCCAACTCCCTGGGTATCTGATGCCTCTGGCTTCTGTGGATGCACGCACACGTACACACACACACACACACAGAGAGAGAGAGAGAGAGAGAGAGAGAGAGAGAGAGAGAGAGAGAGAGAGAGAGAGAGAGAGAGTTAAAAATAATGAGAAAATAAGGAATAATTAACTTGGCAGAAAACATTCCCAGACAAGGAAACATTCGGGTATGTGTGTGTGGATAGTTATTGTTTGCTGCTTTTAGCCAAGTTTATAATGAGGATCACGAGCAGAAAAGCAGAGCAGAAGGATGTGAAACGTCGTGGACAAGAGGGGCGTAGTTTGCAAAGGGACTAGTTATGTTAAAGAGACGCCAAATGCTTTGAACTGAGACAGCTGGATATTGGCCAGACCCCGCTCATAGAACACTCCAAAGTACAGACCTGCAAGCCCTCTGGAGGGATTTTCTTATAAATAGTGAGCATCAGGGTTTTCCGATTGCACAGGGCTATCTGGGGAAATGTTTTCTCAGATTCTGCCACCCAGGTACCTATAGCTTGGCCAGGCACATACAGGCATAGGCTACTTTTAGCTATGGTCAAAGATGGTCCAGTTGTTTAACACGGTAGCAGACTTGGAAATTATCCATAGAGCGTTGGCCGAGCAGGCATACGGAATGCAAGACCTGCATATAGATAACGGACTTCCTGTGAGGATCTCCCAGGAAGCTGATGGGTGTGAATCTGTGAGAGTGAGGCCTGAGCTTCAGTCAAAGACTGTAGGATGTTGGGGACGTCAGGAATATGGGCTGTGTGCCATCTGCAGGGGTGGGGGGAAGGCAAAACAATAAGTGGGGCTAGCCCAAGAGAAAGATTGCACGGTGGGGGTGGGGGTGCAGATGCCCTGGCCATAGGGTCGGAGGAGTCCAAGCCTACTGAAGCTCACATTAGGACACTGTGTGCCCTGGACACTAGATGTTGAACTGTAGGCTCTAATGTTTTCCCTGCTGGGGTTCAGTTTGCCCCAACTATTCTCCCATTCCTCCATTTTGAACTCAAAATCCTTACTCTGTGCTCTTGTATAGCAGCGAGAGCATGTGCCTTGCATTTTGATTTCCCAAGACTTCATAGCTATGAGGTGTGAAGACACCTCAGGTGTCAGAAGAGACTTTGAACTTAAGACTTTTGGGTGATGTTGAGACCATGACCTTAAGGACTTTCAGAGGACAGAACTCATCTCATTTTGTGAGGAGTACACAATCCTTTTGTGTGCCAGGAGTGGAGCACTGTGGCATAACGTGAGGTACCTTGAGTGTGGGGTTGACAAGTGGTGACCTTGCGGTGGTTGGCCTTCTCTGTTTACTGGATTAACAGTAACCTAGTATATTGGTGTGGCTTACCTGTCAGAGCATCTGTGAGGGCATTTTTGAGAGAAGATGAACTGGGGTGGGAAGATCCATTCTGTTTGCGGGCAGGACCATCTTCTCAGCTCAGGGACTGGGTGGGATAAGTGGAGGAAAAAAGAGAAAGGTGGAGACGCACCAGCTTGTTTCTTTTCTTCGCTTCCTGGCTGCTGGGAGGTGAACCGCATTGCTCCGCCATGCCCTCTCCACCCTCACAGACTGAATCATCTGAAATAGTCAGCAAAATTAGCTTTTCCTCCCTCAGGCTGTTTGTCTGGTGTTGTGTCACAGTGACCAGCAAAGGCAGCTACATGTGGGATGGACGGATGAGTGGCCCTCTCAGGCTTACTTTCATAGGTCAGAATCTAAGCCTATTCTGCCAGGTATCCAGCAGTGACAGACTGCCTGTGGAGGAGTTGCCAGTCAGGAGATCAGTGACAACCTGTGTTTCCCCAAAGCTTGTCATCTTCCTGACAGTCCAACCTGTGAGAGCTCGGTCACGCCAGTTACTCGGCCCTGGTACTCTTAGCAGGACATGAGTCCTTTGCCCAGACATCTGTGGGCCCTGAGGATGGAGAGTCCCAAGGACAAGGAAGGGCTGTGGTGACACTTCTGCTTCTTGTTTCAGGGTGCTTCCGAAGACCCTCAGACAGCCCTGGCGCTGAGCTTGGACCCTGCCTCGATGAAGAAGTCTGATCCTGGGGACCCCACCGCGCTGCTCTTCCCCGAGAGGGAGCTTTCCATCCGGATAGGTAGCACTGGGCTCCTTTCAGGCAAGCTTTCTACTGCTGCTGCTGCTGCTGCTGCTGAGCTGGGCCAGAGGGTCAGACTCAGGGCTGGTGGTAGGAGAGAAGGGAATGCCAGGCTCTCTGTACTTCCAGTCTGCTAGCCCCACTGCTCATGGTGGCCTCTGCCCATGTCCTTTTCTCTCATTTGTTCATGCGGACTCTCGTCCATCACACAACTTGGTGAATGGACAGGGATCACCCTGAATTGGATGCGGCTGATTTAGTTTAGAAAGGATATACTTTGGTCCTTCCGTCTCCCCATCCCCGATGAGCCCGAGTGCCCTCTTCGTTTGTGTGGTCATTGACTTTCTGATTCATCTGGGGAAGCAGTGCATGCATCTGTCTCTTGCGTTGTCTGTGTGGAGCAGGAAAACTTTAAAGACAACGGGTGCATCTTTTCTGCTGACTCAGAGGGAAGGGTCTCTCTAGAGGAATCAGCAAACACTTCTTAAATCTCAGAGCGGTCCGGTCTGTGCTTGGATTCTGCCCTTTGAGGCCTGAGTTCAGTGGTCTCTGTTCAGATTCTTCTTTAAGCACATTAACCAGGAAAAACCTTGGCGGCCTTCTCTCTGGTGGATCCTCTCTGCCTCCTACAACTTCCCAGCTGAAATATAAGCAGGAAATAAAATTCATCTAATAGGATCTCAAGCAAGAGAGGGTCAGACGTCACAGCTGCCCTCTGCCGCCTGTAATACATCTCATTCATACTCAGCCTATGCTGACTGAGGCTTTGTGTCTCGTCTCTCACAGGATGGTAGGCAAAGGCTATCTTCCATCAAACTTGTCACTTCGTCCTGACAACACAGGGACACAGGTCTCTCTGGGGAGTCTCACTAGCAATTTTCTTTGCTCAACTCATGTATGGTCTTGTGAGGATGTTACAGCCTTAACTCAGAGTGGGTGTAGGGTAGAAAAATTGGCCTGGCTCTACTTCCTTGTCTTTTAAGACAAAGGAGTTGAGGGTTCATGGGTAGTTTGTAGTGGTGTCTGTCAGTCAGACAAGGTGAACACTGGCAAACACACACACACACACACACACACACACACACACACACACACACATGGAACTATGGATGCATGAGTAGTGGAAGCCAGAGGACTGCCTTTGCCATCATTTCCTCAGGAACTGAGAATGCAGTCCTCAGGAACTCTGTTTTGAGACCAGAGGGTGATCCTCTTACTGAACTGGAACTTGCCAAGTTGACTGTGCAGGCTGGCCAGAGAACCCTAGAAACTGGCCTCTCTCCATCTCCCCAAATTGGGATTGCAAGCATATACCACCATGTCCAGCTTTTTTTGTGTAGTTTCCGGGCTTGAACTCAGGACCTCACAGTTGCAAGGCAAACACTTTATAGGCTAGGTTATCTCTCTAGCCCCTCAGTGGGCCTTTCCCATGGAACTTTGTGAGATTTCTGGCTCTTCTCAGGCAACCTAGTGTTCAGTGGTGAGGTTGGGTAGAGGGAGCTGCGGTCTTCTCCCCTGCAGCTGAACACCGGACACAGCCTGTTACGAGGTTGCCAAGCAATCCCTGTGGCTGTTGCTAAACTGTTCTGATCCAGGCCCGGATGCGGCCCTTGAAGATTTTGCTGTCAGCTATCTCTTCTCACCTGGGTGCACCTGTGGGTGTCAGGCATCTGGGGACTCTCAGACCTGATAATGCTCATTTGCTGACTGGCTTCCTGCAGACCAAGCCTGAAGGGACACTGTTGGTGCCATCTGGATTTGTCCTTTAGTTTGCTTGCTGTAACTGGAGCAAGGAGACCAGCTTAATGGGCATTTAGTGACAAACATCAGCCTTTGAAAAAACAATCACGGCACTGCTATCATGTTCTTTAATTGGTTCAGCAGGGGCAGAAGCCAGAGAAGCCATGCCTTGGGAGGGAAGTTCAGCTGCCCCAGGTGGTTGCAGCAGCCAAGCTGGGAAAAGCGTTTATTAGACACTTTGCTATCGATGGCTGTCTGTGCCTAACGCTTGTAACATCAGCGGTTCTCAAAGCTGGGAATATTTGGGGATGTAGTGATTTCAACCATACCATTCTCTCTCTCTCTCTCTCTCTCTCTCTCTCTCTCTCTCTCTCTCTCTCTCTCTCTCCTCCCCTCCCTCCGTCTTTCCCTCCCTCCCTCCCTCCCTCCCTCCCTCCCTCCCTCCCTCCCTCCCTCCCTCCCTCCCTCCCTCTCTCCCTCTCTCCCTCCCTCCCTCCAGTATTTCTCTCTCACTCTTCCATCGTCCACATGCCCATCTACCTACCCACCCATCATTTTTCTTTCCCCCAATTCAAATGCCATGGCAAGGGTTAAAAAGAAAGAGTGGCTGGGCGGTGGTGGCGCACGCCTTTAATCCCAGCACTTGGGAGGCAGATTTCTGAGTTCGAGGCCAGCCTGGTCTATGGAGTGAGTTCCAGGACAGCCAGGACTACACAGAGAAGTCCTGTCTCGAGAAAAACAAACAAAAAAAAAAAAAAAAGAAAAGAAAAGAAAAAAGAAAGAAAGAGTGATTTTTGCTTACAACTCAAATCACTTGTAGTTTAATCCCCTACCGGGGACACAAGTGCTGGTCTTGTGTGTCCCTTGAGGATGGCTGTGCCGTGCTGTAGCCATGCTTGGGATGTTGCTCTGTGTCTGGTGACTTTGAACTTGATCAGAATTTTTTATTGTATGGATCACTCCTAGTTCATCTCGTTATTGTTACTGACCTTGCATGATTAATTCTAGTGGTCGATTTTAGTTTAGATTCGATTACTTTAATTAATTTAGAGTAATCCTAGCGTTCTGGTGTTATCAAGGATTTGGCAGAGGGCATTTTGACATGTGTGAATAGTTGTATGTATGCATGCGTGCATGTATGTATTTATATATGTATCTGGGGTCTGTATATGAGCATTGAAGCCTCTTAACTATGCAGAGCTTTTGCGTACTGTGGCTGTTGCATTGCGTTCTTTGACAGTGTCCTGCATGTAGAGCATACACTCTGCTCACTCTCCCGACCCTGTTTTAGCTTCCTCCCACTTTAATCCACCCCTCCACTCCCCATCTCTTTGGCCTTGTCGTGGTACCCACCTACATGGTTTTGGAAGGCAGAGGGCGGTGACTTTTTAACCACACTGCAGATTCTTTGTGACTCCAATGTGTCTGAAGTCTTGCACGTCTGTTTTTTGGTGTCTCCCATCAACAATTTTGAATTATCATCCTCTTTAGGTCAAGAGAGGGTTTTTTTTTTTCCCCCTTCATCTGTTCTAGCCTGTAACCCAGACTTCATTAAAAGGGAGGGAGTGTGGGGAAGTGGTGGCTCACGCCTTTAATCCTTACACTTGACAGGCAGATGCAGGCAGGCGTATCTGTGAGTTCAAGGCCAGCCTGGTCTACTGAGTGAGTTCCATGACAGCCAGGGCTACACAGAGAAACCCTGTTTGGAAAAACAAAGAAAGGGTGGGTGGGAATAAGGCATGGTGGATATTAAAGTGTGCTGCAAGGAAAGAAAGGAAACAAAATAAAATGTGGAATGACTCTTTTGTGTGCAGAAGGCTGAAAAACTAAGGGCTAAGGTGGTCGTGATGGTGGTGGGGAGGAGGAGCATGGTGAGGAGGAGGTGCAGGGGAGGAAGGTGAGTATGGTGGTGAGGAGGATGGTGAGGATGACGGGGAGGATGATGATGATGATGAGGATGTGTTAGCCAAGAGCTCTTTATCACTGTGGGTGTTAAATAAAGTGAATAACTAACCAGATGTGCTTTCTTGAAGTGGGCCCTGTGCAGTCAGGTGGGGCAGTTACAAATCCTTGCTTATGAGATTGTTGTTGGATGATACACTTTCAAACCTCGTTCAGCTTCTGGAGAGTATTGTTATATTTGATCCACGTGGGCTTAGAACTCAAATAGCACTTGGCCTGCTTCTTTGCCTTTCTTTCTTTTTTTTCTGAGGTCAGCAGCAGTCTGGGATCACTTTTTCTGGTAGCCCAGCCAGAAGGCAATGTGGCCGCATTTCCACAAACCCGACTGAGCTGCTCTGACAAAGCACATTGGCATGCTGAAGCACAGGGAATATCTTCCCCCCAAACTCTGGGGTCTGGAAGTTAGACGGAACTATCCAGGGGCAGGGTAGCTTCTTCAGAGGCCTGGCCTTGGCTTGCAAATGGCTGACTTTTCCTGTGAATGTCTGTCACGTGACAGTATTCCTAGAGAGATAACAAATGTCTACTTACCCCAGACAGGGCACTGACAACAGACCAAAGTTCTGGATGCCACCAAAGACCAACTTGGTGAACCAGTGAGCTTTGCTGGGGTTCATAGGAACAAAAATGAATTAAAGACAGCTGCATCACCAATGCCCACCCCAGCATGGGTGACATCACAAGAGCTGGGAACTTGGAGTTCACTTCACAGCCTGCAGACTCCTCAGCTTGTGTCCTTTGCTAGTGGCAGCTCAGTTGGTTCCTGCTTTTGCCTGGAAGCTTAGTCTGAGAGCTATCTTCAGCAGTCTTTCTGCTTCTACACTTCGGGGGAGGGAGGGACCTAGTGAATCTGGTTGGTTTCAGGGACTTCCTGGAGCTACTTTGAGTTGCTTACTTCCTGACTTAAGGAGCTTCCCTGCAAGATGGAGTGTTTCACTTCCCAGTAGAAAATCCTCCAGTTTCATCTTCTTATCCTAAAATACTCCGTTGTTTCATGCTTTCTTATACCTGTGTCTTAAGATATTTTCCTCCCAAATGGAAGGGTTTAACCTTAGAGAATACTGCTATACAATATAGCCCTTATTCCTTTTCTGTGAGAACTTGGGCCCTATGGATTAGGGTCCAGTCTTAATGGCCTCACTCAGACTATCTCCATGGAGAGTTCATCTCAGGATATGCAGGGTTAGGATTCTGGGCAGTGGGGAGGGATTCCCAAATCAGCCTGTCTGTGTGAGTTCCTTTTCTCATTGCTACAGAAACATAACTAAGAAAAGCAACTCAGGGGAGGGCTTATTTTGGCTCACAGTTTGAGGGTACTGTCCGTCATGGCAAGAAAGTCATGTCTGCAGAGGCATGAAGTAGGTGGTCACATCATGTCCACCGTTACTCAAGGAACAGAGGGAGTAGGAGGGAGAGGCCTGGGACTTGGATTGCCTCTTTCCTTGTGTCTCAGTCTGTGACCCCAGACCCTAGCCTGATCAGGTCTGATCATCAACAGTGCCCAGGCTTGTTCAGGATCACCTCTTGAAGTAGGTACAGCTGTTCTGATGAATACCCACATTTATGTGGGTGATGCCCACATTTAGGGTGGGTTTTCCCCACCTCAGTTATCCCAGTGTAGAAACATCATCACACGAATGCCTACAAGTGTGTTTCCATGGTGATTCTAAATGCCATTAAGGTGACAATAAGATTAACCATTGTACCGTTTTTTTCAACATCTTCCCACAAGCTGGCATGGCCTCTCATGGCTCCTTTGAGATTCTTTGGCTGTAGTTCTAGGTCCTGATCTGATGCCATCTAAGTCTAGTTAGACTGGTGTTGGTGAGTGCTGTTCTCCGAGCCAAACAGACGCCATCTTCATCAGAACAGCTGTACCTACTTCAAGAGGTCATCCAGAGCAAGCCTGGGCACTGTTGATGGCCAGACCTGACCAGAGTAGTAGGGAGGATGGGTGGGCCCTCATCTGAAACTTAAGCTCCACCCACATGCCCCTCCCAGATGTTTCTATATAATCCTATCCTCAGGCCTGGGGGACTTAGTAGATTATAGAGTTTGGGGAAGGTTCACTAAAGGGGAGTACTCAGTCTTCAGCTCTGGGGGAGCCATCTTGACATGGTTGGAGGACACTTTCCAGTGAGACTACCTTGGGGTCCCTCCCATGCTCTTGTCATAACCCCTCACCGATTTACACTCTGTAAATAAGCCCAATAAGCTAAATTCATTACTTGCCTAGAGCGAACGTCAGAGGAATGTACTTTGGTTTCCTTGTGACTGTACCGTCTTGCCCTTTGCCTGTGCTCACCTAGCCACAGACAGAGTTCCAGTTTCTGAGTGAAGCTACATTCTGAGGTTCTAGGGAGATCTGTATCCTGGCAGGGGCACCATTCCACAGGGCACATATGTCACCCCCTCTGCTCAACCCCATGACTGGGCTTACGAGTGCCGTTTCTGCAAAGGCCTTAAAAGTCAGGTGGGAGGGAGGGAGGGAGGGAGGGAGGGAGGGAGGGAGGGAGGGAGAGAGAGAGACACACACACACACAGAGAGACAGAGAAACAGAGAGAGAGAGAGACAGAGAGAGGGGGAGGAGAGGGAGCCTGGGGAGTCTTATCCTGACAGTAATAGAATGAAATCCCTTTTAATTCACCGGAGCTTTGGAGAGGCTGCCTGCAGCTCTGCTTGAGGTATACAAAAGAGTTAGGGTACTGTCTCCTTATGCAAAATTTAACATTTGCTTGCTTAGCAGGCTTCTTCATATTTATAAGAGCCCGACACATCCATTTCAGCTCATAAGTCTATTAAACAGGGTAATGTGTTTTTAATGTGCGCCAGAAGCGGCCAGAGGCCCACCAGCCGGGTCAGGATATTCCTGCCGGGCCTTTATTACTCAGAGATTTAGAGGGTCTGCTCCCAGAAACAGCCGACTCCATGGTTTCCTGTATTATTTTGTTTTGTTTTTTAGATGTCGCTTGGTTTTTTTTTCTTTTCAGCTTTTTAAACTCATAAAACACACGGTAGCAGTTTGGTTCAAATATTTAGGACTTTGTTTTTCTTTGTCCTTCAGTGCTGGGGAAGGAGTGGTCAAGCTCAAGGCCTGATGCAGCTTACCCAGCGCTGCACCTCTGAGGTCCATCCCAGCCTCTGAGCATCGGCGGGGTTTTTTTTTTTCCCCTATGTGTTCACTCCTAGCTCAGATTCTTTTTCCTCTTACTGTTATTATCTTGCCTGGGTACAAACCGGAAGCTTCTTTTGATCCTGTAAGACTGGAAGGAAATTGATGCTGTTTCCAGCCTGGGAGATGGAAAAGGCTGAGGGAAGGCACGCAATTAGGTTTTGAACTCAGGTGAAGATCGTAGTAGCGGCATCATCCGAACCGGAGTGGCTGCAGCCCCACCTTGAGGAAAGGGGATTGGTAATGGATAGATGAAGTGCCTGGCGGACCTGGATGTGTGAGCAGATGCATGCCGCTGGTCTTCTCGCTCCTCCTGGTGGTTGACATCCTAGCACTGCATTCTGCTTGTTTCTTTGAATGTCTTCTCTACCGAGATTAGAGGAGAAAAGCAGCCCTTCATATCCAAATCTAAATCAGTTTTTTGAAAGGACCATGATTTGGAGGGCTGGAACACTCTGGTGCTGTGTATTCTGGGATTTACCAATGATTCTGAAACAGAAGCAAACCTCAGCACCCCTGGTACCTCTATCCTGAGTGAGGAGGGAAGGCAGGCATCATGGAAGACTAGGGGGAGAGTGTTAAGATGATCCCTTACAACTGACATGGCTCTGGGAATTGTTCTTCTCTCCTGGAGGGCTCACCTACTGGGCTCATAGTACCACAGTGGGCCTTGTCAAGGTTTGGTGCAGTCAGCCTTAGTAATGATGGGGTATATTCTTTCCTGTGAGGAAGACTCTGTGGCCATTTTCACAGGACCTCTGCCCTCAAGAGGACTCAGACTTCCCTGGAAAACAAATGGGACCACTGGCCTATGTAAGTTTTTTGAAGTGAGCCTGAGTTTCCTCAAGGCTCAGCACATAGTCAGACTCCACATCTACCAGTGCCTCCCATCTGTTGCTTCCCTATCCCATCCATCCCTGTGTGGACTCAGGCCCTGTCGTCACTGAGGCATCAATATTCATTCACTTAGCTTTAGCCAGAAGCCATACACCGTGGTCTGGATCATCTCTGATAAAGTCGGATTGGTCATTAAAAAAAAAAAAAAAAACCCTTAAGATTATAAATGGTCAGATTCCAAGCTTCATGGCCATTTAAAGACTATGCAGTTGTCTAGGAGATAAAAGGTATTTGTAAGATTCATAAAATGTATTTTAAATCTAGCTCTGGAGGTGTTTACCTTTAACCCCAGCACTTGGGAGACAGAAGCTGGTGGATCTCTGTGAGTTCGAAGTCAGCCTAGTCTAAATTGCAAGTTTAAGACCAGACAGGGATACATAACATAGTATGACTCTGTTTTGAAACTTATTTTAATTTAAAATATATAAACATCTCTGCTCTTCTTGCCCATAGTTCCCTGAGTTTATAGAGAATGCAGTTTTGTAACCACTCCACAAGTGAATAGAAGACAGTCCCAGCACCTTCCCAAATTACCTTTGGCCACAGAGGGAGTCAACTCCAATCACTTCTTTAACCCTTGCTTCTGTGGTTTTGCTCCTCCCAGAATGCCATGAGGCATAACGCAGCCTTCCCAACCAGACTTCCCACCATGCATTTGAGAGCACTTCATGATGTCACAAGTCGTAAGAATCATTTCTTTTTTATGGCTTAGTAATATGCCACATTATGTGAATATACCACATGCGATTTATCCATTCTGTAGCTGGAAGACATCTGACTTGGTCCCTAATTTTTGGTGGGTTTGAGTGATATTGCTGTAAATATTCACACAAAGCTCTGTGTGTAAACAAGTTTTCACTTCTTTGGGGGCGGAGTTGAGGAATTATGTGGTCTTTGTAGCATCCCTCCAAACTGTCCTTCTAAGTGGTTTTCTAGTTCATCAGTCCCACCAGACTTCTGCTTGCTATGAGTCCTGCCTGGCCCTTGGCAATGGAAACTTTTCATTTGTTTTTTATGCCTTAGCTCTCCTAGTGGTCTCTTGTGGTTTTAATTTGTGTAATACTTTGTGCTGTTCAACATTCCCTCTTGTGCTCATTTACATCTTTATATCATCTTTGGTGTCAAGATCCTTTGCCCAAAAACAAGCAAAAATGTTCCTATTGCAGAGTCTACAGACCTCTTTATCAG
Source organism: Mastomys natalensis (assembly GCA_021653895.1). NCBI lineage: Eukaryota > Metazoa > Chordata > Mammalia > Rodentia > Muridae > Mastomys > Mastomys natalensis. The sequence goes on from JAJTUV010001047.1 coordinate 482,749, forward strand.
CACCGCAGATGAATTCCTTTGGTAGATCTGTGGCTTTCATTCCCTTTTCTCCCAGTCTCTAGGTTACCTTTTTATTCTCTGATCAATTCTTTGGAGTGTGGGGAAGCTGTTAATTCTGATCAAGTCCAACTTACCAGTTATTCCAAATTATCCATATGGTGTCATATCTAACAATCCTTTGTTTAACTCAGAGTCACCAAGGTTAGTTTCTACATTTAGGTCTATGTGATGGTCGGTGTTTACTTTATACAACCTGGAATTACCTGGGAAGAGTTTCAATGAAGGATTGACTAGATTAGGTTGGCCTTGGGGCATGTCTGTAGGGGGTTGTCTTAATTGCATTAATGGAGGTGGGAATACCCGCCCACAGTGGACATCATTCCCTAGGCAGTGGATCCTGGACTGTCTGAGTAGACTGAGTGAGATGAGCATCTAAATGCAAGCATCCATTGCTCTGTTCTCTGACCAAGCACCCAATGTGGCCACGTGCCTTAAGATCTTGATGCTTTCCTTGCCTTCTCCACCCTGACAGATTGCAACTTGCAACTGTGACCTGAAATAAACCTTCTTTCCCCTTAGGTTGCTTTTGTGAGAGGATTCTGTCACAGCAACAGAAAAGAAATCAACACAGTTTATGCTCCATCTTGAGCTACCTTTTTGGTTAAAGAGTTTTATGATGTGTATATGTGTGAGTATGTATGTATGTATATATGTATGTATGAGCGCAGGTGTGCTGCAGGCCAGAAGAGGGCATCAACTTCCTTGTAACTAGAGTTAGAGGTGTTGTGAGCTACTTGGCATGGGTGCTGGGAACTGAACTTGGTCCTCTAGAAGGGTGGTGTGCACTCTTTCTCACCAAGACATCTCTCTAGCCAATTCAATTGCTTTTAAAAATAATGTTGGGTGCAATTTATTTTTCATAGAGATATTCAGCTTCCCTAGCACCAAGTATTCCGACTCTTCTTTCACCACTGATTTTGTGTGTGTGTGTGTGTGTGCGCACACGCGTGTGCATGCGTGCTCTTGTAAAATACAATTGGCCATATTTGTGTAGCTCTGTTTTTGGATTCTTTGTTCTGATTAATTTGTGTGTCCATATTCTCTCCAAATTCCCTCTCAGTTATTGGAGCTTTATAATACTTTTGAAATTAGGTATTGATGACCTGCCTAAAAATTATTATGTCTATACCATTTCCTTTGTCATCACACACAAATTTGGAACCAGTTTGCCCATATCTACAAAAAAATTCCTGATGAGATTTTGGTTTGGATTCCATTGAATTCATTAACTAACTTAGAGAAAATGGAAATCTTTAGAATATTGAGTCTTTCATTTATGAATCCTGTGTATATCCCTTTATTCACACTTCCTCTGAGTACTTTTGTGGGTTTTCTTGTTTGTTTTTCTTTTTTCTTTTTTGTTTTTTGCATCTGCAAGCTACACAATTGGTTAGCTTTATATCTATATGCCACTAGTGTCAAATAAATAGCAACATGTTTTAAACTTCAATTGCTCATTGCTAGTGTGCAGAGACATAACTGACTTTTATGTATCCTAAAAGCCTGATATGCTCATATGTTAGTTGTAAGGAATGTATTGCTATATCGTTGGGGATTTTCTGTGTCATGTCTGTGAAGTATAGTTTCATTTTTTTTTCTTCTGCTGTTTAAAAGCTTTCTTGCTTTATTGCAATGGTCAAGGCTTCTAGTGTGATGTTGGATGGTAGAGTTAAAAGGAGTCGTTCCTCCCTATGGAAAGGACTCATCCCTGCCCTATCGTTACAAAGTTACAAACGTGCTGTTCACTGTCAGATGCATAATAAGATACATATTTGAAACACCACCGAGCTCATTCCTGAAAGTTGTCAGGATGCACAGATGGTATCAAGTTGGAAAAGGTCAGAGACTAGGTCATAGGTTTAGACACGCTGGGGTAGGGTTATGACTTGATCCTTTGGCAGCTGCTTGACCTTGGCGTTTCTGGGAAAATTGACTAAGTTAATACATATGAGATGTGTAGAATAAAGCCTATTTTATTGTAGGCCCTCAATAAGTATTAGTTGGTTTTTTTGTTTGTTTATTTGTTTGGACAATAATAAAGATTGCAAGAGATCCCTGGAAGCTTGGGTATGAGATTGCTCTGGTCTAGGCTGCTCATATGGGAAACCACGGAGAACTCTGGGTTTGGAGGTAGATTCTTCAGTCACTGAGCACATGGGTATCAGAGGTCCTTTTGAGCTACTGAGAGATGAGCCATTTAGGGACAGAATCTCCACTCAGAATAAACAGACTGTGCTAAGTAGAAGGTCAGACTTCTTTACAGAGAAATCAATCCCTGCAGATGAAGAGGCATAAATATATAGTTTAGGTAAAATGCATCATAAAATAGATGTGAAGAATCATGAGCGACTTGGTGGTAGAACACATCTCTGTGTGTGAAGGGCGGGAGGCAGAGTGGGGGCTTGCAGTCATAACGGAAGTGCATGGTTCACTAGTGTACAGGTGAAATGCATGGTTCACTAGTGTACAGGTGAAATGCATGGTTCACTAGTGTACAGGCGGGCTTTGCTCAGCTTCCCTTTTCCTCCCGTTTCCCAGGAGACAGACAGGGCAAGGCCTTGAAGTCGAGGATGGACAGGACCTTACGGGGAGTTTCCTCCGTGCGGCATGAGAGTCAGGGTTGAGGAACTTTATGCTCCGAGATGCCCCAGCCACAAACCTGCCAAGGACATCTGTGTGAATGGCAGTGTCCAGGAGCCCATGGCTGCCAAACCTCCCATGTCTCTGGAACACACAGGAGGAGGGCTCATGTGACAATTAGTTTGGGGCAACAGATGAGTAAAGGTGGGTCCTGGCGTTGATCTTGGGGTGTGGGAGTGGAAAGCCGACTACAGAATTTTACTATGCCGTCTTCCAGGTGAACGTGTAGATGCAGCAGCAGGTGTAGCGACTGGGGACATTGGCTACTTCCTCTGTTCTTGCCTTTCAGCAAGGAGTTGCCATGGTAACTGTAACCTTCCCTGTCTTCTCCGAGGTCCACCAGCACTCCTTGGCTTGTTGACTAGTCTTCTCCTAATCCATTCCGGTTTTGCTTCATCTTGCCTCTTTTTTTCTTCACCCCACTTGTCCTCCCTCACTTCCTGGACCCCTTCTTTCTATGCTGAACCCTCTTGGCCTCAGTGATCTGCCTCTCTCCCCCTCTTCCTGTGGTTGGTGTGGAGTCCCCCAGCCTCTCCCTCACTTAAGAGAACTTCAGCTCCTTGGAGGACCCTTCTGGACTCTAGGGGCTGCAGTGGGGACATTTTTCTGCCCCAGTGGTGTCACAACACTTGGTGGTACTAGTGACTGGAAAAGCCCCCTGGAGGCATTTTCTTCTCCCTCCGAATAGAGATCTACAGGGGCGGATGCCACCCTGGAGTCCTTCCCCTTGTTCTGGGAAATTCAATCTGGGTAAAATCTCCTCCAGGCCCTTGCTTTGGGCTGGCTTTGCAGAGCAGAAGCCCATTAGCCTACAGTGCTAATTAAACGAATCCTAGCGGTGTGTCTCAGGCCTGCCATTCACCGGATACCAGCGAGGAGCCTCAATATCCAAGAGATTTGTTACGGAGGAGAGCCTCGCTTTGAAACCTCCCTTCCCAGTGCCTTGGTGACAATATTTCATCTGCGCCGCATCCAGCCCTACTTGATTAGAGTCATTAACCACCCAAGTGTCATACTGCTTGCAGTTCTCCCTTGCTGGGCTCGGGTGGGAATAAAGCTACACCATCTCAGCTTCCCCCTTCGCATGGTCTTACGTTCCAGCACAGTCACCGCCAAGGTTCTTCATTGCATGGCCTTTGCAGTGTGGGCCTGTCTGTGACTGGGAAGAGGGGTAGAGCCAGGGATAATGACTGCCCTGCATCTGAGGGTTCTTGTTAGCTGGCCAAGACGTCAGGACCCTTCTTTGCTTCGGATTGCATTAAGCAGCCCCGAGGCTCCAGCTGGTGGATCAAAGGCTTTGCGAGGCCAGGGCACGGGAAACACGACAACAGAATGTAATTGAAAATGACTGTCTGAGAACTAACAAGTGCCCCTGGCTTCCCAGCTAACTTGCTGTTAGGAAGCCCCATGGCTGGTTTGTCACACTGAAGGAAGAGGGCTACAGAAAGGCCAGTTTTGATTGTACATCTTGACCAGTAGAACAGAACCTTAAAAAACAAAAAAAAACAAAACAAAAATAAAAAACCAAAAAAAACCCCCAAAAACCAAAGCTGCATTCTGAAAGTCTGGTTAGGAGACTGTTTCCCTGTATCTCCTTCCTTTCTTCCTTTCATGCCTTTCCTTAACATCGTTCCCAAGTCAAGTCTGCGCCTCATTTCAGCAGTGTCACTAATGCAAATACTTGCCCTCCCTTCCGCTGCCGCCCCCCCACCCCCCGCAGGGGACTCCCCAGTGCCATGCATTAAACCCAGACATCCGTTTTTGTTTTCTAAGCATGATGTTTTCTTTACACTGATTATCGATTAGGTCTTTACAGGGTGTATCACGGAAATTAAACCCATGGGTTCTAAGACTCTGAGACATGCCCCCCAGGGCACCACTGGAAATGGCGGAGGGGCAGGTCGTGCAGTACATGTTCAAGCCCTTCCATCTCTGTTTCTCTCCCCTATATTGGAATGCTGCTTCAAGCTTAAAATGGAGATTTCAGTATTTGAGAAGTTTCAAGTTGAAAGGGAAGGTAGAGAAGGTTCAAGTTGAATGGACATGCTGGCTGATCAAATAGAATTTAAGGTCTTCCAGGAATGTTCTGGTTTGTCTAGACACTCAAAAGTAGCTATTTACTTTTTTCTCATTTGGACTCTGTATGGAATGATTCTCCCCTTCTTCTTAGAACCTCTCTTCTCTCTCTCTCTCTCTCTCTCTTCTCTCTCTCTCTCTCTCTCTCTTTCTCTCTCTCTCTCTCTCTGTATATATGTGCCCATGTACATGTGCACTCATGTGCAAGCACATAAGAAAGTCAGAGAGCAACCTCGACTCATCTTTTGGGTGCCTTCCACTTTTTGTTTGAGCTATTGTGTTGATTTGAATATGCTTGGGCCATGAGAAGTGGTGCTATTGGGAGGTGTGGCCTTGTTGGAGTAGGTGAGGCCTTGTTGGATTAGGGGTGGACTTTGAGGTCCTATGCTCTAGCTCTGCCTAGTATGGAAGAGAGTCTCCTTCCAACTGCCCTCGGATCAAGATATAGAACTCTCAGCTCCTCCAGCATCATGTCTGCCATACTTCCTGCCATGATGACAATGGACTGAACCTCTTAAACTGTAAGCCAGCCCAATTCAATGTTGTTCTTTATAAGAGTTGCCTTGGTCATGGTATCTCTTCACAGCCATGAAGCCTTAACAGGCAGGATCTCTCATTGGCTTGAGCCTTTACCAGGCTAGCTGGTATCAGGCTAGTTGACTGTGGAGCTTCAGGGAATCCTCCTGTCTCTACTTTCCACCTCACCAGCAAGTGGAATGTAAATATGTGCCACCATGCCTGACTTTTTATGTGGGTTCTGGGGATTGAACTCAGGGCCTCACACTCATAAACCCACTTAGGAGATATGCAAACCACTTCCATGAAAGGCTTCATATCCCTAAGGCTTGCTTTTAAACAGATACTGTCTGTGACATCCAGAGATTGCCATCCATGCCACCGAATACCTAAGCATGTGCAACGACCCTCCGTTCTATTGGGCACCAGTGATGTCCTTGTTAGAGAATGCCTCAAACTGTGCACTCTACAGGCTAGGTGATGAGCTGGACTATGTTTCAGAGAACGGTGGTTCAAACCCAGAGCTGGGAACCCAAGAGTTATCAGCTGCATGGGGGTATCAGCTGCATGGGGGTGTTTTTATTCTTAGTTCCATGTTGGGAACTGTGATCTCTCTCAAAGAATAACTATAACATTGGGTCATAAGGGCATTTGACTTATTAATTAAGTTTTTTGGTCTCTTCTTCCCCTAAGCCCAGGCTCTTAGCATCCAATGAGGTCCGGAGCAAAAAGAGCCACTAAGACTTGAGAACATCCATTCTGAGCACACAGTTGCCCCTTTTGAGGTTAAAAAACAAAACAAAACAAAAACCCAACTCATATGTGAATACATGTGGCAGAACTCTCCTGGACAAAGGATCCTAGGGCCCCTGGAAGTACTCTATTTAGGATGATGGCTGCTGTGGTTTGGGTATAATACAGGTGTGACCCCCATCCATCCAAGAGTTCATGTATCAGAAACTTGGACCCCATGGTGGCAGAATTGGGGTGGGTGGAATTTATGAGAGATGAGACCTATTTCAAAATAGTTAGATCACGGGGGTGCTGCCATGGGGAGAAATTAATTAATTAATTAATAGTGGTCTCACTGAGTGAGTTCCTATGAGAGAGGGTTGTTATCCAGTGGTATCCCTAAGACAACCGTTTAAACCTTTACTAGACAAGAGTGACCTCCACTCCGCTGCTCTGACTGGAAGAGAGAAAAGTCGTAGTGCAAGCCCTGTCCATGGGGCTATAATTGTGGAACATTTTCTTGTGTCTGGCTTCTGTGGCTCCTGATGGCTTTCTTTTGGTCCTTGGAGCTGTCAGGGGTAGGTATGAGGCTGTTATCAAACTTGGGAGTCACAATCTGTGCCCCAAGATGGGTCTGACCACCCATCCTCGATAAACCAATAAAAAAGAGCCAAATTAATAGTGGAAAGCAGAGAAAGGAGATTTATTCAGTGTGGCCACACCAAGAAGAGATACAGCAAACTGTCACTGTAGTCATCAGTGTTCCATGGGCGAACTTTGAAGCACAAGTGACTGGCCCGGCAAGACACACTCACTGTGCAATAATGGCATGAACACTATGGGGTAACCAAACACTTTTTGTGTAGATTTAAGTCCCACTGTATATTATGAAACTCATAATTGGCAGCATTGTTGGGCCAAGAACCTGTGGCTAGTGATATTAAAGTTTAAATAGAGGGCCAATGATCTGCACATGAAAGCTGTCTTGGTCATGGTGTGGTCCTGCCTACCACTGACCCGTCAGTTGTTGGGCTTCAGTCTCATCCTGTAAGTGGTCAGACGAGTCCTTAGAACTGTGTGAAATCTCTTCCTGGGAGCCGCATTCCCTCCCTGGCTGGAGTCCTTTCATTCTCCCAGAGTGAGGTTCCTGTGGGAAATTCCCAATTATTTGGGGTCCATTGAGAGACACAGGTATCTCTTTCAAACCTCTTCCTGTCTTCCAGGCAGACGACAAGGCTACATTATGAGTACCCCAAGAACAGAGACCAGGTAAGCTCTAGATACAGCTGTTGTCCAAAGCGTGGTTGGTTGAAAATAAAATTGTAGTTTCGATTTTCCCCCCATTGTTGTTATTAACTTCGGTTAGATGACTCACAGACAGTGGAATTCACCCAACGTTTCTAGGAGCATTCATATAGAGAACATTGTGCTCATGGGCACTTTACCAGGGAGGAGGGAGAGGAGGAGGAAGAGGAATAGGAGGGGGAGGAGGAGGAGAAGGAGGAGGGGGAGGAGGAGGGGGAGGAGGGTTGAGAAGTCCAGGGGCTCATGTGGGGCTCCAGGCTCTTGCTGTCATTAGGTTCTGCTCTGCCAAGAGCTCCAGCACTGACTGCGTTTGTTGGCTGTCACAGACAGTGTGAGTCAGCTTCTCCTTAAGAAGGGAACAAGCCAAGCTCAGCCCTCTGCATCATGAGGAGTTATTTTGCTTTCAAATAAGCAGGCGACAGGTTGGTTCACCCCTCCCCCACCTGGCCTTACTTTTTGCCCCTTGGTCCCAGCCTGGTGCAGCAGCTCATAGAACGATATGCCCTGTGTCATGGTGAGGGACAGACTAAAAGAGCTGGTGGAAGTCTTTTAAGAATTCTGCATGGCAGCAGGGTGGTGGCAGCACTCACCTTTAATCCTGGCGCGCAGAGGCAGGTGGACCTCTGTGAGTTCAAGGCCAGCCTGGTCTACAGAGTGAGTTCCAGGACAGCCAAGGCTACACAGAGAAACCCTGTCTTGAAAAACAAACAAACCAATCAACAACAACAGAGAATTCTGCATGGCAAGACTTGGGCTCTATCGGTTGCTAGCATGCTTGCAAGTTCAAGTCTAACCCAAGCTGCATAAGCCCTTATCTTTTTTTTCTTTTTTAAAAATAATTCTGCTGGTCTCTGGCCTGTTTATGTCCACTCTGTTCCCATTGTCCAACAGAGTGAATGGCAGATGCCGACACTGTGCAGAGGCAAACGCTCACGTGTCAGGTTGTAAAGGTCTAGAGGGAAGGTTTGCCACAGGCACTCATGTTTGTCCCTCAGTTTTATGAGGCCACTGTTCTAGACCAAACTTCTGTGCCCAAACAGCAGGATCAAACACATATGGGGAAAAAGTCAAGGAAATGATTCCTAGTGATGTTCTGCTGTGCTTACAGACTGGTGTCTAGCCCAATTGTCACCAGAGAGGCTTCATCCAGCAACTGATGGAGACAGATGCAGAGACCCACAGCCACACAGTGGGCGGAGCTTGGGGAACCCGGCACATAATGGGGAGAAGGGTTATAGGAGTCAAGGACACCACAAGAAAACACGCAGAATCAACTGAATTGAACCCACGGGGATGCAATCCTTTGAGGCTGGCCTCTTTATGAAGAGAAATAGAGGAGGAATGGGGTTGGGGCGGGAGCTGACAGGGGAGGGTCTGGGAGGAGAGGAGGGAACATTCCTTTTACCTTTGACTTCACACACACACACACACACACACACACACACACACACACATGCATATAAGCACACATGCACACATATATACATACACACACTGTTCTGACTAGTTAATCCCTGTCCACTTGAAGCAAACTACTTCTGGGAAGAGGAGCTATCAGTTGAGGAAATGTCTCCCTCAGATTGGCCTGTATGCAATCCTGTGGGGGTATTTTCTTGGTTAGTGATTGATGTTGGAGGGGCTAGCCCACTCTATGTGAGGGGTGACACCCTTGGGCAGGTAATCCTATGGAGTATATGCAAGCAGTCTGAGTAAAACAGTAAGCAGCATTCTTCTGTGGTCTGTGCTTCAGTTCCTGCCTCCAGCTTCTTGCCTCAATTTCCCTGCATGATGGGCTGTGATTGGAATGTTTAAAACAAACCCTTTTCTCCCAAGTTTTTTTTTTTCTGTTTCTTTTTTAATAGCAATAGAAAGCAAACTAGTATGTATGCATGTGTGCATACACTCTAACCTGATTTCACCTGATATTAGCCAGGTATTTATTTTTCTATTTTTCTGCCTTCCTATCAAGAAAAGTAACTTGGAAAATGCTGTCGTTATTAAGACTTCTATTGCTCTGATAAAATGCCATGACCCAAAACAGCTTAGGAAGGAAAGTATTTATGTCATCTTAAAGCTAGTCCATCACCCAAGAAAGTCAGAGTGGGAGTGGATGCAGAGGCCATGGAGAAGTGCTACTTAACTGACTTGATCACCATGGCTTCTCAGCTTGCTTTCTTATAGCGCTTAGGACCACCAGCCTAGAGGTGAAACTGCCTGACATGGGCTAAGTCCTCCCACATCAACCCTCAACCAACAAAATGCCTCACAGATTTGCCTAGAGGTGTGTCTGATGTGGGTGTTTTCTCAGTTGAGGCTACCCCTTCCATATGACTCCTGCCTTTCAAGTTGACATAGAAACCAGCCAGCATAGAACCAGTCTGCTTTGGGGTGTGGGGGTTGTTTCTGCTTTTTTTCAATTCTTTTCTATGCATAAAACTAACCCCTTGCTTGGCTCATGGAAACACTTGTTTTCTGTTCTGGTATGAGATATTATCTGGTTCTAGTATTGAAAAACGAGGTCCTGGAAGAGCTTTAAATTGCTATAATTTTGTCATTTGATACATCCAAGAGGAGGTTGAGGGATGGCGAACAGCCACCTGCCGCTGTAAATCTTCTTTCGACACTGGATAGAAGGGAGGGGAGAGCCAGCTGTGCCGGTGCTTCCAGTAAAGCCTTGCATGTATCATCTATCACCGTATTAATGGGAACTCGGGAAGTACGCTTAGGAATGGGCTTGTCTGGAAAACCCAGCTTAGTTTCAGCCTGACTTTTCTCTGGTCAGCATCCTTTAACTCCCTGAGTTCCTTAGAATCTTCTCAAGGTTAGAGGCGTGCCCCAGCTTGTGAAGACAGCCAATGGGTTGGATGTGTTTGTTCCTGAAATGTCCCCCTTTCCCCTCTGTAGTGTACACATGTCCCATAACCATGGCATATCTCATCCCAACACACCAAAACTTCCTTTGGTTCTTTTACTGGTGGAAAGGCCATCTCAGGCCCAGGGAGGAATCCTACACCTTTGTTTCTACATCTCTCTGTTGGCTCAGAGCACTGTCTGTCCCAGGTCATTAAATTCCACTTAAGCAGTTGTTTATTGCAGTGTGAGAAGGCTGGCTCTGCAGTTGTTGTAAAAGCCGATGCTCCCTAGAATGAAAAATATGAATTCGCTTCCAGGCACCTGGAAGTGTGTCTGAATTATTGCTGGGACCTTCTGCAGTGTTTGATCGCTGGCTTTAATTACTTGTCTATTTTCCCCCCAGTAGAGCTGATTGCTAGAGTTTGTTGAGTTGTTCTCTTTTCTGTTTTTATGATAATATCTCATTTATCCTAGCATACCCTTGAGTCCTATTGTGTAGGTGAGGATGAATGACCTTGAACTTCTGATCTTCCAGCCTCTACCTCTTGAGTGCTTGGGATTGCAAGTACGGGCTACCATGTCTGGTTTTGCGCAGTGCTGGGGATCAAACACCAGGTACTGAGCATGCAAGGGAAGGCACTTTATCAATTGAGCTATAGTCTTAAGTCTAGATCATTACAGATTCTTATCCTATACTTGGTACAGTGGTTTGAATAGATATGGCCCCATAGACTCATGTATTTGAATTCTTGGCCCATAAGGAGTGGCACTATTAGGAGGTGTGGCCTTGTTGGAGGAAGTACATCACTGTGGGGATGAATTTTGAGGTCACCTATGCTCAAGCTCTACCCAGTGTAGAAGCCAGTTTCCTTCTGCTACCTTTGGATCAAGATGTAGAATGCTCAGCTCCTTTTCCAGCACCACATCTGCCTGGATGCTGCTATGCTTCCCACCATGATGATAATGTACTAAACCTCAGAACCTGTAAGCTAGCCCCAATTAATTGTTTTCCTTTATAAGAGTTGCCTTGGCCATGGTGTTTCTTCACAGCAATGAAACCCTAATTAAGACACGAGTTGGTACTGGGAATGGGGTATTGGTAATAGGGCTGACCATGCTTTTATTAGGAGGAATGTGGATTTTGGGACTTTGGATCCAGAAAGCAGTGGAAGGCTTTAAATGGGGCTTAATGAGCCATTCTAATAGAAACATGAAAGACTGTGGTGCTAAGGGTGATTTGAACTCTGGGATCCTGGCTCAAGAAGTTTCAGAGGAAAAGAGTTTTAATATGTTGCTTAGAGATTGTTCTTGTGATATTTTAGTGAAGAATTGGCTGTCTTTTGCCCTTGTCTGAAGAGTCTGACTGAGGTTAAAGTAAAGAGATTCCAATTAATTGCATTGAGAAAGGAAATATCAAAACAGCCTAGCATAGACTCTGTCCTGCGGTTCACTCTTATGAAGAGTGTTTTGATCAAATGTATCAAGCTGAGGAAGGAAAATACAAAATGTATGGTTTAAGAGTTAAAAGGGCTCTCATGAGTATTTTGTTACTCCTTCTAAGAAGGACTGAAGAACCCACACTTTGGCCTTCCTTCTTCAAGAGCTTCATATGGTCCGTAAGTTGTATCTTGGGTATTGTGAGCTTTTGGGCTAATATCTACTTATCAGTGAGTGAATACCATGTGTGTTCTTTTGTGATTGGGTTACCTCACTCAGGATGATATTTTCTAGTTCTATCCATTTGCCTAAGAATTTCATGAATTCATTGTTTTTAATAGTTGAGTAATACTCCATTGTGTAAGTGTACCACATTTTCTGTATCCATTCTTCTGTTGAAGGACATCTGGGTTCTTTCCAGCTTCTACTTATTATAAATAAGGCTGCTATGAACATAGTGGAGCATGTGTCCTTGTTATATGTTGGAACATCTTCTGAGTATATGCCCAGGAGTGGTATAGCTGGGTTCTTAGGTAATTAATGCTATGTCCAACTTTCTGAGGAACCGCCAGACTGATTTCCTGAGTGGTTGTATCAGCTTACAATCCCACCAAAAGTAGAGGAGTGTTCCTTTTTCTCCACATCCTCACCAGCATCTGCTATCACCTGAGTTTTTGATCTCAGCCATTCTGACTGATGTGAGGTGGAATCTCAGTGTTGTTTTGATTTGCATTTCCTTGATGACTAAGGATGTTGAACATTTCTTTAGGTGTTTCTCAGCCATTTGAGTTTCCTCAGTTGAGAATTCTTTGTTTAGATCTTGAGACAGGAAGACAATATGCCATTTTTAATAGGGTTATTTGGTTGTCTGGAGTCTAATTTCTTGAAGTCTTTGTATATATTGGAGATTAGCCCTTTATCAGATGTAGGATTGGCAAAGATCTTTTGGGAACAAATATGGAGACAAAGTGTGGGACAGAAATTGAAGGAGGGACTGACTGAAGACTGCTCCACCTGGGTATCTATCCCATGTGCAGTCACCAAAGGCAGACACTGATATGGATGCCAGGAATTGCATGCTGACAGGAGCCTGATACAGCTGTCTCCTTAAAGGTCTGCCAGAGCCTGACATATACAGAGGTGGATGCTCACAGCTAACCGTTGAACTGATCAAGGGGTTCCCAATGGAGAAGTTAGAGAGAAGACTGAAGGAGCTGAAGGGGTTTGTGGCCCCATGGGGAGAGCAATAACACCAACATACCAGAGCTCCCAGGGTCTAAAACACCAGCCTGGGAGCACATAGGGAGGGACCCATGGCTCCATTTGTATATGTAGGGGAGGATGGCCTTGTTAGGAAGAGGTGAGAGTGGAAGTCCTTGGTCCCATGAAGACTGGATGCTCCAGTGTGGGGGAATCCGTGGGCAGGGAGGTGGGATTGGGTGGGTGGGTGGGGGCACATCATCATAGAAACAGGAGGAGGGGGGATGGGATAGGGGGTTTTTGGGTGGGGAGAAAATGGGGAAAGGAGATAACATCTGAAATGTAAATAAAATATCCAATAAAAAATTAAAAAAATAAAAGAGTTAAAAGGGTACCAAGAGATGTAATGGAGCTAAATCCTGTGTTCAAGGAGATAAACAGATATTAAATGGAATTAAGGGAGTGGTAACCTTGGGCAAGATCTCACCCAGCTAGGCTTCCATCTTGTGAAAAGGATGTTGAAAAGGGGACATTGCTACCTACTAAATTTACTATCGTCTTGCAGTTGTTCAAGTGGGCAATTATGCCATATTAGGTGTTATTATGACCTGGTTATTATTTTCATTTGTTCAGAAGGGGATATGTTAGTGTGTCAAGTTGACAAGGGGTTGATTGTGATGGCTAACTTGATTGTATCTGGAATGAACTACAGTCCAGAGATGGAGGACACACCTGTGATCTGGATCTTGCCACAGGAAGACAATATGCCTTTGATCAGGAACTTGAAGCTAAACTTGAGATCCAGGCTTTTGATGCCGATTGGCCTTTCATCCAGATCTTGAGGCACAATGGCTATGCTTATAAAGATCTATAAATGCCAGGCAGTGATGACGCACGCCTTTAATCCCAGCACTTGGGAGACAGAGGCAGGCGGATTTCTGAGTTCGAGGCCAGCCTGGTCTACAGAGCAAGTTCCAGAACAGCCAAGTTTAGAGAGTGAGGGAAATCAAAAGCTTGTGAAGATGTAATTGAACAAGGGGCCCTTGTTCCAGCCTCAAGAAGCAGCAGAACTTGGCAGCTTCAGCTACATGGGTCTGGTTTTAGAATCAAGGATTGAATTTCCCTCTGTGAATAAGGAAAGCCACTGAGGCCAGGGAATGTGTCATGGGTTTCCCTGTGTGAAGCAGCTGTGAAGGTGAAGCCTGGGTTGCCATGGAGACCCCAAGAGGTTAGAGATGCCAGAGCCATGGGATACCTGCTGAGGAAAGCTGCTAACAGGATTGGAACCAGCCCAGAAGAATGAAATATGCTGCCGTCAACAAAGCTGAAAGGAGTTGGAGATCTAAAGAACATTTTGACATCAGAAAAGGAGATGCAGAGTTCGGAGTTTGCCCAGCTAATTTTTTGGTCTTACTTTGGCCCAGTATTTCCTTGCTGTGCTTGCTTCCCTATGTTTTAGAACCGCAATGTATATCCTGTGCCATGATATGTTGGGAGTATGTGATCTGCTTTTTTATTTAGATTTTTAGGGGATTACAGTTAAGAGATTGCACGAATCTCAGAACAGACTTTGAACTTTGGACTTTTAAACCTTGTTGAGACTGTGATATGCAGTTGAGATATTTGAAGTTGGACTAAATGCATTTTGCATTATATTATTGCTATAAGCCTAAGGGGGCCAGGGAGTGGACTGTGGTGGTTTGAAATAGGTATGACCCCCAGTAGACTCATGTGTTTGAATGCTTGACTTGTTGAGAGTGGCTCTGTTAGGAGTTGTGGCCTTCTTGGATTAAGTACATTACTTTGGGGGTGGCCTTTAAGGTCTCCGATGCTTGAGCTCCACCCAATGTGGAAGCCAGTATCCGTTTGCTGCCCTTGGATCAAGATGTAGACCTCTCAGTTCCTTCTCCAACACCACATCTGCCTGGACGCTGCCATGCTTTCAACCATGATGATGATGGACTGAACCTCTGAACCTGTAAGCCAGCCTCGATTAAACATTGTCCTTATAAGACTCGCCTTGGCTATGGTATCTCTTCACAGCAATGAAACCCTAACTAAGACACTGGGCCTTTCAGTCTGTAGCCCAGGAAACGAGTCGAAGCTGGAAGGTGCTGAGGGGCAGGCATTGACGTGGGCGGGGATTGTTGTAGCTCTTTAATTCTGGCTGTGTTCCTAATTAAACACTTGCATGCCTATTCATCATCTTGGACCAAGTGACTTTTAAAGAGACAAATGGTGTTTGGATGTGGGGTTTGAGAGGGGAGAGAGGGCACAATCAGAGCCACCTCCTTGTCAGCCTTCTCATGTCACGGTAAGCCTTTGATTCTGTACTGAGCCACCAGAGGGTTTGAGCCTGGTCTGTCTGAAATTTTTAAAGGATGACCCCTGCGCCATCACTGGAGATAGATCAAAGCAGGGAGAGCATCAACCCCTACCTCTGATGCACTTTCTCTGCAGTCTAAAGTGCTTCTATGGTTTTGGCAACATCTAGCAAGCAGAGAAAACCCAAGTTTGTAAAACACTTCCTGAGAAGCCCCTTTGAAGATGTCTGCAGCATCCAGTTTTCATCCCTCTCCTGAAATAGAATCTAATCCAGGCCCCAGCTTGCAACCCACTTCTCCGAAATGTCATTCAGAGCAGCAGTCTTGGGACACTCCCTTGTGATTCCTTGCAACTGAACTTGGCCCTGACAGCCCCATGTTCCCAAAATCATTTTCGGCTCGCTCTATCTTGCATTTCTGACAGAGCACTGAGGTGTCACAGGCACCACGTCACCCTGAAGCTCTGACTCTCTGCTGTCACAGTCAGAGGGCTCCGAACTGTTCTCTGTAAGTTGCTAGGTTTTGACCTTTTTTCTTCTTCTTCTAGAAAGCGGAACTGTTTCTGACTCTCACTGCCCTATGGTTGGGGTGTCTTGTCAGAAGTGTGTCCGGTTGTCATGTCTGTGGCTGTGGTCCACGTCCCTCTCCTTTCTTTTTCTTTTTTCTCTTTTTAATGATCACTGGAAGAGAAGTGTTCTGAGGTAACCCACTCCCTTCCCCCGCAGATAACCCACCCATCTCCCAGCTTTCTCCTTTCGCCTTCCCTACCTCTCTCCCTCCTCTTTTTCCCCTCACTCTGTTATTTTAAAAATTAACTTATTTGTGTGTGTGTGTGTGTCTGTGTGTGTACATTCAGGTGCATGTGCCCACAGAGACCAGAAGAGGCTGATAGGTCCCCAGAGCTAGAGTTACATGTGGGTGGGAGGTGCTAACGTGGAGCCAAGGTCCCATGTAAGAACAACAAGAACTCCAACCACTGAGCCATCTTTCCCTCTCTATCTCTTTCGTTTTCAAGACGGAGCAGAGAATTTTCCTCAGCATACCCCTCTTTCCTTCCCTGACATCTCAGATAGCTCACTGTGGCAAATGGAGAAAGTACAGATAATCTCTGAATCCTACGGAGAGTCTCACTAGGAGGTGGGGTTCGAGGAGTTCCAGGCCCAGCCATGGTCCCGCTCTTCCTGGGTTTAGGTGTTCTGTGGGCTGACTGCCATTGGGTTGTAAGGCAAACCCTGAGGTTTGCATTTGTACAAAGTGAAGGCAGGGTTTGGGGCCGTTGAGATTGTAGAGAAGCACATTCCTTTTTTGTCCCTAAGGCCAGCTGTCACCCAATCAACAGCTCTGTCCCCATACAGGATTTCTGGGCCAAGGGCCACGCCTTTGGGGGACATTTAAGATCTAAACTGTAGCAACAGATTTGTGAGATCCAGTAATTGACTAGAAGAGGAAGCTGGCAAAGGCACCCTGGATCTGACTCCTGAGCACCAGTGGTGGATCTGTTCAGTCCTCTCCCCTCATCCCTCCATGTTCTATAAAGATAGGGTTTTGTGGGGATGGCAGTGCAAGGGAATGTATGCAGATGCAGGTCATGTTTTAAAGAATTAAAAACCCACTTGGGCTACCTTTATGGTTTGAGTTTTGAGTGTCCCCCAAAGGCCCGTGAGCTATGCCTGAGGTGCCCATGGGATATGGTCAGACCTTCAGGACGTGGAGCCCAGTGGAACAAAAGTGATGTCATTGGGGTGTGATCCCCCTTTTACCTCCTCATGAGGTGAACATGTATCTCTACATGACAATGGTCTCATTGTCATGTGCTGTGTGCCACAGTCCTGAGGTGACCATGGAACAAAACCCCTGAAACCTTAAGCCAGGATCCATCTTTCCTTCCTTTAAGCATTGGTTTTCTCAGGTAATTTGTCAAACCCACAGAAAGCTGACAAGCATAGGTTTGGACGTGGGCCATGGACGCTGTCACCTGGTTTAATACCTTTTGTTACAGTCGAAGGGATAATTCCCCAGGGGAGGAGGAGGGCTTGGTCTCAGATGGCCTGGTTCCCCAGTGGAGGAGGGACAGGTCCCAGATAGCCTGGTGCCCCTGACTTCAGCCCTGTTGGTCGCTCTCTTTCCTTTTGCTTTGCACCTGTAGCTAACAGTCCTGGTGAGTCTCCATCTGCAGGCCTCATTAGCCGAAGTCCAGTCCGTGGCTACCTGCCACAACTTTACTCCCTCACCATAGTCCTTGGTGGAGGCAGGTGGTCATCATTGTCAGAACAAAAGACTTGCCAGATCAGATGGATTGACTCAAGGGAATCTAGTGGAGGGGCTGGAGGGGTGGTTTGCACTCTCCAAGAGTGAGGACTTGAGTTCAGATCCCAGGAGCTACCTAGTAAACCAGGTGTAGTCCCATGTACATCTGTGACTCCAACACTATGGGGTGTTGGAGACAAGAGGATTTCTTGGGGTTGCCTGTTGTCTACCTAGCTGAAAAGCATGTTAGCTCTAGGTTTAGGAAGAGACCTTGCCTCAGAAGGAATAAAGTAGAGAGGGGTAGAAGTATATCCCTAAAGTTACCTTCTCAGTTCTGTATACACATGTACACATATGCCATATGTACCTAGATTGCATTCCCACACTCACATCCACGGGTTATATATCTATATATCTCTATATATCTGTATCTATCTATATCTATCTCTATCTATCTCTATCTCTATCTCTATCTCTATCTCTATCTCTATCTCTATATCTATCTATATATCTATATCTATATCTATACTGGAAAAGACCCTGTAGGATATAAAAATACCTACTGGAGAAGATCACGTGGCACTCCTGCAGAGAACTCATTTGGACTGTGGGCACGTTGCAGATTCATTCACATCATGGTTCGCACCCATTTCCTCCCTTGTGGACTCAGCCTTGTGAAAAGCTTCCTCGTGGATGGCCAAGTGCTCTTTCACAGTTGTAAGGCCAGTGAAGTTTTATTTTGAAATCTTCCTTTTTCTTTCTCTGTCTGGAATCCTGCAGACTTCGCTCTGGCCCTGCAAGGCTCTTTATGGTGGGTGCTCCACTGTGCTGTGGGGTTGCTCTCCATGGTGGGGTGCTCTCCCGGGTGGGGTGCTCTCCACGGTGGGGTGCTCCACTGGGCTGTGGGGTCCTCTCCACGATGGGTTGCTCTCCATGGTGGGGTGCTCTCCCGGGTGGGGTGCTCTCCACAGTGGGGTGCTCCGCTGGGCTGTGGGGTCCTCTCCACGATGGGTTGCTCTCCATGGTGGGGTGCTCTCCACGGTGTGGTGCTCCGCTGGGCTGTGGGTTGCTCTCCATGGTGGGGTGCTCTCCACGGTGTGGTGCTCCGCTGAGCTGTGGGTTGCTCTCCATGGTGGGGTGCTCTCCACGGTTGGGTGCTCCACTGGGCTGTGAGGTTGCTTGCCATTCCTTACTTGCTTGTGGTGCTCCTGTAGCCTTACTTTCCCCTCTCATCTGTCTTCTACAATTCACAGCGTCTCCCAGATGCATTTCTATCCATGAGATAGAAATTTGGTCTCTGAGACTGGAGTCACATTCCCTGTCCCTGATGGTGCCCAGCAGTTGCTGCAGATAGAATGATTTGAGAGCTTCTAGCAGGAAGTGGGGTGGGGAGCCTCTATTGCACATCCTTGAACATTTGGATTGTGGGGAGCAGACCAAGGGATCCCTTGGTCCTTCCTAGCAGCTCTGTTTTCTGTGCACTGGCCAAGGCATTGCTGGGGATATGGAGCTCATTTCTTCTTTGAGTGCCCTTTACCAAGGATTGTGTGACATTATTTGCCTGGGAGACACAAATATCTAATGACCCTAGGAGGGAAACCAGTGATAGATCAAAGCAATGGTACTACCAAAGGCAAGTTCAAGGAACCAATGAGTCTATCAGGTCTCTTTGCAGGGGTGAGAGAGATGTTAGTTACATGAGCAGGATAATTCAAAGGCAGCAGTATCCCTGAGCCCACTTTCAGCCCCTAGCATGGGGGATGCCTCTTGAAAGCTGGAGCCCTGGTGTTTTATGGAAGGACTTTAGGTAGCTCAACAGGTCAGAGTCTCTTCCAGGAAGCTCAACTGGTCTGTGCTTTTCCAGCAGCTCTGCTTGTATCTGTCCTTCCCAGCAATCCTTACTGCCTGTATAACCTTGAAGAGGGAGGGGCTTTGTGTATCTCATCCATTTCAGGGACTTCCTGAGACTTGTGTGTCATTCATTTCCCAAGTCTTAAGGAGTGTCTCTCCAGGATGGAATATTTTAACTCAGAGGAAGTTGCCATACAACACCAAGCATAGCATCCTCTCAGGTCACTGAGGGCAGAATAGACAGCCCTTGACAATACAGAAATGACCTTAACTACACAGATGATTGTTTCCCTACTTCCTTTACTCTCTATATGCTCTCATGCCCCTCTTTAATTTCAGACATCTCAGTGTTAAGAAATAACTGTGTGTATGTGTGTCCCTGTCTCTGTCTCTCTCTCTGTTATCTCTCTGTCTCGTGTGTGTGTGTGTGTGTGTGTGTGTGTGTGTGTGTTACAGAGTTTTCCCTTTCTTGACTGGCAGACTGTCTGCTAGTGGTATGTAACTCTGCCTGGACATGTTTGGTAAATCCCTCTCATGGCCTCACTATGAGTTGAGGTGCGGAAGCTAAGGGGTCCCTCCTGGTAAAAGTCATACCTGGTGAACAGGTATGACTGAGATAACCCCACATCCAGGAAGACATCTTCAGTGGCCACAGGAAGGCTTTAGTCTACCTCTTGAACTTGACCTTTGACCTATTTAATCATTAGATTCCTGCCCAGATGCCACAGAAGGGAAATGGATGAGATGGTTTCTTGTAAAGGAGAGAAGCTGGGTATAGACCTGGTGGCCTTAGGATCGTGATGTCCTGGTGAAGTGGCAGCCACGTCCAGCTGCTTTGTGTGATAGCCATATGTGGCCATCTCTAGTTAAAAAGCCTAGAAAAGAGGATCAGAAAAGGAATGGAAGTTGCACAGTGGAACTCTGGGACCAGCCTTCAGGACTCCCAGAAACACTGGTAGGACAGACTTTGTAAGATGGCAAAGACCTGCCCGAGAGAAAAGTGTCAATGACTAGAGTTATGTATATGTGTAAGGTGAACAATTGTAATGGGATCAGTTTTCCCTTCCTGTCACAAGGTTTTGAGGTTTTTATTTGTTTGTTTGCCTATGTATAGCCATGTATGTTTCTGTGTGCACACACGTACAAAGGGCACACTGGTCTGCACGCGTCCACGTTCCTCCTCTGTGAATGTGGCTGAAAGCATGCAGTGTCTCGGAGATGACAAAAATTGTGGCGATTAATGGGGCACTCAGAGGCAGTTAACTGTGGCGCTGGCTCACTGACTGAGCAGAAATTCCCATTGTTCTGTAGACAAGCTGCTCCCACTTGATCCCCTCTCAAGAAACAAAAGCCTCCTTTGTCTGCGCCTGTGTTCCTAGGAAGGGCAGCCGTGCTGACGGACGCGTGTCGCAGTAGACAGCACTAGACACAGACAGATGGTGGTGTGGGTGTGTGTGGCTGGCTCCCATCTACACAAAGGGAAAAGGGCGGGTTTTTGAAAAATGTCTACTTAGCAGACTTTTTATTTTCGTGGATTCAGGGACATTTTAGTTAAAGGTGTGAATCCAGGAGCTGTAGGGTGTCAGCTGCTCCAGGCTGACAGCGCACGCGGGACCATCTGGGCTGCGTGGCGTGTGGTTACTGTCAGCCTGGCTCGGCTCTGCCCACTGCCAGGATTAACAAGGTGCCAGCACGTGAGTGTAACACACATGGAAGGTGGTGGGGTGGATAGAGGGAGGTTGGTAGGAGTGAGCCGAGGTGGAGGGTCTCATGTGTACCCATGGGACTTTTAACTTACAGGGCAGACAGTGGGCACGTGGAGAGGCCTGTGCTATGGAAAGGAGAATGTGCAACTTAGATGTCCTAAGAGAACTGGCTATACCATGGCAGGTAGGGCCAGAGACCAGCAGGAGGCAGAAGTCAAGACTGAGAGGAAAGTGGAGGTCAGAGTATAGGTTCCTCTGAAGGAGTTTCCAGTCGGGCTGGAGAGATGGCTCAGCAGTCAAATTCATGAGCTCTTCTGAGCACTCACATAGGGTGGCTCACAACTGCCTGTACCGCAACTGCAGGGCGTTTATCTCCCTCTTCTGGTTTTGCAGGCACCTGCACACATATGCACATAATCCACACATACATGCTCATAATTAAAGATTAAAAACTGTGCTTACAAACAGGAACCTAGCCTGACTCTCCTCTGAGGGGCCCTACCAGCAGCTGACCGAGATAAATGCAGATACTTACAGCCAACCATTAGCCTGAAGTCAGGGATCCCTATGGAAGAATTAGGGGAAGGATTTAAGGAGCTGAAGGGGATGGCAGCCCCATAGGAAGACCAACAGTCTGAACTAACCTGAACTTCCAGGAGTTTCCAGAGACTAAGACACCAACCAAAGAGCACGCACGGACTGGTCTGAGGCCCCCAGCACATAATCCCAGAGGATTGCCTTGTCTGGCTTAAGTGGGAAAGCTATATGGAAGGGAGGTGCAGTGAACAGCATAGGACAGGCCATTGTTACTGGTTCTGCTCTCTGTGAGCTGTAGCTCTGTCCCTACCTGCCTGGGCTTAGCTCTGCATTACCGAGGGCATGGCTGAGATGCACACGAGAGATACTCCCTTGAGAATCTCTGTCCTCTTTACTCTCTTTAGGAGTTCTAGCTCGCCATGGACGGGGCAGTACCTACCTACCCCTGAATCTATAGACCTCACATATGTTAAAACAGGCTAAGGCTGGATATAAAAATAATATTGCCTAGTGCCCAGGATTGGGGCACTAGTTCTTGAGGTTGTACAGCAAAGAAAAAGATGGACGCTCAGGTTCAGGCAGCAAAACATCTGCAGAGGTAATGAAAATTCTCTCCTTCAAGGCCTCTTAAAATCTAGGGAGCAACTGTCATGCTTTAAAACCCAACAGACCTACTATGCGCTCACACTTGCATATGGGGTATGAATCCCTTCCCCAACCACACTTCTTGGCAATTTCATATTTTAACTTTCCAGTGCTGGTGGGCAGACCTTGTGACATTTGAAATCTTCCCTGATGGAAGGGACCTGGGGACATCTGAGGAATATGTACTGGGAGATTATGCTGATAAATGCAGGCTCAGGTTTTCCCACAAGGTCCTCAGCGTCCTCTGATTGTCCTGGTGGCTGGAGAAATGGCACAGCAAACTGTCATGCAGTGGTGGTCTCCGTGTCATGTTCATGGTCCCCAACCTCATGGATCCTTGGTGAAAGGTCTCAAACCTGGGACAGGCACAGTCCCCATGTGCTTCCGGGGATGACTAGTCCAAATATTTACCTATGCTCGCCCTTAACCTTATGCCCATGTTTGAACTTTTTCTCTTCCACGTATGAAGCCATCTCCTACTTCTCTGGGCCAATCGAGCCCCCCTGGGACTCCACGTACTTCCTACTTTCTTGAATTGCTTTCCTGTTGGCTTCCTGCCTGGTCACCTCAGAGAGGGTGAGCTCAGTCAGGCCCTGCCTTCTGCAGGATTCATTTGCCTGGCCCCACGATTGATCTCCATCCCCTTTTCTACAGGTACCTGCCCGTGAGCTTTCCTTTATTACATTCACAGCATCTGCCCTGAGGGCTCTGTTTATTTCTCTCGAGAATGCTCAAAAATTCTCATTAAAAATGGTATTTTTGCCCCAACACACTACAGTTTCTTACCACAACTGTGTTTCCTCATTGTGGGTTTACTTGTTCATGCAGGTGTACCGTGGCCCAAAGACATTTTGCCCTTTCATTGCAGATCAGGACATTTCAGAATAGCTAGAAGTAAGCAGACTAGTTTTATCCTGTTTCTTGCTCAAGAAGGGATTGGGAGATGGGGAAGCAGCTATGTTATTATATCTTTTGATTTCATCCAGGAAGCATATCTGGGGATGCCCCTGGTGGTCTGGGTATCTGCACATCTGGAGATACTCCTGGTATCTGACTTGGACCCCACGTCCAGACTTGGGTATCTGAGAGGCTGTCATAGTTAGAGTTTTATTGCTGTGAACAGACACAATAACCAAGGCAACTCTTATAAGGACAACATTTAATTGGGGCTGGCTTACAGGTTCAGAGGTTCAGTCCATTATCATCAAGGCAGGAGCATACATAGCAGCATCCAGGCAGGCATGGTACAGGCAGAGCTGAGAGTTCTACATCTTCATCTGAAGGCTGCTAGTAGAATACTGCTTCCAGACAGCTAGGATGAGAATCTTATAACCCATACTTACAGTGACACACCTACTCCAACAGGGCCATACCTTCTAATAGTGCCACTCCCTGGGCCAAGCATAAACACACCACCGCAGAGGCCAACACCTACAAGCTAGTTGCCAGTGGAAGCAGGAGGGATGGAGGAGGTGGGCGGAGCTTACAGCAGGAGCCCTGATGTAGATGATAGACTCGGGGCTTCAGTGAGGGATCCGGTGTAGCACTGACATCACGGTCATAACTGTGTTGCCTCCATGTCTTTGGCACACCCAGGACCAAGTTGGAACACTCTGCTCTGGTTGGTAGGTGAGGCTTCTTACTCAGCACCCTTTGTAGTCATTGTTGTCATAAACTTTGTTTTGTCTGTGAGATTTAAAGGAAGTTGCAGGTTGGGAGTTGGGAAAGGAGTTAAAATTGAACTAAAAAAAAAATCATATATGCTTGGACCTCAAGCGTGACTCACTACTGTTTTAACATGTATATTTGAATTATCTTTATAGAATAGGCAGTCGTGTCTCTAACTTGGCTGTCAGTTGGTGAGAGACTTCAGTCAGATTCCAGTGTAGGGTCCTTTGCCATTCTCATGCCCACCGGGTTTCTCTTTCCATACTGACCCAATTTCCCAGCTAAGACTTTGATCCCTTCATTTTACTTTTGATTACTTATTTTGTTTGAGACAGGTCCTCATGCATTCCTGGGCTGAAGTCAGGAGTCTTGCTATGTTGTGACAGTGATCTTGAACTTCTGATTCCCCTGTCTACATCTTCCAGGTGTTGGAGTTACAGGCTGGTGCCATCACATCTGGTTTTATGTGGGGCTGGAGCCCAGGGCTTCACACATACTTGACAGGCGTTGCTAGGAGATTACTCTAATGATGGAGCTATATTCCCAGCCGCTCCATCCCTTAATCCTAAAGACCCAAGCAATGAGAATATTTGGAAACATCCTCATGGCTTGAGAGGAATGACCCTTTCTATTTGAAGATCAAAACTTTTGATCTGTCTGAACAAAGGGAGTCAGGAAAAGGCCTGGATTTAGAGACTGGAAGACCCACCCCTAAGACCTTTCTGTCACAAATGTCTCTGGCATCTTGTTACAGTGAGAAGAACACATAAGGGAGATGCCAAGGCTCACAGCCCTGTGGGCTTGTTAATAGCCCAGATAGCTAAGAGCATCTGTCCTAGAAACCAGCCACAAAGTCCCTCACTTTGAGTACAGACACAGGCTGGAAAAGTCTTGGATGCCAGCGGACAGTCTCATCTGTGGTGGGGCCAAGAGAAGAGAATACTAAGGAAGGGGAAGAGTGCACCAGCAGGAAGCTCTTTGAACCAGTGTTGTCAGAGGCCAGGCCTGACCCCTTTGCATGGCCAAGGATACCCCGTGCATCTATTGTACCGGTGGGAAGATGAAGTCAGGCTGTCTACAAGCTGTTGGTCTCCTCTCCTCCTCTCTGCCGTATCTATGTACAGCTTCCCCAACCTCAGCACACACACTGCTTGCCGTGGCCAAGGAACAGCCACTCACTCTCCTCTCCCATCTCCATGTTGTCCCTTCTTTCTGTGTTTGCCCCATGTTGGTGATCCACGGAACGTTATATGGGACACGGGCATGGATATTATCAATGGCATCAAGGATCACTCCTGTCTTGTGCACATCATCTCTTTCTGGAGTTGGAAGGCGTGCCTGGATCCACATAGTAGGCTGGAATTGGAGTGCCTGGGTGGAGCAGAGAAGAGGGGAGGGACTAGCTGCCCCCTATGATATTTTTGAGGAGGAGGGCAGTGTGAAAGGACGTCTATTTCAGGGTGTGGGATAGGAAGCCCTTTACCGGTCCCCATGTGAGTCCTGCCACATGTACGTGGGCAGGAGGTCTACACCATCCCCCTGAGTCATTTTCTTCTCACTACAGTCTCCTTGCACACTCTTCTAGGACCTGGAGAGGAAGCCCAAGAACTGTCGCTGCTTCCCAAATGTCATCCCTCCCTCCCCACTCCTCTCCTCTGGTGACTGACGTCATTGGCTGCCTTTGGTCTCTGGTCTTCCTGCTTTGGGCAGATTTGGCTCTCAGAGCACTTCCGGCAGAAGCAGGAATCCTGAGTAGCTAGCAACGGCTCTCAGGGTGTAGCCCAGGTTGTGTCGCCTGAAGGATGCTCCCCGTTTCCCAATTACACGCCTTTCCGAGGCAGGGTTCCAGACAAACACCAGCAGGCCTGAGATAGAGCTGTAACTGAGACATGCCAAGTTTGCTGCTGAGAGGAACAATTACCCGAGACCTGTGTGGGTTTTGGTCTTAGACTTCTAATGAGATCTGCTTAAGAACACTGTGCCATCGGATGTTGTTTTGAGCTATATGTACCAGCCTGGTTCCATTACACAGATCTATAGCAGATGAGTTGTATTGTTATCAGCAGTGGGAGTCTGGAGGGTAGGTACAGCGTGTCTCAGGCAACACAACAGACTCCTTGACTTGGACATCTTCCCAAACAACATCCTAGTAGGAGGAACCAGGTGTTCCATCTCCCAGGCCTCTCTCCAACGGTTGCTCCTTTTACCTCCTGTGTGCCCAGAGCCTTCTGAGTGCTGAGCTTGGCTCCAGTTGTGGTAGGGAGGGATCTCACCACCCGAGGCTTTGTCCTGACTCTTCATACTCTGCAGTGGGGTTCCTGGATGCTGTGGCTCAGATATTTGACCAACTCTCTTTGTTTCCTGTGAACTCCTGGTCTGGGGTGGGGGATTCTTCTCTGTATCCAGTTTGCTTTCTGCTTTCATTTGCCAAGGTAAACCTCACTGGGTCTGATCTCTAACACATGTGACTTACTAGGCTTTTTTAGATATCCCCTGTCCAAACTCCATACCCTGGCCATTCTGGACTACTCAATCCAGCTGTGAGCTGAAAGTCAGCATTAGGTATTGGAACACTGTCAGTGTTCACGCTGAAGGGCTTAGCTACAGGGTTAGGGATGTTTGTATGCAAATGGTGACTTGTTCACCAAGTGACACCAAACAGGTACAAAGGTGTCTCGGGAAGTGTAGCCAAGTGACCCGAAGAGGTACAAGGTGCCTTAGGAAGTGACGTTTAAGAGCAGCCCAGACTAGAGTCTTTTGGTGATAGGCTAGAAGTCCATCCAAATCAAAAGGTGGAGATGAGTTGATGTCAGGAGCTGGTCCAGGATGACACTTGTTGCTGAGCTCAGCGTGCATCCTTGAATCTTTGACTCAGGATGTGCTCCTGAAGACATGGTTACTCTAAGCCTGTTTTCTTGTCCCCACACTGGGAAAGATACCTGGAATTTTTGCTGCAACTTTCTTTCAGAGCCGTAGATGATTCTTCTGAAGGTAAAGTCAGTGCACAAATCATCGTTATGTATAGGCACCGGAGTCCAGGAAAGTGACCAGGGCCTTGTCAGCAGAGCCGGGACTGGAGCCTGATGCTTTCTTAGCCCCAGATGTCTGAAGGCTGCTGTGTACTGCCACCATCTTTTTGATTGCCCTCGACTGACTTTGTTTCTTCTGAGCAATCCATAAGAAGTCTTACGGATGCTTAAAGGAGGTAGAACAGGAAGTAGGGGAGGGAACAGGGCTGCACTTGCATCGAGGTTTGGTCTGAGAGCATCCCAGCATGATACTTGTCCAGGGGAGTTCTCAAATGTGGCATCTGCTCCCAAGGAATAGGAGAAAGAATACTGGGAACATTACTTTCTGCTTTCTGGAGTTCATGTTATTGAGTTGTCCCTTTAGTGGGCTGCCTATGACCTTGTCCCGAGGTGTAGTTCAGCTTCAAAACGTGGAGCTCAATGCTGTCAAAAGTTTCTTTATTCCATGTCGGATGTGCATCCATTTCCTGTCGCTGCTGCAAGAAGCCCACACTCGACACATTTATTCTCTTTCAAGTTTTGGAGATCATTAATTGCAAAACCAGTTGCATGGGGATCAAGGTGAAGGCCACTTTGGTTGGTTCCTCTCCCAGCGCGAGCCTGTGACATCCTATGACATTTGTCTGCATCACTCCAACCATGACTTCCAGCTGCTATCGTCACATGATCGTCTCTGACTATCCTCTTGTTTTCCACTCCTACGGGCTGTTATGATTATCTAACAACCATCAGCCGTCAGCTACAACCCAGTGAAGTCCTCATGAACTTAGAACCTTACCTCAGTTATATTTTTGCACACGTCTTTGTCATACAAGGCACAGTCATAGTTTTTAGAGTTTAAGATGTAAAGGACTGGAGAGGGTATTATTCACCCCAACACATGATTCTACTGAGTCATCACACGCCCTAAAGCACGGTTCCCATAAGCCCCTAAGCTCTTCCCTTCTAATGGCCTCATGTGATCAAAAGACAGAAGGAAGGCCCACACAGCCACTGGTACCCACACTCCTTCAGTTACATGAGTAATGAGTTTACCAGAAGTGAGGTGGGCTCAGCTGCACAGCTACACCCGTCTTTCCCAGAGAACTCCTTCAACCTTAGGAATCGATAATCTCTGTCAAAGATGCCAAACCCATTTAGCCAGTGGGCCCACAGGAAGGAAACACAGCACACCAAGGTCCCAGTGGAAATTAGATGGCTCCTGTCTTAGTTAACGTTCTGCTGCTGTGATAAACACCATGACCAGAAGCAGGTTGGTGGGGTAGGGGATTTATCTCAGCTTACACTTGCACATCACAGTCCATCATTGAAGGAAGTCAGAGCGAGACTTCAAGCAGGACTCTGGAAGCAGGAACTGAAGTAGAAACCATGCTTTCCTGGCTTGCTCTGCCTGCTTTCTTGTATAGCCCAGGCCTACCTGCCTAGGGGTGGTACCGCCCACAGTGGGCTTGGCTTTCCCACATTAATCATTCATCAACCATTTATCAAAAGTGCTCCCCAC
Organism: Mastomys natalensis; assembly: GCA_021653895.1. NCBI lineage: Eukaryota > Metazoa > Chordata > Mammalia > Rodentia > Muridae > Mastomys > Mastomys natalensis. The sequence continues at coordinate 511,076 of JAJTUV010001047.1, forward strand.
AGACATGGCTACAGGCCAGTCTGATGGAGGTCATTCCTCAGTTGAAGTTCTCTCCTTCCAGCTGACAAAAATTAACCAGCTTAGCTCCTCACTGTGACACCTGGCTCACCCAGCCATCCATGGCCTAAGAGCCCTGGGACTGAATGTCTTTGTTGCCTTAACATTTAACTTGTTTTCTGGGGTGACCATTTCCAAATGAGACATGACTTGTAAGGATGAGACAGAAGGTAGCAAGAGATGCTTTAAACGTTGTCTTTGACATCCTGTCCTCATTCTGGATTCCACACCAAGAATCTCAGTGGAGGCCCAATACTCCAGGTTCTCTGACCTGGATCACCATCCTCTCTAATCCCAGGCTTCTGATGCCATGGTTGCCTTCTTGGAAGGAACCATCCCTTCTCCCATCATCCCCCTCTTCCCTAGAAATAACTGCTACAGCTGATTAATGGTTTGTGAAATCCATCTCCCAGGGATACCCTCCCTATGTCTTGCCCATCTCAGGGTATCATGTCCAGGATAGTCCAGCTTTTACTGTGTGGGAGGCCAGCCTCTGAATGCCAACGGCATTAGAAATTGGCAGACCAGTTTCTGGTACAGAAGCTCGCCGGCTGCCATTATGTATGCACAGGGAGCTGAGGGAAGAGAAGTCATAGCTTCAGGGCCAGAGGCAATGATGGCTTGTTTGAAACTTGTGATGTTTTTTTTTTTTTTTTTTTTTTCCCTTCTTTTATCTTCAAGGCAGACAGATCTTTCTAGACAATTGAAAAGACCCATCAGGCCCAATTACTTTGAAAAATTCTCATTGTTTCTGTCTATTATCATCTCTCCCCGCCCTTTCCCTCTTGAAATTGAATGGGGTGGGGGTGGGGGGGTGGAGAGGGATGAGGGCTCAAAGATAAACAGTGCAGAGCACCCGGGTCTGGGAGATCTCCTGACTGCTGTTTCTGAGGCTCCACTGCTCTTTTGTGTTGTGGAGCTGGCTCAGGCTTCTGAAGGCCATAGCTGCCTTCACAGAAATATTGCAGATGCGACTCTGGTTTGAAGAGGCCTGGAGGCGGGGCATCGGGAGGCGGGGCATCGGGAGGCGGGGCATCGGGAGGGGGCCTTCTTGGACATCCACCCAGAAAGCCAGGCTTGACTTTTGCTCCAGCTTCTCCTCCGGTCTTTTCCTGTGTACATATAAATTTTTTCCTAGTGTTTTATTTATTCATTTTTGAGTTTGGTGATGTTGTCTCGCTGTGTAACACAAAACACAGGCTAGCCCTGAACACTTGGGTTCCATCAGCTTAGTTCTCTCCTTGGCTTCCCAAGCATCTGGGATGACGGACACACACCCCTGTCAATAGGCATGCGCAGCTGTCAGGCATTTCTGTCCACTTTACTAGATGATAGTTTTGCTTCCCAGACCACAGTTGATGATTTTTGACCATGACAGAGAGAAACCCCAAATTAGTCCTAGGTTCCACTGTGTATTTACAGGGCAGGACCCACTCTGTAATGTCCTAAGAGATCGGGGGTGATTAGCAAGAGGAGATCTGGGCCATGGAGTAGCTGCCAGAGGAGAGTAGCCTTCAAGCTAATCCAGGCCCTTCTGCCAGCTGCACTTCCTGGTTCTCAGAGTTCTCTGGTGCTAACATCTGTTCTCGTTCTCCGCCTGTGGGCATGGACTGCTTGCCCCTTGTGGAAATCATTCTCTCACTTATTCATTCTCTCATTGTTCTCTTCCCAGCTCTGATGCTCTCCCAGCCCTGATGCACTCCCAGCCATGATGCTCTCCCAGCCCTGATGCTCTCTCAGTGCTGCCGTAACAAACCACTACACACTAGGATGACTTTAAACAACGTCCATCTCCCTTCTCAGCAGTGATATCCGGTGTGACTGGGCATGGGCTTCTTCTGATGGCTCCTGAGGAAGATCATTCCTCGCCTCCTCCAGGATCCCAGTCACTCCCGTCTCTCTAGCCTTAGCTCCCACACTCCTGTTTCTTCTCTGTGTTGTTTCCACGTTTGCTTTGAGGCTCACCCTAACATGATCTCATCTTAATGACGTCAGAGAAGATTCTAGTTCCCATAAAGGTTGTGTTCTGTAGTCTCAGGTCATATCAGTTTGGAGGGGACACTGTTCAGTCTACCACAGCCCCATCCTACATGGTGTCAGGTTTTGACCCTTCTGCAAGTAATCGATCCATGGGCAAAGGCAAACATGATTCACCAGCCTTGAACCTGAGGCTCCTGGGGAAGATGGTGGCTGCATCATCACCAGATATCTAGGTATGAGCGAGAGGCACCACCCTGTGCCAGCTTTTCTGGTCCCCCATCAGAGTAATTGTCTTCCTGTATCCCTGGTCTAGGCTTCTACTTAAGGACACAGTTAGCACACACCTGGGCCTGTTGTCTGTGCTCAGAGACAACGAGGACTGGTTGGGGTAGGCAGCCTCTGCAGTCCCTGCCTTTGGTCGAATTTCACACTGGGCCATGCATCTGTGGCCCACCAGGGTGCAGTGTACCTTTGCTTTAGCAGAGGCAGCGGGTCAGTGGGTAAAGGTTCACCCAGTGCAGAGATTTACAGTCCCCTAAGAGGTGTTCAACTCAATCACATGCAACTCCACCCCCAGCATAGGGATCCTACCCATGATGCCACCTCTTTGGCTTCCAGCCTCCATTCCCATAAATCTCCACAGGGAAATTGTCCTGGTTTTAGCTTTGCACCCAATTTTTCAAATTTCATCAGCTTTGCGGGTAGGCTCCTAGATCTCTTCAATTTGATGACACCCCTCTCCCCGCCACATAATCCTAGAAGGTGATGTATTTGCTTTCTCAAATGAATGCAGATATGTGGGTGATAGCTGGAAACCTGACGTCTGCATAGAAAGAAGACAAAAACGAGCCCTGCCCCACCCCACACGAGTGCTGGTGAGAGACCCACTCTCTAATGCAGCTGTTCCCTTGTTAGCATCTACTTCCCCAGCACACATGACTGGACACGCCTGTTAGCATGGCTGTGTGTTGCTGAAGATGAACTCAGGACCCCAAAGGGAACATTTTCTCTGCTACCAAGTTAGACCCCAGTGTCTTGTGACTCCACCAGTGACTTCAGATGCCACTGAGGCTGTCACTCAGTAATCATTCCCCACTCTGGACCACACCGTCTTTGTCCTGGAAACTGCTATCTGCTCCTCATTAACTCCCTTATCCTTGTGATGGTTCGTGTTGATTGTGAACTTGTCAGGATCTGGACCCTAGGATGCAAGCCTCCTGGGACGTCTATGTGTTAGCCTCTGAGAAGTTACGGGATTGCTCTGATTGTGTTAACTGATGTGGCAAGATGCATCTTGATTGTGAGCCGGACCCGACCCTAGGCCGGGCATCTGGGTCTGTATAAAGGAGATAACAAGCTGATTCCTAGAACAGTCTCGGTCCCTGACTGTGATGCCACGGGACCTCTTCTTTCAGCTTCTCCCATCTTGACTGCCCCACTGTGATGGACAGGGCTCCTGGACTGTGGGCAGATACAAACTCTTCCCCACGTAAGTTTTTGTCAGGGAGACTTATCAGAGCAACAGGAAAAGAAGCCAAGATAGCTTCCACTCTGTCCTCATCCCAGACCCCTGCTCAGTAGCCAGATCAAGGTGCAGATCCCTTCTGGGCTGTGGACGGTCAGGGTCATGACGACCCCTCTTCCTCACTCTTCTGTTGCAGGTTCTCGGACACACCCCACCCCTTCTTCTTCCTCATAGCCAACATGCCTGCTCTTCTCTCTAGGCTTTTGCATGGCCTGTTCCTCTTGCCTGATGGCCATGCTTCAGCGACAACCTTCCAGAAAGCTCCCCCTGTGCTCTCACAGCATGCCTCATTCTGCTCACGTACCTTCTTCTTTCCCAGTCCGTGTGTCTTGCCCACCACTGTGATTCTGAGACATGGAAGTAGCATCACACTTCAAATGTGAGTGTCACTCAGCAGGAACGGGGTCGGGACTAGAGAGAGCAAAGCTACCGGGCTTGGCTTCCCACAGAATTCTGTTGTCCCCCCTTTAAATTAAAAGGCACACAAAGAATATGGGATTTAAGGTTTAAAAACACAGAACAAAATGGAAGCAGTGGTAATTGTGGGTTTGAGGATGAACGCGCCAAGTAGGAATCAGTGTTCAGCAGGTTCGGGTGATTGTTTTGCAGAGAGGTCTCTTTCCTTAACCCCCTGTTTCTAACCAGTATAGATATTGCACCATCTTTGTGTATCTGTTCTATGTGTGTGAGCATGTGCACTTGTATATATGTATCAATGCATCTCTCTCTCTCCCTCTCTCTCTCTCTCTCTCTCTTTCTCTCTCTCTCTCTCTGTGCGTGTGTGTGTTGTGCGCGCGTGTGTGTGTGTGTGTGTGCGCGTGTGTGTGTGTGTGTGTATACTCATGCACAAGGACAACCTCAGCTGTATTTCCTCAATTGCCGTCACCTTGGCTTACTTTTATTTCTAATTATTTGTGGCTGTATGTGTCTGCACGTGGGCTTGCACACATGCGTGCCTGTTCCCGGAGCCGTTAGACGTTAGAGATAACGAATCCCCCAGAGCCAGAGTTATAGACAGTTGTAAGCCACTGTGTAGGTACTGGGAGCTGAACTTGGTCCTCTGTAAAAGCAGCAGGAACTCTTAACCGCTGAGCCATCTCTCCAGTCTCTCCCTCTGTTCTTGAGACAAGATCTCACATTGGTCTGGAACTTTTTGCTAAGCAGGCAAAGCTGGCTTCTCAGCAAGTCCCAGGGATCCACTCATCTCTGCCTTTCCAGAAAGGAGTTCACAAGTAATGTCCAGCTTTTTTCCCTTAGTCTTAGGTGACTGAACTCAGTCTCTACCGTCCAGACTATTACCCTATCCCTGGTGAGATGTGAAATCAGTAAGCCTTATCCTTAGTGAAAACTCTCCCTTGCTCTCACCATCTTCAATAGGCTGTGCCGAATCTCTCTCTCCTCTATGTCTGCACTTTCTTCAGTTAGTACAGTGAGCTAGTGAGTCAGAAAGGTTATCAAAAATAGACCTGCTCCCCACTCTGGAACATCGGTGGAAGGACAGACTTGGTCATTGCTTGTCTTTGGTGTCCTGCTAGTACCAGTGTCTACTGAGCACATGAAGGTGTAACCTGGATCGTCCTTCAATGTCCCCATTGGCTGTGGACTGCTTAGTAGCTCTTAACTGTCATGAAGATCCCATCTGAAAAGCTCACATGATCTGAAAGCTGTTTTTACAGCACCAGTAAATAAGCTGGGTTCTGAAGGCTTTGGGGTTTTAAGGCATTAAGTCATACCAAATGCACACTAAGAAAAAAAAAAAAGATTAAAAAAAAACTTTAATAGGGCCCTGGGATTACAGGCACTTCATTAAACACTAATTCCTTCAAAATTGGCAATTTGTGCATGATATATATTAGCAATTTTCGCTTTACTGCAGTTTTTGGTTAAGCAATACCCATTCCCAACCATCCTTCACAGAGTTTATTGAACATTCTCAATCGGGTTTTACTGATGGTAATGTTCAGGTGGGATTTTCTTTCCTTAAACCCTAAGCACATGGTGTTTTAAGAGGCAGAATTTAAGCAAAAGCTTTACAACTTGGTTCTTGGTGAGTGCGTGAGTGCGAGTGTGCGAGTGTGCGAGTGTGCGTGTGTGCGTGTGTGCGTGTGTGCGTGAGTGTGTGCGTGGTGTGCGTGTGTGCGTGTGTGCGTGAGTGTGTGTGTGTGGTGTGTGTGTGTGTGTGTATACCTTGTTTCCTGACACTTCGTCCCTCATTGGCTGGGATCCACCCAGTAGGCTAGGTTAGCCTGCCAGTGACCCCACCGCTAGGTCTCTGCTTCACCAGTGCTACAATTACAAGTGCACTTCATCACACTTGGCTCTTTCTGTGGGTGCTGTGGGTCAGTCTTGGGCACACCAAGCACTTTACAAACAGGGCTAACTCCCTAGACCCAGGGCTCTTTTTGACATGAATGGTTATGTCACAGTGGTATCGGATCTTTTTCAGTAGTTTTAAAACCAGGTCGGAGATGTTTTATTCACTCTGTGTTCTAATATCTTTGAACTGTATTGCAGTCTGGCTCCTCCCTGTCCCCTAGGTCACCATTCTTGGGCTCTCCCAGTCTTCCATGCTACCCATATGCCTTTGGATTGTAGGTCAGTCCAATCAATACTGCCAATGCAATTTACTATACAATTAATCACCCAGGAGAAAAGCTGATTTTTAGTTCATCGGTTAAACAAAGATATGAATAGGTATCTACTTAACTATTGCTCCAGGTTCTGGGGATACAGCAGAGAGTAGAGTGAGCCTCCCCCTGATGGGCTGCCTCCTCCCGGCTCCGTCACACGCACGGTGGTCACTCCTGTGAGGCAGCTGTCTGCGTCTGAGCTGTTCTCCCTCCTCCTGGCAATTTCCAGGTTGTTTATCAAGCCAGTCGAAGTACTCATCCTCCACAGAGCCCCTCTCCATAGAGGCCGCTGTGCCAGCCCCACCTAGATCTCCCCTGCACTTTTCCCGTCTACGGATTATCGGCACTGCTGTTTTGCTTTGGACATCGTCAATTTCAAGCATCGTTTTCTCTTGCTGCTTCTGTCTCAGACACTGTTTTACCCGACTCTGTGTTCTCGAAGGTGGCTCTAAAAGTGCCTGGGATATGACAGATCCCAGATATTTAAATATCTTTGGCAGATATTTAAAATGACACCTCTTCTAAGTTGTTATAGACTTATTCTATTATCTTAAAATTATTTCTATATGCTTGTCTTTGTATGTGTGTAAATGCCAGTAGAGGCAGCAAATCGCCCTGGAGCCCAAGGTCCAGCTGTGAGTCACGTGACTGGGTGCTCGCACTAGAACTCCAGTCTTTTTCTAAAACAGTATGTGCACTTAACAGCTGAGCCATTTCTGCCCCTGTAGCCAGGATCTTAATCAGGTGGTGCATTTTTGGCTTTTTTTTTTTAATGTGTTTTCTTCTTTTCTATTGGTTGAATTTGTCTCATACATACGTAGAGAATGTGTTCTGTGTATCCTGTCCATACCTCCTCATCTCCACACACTCCTGCCTCAATTCCTTACAGGTAAGTCCCTTTTCCACATCCTTGTCTTTCCGGTTTGTCTTATGACCCACTGTCTTTAACCAGAGCCACTGTCTGCTGGAGTCTTATGGGCCCATTATTAGGCATAAAACTGAAGATGATGAGTGTCCCTCCACCAGAATCCAGCCTTAGCTGGTATTTCAACAGGAAGGGGGAGGACATGATTGACAGTTGACAGACTTAGTCTCATGCAGGCCCAGTGTGCTCTGCACAGCTTCTGTGATGTCATGTTTCTAAGGGGAGTGACCTAGAGAGACCAAGCTGGAACTGTTCTGGAAGCTTCCTTCCTGCTGACTAGATTTTATGATCCTGAAAGGGGCGCCATGTCTGCTGCTAGGGAGGGAAAGGCTTCAGTGGTCTTACTCTGTGAACTCTCCAGACTGTGATAAGATATTCCAACCGAAACAATAGTGGCCCAGCAGTTCTGGGGGCAACCAACTGCTATCAGCTTGAATTTGTGGTTTGCTTTACAAGAGAAAATACATACATTGTTACTTTTCTTGTTGCTGTGAGAAATACCTGACAAAAGAAACGTGTAGGAAGGAAAGGTTTATTTTTGGCTCACAGATGGATGTTACAGTCCATCATCACAGAGACGCCACGGGCAAGAGGTTGAGGCCCTGGTCATGTTGTGTTCCAAAGTCAGGAAGAAGAGAGAGAGGAATTCTGGTGCCCAGTTCACGTTCTCCTTTTTTATTCAGCCAGAGATCACAGTCTGCGATGGTGCTCCCCACATTCAGGTTGGGTCTTCCCTCTTCAGTTGAACCTTTCTGGAAACACCCTCACAGACACAGGTAGAGGCACGTGTCCATGGTAATTGTACATCCAGTGAAATTGACAATGAAGGTTGCTACATGTTTTGGTGTAGCCCAGGGGATTTTCGAACTTCTGTCCAATAGTGGCATACTTAGCTCATCCATGTCATTGAGCCTCTTCCTAGACATATAGAATAGTGACAACATCATAGTCTAGACCAGGTCTTTCTTGTCTGATTGTCTTCTTAATGCTAAAAATGGAACCCAGGGTTCTTACACATGCTGACCAAGTACTGAACCACAGAGCCACACCCCCATGCCCCTAGGCTGTAGTGTTTAATCCCCCGCCCCGTTTCTATCCATGGCATATTAATTACTACTCCTATCATGATGGCAGGACACCTAACAGAAACAATTGGAGAAAGATTTATTTAGGTTCACAGTTCAGGGTATGTGGTCCACGTGGCATCTGGTCACATCCTAGTGGCAATCAGTAAGCATAGCTTGCCACTGGAAGCAGGCCTGGACTAGTGCCCTCAAGCCCACCACAGTGACCCACTCCTTTCCAGGGAGTCCTAGTGCCTCCAAAACTGTGCCACCAACTAGGGAACTAGTGTTAACACACTGGCAGGGGTGGGGCACACTTCATATTTAAACCATAGCACTTTTCTTATGCATTTTGGATTTTCATGGCCATTAAAGCTCCATATTTTCCCCCTTAATCTTCCAATGTTAGATTCTCAGGTTATGTAACAGGAACCACATTTAAAGAAGTTGTGTTGTACAGGCATCCAAAGAATTGTTCTGTGGTCCCCAGTTTCATGCAATACAAAGGAAGCTTCTTTTTTTCTCCCCTCTCTGTCTTCCTCCTCCTCCTCCTTTTGATGGGAGATGGACAGGGGGTATTGTTTTCTCTAGCCCTCATATAATCAATTGTTTTGACAGAAAAACAATAGTCCCCATTTTGACTGGCACCACACTTGAAATCAAAGTCACAGCTACCGTTATGAAGACCGCCCTCATTTCCCAGTGATCAATTTAACATGATTGTCTCTCAGAGAAACCACTGTGTAAAATACATCAATGCTATCATGAGTGACAAGCCATGTTCATTGGCCCCTCTCTGTCTTCTGCCTTGGCCTTTTGATGTAACTCATCCACTGTCATAGCAAGGGGTTTGGTGGCCAGTCTGTGGTCTGGAATGGCGCCCCGTGGAGCGGTTTGTAACCGCAGAAGCTGTGTGATCCAGCTAAACGGATGGGTTGTAAACCAAGTGTTTCTGTGCCGTGCCATCTTGCCCAGACTCTGCCGAAATTGATAGCATCTTTTAGCCTCAGAGTCTAGAGATTCAATTTACTTTGTAGCTCACTTAGAAAAGACGGGAAGAAGAAGAAAAAAAACAACACCAAATCAGTGGGGAAATAGACTCCTTCCAATCTGGAATGAAATATACAATATTATTTAATCTATTTCTCCCCTTCTTTTTTTCTACCCAAGAAAGAGATTGTCTTGTTTTACTCCTCCCTGAGACTCTTTTGAGGGAAGCTGTTTTCTGTCACTTCTGTTCCCAGATATTCAGACACTAAGTCTGGAAATATCCTATAGCTCTCTCTTTTGCCCACATTCCTATTGGAGTCACATGGCTGCCCTCACTGCAGAGAATCCTGGGAAGTGCCCTGGAGGAAGAGGAAGCAGATTGTGAGGAACACACAGTGTTTCCCATCTGTGCAGACAGCAACCTGGGGCAGTTCCTGCCTGTGGGTTCTCTTGAGTCACTTGCTTAGGTCAGATGTAAACTTTACCATCAGATCCTCTGACCTCAGTGCCCAGTATTTCTCTTGTTACTTCTCGTCTCCCGTTTTGGACATTTTCTTATCGTGGACACATTTCCTTTCACTGGCTTCTTTGCTCTCCTTTTCTTTGTCTTCTGGATCATTCTCTTCCAGTATCTTCCCTCCCTTCACATTTTGTCCTTTGACCTCAGCGTTGGCTCATTCCTACCCCTCTGCTTCTTTTTGCTGGAGCTCCAAAGCATGCTGGGAGAGACTACGCCCCCTAGGGGTCAGTTCCACTAGAAGTTCAGGGCTGTTCCTGCCGGGGTCTCGGGACTTGGCAGCTCCCTCTCTTCTTTTCTAGATGATTCTTCAGAGATTTGTTAGACTTTTCAAGCTCCCGTCTTAGCCTTCATCCTCCATCATTTCCTCCTGGCCTCCTTTGAAGCTTCTTCCATCAGAAGCCGACTCTCCTGCTCTCCCCCAGCTCACGGAGGACTCTCCCGCTCTCCCTCAGCTCCACACTGAGATTCCTAGGGCATCTACAGCGATTAGCCCTTCGTTTCCTTGCCATCTGGCAACATCTTGCCAGCATCTTTCCTTGGTTGAGCGTTCACTTAGCGGCCGCCCTTCCCCATCATTTCTTCAGCTCTTCACTTGTGTTTACTCCCCGCCCCCCCCCCCGCCTCCCCCCCACTCGCTGGCTCCTGGTTCTCCTTAACCCTTGGACTGAGGCTTCTGAGTTAAGGGTCCAGCTAAGCTTTCTCATGAATGCCCACTCTTTCTGAATATCTTTACCCCTTTGTCCCAGAGCCATTTATATTCAATGGTTCTAAAATGGAGTACCCTGATAGATCTCCTTTTCCCCAACCTCTGCTTTCTGTTGCTCATTGCTCATATCAGGAAGAATTTAATGGAACCAAATTGACTCGGTCTCTCCAGCCTGAAGCCTCGCCGCCATTTATCTCTCTCTCTCTCTCTCTCGCTTTTCTCTAATCCTCAAATCCACTTAGTTTACCAGGCTCTTCTCATTCTGCCTCACACAATACTTATCAAATCTCTGCTTTACTGTGACTGCCGAATGCTGCATTGTACCTTGCCACCTCGCCTGGACCTCTCCCCCCACCCCTGCCTCTGGCTCCTGTCACTTTTACCCACCTAGCTCCGAGTGTTCATTTGCTTCCTCTCTTCACTGGGTCAGAGTCCCCTGTCCCTGACATGGCACCCAAGCCACGCTGATCAATACGGCGCATGGCTCCCTCAAACAAATCAAATCTGCTCCTACCAGATAAATGAGAACGAAATGAAAAAAGGCCCAGTGCCGTGAAAATGAATCTTTGTGGCATGGGACACTCGGGATACAATTACCAGTGACAGTATCATAGGTGGGTTTTGAAGGAGGAAGCAGAAAATTACGTGCTGTTGAAATGTCGTTCTATCGACATTTTAGAAAGGTCTCTTGAGAGGGGACCAACGGCAGCATCGATGATGGAGAGATTGGAGAACGTTGCTTTTGTGAGACGTATGAACGAACGAGCAAAGGGACATTTCTAATTGATGCATCTCATACAGCATTCCACACGTGCATACAGAATAGAATTAGTTCATTATTACCAGTCAACATCTGGGTGCTGCACCCATAGCTGTGTCTTCAAAAATGTATGCAGTGGTGGAGAGTGCTCTCCGATTCAGTGGGAAGAACAGACATTTGCTTCGTATTCAGAGTCCGTGTGTATCTGGACAATAGAAAAGATGATTGGGATTTTGTCTGGCCACTAGGACTCCTGCTGATCAATATGTTTGATCACCCTAGCTCATGCTTGATCATCGTGGCTCTGCAGCCAGTCACTTGCAGTAGATGCTGACTTCCAGTGAGCTTAGGGCTGCTGAGTAAACAAAACGCTGCCGCCGCGTGAATTCCAGAAGATCCTAAGTGCTTAGAAATATCTTTATTTAGAGCCAAGAAGGTTCCAGAAGGTGTGGTCATCAATCCAAGCAGCCACCTGTAAGTGTCCATTAACCTTGGGTAATGGGTAGGTAGATCCAAGATCCCGGGGCCCAACTATGTGACTCGTTTACACTCACTAAGATTCAGGGTTGAAAGTACACAGAGTTCCACATGACTCTCACTGCTGTGGTCCAGCACCCAAGCACACAGGTAGTACACTTTCCTTTAGAAGTTAATAGCATTTAAAATGTAGGAAAACATAAGTTTAGACTCAGGTTCAACTTAAGCTTATGGAAGAAAGGAGACGTCTGTGTCTCACTCTTGGGTTATCTGTTAAAACAGTGGATCCCAGACATTGGAATTTCCCAAGAGTCTCTTGTTGGGACAAGAGAAGGGCTGATGCCTGGTGCCAACCAGAGGAGGAGTTGGTCTCCTGAAAAGAGAATTCACATGGTTCTGAGAGTCTGTCAGAACACCTTGCGCGAGAGACTGGGACGAGACAGTGATGGGTGATGGACAGGACCTCACTCAGACCAATCTGTTTATTAGACTGGCCTCTTGCCTTCCATTTAAACTTAAACCTCATGCTAGTGCCCCAGAGGTGGCCTTGGAATAAGAAGTGGTCACTGCACCTCTCTGTAATCCTTCCCAGTGCTGAGGGGCTTCCAGGACCCAGACTCTGACCTCAGGCACCACAGGGACACTGAGATGATGAACAAGGACCCCGTTTGACGCACTGTGGCATCATTCCTGGGTCCTTGAAATATTCAGTCCTGATTAGTAGGATTTGGGGAAGAATTTTCCAGCTCCTGAAACATTTCTGAAAATCAAAATACAGAATACAAAAAAAAAAAAAAAAAAAAAAGTCTTTTCTTTTTATAGAAACAGTGATTTGAGTGTGAGGGAAATGGAGTTTCCAAGCAGGCTGGGAGCAACCAGGGAAAGTTTTGTCTCCAAACTCCCACTCAAAAATCAAGACACAGGGAAACATCACGGGTACCAAAGCAAGCTTGCGTTTAGTGTTTAGCTTTGCATTCAGTGAACACAGGGAGGACAAATGGAAGCAGGGCTCTGCTCAGCAGAGCTGGTATTTTAATGACCATTTTTTTCCCTCCCCTATTCTATATTTGCCGTAATCTGGGCAAGCGGGTACACAAATAGCCACAATTTGTAAATTGCGCCTGACATATTTTCTGCTCTTTGAATTCCGTGAGTGCCTGCGGTATAATTAGAAATAAGCAATCTTTTACATCAGTAATAGGAAAAGGGACATGGTTTCGGCATGCAAATAAGACGTTACCTAAACAGAAAATTACAGCTGCAAAGCTGACTGTCGTCACCAAGGAAGAAAGGGGACTGTTGAAGGCGGTGGGAACGGCTGCCAGCTTTGCACGCTGTCATCTTCCTCTGATGTCTAGTCACCTGCTGAGTGCACAGGTGGACAGAAGAGGCTCAGACGATGCAAAACCCTAGGGAGAAATGCGTCGGGCTTCCTTGGTGGGCCTAGACTGTGGGCTGAACAGAGCCACCAGTGGCTTTCTCAGTCTAGTGCACGTGTGCATGTGCGTGTTCATACATATGTTCATGTATGTATGTGTATGTGCATGTGTGTGTGTGTGTTCATGAGTGTGTGTGTGTTTGTGTATGTGCATGTGTGTGTGTATATGTGCGTGTGTGTGTGTGTATGTGCATGTGTGTGTGTATATGTGTATGTGTGTGTGTGTGTGTTCATATGGAAGCCAGAGGTCAACCTCAGGTATCATTACTCAGGAGCTGGTCTATTTTGGTTAATCTTTTACTTGTGTATATATATATATATATATATATATGCATATGTAATGTGATTTGTGTCTGTACGCACATGTGTGCATGAAGGTGCTTGCGGATGTATGTTTGCATGTCTGTAGAGACTAGAGGCTGATGTCTGGTATCCTCCACGATGTCTCTCTGTCCTGTCTTTTGACACAGAATCTCTCACTGAACCCAGAGCTCACTGACCGAGCTGGACTGACTGGCCAGCAAGTTCTTGGGGATCTACCTGTCTCCACCCACTGTGTTACAGGGTTACAGGCATATGTGACTTTGCCTAGCTTTTATGTGGGTGCTGGGAATCTGAATTCATAGGATTATATGGCAGCCACTTTACTCAATGGAGTCATCTCCCTACCATTTAATTAAAAAAGATTTTAATACATACGTACATATTTTATGTGCATGAGTATTTTGCCCACATGTATACCATATGTGCTCAGTACCCATGGAAGCCAGCAGAGGGCATCGGATCCCTTGGACATAGAGTTACATATGGTTGTAAACTCCCACGCAGATGCTAAGAACTGAACCTAGGTCCTCTGTGAGAGAAACAGATGCTCCTAAGCCATCCTGCTATTCCTACCTTTACCTTGTTTTGGGTGACAGGGCATCTTACTAGCCTGGAACTCACTAAGTAGGTAGTGCCAGCCAATCATCGAGCACCAAGGACCTGCCTGACTTGGTCCCTTCTGTGATGGGGACTGCATGTTGTCATACCTAGCTTTTGAATATTGATGAAACTCAGATTCTCATGCCCAGCCAGCAAGCCCTTTACCCACTGAGCCATCTTCCCAGCTCTGCACTCCCCCACCTTGGGTACAATTGGAAGAGGAAGGAAGAGTTTTCAACTGTCTGACTCTTTTAATTTCAATTAAGTTTGTTTTCATCATTCATTCATTTTTGCAATGAGTGATTACTTTCTGTGACCTAAACACTGGGACTTCATCAATGTACCTGCTGTTATGGGACATAGAATCCATTGAGGAGGACTGATAGTTGATATAGGTAGATAATAATGTTCTCTAATTATATGGAAAATGGTAATGTATGGCTTTGGGGTGGCCCAGCTCCAGCTGCTATTCAGATAAAGCATTCAGTTCTATGGGGGACGCGTTTGAGCAGAGACCTGAATGATATAAGGGAGCTTGTCAGGAGAATGTCTGCAGAGAGAGTGGGGGGGCAGAGGGAGCACTCCACAAAGAAGGACCCCAGACTCAAAAAGCATGAGACAACCAGGCCTGAGAGATGGCTGTTGTATTTAAGTCAAGGATCCTTACATAACAAGAAAAACCTGCTATAACTGCTATTTCTATACCTTTAGTGATGGACTTGTCACAATGTGCCTGTCTGTAGCCCCCTTCAGTAAATAATAATAATAATTATAAACCAACCTATTGTCATACTGACCAGGCTTCTGTTAAAATTATTAATTAAAAAGGAGTTGGTGGCTCTCTGGGTTTAGCCGTTCTCCACAGAGACTGTCATCATGGACTCCTCACGTCATATTTTAATTTGTCTCATACCTTCCCTGTGTGTTGAGTTCTGCATCTACAAGAGACACCAGGCCTTTGCTCCTTGCATGGGTCATGACAGCTAGCATCTGTTCACATCTGCTTGGAGCTGAAGGCCGCCTAACTGATGCCAAGTGAAAGTCAATCAGCAGGTGGCCGGACTGCTTATCGTCTCAGACCCTCAAACCTCAGGGTCAACCTTGTTTAATAAAATCAACAGTTGAACAGAGAAGTCACGTGTTGAATGAAGTCTTGCCTACAGAGGTTGTCTTACTTTACATCCCTGTTGCTGTGATAAACACCACGACCAAACCCAACTTAGGGGTGGAGAGAGGGTTTATCTGTCTTACACTTCCATATTGAAGTCCATCATCAACGGATGTCTAGACAGGAACCTGAAGGCAGGAGCTGAAGCACAAAACACAAAACCATGAATGAAGTCTTGAAGTCTTGAATGAAGTCATGAATAAAGGCTACTGACTGGCTTGCTTCACCTACTTTCTTTTTTCTTTTTTAAGATTTATTTATTTCATGTGAGTACACTGTCACTGTCCTCAGACTCACTAGAAGAGGGCATCAGATCCCATTACAGATGGTTGTGAGCCACTGTGTGGTTGCTGGGAATTGAACTCAGGACCCCTGGGAGAGCAGTTAGTGCTCTTAACCGCTGAGCCATCTCTCCAACCTTTTGCCTGCTTTCTTATACAACCCAGGACCACCTGCCTAGAGATGGCACAGCTCAGGGGCCTGGACCCTCCCACATTTATTGTTAATTATTGATCAAGAAAATGCCACACAAACATGGCCACATGTAGGCAGCCGATTTAAGATGGCACTGGTTTCTGACATGGCCAGCTCAGCTTCCTGTATAAACAAGCCTGTTACGCATGCGTCGGCCTCGAGCCTCTCCCGATAGGGCTTATGCTAATGAGGTATTGGCCCTAACCTATCCTAGGGCTTATGCTAATGAGATATTGGCCCTAACCTATCCTAGGGCTTATGCTAATGAGGTATTGGCAGTTTAACCAATCCTGAGAGAACATGCCGCCTAGCCCGCCTCCTTGGGTGGATATATAAGCAGCTCGGTTCTGCTGCTTGGGGTTCCCCGTTCCCCATCGATGAATGAAGAATGTTCCTGGAATAAAGCTGTCTGAGAAGAATCCGACCGTGTCGTGTCTTACTTGCTGGTCGAGGCGGACGCAACAGCCACAGGCCCGTTTGATGGCTGCAATCCCTCAGTTAGGGTCCTCTCTCCCAGGTGTCTTTAGTTTGTACCAACTTGATAGAAACTAAACCTAAGGATTCTGAGCCACAGCTTTGTGCAGTGGCCCCTCTGTAGCTGTAGGTTCTTTATTTATGGAGCCAGCCAACCATGAATGGAAAGTGTTTGAAAACATGTATGAATGCTGAACCTGTGCAAACCTTTTGTGCCTTTACTCCCTAAGCCTTACAGGGTAACTATTTATATAGCATGTGTATTGTGTTGCATAACATTGCAAATCATTCAGGCTTGAAGTACACAAGAGGATGATTCTATGTGAATATTGTGTGATTTGAGACACCTGAGCACCCACAGATACTTATAGTGTTTCTAATGGGGAGGGAAATTGACTCTGTAGCCAGTTCCCTTGGAGTTCAGAAAGATAGCCCTGCAGTCAGTGAAGAAGGGGGGGGCGCAGAACACAACCCTCTGTGGAGTCTTTGCTGGGAATGCAATGGAGAGTATGCTAACAACAGCTCAACCATGCACAGGCTAACATGGCGCCGATTGAAAGTGCCCAGGAAAAAGACCTCACTGTGTGAAAGAGTCTACATAGTTAACAGACTATTCGAACACTTGTGACCATGGTGAGCTGAAATATTGCAAGGTTCAGAGCCAAATTATTTGGGGTAGTTTTTCACCTCCTTCGATATTGTTGGTCATCCCTATGTGTGCGCTAATATCCTGTGACTGACAGGCAAAAATCGGAATGCACAGATCGGCCCTTTAACTTCCACAAATCCCAAGGCTGAGCACGTCGTCGACTAACATCCGAGGCTACAGCAGAGATTTCTGTTTGTCGTAACCTACCCCTGATGCTCCATCCCAATACTGGGACTCAGGACTGAGGAGCTGGCTCAGTTGGTAATGCGCTTGCCTTGTAAGCATGAAGATCTGAGGACCCCAGAACCACATACGAATCTAAGTGGAGTAGTATGTGTCTGTAATGCCAGAGATTCCGAGATGGAAGGCAGAGACAGACAGGTCTCTGGGACCAGCTGGACTCCATGGCAAAGTTCCAGACCAAAGAGAAATCCTGTCTATGTTTTGTTTGTTTGTTTGTTTGGTGGGTTGGTTGGTTGATTGATTGGTTGGTTAGTTGGTTGTTTTTTCAGAACAGGGTTTCTGTGTATAGCCTTGAGTCTCCTAGAACTCTGTATGTAGACCAGGCTGGCCTTGAACTCAGAGATCCAACTCAACTGCTTCTGCCTCCTGAGTGCTGGGATTAAAGGTGTGTCCACCACCATCCTATTTGAAAAATCCTGTCCCAAACTAAAGGTAGAAGGTGTCCGAAGACCAATAGCTGAAGTTGTCTGCTAATGTCTATGTACATGCTCACATGGATCCCCCACCCACAGGGCCCCCTCTACAAATGTGCACATGTACATTTAAAAAAACCCAAGAAATGTGTATTTATGACTTTCTTTGTCCTGTTGCTCTCTTAAAAACTTCATGAACCTGTTGTCCCATGGGCTGTGGTTTGGGGTTCCTGAGCCATGATAACTCTAACATCTGGCCCAAGGATAAACTATCTCTTATAAAGTTTGGAATGAATCTGTGTTTTTGTGTTGACTGTGGCTCATGGTTGTTAGCAGTAGCATGATGCTCATTTGAGCCAAGCTGTAGGGTAGACTAGCAGGCCCACCCAAGGTCACTGTGGTTAGTTCTAACAGATTCTCCTTATTATGGCCAGGATCACTGTCTGAGAAGTACTTGGGCCCAATATTTTAGAGTCCCCCGACTCTTCTTACATAAAGATGGCAATCCTTTCCCTCCCCTGTAAGAAGTGACGAGGGACATACAATAGCTGTCCTCATAACACTCCACTGGCCAGTTCTTTTTGATGAAGCCAGAGCACATTTAAAAATATTTATTTTTTATTTCAAATTATGTGTGTATTGGGTTAGGGGAA
Organism: Mastomys natalensis; assembly: GCA_021653895.1. Taxonomy (NCBI): domain Eukaryota; kingdom Metazoa; phylum Chordata; class Mammalia; order Rodentia; family Muridae; genus Mastomys; species Mastomys natalensis. The sequence goes on from JAJTUV010001047.1 coordinate 529,146, forward strand.
GCAGCATGTGAATTCATGAGTGTAGCACTCAAAGATGCCAGAAGAGGGCAGAGGGTCCCCCTGGAGCTGGAGAGATAGTTGTGAGTCCTCTGATGCAGGTGCCGGGGACCAAATTCAGGCTCTCTGCAAGAGCAGCCTGCACTCCTAACCCTGAGCCATCTCTCCAGCCATAGAACACATTTCTTTTTGGGGGGGTTTTCGAGACAGGGTTTCTCTGTGTAGTCCTGGCTGTCCTAGAACTCACTCTGTAGACCAGGCTGGCCTCGAACTCAGAAATCCACCTGCCTCTGCCTCCCAAGTGCTGGGATTAAAGGCATGCGCCACCACTGCATGGCCATAGAACACATTTTTAAATCAGCTATTTCTCCCTTACAATCTGATTGGTTTATTGGCCATTTCTGTCAAATGAGTTTCTCAACCAGGTCACCTGCTCAGTAACACCCACCACCCTGTCAGCCAGAAGAACACAGTGCAGAATTCAGAATGTATCCCTAGATGCCTTCTGATGATTACCCAGCCAGCTCCTGACCCCATGAGACTTTGAGAAGCTTTGGTTGTGAGTGAGGCCGACTGTCATTTGCAAATCCTCCAGGAGAGCTCCCCAGGTAACCCACTCACCAAGATGGTGACATGAAGGGTCATCTCTGAGATTTTCAGCCAGACTTTATCAGCAGCCCTGCTGAGGGACTTGGGAAAAGGTTGGGAGGGAAGTGGGATAGAACCAGTCCAGATGGCTGAAGAATGTCCTAGAAAACACTCATGCAGTTTTTATTTTCTGGCTCTCAGGATTCCACTGAGCCTGTCTACCAGTGGTGGCGGCTGCACAGTGAGCTGTCTTCCCAATTCCCCAGACTCACTCCCTGCTTCATGAATGCTCCCAGCTCTTGGATCATCCTGCCTAAGCCAGACCTTACTTCTGAGGCTCTTAGGGTTTCAGATGACACTCAGGCTACTGGATTAAACAGTCGTACCGAGCAACATGCATGGATAAAAAAAGCCAAGCTGGCTGGCTTATAACATGTTTTTAGAAGACTTCCATGTACAAGTGCAACTCGGGATGGGATGGGGGTCATCCCTAGAGTACTCAAGGCAGGTACCAATATACTGCGGCATTTTGAGAGTTTAGAAAAATCGTCTTAATCATCAAAACTTATGAGCGCAATAAATGTATTAAGGTATAACTGACATTTAACTACTTATAAAATATAATTTTTAAAAAAAATTTAACACTTTAAAAAATTATGTGTATGGCTGTGTGTTTTCTGTGTATGCCTGTGAGTGCAGGTGTCCAGGAAGGCCAGAGGTCAGTCTTCCTGTAGCTAGAGTTACAGATGGTTGTGAACCCTTGATACAGGGACTGAGAACTAAACTCAGGACCTCTGCAAGAGCAGTGCATGCTCTTAACCGCTGATCCATTTCTCCAGTACATCCCATTTACATGCCATTAGTATTAAAATAATATTAAAGTTATTATTAATTATTTACCATAATCAAGTTAATAGTGCACATTTGAAGGGTACTGACCCAAAAATTGTGACCTACACATATATTCTTGAAACACTATCACGATGGTGACGGTAGCTCCTTTTTATTGCTGACTGTATTCCATGGCGTCTCCACGCCAGACTGTTTACCCAATCACTGGTTGACAGACACCGAGTCTGTTTGCAGTTAGCGGCGATCGATCGCCCTCAAAGCTACAGCACATGTGCGTACTAGCCTTTCTGCGGCCACACACCTTCAATTCTGCCTGGGGCATAGAAAGATAGACTATGGGATGGGTGTGCATTTTAATTTACGTTTTTCTTTTAATTTGTTCTTTGAGAATTTCCTACATGTAGCTAACATATAACGGCCGCCATGTTTTTCTCATTTTCCGCTTCTCGTCCCCTCCCCCCCCACGCTGAAACATATTCCCCACTCAGTTTCATGTCCTTCAGTTCTTTCACATATGTACCAACACTTAGTATGGCCAGTCATATCATTTTAGCTTAGTAGGTGTATTACATTTATTTATTTCACATTTCTTCGGAGTCTGATAAGATTAAACATCTTGCTTATGTTTATGCTGTCCGTACATATTCTTTGCCAATTGAAAAAAAATGCATTGGTTTTCTTTGGTTTGGAACAGGGTCTTACCGGCACACTCCCGAGCGTGATTCGAACCCCCACCCCCAACCCCTCAAGGATAAGTACTAAGCATGAGTACCTTCACACCTGGCAAATGGCTGTCTCACGATTAGATTTTGGAAGTATCTTATACATACTGTTAAGTTTGTTGGGTTGTTTCTGGTGTTGTGCTGGTTAGTTTTGTGAACCTGAGAGACACCCACACACACCTGGGAAGGGAGAATCTTAATTCAGGAGCTGCCTCCATTAGATGGGCCTGCCAGCAGGTTTGTGGGGGCTGCTAATCCATCTAAGAGGGCTGATACCCTGTGGGCGGGGCCAGCTCTAGGCAGGGAGTCCTGGGCTATATAGGAAAGCTGACTAAGCTAGCCAGTACCGCAGTGTCCCTCCATGGCCTCTCCTTCAGTTCCTTCCTCCAAGTCCCTGCCTTGATGGACTGCCACCTGCAAGCTGAAATCAACTCCTTTGTCCCCAATGCCTTTGGTCAGGAAAACAAAGCAGGATGGGTTCTGTGGATTAAAGGTAGAGCCTCCTGCTGCTCTGAAAGGTTCTCCTGAGCAACAGGGTCACACAAAATAACTAGAAAAAAATTTTTTTCTGGGTGGCTCCTCTCTGCTTGGTCTAGGGGCGGAAGTCCCTCTTTTAGGTTGGGTGGAGATGGGTTTTGGGAACACCCTGGATAGAATAACAAACAACCTCATCTTGAGTCTCGAGGTCCTCCATAGCTAACTTATGCTAATGGATCTGAATAGGTTTTGCTACCAAATTATCTGTCTGTTGTTTCACAAAGTTAGTCAGCCTATTTAAGGCCTAGGGACCAAAAGAAATCAGCAAAAATAACCCAATTAGTGGTCCCAAGATGGGAGGAAGTAGTGTTAACAACCATGGAGAGGTTGAAAACCAATTCTTGTACCAGCTCTCATCTTTCTCTGTCTTTTCTCAGGGCCTTCTCTGACCTTTTTCATGCTCTCTTTAACCATCCCTGTCTTGACTGGCGATCTGAAATCTTGCTTAGGCTGCGAGGCTAAGCACTGTAAGGGAATATAAATAAAAGTTAAAAATATCTCTCTGGGTTCCCTGAAGGACAAGCCTGACTGCATAGGGGTTGATGTCAAAAGTATCCCCTCTCCAGGAAAAATGCATCGGAATGGGTATGGCCCTCATGCCTCACTGGACAATGACAGGAGGACCAGAGCCATTACAAGGTCCCCTTCAATTACTGGAGATCAGGCCTCTATCCCCGCCTTCAAAAGATTAGAATCACCACAGCCCTTCTATACTTGGAGAAGGGAGGAGATGTCAGGGGCAGCCCTGCTTATACACTGAAGGCCTAACATCAGCCATAGGCCTAAAATCAGCAATAGGCCTGACATACATGCATGCTAACACAAAGTCTTTGGTCTCTGTGGAAAAACACTGAAACAGATAGCTATAAGCTATTGTAAACAGGCAGCTTCTGTGGAAATTTACCAGCCTGAGTAGTCATAGACCTTGTAAATAGGTAGCCTCAGGGGACAGCACCAACTTAGACAAGGACAAGTGAATCATAGGCAGAGTCATAGTGACCTGTCACCCGAACCTTCATCCAGCTGATACCCTGTTCTGAAATGTATCTGTACTCCCCCTGAACACCTATGCTCTGGTGTCATCCCCTTCCCCATGTCCCGCCTTTTGTGTTTATAACCCCTGTGTGAATAAGTTAAAAAAAAAAATACTGAGAATCGTCAGGGAACAGAGAAAGTACCTGAAACAGCAGCTTGCATCTACTACTGACTCAGTCATAACTGAATCAGTGCCAGTCCCATTCCCATTCCTGCCCTGCTCAGGACCGTTCTCACGTTCAATGTTATGATTGAAATTTATATGTTATTTAAAATTATATTAAATGCTATACATTTAAATATAAAAAAATAACAAAGAAAGCATGTCACTTAAATGTATAGTTTAACCAAGAAAAAAAAAAAAAGAAAATTTTTTTTTCAAATCTGGAATATGATGAGCAGATATTTTCTGTAAGTCTTGATGGTTGTCTTTTCAAGTATCTCTTGAGAAACAAATCGTTTAACTTCGAAGTCAGTTTATTAGTAATCACTTCTTTAATGGATCTTGCCTTTTTTGGTAAGAGAAGAAATCCTTGCTTTACTATATACAGGCGACAGAGTTTTTCTTAGAGGTCTAACAGTCTGGGGAGTTAGGTAGGTTGATGATCCATCGTGAGTTAATTTTTAGGGACGGTGTGAGATGCGGATCTTCTGCTTCTGTGTTGTGGGTGGATTTAAACTGTTCAGGCCCTGCGTGTAGAAAAGGCTAGGATGGATTGTTGAATTGAATCAGTTAACTTCCTATGTCTATCTCCCTTCATCTTCTGTGTGGATCCATCATTATGCACCCCAATCCCTGAAGCTTTATGTTATGTAGAGGTGTGTGAGTGCTGGCGCATGTGTGCCACGCGACACATTTAGAGGTCAGAGGGCAACCGTGGGTGTTGTTGCCATCTGCCTTATTTGAGATCAGGTCTTTTGTTGTTGACCACTGTGTATGGCAGACTTGCTGGCTCACGCGCTTCTGGCATGTCTCCTGTCTTTGCCTCCCCGATAGAGAAATGTTGCGATTGTAGATGCCAGTGAGCCCCGGGGACCCACCATCTCTGTTTCCTCAGTGCAGAGATAACAAGCACGACTCACCACACCCAAGTCGTTGAAATTAGTATTGATTTTTACGTATGTGGTACGTACGTATGTGGTACGCATGCACTACCAACAGAGGTCAGAAGAGGGCGTCAGGTGCCCCCGCAACTGGAGTTGTAGAGAGTTGTGAGTTGTTACTTGGGTGTGGAGAACCAAACCCCGGCCCTCTGGAAGAGCAGCCAGTGATCTTAACTCCTGAGCTGTCTCTCCAGCCCCGACATCCAATTTTTTATCTGAATGTTGGAAAAGAACCCATATGCTCCTGCTTCCAAGGCAAACACTCTTACCGCCCGAGCTGTCTTCCCAGCCCCTCCCCCGCTAGTCTCCTGGGCTTCGTAAGATCAGACATTCAGAGTAACTACGCAGTACGAGACTGCCGTGGTTCAAAACGATGCTTTAAAACCCTGGCTATAAAACCACTGTTTCAGACAACTGTTTTGATCTCCTGTGTCTTTTATTATACCCTCTTGTCATCTGCAGGCTTCCGTAGCTGCACGAACTTGTAAGAGCTGCAGATTGTCTAAACGCAGGTTAATTTCTCATTGGATTTAAATGTCAAGTTTGAGGGAAAAAAAATTGCAGGAAAAATATGAAGAGAAATCTCCTTTGTTCAAAATTTGGTAAAGATTTCGTCGCTGTGGGATCCGCGCTGGCTGACCACCCAGCTCCATGTGAGGCTGGGGCTGGAAAGATGGCTCAGTGGTTAAGAGCACTCGACGTCCTTGGGATGGGCTGAGGTTTAGTTCCCAGCACTCCCTCAGTGCCGTGTCTGTACCTCCAGTTCCAAGGACTCCAGCACTCTGACCTCCTTAGGCACCAAACACACACGATGCATATACACACATGCAGGCAAAACCGTTGTAACACATAAACCAACCTTTCAAAGGGGATGTGAGGTGGGGTGGAAGGTGTCACTGGCTCACGGCCCCTCTATACATCAGCCTCTGCTTCTCCTCCTGGAGCTCCTTTGGCTGGGGTTTAATAACCCAGGGTTGCCAATAACCACGGAGTTGTGTGAGATTGTTTGGTGGATGTACGAGTGCGTTTTCCTGACCAGCATGTGCCATCAAATTCTCCAAAACGTCTGTACCCATAGAAAGACATGATGAACCACACTGGAGCCACTCGAGCACAGCCAATGCTCTAACGACAGAAGTAAAGATGCCCTGGTCGGACGTCGTTAGAAAGGCTCCTGTTTCTCAGTCACTGTCTGTCAATCTCAAGAAGAAAAACGCTTGCAAGAATCAGTGTTGAAAATAGGGTCATGCCGGAATGACTGTCAGCTCCGCGGTCTTACAGAGGCAGAGCCACAGATCCAGAACCAAAGCAGGTACCCGTGTGTGAGTGTGCATGTGTGTGACTGTGCATATGTGTGTGTGCACATGTGGGTGTATATGTGCGTGAATGTGCATGCGCCTGCATGTTTGCACATGTGTATTGGTGAGTGCGTAAGCCCTTGCATGTGAGTGTGCATGTATGTGTGTGTGTGCGCGAGCGCGTGTCAGTGCACGAGTGCACATGAGTGTGTGTGAGTGGATGTGTGTGCATGTGTGTGTATGCATATGCACATGTGTACATGTGTGAATGCATGTGCTTGTGTGAGTGTGAGTGTGCGTGTGTGTGTGCATGTGCATGCAAGTGTGTGCATGTGTGCTTATGGTGCTTTCTGATTGCTGCTCACCGTGTTACTGAGAAAAGGTCTCTCACTGGATCTGGAGGTCACCCACTAGACGGCTGACTGGCCTGTGAGCTCTCCCTAGAGCTCCACCTGCCCTGCCTATATCTGCCACACACACTGCGATTACAAGTATAGACCACCTTGTCTAGCTTTCTCAATGGGCCTTGCCAATCTGGACTTAGGTCCTGTTGCTCATGTCCAAGACACTACCAACTGAGCCACCTCTCTAGCCTTCAGGTACTATTTTTTTTAAGTAACATAAATTAATTGCGCAAGAAAATAGGCTTCATTATGTTTTGACAAATAGATACGTAATGTACTTTTTACATGGTCCCTTGTTACTCTTTCTTGTCCCTCTTCTTCTTTCCACTTGTTTTTTTTCTAAGTACTCCCTCTCCTACTCTGTCCTGTTTGGAACTAGGCTTTGTGTAGGTGAGAAAACACCTGGTGTTTGTCTTTCTGCGTCTGGCTTATCGTGGTTATAAAGTGATTTCCAGTTCTATTCTCTTTCCTTCAAACAGCATGATTTTAGTCTTCTTTAGGGCTCAGTAAACATTCGTTCCATATCTACATCCCATTCTCCTTATCTATCCGTCTATTGGCAAATGGCTGATTCTATCTGTGTCTTACTTGGCTTTTGTGAATACTTCAAAAACAAATCCTAGGCAGAGGCCTAGGATTGTGTGCTGGCCTGAGTTCCTTCAGATATATACTCAGGAGTGGTACAGCTGGATCTTATGCTGGTTCTGATTTGGGGTTTTGGGGAACCTCCATATTGATTTTAATGAAGACCAGACTAATTTAGATTCCCACCAGGGATGCACAAGCCCTCTTAATTCCTGACATCCTCATGGCCTTTGTCATTTCTTGCTGTCTGACTGGGGAGGGAGGGTGTCTTCAACATGGTTGGGTTTCATTGTCGCTCATTATTTTCTTATTGAAACAGTCTCACTGTGTGTTTCAGCCAGCTTAGAATTCCCAATGTGGCTTTTATTCCAGGCCGGGTTGGAGAATGGCTCTGCACCCTCTTGAACTGCTCCTTTTCCTCCCTCAGCTTCTCTATCGGTCTGCAGCATCACACTGGACCACGGTGTAGCTTTGATTTGCATTTTCTTGATGGCTGAAGATGTTAATGTGTTCTGCACTTATCGGCCATTTGTACTTCTTCCAAGAACCATCTCTTTAGCTCATTTGCCCATTTATTGGTGTGATCGCTTATTCCTCTGGTCTTTAATTCTTTTAGATCGTCATATATTCTGGACACTCATCCCGTGTGAGGTGAATAGCTGGCAAATAGCTATGCCTGTTCTGCGCGCTGCATCTTCACCCTGGTGACTGTTTCAGTTGCTGTGCAGAGGACTTCGTTTCATGAAGTCTCACTTTATCAATTCTTGTTGTTTCCTGGGCTGTTCAGAAAGCCGTTGCCTATGATTGTGTCTTGAAGTGTCCCCACTGTGTCTCCTTCTAGTAGGTTCAGATTTTCAGGTCTTACACTAAGCCTTTTGATCCATTTTGAATTGATTTTCTCATAGGGTGTGGTGGTTTGAAATGAGAAATGTTCCCCCCATAGACTCAGGTGTTTGAATGCTTCCTTCCCAAGGGGTGGCAGTGTTTGGAGGGGCGGATTAGGGGGTGTTGTCTTGCCAGAGGAAGTTCTTCACTGAGAGTGGATTTACAGCCTCACTGTAGTCCCAGTGTATTCTCTCTCTCTCCCTCTTTTCTTCCTTCTCCACCCCCCCCCCTTTGTGTTTGCTGTTGAAGATGGGCTTCCTGAGCTCCCTGCTCCTCTGCTCTTGCTGTCACACCTGCCACATGCCACCTCGGCTCCCCACCAAGATGGCCTCCTCTGCCTCCGGAACCCGTAATCCAAAATCAACTTCCTTTCAGAAGTCACTTTGTTCTTGGTATTTTGATTGCAGCAACAGAAAAATAACTAATGCACAGGGCAAGAAAAAAAGGCATTGATCTTCGACTCCTTCGAAGGCTATCTAGTTCTCCCCACACTATCTGTTGCAGAGGCTGGCTTTTGCCAACACTTGCTTTTGGCATTGTGGTTCGGTGTCAGACTGCGGTAGCTGCAAAGGCTTGTCTCTGAGTCCTCATTCTTTCCCACTGCCATATGCACGTTAGTGCGGCTGTCTCGCTGCCTTCTGTTATTTTGACTCCGTTGTTTAGTTTGAAATTGGGTACTGTGGTCCCCAGCATGGCTCTCTCTGCTCAGCATTGCAACGGTTCTTTGGTAGTTTTTGTACCTTTCCATGAATTTCTAGGAGCCACCCCTCCACCCTCCCCACCCCCACACACGATGTCTGAAGAATGTCATTGGAATTCTGATGGGAATTGCATCAAACCTGTAGGCTGCTTTTATTACTATCCCACTGCAAGAATATTAACTCTTCTAACGCATGAGGTTGGAAGGCCTTTCCACCTTTTAGAGCCTTTTTTCGGTTTCTTCCTTTATTTTTAGTTCTCCTCACAGAAGTCTTCCAACTTTAAGGTTTCTTTTTCTTAGGTAGTTAACTTTTTAAAATTTATCTACGTCTTGATGATGTTGTGTTCTCCTTACTTTTCTCCTCAGAATGGTGAGCATTGGTGTATAGAAAGCTTCCGATACTGTGTGTTGGTTTTGGACCGTGATTCTTCACTTGTCACGTGATTATCAGCATTAAACATTTTCTATGATGTCTGCACATAATGATAATTCAAAGCGGGGACTCTGGTTAAATAGGTTGGGAGATGTTTTAGCTGTAAGATCACTGTGCTCTTCGGACAGACAAGAGAATGCACTGAGAGCATGACTTTAGCATGCTTAATTTGCCTTCCAAAAGACATTTACGGAGCAGCAGTACAAACCACTTAGGATGCTAAGAACACTGAGGACAAATTGATTATTAAAGATGGCTGGAAGCGAAGGCAGCCTTGTTTGCAGGGGAAGACCACAGCCGTAACTGCCGCAGAGAGGCTTAGAAGGGAGAAGAGTCTCTGATACTAACCAAACTATCGTGAAATACAGCAAAGTGTCTGGGGCTGTCGGGCTAGGGTGTTGTTCAGTCTTTGGGCTTGGGAAAGATACTCTTGGGGTCAAACCGTGGAGTCAGCATGGCAGCCCCATGAGTGGTTCACGGATGAGTCTTAGCAGTGATCTAGGGCCCATTATGGAATCTACATAAACTGTTGTAAGAAACTGCTCCCGGCGCTGCCTGGGCCCCATCCGGCATCTGCAAACGTTTGTTCAGTGACAGCTCTGTCACTCTAATGTTCTCTGGGTGAACATCTACAAATGAAGCCCTCGGGGCTCCCAAAAGCTCATACTCTGAAATCAGGATATTTTGTCCTTTTAGGTATATATGAAAAGTAATTAGAGAAGGAAAATCTTGATGGCTCTTTCATTTCCAGGGAATATATGAGCAGAGGGACTAGCGTATGAATCTCTATAAGATCTCCATGGTGGAGATCTGGTCCTCACCATCCCGCCCTGCAGCCTGGTGATGGACATTAAATTGAATGCATGAACTACATCAATGTCTAGACTTTGTGACTGTCACTGGAGACATTAGTGAGGTGCTAGGTTATGACCCGAGGACACCTACTTTATCTTTTATATTTTAAATAATTCATTTACTTATTTTTGAGACAGAGTCTTTTGTAGCCCAGGGTGGCCTCAGATTTACTCTGGACCCACGTGTAGGGATTGTAGGCTTGTAGTAGCACTCATGATTTATACAGGGCTGGGGTGCTAACCATGCCAGGCAAGCCCTCTGTCAATGGAGCTATAGCTTTTGACTCTTACATTGCCTTGTGAAAATTGCAGCTTGATTATGTTGATAAACTTAATGCTTGGGTTTCATAAACATTTAACTAATACAGAGGGAAGAAGAAAACAAAAAAAAAAGCATAAAATGACAACAACAAAAAAACTCTACCACTGACAGCCCCCAAAACTTCCCACACCTGTCCAGAAATAACAAATATAATCATTATTCTAAAAAGCAATTTTAGGCATCGCCTCTGCCTATTTACATGAAATGTAACAGTAAGTGTACAGCCTGATTTTATTTTAAATGAAGGTCAGTTAAATGACTTACTGACGTTTGGAGACATAACCGCTCGTCCAGATGATAGACAGAGATAGATGGTAGACGGATACATAGATAGATCCATCGATTGATCGATAGATACATAGATAGATAGAAAGAATAAAAGCATGCAAGGCTTGCTGCGCCTCTTGTGGTAAGTTGTTAAATAAACACAGAGAAAGGAGAAATGGTTACAGACAGATTCCAGATGTGTAGTAGGAGAGGCAGCAGCAGAAGCAGTCAGCCTTGGCGACGTCATACACTAAACAATATAGTGTGTTAATTCTGGCCAGTGACACCAGGGCTCACAGAAGTGAACCTGAAAGAATTCGCTGTGTGTGACTTTCATGTCCCCTCTGTCTTTCTATGCATTAGGGTGACCGATAGAGTCTCTGCTCTGTGCAGGGTTCTGGGAAGCATGGAGAGACCATTGATATACCGCCCTGTAGTTGGTGTCCACGTGACTGAGGTGAGCCTTGGATGGACCCACCTTAAGGACATAACTTGTCTGGAGAGCACTTGCTGACACTGTGATTTTTCCTTTGAGCCCCGGTGAACAGCACCACCAAGACCAGATCTCATCTCCCGTGAGAAGCTAGACATCTGCTTCCTTCGTGTTCTTGGAGTCTCAGCCTCTCCTTCCCAAGGCACTGATTGAGCGTTGCACACCTCTCAGCTGCCGTCTCAACTCAGGTACTAGGAGAAAGTCCCTGTCTCTCATCTCAGTAATTTCCAAGCTAGTATAGATTGAGCCTCCTTTACCTGAAACCCAGAAATACTCTTAAATTAACAACAACAATCACGGCCACCAGCAACTAACCCCAAACTGATCAACAACTAATCCCAAACTGAATGCCAACGTATTATCACAAGTGGAAAATCCCACACATGACTGTGACCCCAGCACTCAGCAGCCAGAGCTCGAAAGACAGACACCTGAAGCCCTAACTATATCACATAAACTAACTGCACACTGTGCACATAGGGTATACAAGAAGCAAATGCATTTTCTGTTTAGTCTTTGTTCTCAACCCCATGATATCTCATTATGTACATGTAATTATTTAAAAAAAAATCCCAAAAGATGTAAAACCCAGATTGTCTCTGGTCTTAGTAATTTAGAAAAAGTATATCTAATCTGTATGAGGAGGGAAAAAAAAAACACTAATTTTGCATTCGTGTAGAGAGGAGAAAATTTCATTGTATAATCAAATGCTCTTTCTGAGAGTGAAAAAAAAAAACATTTAATTTCCTTTCTTAATTATAGACTCCCAGCTCTGGATGGGATATTAAAATGTAATCCAACAGGTGCCAGTGAGAAATAGCCCCCACCGGTACAGTCTAAGCAGCCAAATTAATAATGTATTATTGGATTATAACCCAAAATATAAACCCATGTGTCCAGACCAACCTCAGTATCTGACTGAATAAATAGTTAAGCGCAGGAGAGAGAAAAGTGCACGGTGTGTAGACACTCACTCCTTAAGGAAGACCTCCCTCTGTCCATGAGCATGGCCTTTGCCTAGAAGCTTACCTTTTTATGTGGAAAAACAATACACATAAAAACTTTTTTTAAAAAAAGCTTTAAAATTATCAGTGTTTAAAAAAAAATTGTCAAAGTTGAGTTGGAGATACAGCCCAGTGGCTAAGAGCACACCTTGCTGCTGCAGAATGCTGGAGTTTGGGTCGCAGCATCTTCAGTTGCCCACCCATGTTCAGTAGTTTGCAATGACCTGTAACCCCACTTCCAGGGGATCCAGCGCCCTCTTCTGGCCTCTCAGAGTACCTGCACTCATGTGCACATACCCCCACACAGACACACACAAGCACATATATGCAATAGGTTTTTTAAAAAGTATCAAAGTCATCAAAAACTAAACAAGTCTAAGAACCTGTCACAGCCCAGAGGAGCTCAGGGAGGTTTTATGACCTGGTGCAGTATGGAGTGGGCACAGAGATCAGGGAACGTTCCTCTGGGCTGGGAATCTTGTTATCCTGAAATTAATGACGAATAGATCTTACTGAATAAACCATATTTAAATTTTTTTTCCCACCTGAAATTCCCAAGAAAAGTAAAGCACTAAGCTACCCTTTCTGAGGAAGCAAAAGGTGACAGGACAGTTGTGACCATCAGAGCTTGTCAGAACAGCCTTCATAGTGACAACCCCAGGCACCATTTCAAAACAAAAATGTGTTCCTGTGCAGGTACACATATATATGGAGGTCAGAGGTCAACCTCGGGTGTCATTCATTAGGCACCTTGTGTTTTGAATCTGGGTCTCTCGTCTCTCACTGACCTAGAACTTGCAGGGTTCTAGAGTGCCTGGCTTATGAGCCCCAGGGGACTGCCTTTCTCCGTCCCACTAGAGGTGGGATTACACATTTCATCATACCAACTTTGTAAAAGAATTGCCCTGTGGGGTTGTAACTCAACTGCTTGTGTGTGCAAAGCAAGAACTTTACTAGGTGAACCTCCCCTCTGCCCTCTGGTGCCATTTTGAAAATGAAGACCTATCCAGTCCCTCCACACCCCTTGTCCCAGATGTAAAGATAAGGCAACCATTGAGCTGGAATAAAGCACACTCGTCTGGTTGTCATGAGACCATGGTGCCATTCAACCAGCTCACAATAGGAGCTTCAGAGACAGGCAGCTAGAACAACCCATTTCCTGTGATCTCTCTTATCCTGCATCCGAGTTTTCTCCTACTTTGATTCCCTTTCATGAGTAATTGGGGGAAGATAATTGATGGGTTTCATTTGAGTGTCCCAAGCTGATGTCGGAGGAAACGCCTGGTCCCTCGTACTGTCTTTTACCTATTTTAAGTGGCACCAACCACAGTGGCAGTAATTGTACCTGATGGTCTAATTGCCCGCCCTTCAGAGAAGTCAGGAAAAGGGGCCACATTACACAGCCACCGATAATTTTGCTTTGTGAATTACTGTTCAAAGACCCGGTGTGATGGGTACTCATGAAGCAGGACAAGAGACGTGAAACTAGACTGAAGGGACAGGACAAATGATCACAAAGCCTTCTTCTGCACTTCCTCCCCAAAGCACACCCCTAACACACACCACAGTTTCTCATTTAAACTTAGGATTATCAGGATCTAAGGAAAAAGGTGTGCATTAATGATAACAAATAGATATTCCATCTAATCGTCTGGTCAGGCCAGACCTAATTTGGGTTTCGTCTAACCGAGGTGGGACACCATGACTCCGCTTGGCATCCTCTAACTAAGGACCTGGGGGTTGCATTCTGCCTGTGACACAGGGAAATTGAAGAGGCTCCCATGGGACCCAGGTTTCTGTGATACAATGGCTCGCTAGCACCATGTTGAAATGAGCAGAGACAAATGTTTAAAACTTAATAATATGTTCCTTTGGTGCCATAGTTCAGATCCAGAATGCCCCCCTACAGGCTTATGTTTTGAAACTCCTGACCTTTGGCTTATGGAGCTATTGTTTTTTAAAATAATTTATTTTTATTTTATGCATATCAGTGTGTGCCTGCTTGTGTGTATGTGCACCACTTGTGTGCAGTGCCTTGAGAGGCCAGAAGAGGGCGTCAGAGGCCCTGAAACTGGAGTTACAGATGGTTGTGAGCTGCCGTGTGGGTACTGGGGAATCAAACTTGGGTCCTCTGGAAGAGCAGCCAGTGCTTTTAACCAGTGAGCCATCTCTCTGGCCCCTTGTGGAGTTATTCTGACAGTTGTGAAGTCTTTAGGAGGTGGGTCCTGGCTGGCAGAAGTGGGTCACTGGGAGGCAGGCCTCTGAACCTAGCCCTGGTTCCTGCCTCCTGTCCTCCACTGTGAAGTGTGTGGCTCCCACACCACATTCTGGCCACTATGGACTTCACTATGCTTTCCCTGATGCTTCTAAAGCCAGGGGTCAAAACAAATGTTTCCTCCCGCAGTCCCACCTGTCAGGTGGCACAGTGACTAACATACTTGGCTCTTTGGTTCCTGACTAAGGCTTTGGGGTCATGAGAGCCTGGCCCTTCCTATGAAGCCCTCGGTTGTGGCCTTCTCCCTATAACAATTCTGTAGTCAGTTCTGTGCATTTTGTAGTTGACTATCTCAGTCTAACTTGTATTTCCAGCAAGCCAGAGGCTCTGGGTGTGTGGTAGAGCAGGGTGAGGTATCAAGATGAGGAGAAAGGGAAATTCAACTTTGACCCTCACAGGAGAAGTGGATGAGGGAGTTAGAAAATAAACCCATACTTCAGGGTAGATCATTGCTCTTAAACATACACACAGGAGCTGGGTAGCCACAAGACACATGAGATAGCAAGGCAGTCACATGTATAACTGTGAACAGCCATACATGTGGCTTCCTGAGAGATGAGGAACCAACCGAAGAGTGGGTAGGTTTTGGAGGATTTATTTCCAACAGTTTGGAACAGCTTTTCCCTCAAACTGCCTCACCCTGCAAGCTTGCTGGTGCTTGTTGGTCAACCTCAGGTGACCCAGGGTTCTACTATTCTCCTGGGAAGTCCCCTGGACTGTATTTGCTGTGTACAGAATGTTGCCTGCCCCTCTGGCTGCTATGAAAGCTTCCTCCAAACCCCTAGCCTCGCCCTGTGGGCTGCTCTCAGGGACAGGAAATCTGGTCCACCCTGCCTAGTTGTAATTAAACTTTAAGTTGAAGTCTTACCCCAGGGCACTGCTGGCAAATTCAATAATGATGAATTAAGTGGGATATTTACAGCCATTAATGTGAACAGGATTTAAAATAAGGCGTACAGTTCACTTAATTACATTCCCCATGACTCCACACCCGCTCTCAAAATGTCATCTCAGCACCCGGTCTAATTGCCACAGCTCTGCCATTTCTTGTTTCTGCCTCTGCTTTTCATTCCTGTTTTTTGTCTGTGTCTAACTCACGATCTATTCACACCGTTGAGGTTGTCACTTGCCAGGATCCTTCCTTAGCCTGGTTTATTTGAGCTGTGGCCATTGTAATTGTCCTTAGTTTTCATTGTGGAATGGACTGCTTTTGCCCCGATTTTTAGGGGAAAGGATCAGGAATGGCTGGTTCCCGAATGTCCCATGCTTGTTCTTCTGGCTTGGTCCAAAGGTGGGTTGAGACCCATGGTTGAGGTTGGCTATGTGGTCTCCCCTAAGTGAGGGTCAAGGACCAGGCTTGACTGGTGTGACTGATCCAGTGTCCCACCCACATCACCACCATTCCCCCTTCCCATCAGCCCACTTCCAGGACTGTGTTGTTGCCCCTGGTGGTTTCCTTGGAAGCAGGTTTTGGAAGGTGAGGTTTTCTGCCTGTGCTGGTTACTCCAGGCTTTGTGCTCAGCAAGGGTTTGTAGGAGGTGGATTACCAAGCAGCAGTCTCTTCCTCTCCCTTTACCTAGAATCCCCAGGACAGTCTTGCAAGTGGACCCCACCGGTCCTTTTCCTTAGGAGAGCCATCCTGACTCGGGATGTAGCTTCGCCATCCTTCTGTCATGCGTTACGAGAGGGAACTGGTTGTCTGAGATGAGACAGGAGAAGGAGGGTGAGCCTTGCATCTGAGCAGGAAGCAGGACAGACTCTGGAGTCTCCATTTTCTTTGGAGCCGTGGGGAGGATGTTTGTTTCCCTGAGCAAACACAGATGCCAGCCTCCTATTGCCTTACCACGCCATCAACCATCGAGACTCGAGGCTGTTGTATCCTGATCAACAATGGAAGACTGGGCTTGAAGGAGAGAGACACAGTTGAGACTACCCGGAGGAAAGCAGAGTGGATTAGAAGGAGACAGCACCCCACGGCAGTGAGACCTGCTCAGCCTCGTGGGACACTGGCAGTAGACATGTGACCATGATGCTGTGTGTTTGCTTCTCCCAGAATTTCCACCGAGGTCGCCATTTCTGCTTTCCATCCACTGCCGTTGCTCTGAAGACTTCTAGCTTGTCTGTGCCACAGCAGTTAAGGCACTGGGGTTTTTTCCTCCTCCTGTGCAGGGGCAGTCAAGCTGAGAATCTGGCCTTCGGGTGTAGACCTGCCTAAGACAATCCCACCCCTCTCCAGGGAGCGGAGTGGAGCACAGCTGTAGCCCAGGCTTACCCATTCATCCAGAAGGCATGTCTCAGAGGGTGCAGGTGGCATGTGGGTGGAGCACCCCCTACAGGCCTATAAACTCAGAAATATAGGTGTCAGACAACAATTCCCTTCACCTCCAGGATTCTGTGGCCTGGCTGTGTTGGGATCACCTGCCTTTATCAGGAGAGAGGAAGAATACCTCCATGTTCTCTCATTCAGGAAAACCATCTCGTCTCGGTATTCTTACTAAAGGAAACTCCCGCGGGCAGGTGTGTAAGCTTTCCTCCACAGCAAGCCGGTTTCTCAGTTCTCTGGAGGCCCCGTTACCTTTCCTACAGTTCAACTCAACACCACCCGCACCTACCCGGAGATAACATTGTGGTCCACAGGCGCACCTCAACCCAGGGCCCTGACTCCAAGTCCAGGTGATCCAGGCCTCTGATCAATGGACGAGAAGGCAAACATTCCCGCAAGCCCTCCTCATACTTGCTCACCGGCAAGAATGGCTCACGGGGCTCTGGAAAGGAAACTCAGTGGGCTGTCAGTGCTTTACAGAAGGCTCTGGTCATGACGTGGAGGAGACATGGAGTCAAAGTACAGGGAAAGAGCCACACAGAGTAGACCAGCATTTGTTTACCCAGCACCCCAGGCTCCCTAAACCCAGTCCTCCCAGGTGTTTGTGTTGGCTTTCTTATGGGAGCACACTTATTAAATCGCTGGCTATCGGGCCGGAGTCCAAGCCACACGCTGTCCCCGCTCCGGAAGTCAAGCCAATGTGTGGAGATGAAGGTTCCAGCCACATAGTCATATCTAGCTCCCTGGCTATGGGGGTCCTTTGCAAGAGCCCTCACTTTGTCATTAACTGTGTTCTAAAGGGACATCTTACGGCTCTTCTGTCTCTCTTCACACTCAGGAAATTCTCTAGGGCCCACGGAGTTCTAGGACCAGAGCTAAGGACCAGTGTGTTTTACTAAGTCACTACACCACTCCTCTCCACTTGGAGATCTCTGGGTGATGGGTGACATCATCCCTTCACCCCCGGGAGGATGTTCAGAGATAATTAGATGAAGGCTAACAACGAAGGCTCATTAGCAGGCAAACTTTTTCCAATTACGAGATAAGTGAGCCTGTGAAACGATGCCTCTGGCAAATCAGTAACAGCGTTAACGTTGGAGGCTCTTGCCAGGCGGCCAAAAATCTGCCAGGAGAGTGTGGCCAGGAGAGAGGCAGAGGGCTGTCAACATCCAGAGAGTGTCGTCAGGGCCACAAGAGACCACCCTCTGGGCTGCTTCTTCAGCTTTGGCCTTGAGCCGGGGGAGGGAATGGATGAGTAGCCATCTGAGGTCCTGCCCAGCACGCTTCACAAATGAATAGGTGGCCTCGGTATATGCCATTTTCAGAGGCAAAGCCAGGCATACTCCCTGCCTACGCTACCTGACAGCTGACAGCTGTTCAGAGACCATGCAGGTGTTAAAGAGCGTTTGCATAGGAATTGTCATCCCTTTGGATGAGACCTGAGGTACCGAGAGGCAGGATGCTCTCAGTCAGGTCCTCAGCAAGTCCGCCAACCTCACCATCCATTAGACTCACCTAAAGCATTGATTGAAATTGTAGTGTGATTCTTTTCCTACTGCAAGCCACTTTGCTAAACAGGACACTTTAAGAAATTCTATAGGATGTCTGTGTGTATGCATACCTGAATAACGTATGTGCTTACCCATATAACAAGCTAACGCACTGAATGCAGTTTATTTTGGGCTAAAAAATATTGGCAAAGGTCTATGTCCTTATCTGTTCTCAGGAGATGGAGGTGGAATGTTCCGGTTCACCCTAGCTCCTATCCACTGCCTCCAGTTCAGGATACAAAAGCCTGGAGCCAGTTGCTTCAGGGGGCTGCCCTTCAGAGCATGTGTGTGTCCATCTGTGGCTATAGGTGTAGAACTCAGGGGACAACTTTCTTTTCTGTGTGTTTTTTGGCCTGGTCTCTGGGGTGGTTGGCAGGGATTGGTATATTAGTTCCTTGTCATTTCAGTCAACATGAAAAATAAAATGCAGGCACATTAATCCTGGTAAGGGTTTGAGCTTGCAGGGATGCTGGAGTCCATGGTCCTTCCCAAGGGTGTGAGGGGGACTTTTCTAGGCTGTTCTCCAAAGGAAGAGAAGGGAAATACTTACGTGATTAGAGTAGAAAGCCCTTACTTGAGTTTTCCTAGCAACTTCTAATTGGTTTGGCTCATATTGAGCTGCATATGTCTTTTGTACCTGGAAACCACAGGAGTTGGGGTCTTCTTTTTCTAATGAGCTCTGTGTGTGTGTGTGTGTGTGTGTGTGTGTGTGTGTGTGTGAGAGAGAGAGAGAGAGAGAGAGAGAGGTATGCACATATGTATGTGCAGGCTTATGGGCTCATGTGCACATGCTTGTATGTGTCTGAGGTGATGCCAAGTGTCCTGCTCTGTCACCCTCCACCTGGTTCCCTTGAGACAGGATTTCTCTCTGAATCCATGTGGCCACATGCAACCATCTGTAACTTTAGTTCTGTGGGATCCACTGCCACCTTCTGGCCCCCAAGGGCACTGCACTCACATGGTGTCCCTACATGAGCAACACGTTCATACATATAATATAATTACAGAAATAAGTTAAAAGCAAGGTGTCCCAGGTAGTTTGTGCCTGTAACCAAATCCCAGTGATCTAAGATGAGAGGCAGAGACAGGAGGATCCCTGGAGCTCCCAGCCAGCCAGCCTGGCTTAGGTGACAAAGTTCCTGGCTAATGTTTCCGCTCGGAACAAAAAGGTAGAAGGTAGCCAAGGGCCAACACCTGAGGTTGTCCTTGAAGACGTGCACAATTATCTGTACCCCATTCCTTCCTCATCCCTAGCAGTCAGAGGGAGGACCACAGATGCCTCTGACTCATGGTACCACCCCCTCCCCACCCCCCACTCCCATCCTGGTATTTCCCTGTTTCAGTCTCTTCTTTTGGGCTGTCTTCCAGTTCGACTCTGGAATTGCTCTTCTCTACCCACAGGCAGCTCTTGTGTCTGTCTCTCCAAGGCTCCACAACCCCTTTCATCCCAGTGGCTTCTCATCTCTCAGTCCTTTGGAGTCACGATCTTCTGTTGGGAAGACAAACTGGCAGCCCCTTTCTCTCCCTCTACTGTGGCATCGTTTAGGAGCTGGGGGAGGGTGATGTGTATTCTTGTCTGGGACTGTCTTCATCTTGCTGACTCTTGGAAGATGAGTGTGTGTGAGTGACTCAAACTTGTAGGCTGACTCAGTTTAGACTGCTCCCGCCACCTGGAGAGCCGCATTGCCTGTGTGTTCTGTGTCGGTCTTATACAAGCCTGTATGCCAGCCTTCTTTTTCCCAGTCCCTTTCATAGAATTTTTAGTATGATTTCAGTTGACTTTTGGGGGTTCTCTTTTTTAGTATGATGTGTATTTAAGTGTGCGTGTGTGCACAAGTGGTAGGTTGGGCTCACAGTTCTAGCGGGTTCATATTTATGTGCCTGCTTTCAGGTTTTGATACTCAGCCCTCCCTTAGAGTTTTCATTTCTTCTCTCAGATTTATAATCAGGTAAGACATGCTGTATATTATATTTTAAATGGCAAGTCTGTCACAGAAAGGTCGCGTTTCTCTCTGCTTGCCTGCTCGCTCCACCTATCTGTAGAGCATCATCCGCCCCAGGCCATGGACCTTTCAGTGCTGGCTGATCTCTGGGTATGTCTTCCTTCAGCTCCCCAGGGCCCTCGTCATGAGAGCAGTCCTCAGAGAAGGGCCTGTAATATCTTCTTAGAGCCAGGTTAATCTCAACTAGAGAAGGGCCTGTAATATCTTCTTAGAGCCAGGTTAATCTCAACTAACCTTTGCAACAGTGTCCAATCCACAAGAAAAGTGGGACCTCAGACTGCAGAACGTTTGAAATTCAGGGTTCTGCTTTTCTGGTACAAAACATTTTTGTTTTTTTTCCCTTGTGTGTGAGCGCCCAGACCAGAGGTCAACCTTGAGTATCTTCCTTCATCATTTCTCTGTCTTCTTTTTGTGAAATTACTTTTTTAAAAATCTGAAGCTGGAGCCCCCTCTTCGGCTGGACTGCCAGCAAGCTCCAGGGGTCATCCCAGAACTAGGGCTAAAGGTTTTTGCCACATTCCCGGCTTTTTAATGTGAGTGCCGGGGATCGAACTCAGATCCTCACATCCGTGCAGCAAGTAATCTATTGACTGAGCCGTTTCCTCCCCCGTCAGTGGTTTATCTGCTGAGATTTGCCTGGACCGCTTTTACCCTGACTCAACTTGTCTTGCAAAGGATGCATTTATGAGAAAGCTGCCCATTCTACTGAGTGTGAGTCCTGAGCCATCCACACCAGATGTCCGAGTGCTACAATAAAGCACAGATGTTGTTGTCCATGTGACCCTTGCAAGGTCCTGGGGATCTGCATCTTAACCCTCTCCAGGTGATTCTCAGTCACAATGAAGCAAAAGATTGTTTGCTGTGGATAGCCGAGTGTCCCCAGGGAGACATGGAGGTAATAGTGGGGAAGCTAACACATTCCTAAGGGCACCAACAGACAGAATCCCCTTGGAAGGCTAAAGACAGCTCATCGGTACAGTGTGTGCTTAGCATGTGCAAGGCTCTGGGTTTACACCCTAACACATGAAAACACAGGTTACCATTACCAGAGGACTGGGGGTGGGTGGGCTAGGGAAATGCTAGTTTATCTTGTCTCAGGGTGCTGTTGAGGAGGGGGCCGCAGTTTCTGGTTTATTTGGAGGTCTTTGGAGGTGTTTTGAGAAGCAAAGGGGAGAGATCTGTATGTTCAAAGATTATGTTTAAAGTTTAAATATGAGAGGGAAGGGAGAGAGAAAATCTAATCAGGCACCAATTTCCTTGGGGTTTGGGATCCAACATTGCCCAGATTTCAATTAAGCAAAGAACCTCTTCCCCATCCCCAGTTGATCATGGGTTGCCATGGCAGCAAGCACACTGTGCGGCTAAGTACACCCCCTCTACTTGCCTCTGGCAATGAATGCATCGTCTACGATCTCTTGGTTTCTCAGTAGACACGGCCCTGATAGCTCTGTGGGACAGACCCCAGTGGGAGGTCAAGGCTGGCCACTTCTGGTACCTTGGCTCTGTGACTTCAGGAAATGTACCAGGCAGCCCTGTTGGACACAGCGTGGCTTTCCTGTTCACCTGCATTGGAGTGATCCAGGAACCACCGAACAAGACATAGCAGGTTATTCTACAGGTTCTCAAAGTGGGTTCCAGAGACTTACTGTATTGAGCCTTATTTCCATCCAGGCCCTGGGTTATAACTGGGGGAGATGGTAGAGTCCATCGTCCTGTGTGTGTGTGTGTGCAGATGTTATCTACTGGGTATCCTCCTGTCTCTACTCCCTGTTTCTGGAGTCATGCCCAGCGTTTTGAATTGGGCATTATAAGCACATTTCTTTGTGCTTATAAGGCAGACAGTCTTCTGACTGGTCTACCTCCCTACCCCAGCCTGCCACTCTGAGTCTCTTAGGAATACAAGAAAAGAAAACTGTGGTGTGTGTGTGGCAGAGGCAGAATGCTGTGGTCCATTTCGGGGAGGGAAGCAGCTGAGGTCGTGTTCTCCTGATGGAGATTCCCAGGGAAGAGTTGGCAGCTCTTAGCAGTTCAGCTCAGGAGATTGCTATTGTCATGATGGGGGTCCTGTGGCCCAGCTGGCTGCAACTTGTGAGCACCCTGCCTCAGCCTCCAAGCTGAATTACAGTCAATCATTGACCACCATGCCTGGCTGGCAGAGCATGTTCATAGCAGGTCCTCACAGTATTTCCTTAGAGTGCACTCCTAGACTGTGGTAGCTATAGTGCCCGTACCATGTGGAGGGTCCAGAACAAGAGTTACAGGGATGTGCCTGTGGGGTGATATTTAGAAAATGATGTCCGGTCCGGCTTGTTCCTGGGCAGCCTCCATGTTCCCACTGCTCCTTGGCTCTGACAGAGGCTCCGGCTAGCTAGATGCACAGGCCCTGGCACCCACGAGATCATGGGGATGGCTCTGCCAATCCCCTACGCTGCATCCACAAAGCTCAGCTGAACCCCAGACAATATCTGCCATCCTTGCAGTACCCGGTAAAAATGAGACTCTTAAAGCTTAATGATTATCTAAAGGATTTATATATTTAGAACTGCTTAATCAACAAGATGCCCACACAATTAGAGTTGTTACCCAATATCTAACCTTTTGATAGAAGTTGCTACCCAGGACAACTTTCAACCCATCAGTGGTTCTCTATGGCTGATAGCCTCCTTCTTCTCCTCCTCTTCCTCTTTTTCTCCCCTCCCCTTCCTCTCTTTCTCTCCCAGCTCCACCTCCTCTTCTACTGCCTAATCACTGAGCTCCACTGCGAATACAATGTAGCAGAATACTTATTCTACATGTGCCCTTGACTCCCACATAGTTGTGTGCATGTGGGGTGGAAGTTGTACATGCAGTGTGGGGTGGGAAGTTCTGTATAACTGTCCTCAGTGCCCTGTGGCCCCTCTACACACAGGTACAGAGCCAGAGCCAATGATCATTTGAACAACACCAGGACCATCTCTGCCTTTCCTTTGTTTCCAGCCAGATGTGTTGAGTTTTTCTGAACCCAAGAGAAGACAGAACTCTCTCTGGCTATGGGGCTCCCTTCTCTCCATCTTTGCTGGGTAGTTTCTGCTTCCTGTTCTCAGTGTGTCCCTGTCTAAGAAGGAGCAGCGTGGGAATACTGCTTCGGCTCCACCTCATTCAGGCCAATGCTCTCACCAGGCATGTCCACACTCCGGACCATCAGGGCAGCCGTTTCTGTCCTCACTCCAATTTCCCTCAGTCCCACTTGGCTGGATTCCTAATTTCCTTTATTTCTGCTCTCTCAGAATCGATTTTTTCTTTGCTCCATTAGCTCAAGAAATATCAGGTCAGCCCAAGATACCACTCTGCCTGCCAGCTCCCTCCCGAACCAGGGTTTACGTCCAAAGAGTTGAGGGCTCCAGAATCCAGCTGGTGGCCTTGGCAGGTCAGCTGAGCATCTCAGCACTCTACCCAGTGGTGGGAATTGGGACTGGACTGGTGGCTGAGGTACTAAGGGTAGTTGCTTCATGAGGACCTGAGTTCAATTCCCAAGAACCCATGTAAAAAACTGGGTGTACTCACTTACCCCTAACTATAAGACTACAGAGGTGAGTGTGAGACAGGAGGATTGTTGGGACTTGCTGGTTGTCATCCTAGCTCCAGGTTCAGTGAAAGTCCCTGTCTCAAAAGAATGAGGTGGAGAGTGACAGAGTGGGACAGCCAAGGTCCTTCTCAGCCTCCAAGTGTGGACAGCCGCAGGAACCGTCATGTACATGTGTGCGCACACAACATCCACGCAACACACATACACACACCACAAAGGACAGTAAAAAGCAAAAGGGATAGCATCCTTTGAAAATGAAGCAGCCTCAGCTCCACAGAAAAATAACAATGAGATGTGTCCTCTTGCTGAGCTGCAGTCTAAATGGACTGGTAAGCCCTGCTCCCTCCACCCCCACCCCAGAAAGCAGGTTCTCTTGGCTCTTCCCCTTCTTGCCTCTGTTATAAACAAATGAGTGAAGCACAGGATGCTGCCTTTTCTTTCCCACAATTTAGCTGTCCAGTCCCAGCTCAGGCGGAAGTTTTTAAGACCACGTACAATGAGTTTTAGAAATCTGCCAAGGAAATGGGAATTGAATGACTTAATGAAATAATATTGAAGCTATAGTGTGTGTGTGTGTGTGTGTGTGTGTGTGTGTGTGTGTGTATCTCATACATATTTGAGGATGTATCTATCCATTTATACACACATATATATACCCATATATCCACCCATTCATCCTTTGGCTATTTGCCCACCCATTTACTCATCCCCTCCAAACATATGTCCATATACCCAACCCCCCATATTGTCTTATTATTCATTCATCTGTCTGTCATCTGTCCATGATTATTCTTTCATCTATCTATCTATCTATCTATCTATCTATCTATCTATCTATCATCTATCTATCTATCATCTATCTATCTATCATC
Source organism: Mastomys natalensis (assembly GCA_021653895.1). Lineage (NCBI taxonomy): Eukaryota > Metazoa > Chordata > Mammalia > Rodentia > Muridae > Mastomys > Mastomys natalensis. Next base: position 553,814 of record JAJTUV010001047.1, read on the forward strand.
TATCTATCTTTCTACCTACCTACCTATCATCTATCTATCTATCTATCTATCTATCTACCTATTTATCACCTATCTATCTATCTATCTAGCATCTATCTATCTATCTATCTATCTACCTACCTATTTATCATCTATCTATCTATCTATCTATCTATCTATCTATCTACCTATCATCTATCTACTTATTTATCTATCTACCTATCTATCTTACTAGCCAACCAAAGTAGGACGGTAGGCATCCTGCCAGTGAGCTTCAGGGATACAAACTGAGCTACTTTACAGTCCTCTGTCTGGCCAGAATATGTTCTTAGGAAGTGCAAATTTGTATCAGTGTTACCCTAGGTAAACTTAATTAGAAGAATAAATCTACTACTTCAAATAACAACAGAAAGAAAAGATAAAGGAAAGTTACTTCGTATTCCCGAGTAATACGGAGCTCCTGAGAGGACAGCCGCTCCTCCTCATATTGACAGAAAGTCTCTATTATCTTTAGCTGCAGGTAATCCTTTCTGAAAGTTGAAAATGTCAACACGACTGCAGAATTTTAAGGCATGCTTGAGTTACAGGCAAACTGTGGTTCTCCTCTAACGTGGAGGTTTGGGATTTAATGCTACTTGATAATTCTGTACCAAATTCAATCCTGATCCAATTTTTTTTCTCCTTCACCACAGGCAAATTTCAGTTATGAATAGATTAGGTGCACTGGGGGAACTGTTAGTCTTTCTTATTGTATTTTTGCACATCCATTCCAGGCTCGTTGTGGGGCTTTGTTCCAAGTCTGTTAGGCAAGTGGGCCCTGCTCTCCTCTGCGTCCATAGCCAGCGTATAGCATGAGTCACATTAATCCCAAATACCAAGTGGGGAAACTGAGACATAGGAGTCTTGGTTGACGTCCTCAAAGATCTTTGACTGGAAAATAGTGGGGCTCCAATATGAATGTGGGGGCGGGAGCAGAGGGGGAATTGCTGCTTGAAAATGAAAACACATTGGACCCTATTAATCGGCATAGTTAATGTTTGCAAACTAAAACTTCAAAAACAAGCTGGTGAACTCGGATCCCAGTGTTCCAGCCCCAGAGGCCCTCTTCCTGCTTCCTTCAACACTTACCCAGGGAAAAAGCTAAAGTGGACACAGAAGACAATGACATGAGGAGCCTCCTATGGCTTCACTGGACTCTGTGACTGGCCTCCACTGGGAGGACTGGATGTCACTGGCCAGCATCGAGGCAATGGCAGCTGGCTCTGTTTGTGCCACTGCCTGACTGGCCCACTGCTCCTTGCCTTGATGACAATCTCCAGGAGAGGGCTTAGAAGAGTTGCCATACCAGTGAATGGTACATTGTACCAAGTCATAATCAGCATGTGGATACACATATGTGCCTGCCTGCCTGTCTGTCTGTCTGTCTCCTCTCTCTGCATGTGTGTAAGACAAGAAGAAAGAGGAAATGTGTGCAGGTTTATGTTTGCAGATATATATTACTTTATTTTATATTATCATTGTGATGTGTGTTGTGTGTATGAGATGGGGGAGACACACACACAGAGAGAGAGAGAGAGACAGAGAGAGAGGGGGAGAGAGGGAGAGAGAAAGAGAGAGAGAGAGAGAGAGAGAGAGAGAGAGAGAGAGAGAGAGGTTCTATATAAAGATGAGAGACTTCCAGAAGCTCTTCTGTTTCAGGCAACGGAAACAGGACTGCCCCACCCCATCCCCCTTTTGAAGACCAAAAGAATTAGATCAGGACAAAACTATAAATCAGGGAGCAACCTGCAAGAGAAACCAGAACGTCCTCTGTGCCTCTCAGCTCTTCCGATGGGCTTTTCTTGCTGTGTCCATCCTCAACCTGTGCTTAGCAAAGTTTCTGACAGTACCGTTCCCCTCTGTGCTCTGATCACCGGGAATGCGCAGGTGTGCCGTCCTCATGAGATGGAAGATGGACCTGTCATTCTTAAGTATCTTGGGTGATGTTTACGTCTGCATGGTCTGAGATATTCTCTGATTACATTAATAGCATGAAAATACTAGCTAATTAAGAAAACAAACTTTTCTAGACGCAAGCATTTAGCTTCATGATGTGTAAATTGCATGCGTCTGCGTTGATATGCTAATTGCCCCTTCTGAGCCCTGGCTGATTAGCTCTGAGCTCACCCAACCCTGGGATGCCCATGAGCGTCTTGCTAGCGTTTACCTTCTAGTCTGGCAACTCCTGCCAATCTTGCCTGCCGCTCTACCTGAAAAATACTGCTATGCATTTTCTGTGATGCCATTTTCTCTCCTCAGGGAAAGAACTTTCCCTCAAGCCTCATGTAGTGCTAGTCCATTTGGTAGGCCTAGACAATTAAATTACCTAGGGATATGAAGGTCTTGGGAGTAAGTCAACTAGTGACCCAAATATAAGGAATGTTAGTGAGATTTTTTTTTTTAAGTCTTGCTTTTAAACATCCACACCAGGAGCAGGTCCAGTCTGAGCTGCTACCTAATTTTGCAAATAAAGTTTTACTGAAACACACATTCAACAACCCACACATTATCTCTGGATGCCTTGATGCCACAACAGGCAGTTGAATAGTTATGGCAAAGTCAGAATGACCGTCAAAGTCTAACTTTTTGCATTCTTGACCTTAAAAAAAAGAGTTGGCCAACCTTTGACTATGTCCATGAAGGAGATCTTTGTGTATGTGAATGTTGTTCTAGCAATAAAATAGGACATTATACAACTACCTCCGTAACCTTAAAGAGAATCAGAATGTCCCGAAAGCAGGAGCAGAATGTTCCATGTGGGTGTGTAGACGCATTTCCAGGAAATACCCTCCATTGGCTTTTGTGCTCCCTGCTACAAATCTTCAAATATTCACAGTGTGCTAGTCACCATGCAATCTCTGCAGACACAATCCTGTGCAAACCTCCCTTGCCCTTCTCTCTTGGTATGTTTGTTAGTGTGAAAGGTGATAGACCTTAAGACACAGCTGGTAAGCGGTGCCCTTGAGAACTGGTAAATGTAATGACAAACCAGGCTGCAGGGAGAAGTCTGGCCCTGCATTGGTGCATGTACACACACACTCACACACACTTACACATGCTCATTCACACTTACGTACACTCACACGCACTCACACACATACACTTACACTCACATACACTCACACACTCATACACACACTCACATACACACACACACTTACACATGCTCACACACTCATACAATCACACACTCATACACTCACACATTTACACTCACACTCACACATGTACTCATACATACACATTCACATGAATTCACACACTTACACATGCTCACACACACATACATATACTCACACTCATACACACACACATTTTCACACTTACAAACTCACATATACTCACACATACACAGACACACACACACACACTCACACACACTTACACATGCTCATTCACACTTACATACACTCACACACACACACTTACACTCACACACACACTCACATACACATACTCACACACTCACACACACTTACACATGCTCACACACACTCATACTCACACTCATACACTCACACATTTACACTCACACACACATGTACTCATACATACACATTCACATGAACTCACACACTTACACATGCTCACACACACTCATACACACATACATATACTCACACTCATACACACACACATTTTCACACTTACAAACTCACATATACTCACACACACACACACACACACACACACACACACACGCACACGGGCACACATGCGTACTTTCTTTTTAATATGCCCTTCAGGCTGTTCCTGGAGAAGGAAAGGCTCCCAAAGCACTTTTATAAGAGTAACATTCATGCCACCGATGTCTCAGAACATGATGTATTGGCCCTTTTTAAGTTCAAACAACATTTGGCCAATTTTTAAGTGGCCATTTATAATTCCCGTCTAGCCTTTTATTGTTCTAAGCAGCATGGCTCTGCAGAGGTCTGGAAGGTAGCTGTTTGTGCCTGACTTTGAAATCATTTGGACAATAAATACACATCTCCTCTAAGAGAAAAGGAAAATGAACATCTAGTTTCGTTTTGGGGTTTGGCTCCTTGAAATTCTTCATAGTGCTCCCCGACTGCTAGATGCTAAAGGGAATTCTGTTGGGAGCTACTGACGCAGGAGAACATTTATAGATCATGCTGAATAGAAAACCACATCCCAGAGCCCAGAATCATCGTGTGTGTGTGTGTGTGTGTGTGTGTGTGTGTGTGTGTGTGTGTTCCTATGAACATGTACAAATCTGATGTGTCTGTGGGTTTCTAAACATGGAGGTCAAAGGTCAACCTCGGGTGCCTTTCTTCAGGCTCTGTCCACTTTCTCTTTTGAGATAATGTCTTTTCATTGGCCTGGAAACTCACCTCGTAGACTCAGCTGGCAGCTCTGCAAGCCCCAGGGATAATCCTCCATCTCCACCTCCGCTGCAGGGGCATGACACGGGCACGCCATTACCATGGGCCTAGCTTTTACTGTGAACTCTGGAGACTGAACTCGGCTCTTTCTGCTTGCAAGGCAAGCACTGTACTGACCGAACCCTTCCCTCGCTGTGGTATACAAACTTTAAAAACTTGTTTCAGTGTTTTTTTTTTTTTTTTTTTTTTTTTTTTTTTTTTTTTTTAAGAATTATTCATTTTATGTATGTGAATACACTGTCGCTGTCTTCAGATGCACCAGAAGAGGGCATCAGATCCCATTACAGATGGTTGTGAGCCACCATGTGGTTGCTGGGAATTGAACTCAGGACCTCTGAGAAAGGCAGATCAGTGCTCTTAACCACTGAGCCATCTCTCCATCCCTTGTTTCAGTGTTTGAAAAGTGTTTATCGCTGGGTGGTAAATGCCTTTTTCTTTCTCTTGGTGCTCATCAATGTTTTCTGAACTTTCTCTAGAGTGTAGAAATGTTTCTATTATCTGGTGACATTTTAGCCAGGTGCACTGCCATATGCTTGCGTGCCACTACTTGGGTGACAGAGGCAAGATGACCCCTTGAGCCCAGGAGCTCGGGGGCACCCTGAACACTACAGTAAAACCTGCTCACTTAAAAAAGAAACAAATCATTTTAATGAACTTTACAGGAAAATAATGTATATTGCTTTAGGGCACAAAGAGACATCCTGTTGTCTGCCCAGTGCCTTGGCTTCTCACTGACTGGGCCTTGTTTCTCCGTACCGTGAGCAGTTAAAGTGGGCTTCCCCTAAAGCTCTCAGAGAGTCTCATAGGCTAGAGAGCTGTTAGTGCTGGCATGCAGATTCCATGGGGTTCCCGATCACGGGACCGAGTGACCGTTTTTTTGACAGCAGTTTCAGAGGCTTGTAGTGGCTGCAACAGACATGTTCATGCTATGCCAAAAGGCATCCCGGAGTCTACCCATGTGGGCTCCCTTATTGCCAGAAGTAACTGAGACCTTTAGAGGTCCCACCCTTCCTAGGATGCCTGCATAAGCCTGGGGGGAAAGTCAGCTGGAGAAACCGAAGCCCCAGAACGAATTCATTTCGTGGTGTCTTCGTAAAGGGGAGTCTGGGGTGAGTTTCATGGGCATGAGTGCCGTGTCTAAGGATGTAATTAGACATCCCTATGATGTAGTTTGATGTCAACTTTACATAAGCTAGACTTAACTGAAGCGGGGAACCTGGGTTGAGAAAGATCCCTCCATAACATCTGGCTGTAGGACATTTTCTTAATTAGTGATTGACAGGGGATGGCCCAGCCCATTGTGGGTGGTGCCATCCCTGAGCTGGTGGTCATGGTTGTATAAGAAAGCAAGCTGAGCAAGCCCCTACGAACAAGCCAATGGTAACTCTTCTGTGCAGGTTATCAGCACGGTCTCTTGTAGTCTCTTCCTCCGCCCAAACCCCTTGGCAAGTCCTCCAGTCTCCACTTTGAGTCTCAGTGGAAGGCGGAAACCATCTTCAGGTCAGAAGATGAACTTTAGGATGGCCACTTTCTTGGATTTTCTGGTTGTGCCAGGTAACCTGGGCAGAACCTCCCAGATGAACCTCCCAGCAGATGGGGCCAACAGTTCTAGTTGGGGAGAGGACGCCATTCAGTGTTGACCTCAGTAGAGCCATATGATTGCCAGCACTGTAGAGACAGGAGCCGACCTAGGGCATTGCAGTGGCTCCTGTCTTACAAAAGGTTATCCTACTCCCCAGTGGCTTCCAAGATGGTTCTTCAGCCTCCCAGGGCAGCACCCAGCTCCTCTATAAGGAGCTCTCCCTGCTGAAGCTGGCGCTGACGGGAAGCTCCTGCTGCTGAGGTTGGTTGCTGGCTGATTTCTCACAACCTCTCAGCCTCCTAAGAAAAAAGACAGGAAGGAGAGCCTCCTACTCTGAGCTGTGAACTTTCTTCCCGGTCTCCATTGATCTCACCCGCATGTGGCACCCACTGTTTACAACTTAAGCACAAAGAAACCCACAAACCCAGCACTGCCTCAGGGTTTTAGATCCCTAGGGACTTTTATTGTCTCTTTTTTTCCTGAGACTAATGTGTCTTTAGACTGGATAGTTTTCATTTTTACTGAAGCACACTGGATGGAGCACCATGTATAGGAGGTAAATTGCCGGGAAACTGGGGGAACTTCCGAGGTAAACTTCTGATTGGGGCAACTTCCAGTTTTCGTGGATGTGGTCCTGAGACAACTGGTTGTCAGGAAAGGATACTGGGTAGGGTGGGGGGAGGAGATAAGAGGAGTGGTTTACATGGGCCAACCAGGGGATGGTGAAGAAATGCCTCCCTCTGGGTGGGCAATTTCTTTTCCTTTCACTGAGTCTGCCATGGTTGTATTCTCTTTTACATCCCATCCATGCTGTGAGAGCAAAAATCCTCTCAGAAAGGGCTTTCATCTGAGGCAAGGAAACCGTGATTTTTCTCAAGACAACTCAGTTACTTTTTACCTCTTAGTCTTTAAAAATACTATTTTTTGAAATTAAATAAAAATAAAAGAGTGTCTGTATGTCTATGTGCATGCGTGTGCAGATGACCAGAGAGACAAGAAGGGAGTTTACAGTTACAGGTGACCGTGAGCTAGTGTTGTGTGGGTGCTGAGAATGGAACACCCATCCTTAACCAATGAGCACTCTCTCCAGCCAGCCTTCTAAGTTCAAGTTCCTTTCCTCTCCCTATCCCCTGGGTATTGGGAAAGAATCTCATGTATCTTCATGGTTGGCAAATGCAGGGAAGGGTCGGGCATAAGCCTGTTGGGTACATTATACGCAGAAAGAATGGGAAGATGTGAACCAAAGTCTACCCACTCCAGACAGGGTACCAATGATACAGTACCAATGATAGATACAGTACCAATGACAGATACAGTACCAATGACAGATACAGTACCAATGACAGATACAGTGCCAATGATACAGTACCAATGACAGATACAGTACCAATGATAGATACAGTACCAATGACAGATACAGTACCAATGACAGATACAGTACCAATGACAGATACAGTACCAATGATAGATACAGTGCCAATGACAGATACAGTACCAATGATAAATACAGTACCAATGATAGATACAGTGCCAATGACAGATACAGTGCCAATGATAGATACAGTGCCAATGATACAGTGTCAATGACAGATACAGTACCAATGATAGATACAGTGCCAATGATAGATACAGTGCCAATGACAGATACAGTGCCAATGATACAGTACCAATGACAGATACAGTACCAATGATACAGTACCAATGACAGATACAGTACCAATGACAGATACAGTACCAATGACAGATACAGTACCAGTGATAGATACACTACTAAAGGAATGATGCCATTCAAGTCCAGAGCTGATGAGTGGGCACAGGAAGGAGTAGCTGGAGTCTCAAGTGAAGGTCTGCTGACCCTACCCACTCCTCCTTCTATGAAGGACTGGTTTCTGATCTCCCAGAGGGCCTCTGCTGTCCTGAGTATCTCTTGTGGGTAGTCACAGCAATTTTGATGAAGATGTGTGGTGGTTTTGAATAAGACGTCCCCCATAAGACTCAGACATTTGATTGTTTGGTCCCAGTTGGTAGTACTGTTTGAGGAGTGTTAGGAGGTGTGGCCTTGCTGACGGAAGTATGTCACTGAAAGGCAGGTATTGACGTTTCAAAAAACGTATGCTATTTTGAGGATATTCTCTCAGTTTCCTCCTGTTGCCCCTGACATTATAGACTCTGGCTCTGTAAGCCCCAAATAAACTCTTTCTTCTAGATGTGGCCTTGGTTGAGGTGTTTTATTACAGCCATAGAAAAGTGATTAATACAAGATGCTAATAGCTTGTACTGCCCAGAGGACAGCATTCCCTTGTGGACTGGAGCATAATCAGAGACAGAGGAAGAGTCCTAGAGGTAACTGTCAAGTCTTGCCATTTTCTTAACTTGAGTTCCCACTTCCCAGATGACCAGAGCTTGTGTCAAGTTGACCAAAACCAAAACCAAGACAAGCCAACAATAAGCTTGCACCACCATGCCCCATAGGTGCTGAGGGTTTGAACATAGGTCCTCCTGGTTGTTTGACGGGCACTTTACCAACTGAGCATCTCCCCAGCTTTGCAAGGACCTTTTGGATGCAGATATCTTGCTGCCGAGTCCTCTGGAATCCGTGATGATCATGTTTGCATGTGGGGGCTCTTGTACTGGGCAACCTGGTACAGGGTGGGCCATGGAGCAGCAGAGAGGACTGTCCGAAGCCAGGAAAAGTTTTGATTCCACAATTAAGTCACTGGGAGTGAATCCAGGTCCGTGAAGTGGCTGCTTGTCCCTTTCATGTAGAACAGCCGGTCCAATTGATAGGCTTTTAATATTACTGGATGTTTTGGTTCTATTGCCTGAGCATAAAATTTATTTTACCTGGATCCTTGGAATGAGGAACATTTTAGTGGATGACTTGCTTAATGGATGAGAAATCTTTTGCTAATAGTAAGCCTGCTTCTTCTGCAGCTGCACATTTAATTTCTGCCAATTATGCAGGCCCATTTGCTTATTCATAAGTGTTCAAGGTACAGCTGCGATGGCTTTTGGTGCCTGTCAAAACATGCAGTACCTGAGAAGAGCAGGAAATCAAATGAGCCAGTCGCCTTACACGGGCAGCTCCTGACCCCTCTGATCATTGTGCAGCTGGCGCTTGTTGGAGCGATAAATGGAAATACCCTTTATAGCTAAAAAGGTTGCAAATAAATCTCTGTGCTTCTTGAGCTCCATGGTGGGGCCCAGAGGTCTCTCTGCCTAGAGGTCATTAATAGAGCATGGGAAATACTTCGGTTCTCTTCCCACAAAGTTGCCTTGGTCTCCAGTGGAATCTCTTCCCGTCGGCAGCTCTGGAAGGCACAGGAAGAGCATCCTTTATCGGCGCCAGGCAGAGGCGAGTGCACGCCGGTTCTCCATATGCAGTGTAACTAGTTTCCTCAGCCTTGTTCCTTATAAGACCTGGGTTCTTGACTGGACACAGATTGGAGCGTCAGGCAAAGCGCAGTGTACTGGTCTGAGGTACAGCTGCTCAAGCAGGAGAACCCACAGAAAAGCCAGATCCTGCAGCATTCAGTAGAACCTCGAAACTCAGGGCTGAGGGGACAGAGAGGGGAAAATCCCAGGAACCCAGTGGCCAGCTGGTCTAGCCAAAACAGTGAGCTTCAGGTCCCCGAGAGTCTGAAAAGAAAAAAGGTTGGAATTAATTGCGGAAGAAAACTGACACCCACTTCTGCCCTTCACAGTCACCTACATAAGTGAGTACACAACACACACACACACACACACACACACACACACACACACACAGAGTGAAAAAAATAGAGCGTGCCTAAATTTGAATTTCAAAACTAAATGTATATTTTGGTATAACTATTTTCTCATTCAATGCTTAGGTTATATTTACATGAACAAATTCTTGATCTAAAATTCATATAGACCCAGCCACCTGCTTTTTATTTCCTGTATTAGGCATCGTTAGCAGGGGCCCTGTTCACAACAGTTTTTTCTTTCTGTATTGTTTGCAAAACTGTTGTGACTCTTCTAAGGCTCAGAAGGCTGCTGGTGGGGAGCGGCAGGAAGATGAGGGAAATAAGGGGGATGCCCGAGTTCCTCCTCTGCTCTCACAAACAGTGGGGTCTCAACATCGAGAGAGAAACCGAGCAGAGTGACTCATTGTCATAAGTAAAGCAGATACAGTGTTCTAGAAAAGATACTATATGATCTCCAGAAAACTCCAGAGGAGCCAAAAACCCATTCATATGGTTTACTCAAGTTTTCCGCAGCCAGGTGGATGCTTCCGTCTGGTTTACACTGACCCCCTGCAGCTACCAGCCAGGCCTCATCAGTCATTGACAGACATAAGTGGATCACGGGAAAATGACCTGTCTGTAAGGAATTAACCAATCACGTGGTAATTACTTAAAGAGGCCTCAATTGGGCTAAGGCCATATCACAAATGAGGGGTCAGAAGTGGCAAAAGTCAGGCCACTCTCCGTGCAGTCAAGGAGATAACAAATTAAGGGAGATATCACATCCTCTTTCCCATACATGAATGCGTTTTTTGAGAATTACCCCGTCTGGCCAATGAGAGCGACAAACTGCTGTTCATAGTGGTGCCATCTTCCTGCCCCTCCGAATTTCTGACCGTTTGCACAGGTTAGTGTTCAAGATGATATTTAATAAGGAAACAATTTAGAAGCAGCCTCAGGGCCCAGAGGCATGAGAGAGCCGGGACTAATCTGTATTGCTCGGCAATGCCTGAAAGAGCATTGAGTCACAAGAGAAATCGCTTCTGTTGTGTTCAGTGGGAGCAAAGAGCAGCCTGACATGGTGTAATGTGATATCTCAGCCCAGTGCAGCCTCCTGAGGATGCACCGAAGGAGGGGCACCCACCTCCCTTGTTCTTTTTTCGTCAGTGAGGTTGTGGTGGCTTGCAACAACTTCTGCGTGCTTGTTCAGTTTCCCACAGTCCCTTTAGCATTCATTTGTAATTTTGTGACCAGAAAAAAGATCATAGATGAGATGTTTTGAGTGACATGTATTACCCCACAGCAAGGAGGATGGATAGAGCCCATCCTGTGGCGGTCTCTTCAATCCAAAGTTCGAATTCCATCGATGAGACCTGGGTGAATGTCCTGACGTTGATTTTTATGCTGAGACCCTTACATTTGAATCTCCCAGTTGTCAATTCGAAGGGCTTTGCAAGATTCAAGGACACTCTGGCTACATAGTCTGGTAGGATTCAGTGACAGAAGATGCCCATAATGTCCTTCCCGTTCTTACTGTCTCCTGACAAAGGACAGGCCAGCTTTATTGCTACTGTGCAGCTAACCCACCTGCCCAGTGCCTGACAGTTGGGGCCACACCTCAAATGCCTAACATGTTCTAAAAGATAACCATGCAGCAGAATTACTAACAAGTCAAAAACACCCCTGTGGAAACCCCTTCTCTCCTTTAAGCCATCTGGACTGAGGTCCCCCAGAAGATCAAAAGCCAAGAATTCACTTTGTTTTTCTCACCATCTTCTTGAAGCCGCCTTCTCCTTGTCTACAGCATGAGGCCAAGATCAGTTTGAAGAGGGAGTGAAACGGAGAAAGTGTGACGTAGACAAATGGAGGAGATGTGCTCTCATTTGCTTATTTCTACTCTTGAATTCGTGTGTGTGTGTGTGTGTGTGTGTGTGTGTGTGTGCGCGTGCGTGCGAGCGCGAACCTAGGTGTGTGTGTATGCACATGTGAGCACAGTTGCCCATAGAGGCTGGAAGAGGGTGTGTGTCCCCTGGAGTTTAAGTCACAGGTGGTTGTGAGCCACCTGACATGGGTGCTGGGGAAGAGATGCAAGTGCTATCAGTCCTGTTACGGGTTCTGCTGATGAACACGGTCCACGGAGCCAAAATACAAAGGTCTGGTGCATCATGTCACACAGGAAGGGGCTTTTTCCAGCATAGGTGCCCATTCTGGACAGGAAGACACAGAAAAATGGGACTCCATGTGGCAAGAGGTGGTCACTACAGCTTTTAGCACAAGTCATAGCTTGAATTTTCCCCCATTCATTAATTTATTCATTTATTTTACATTCCAGTCAGAGCCCCCCTCCTCCCACCCCCCTCACACAATCTTTCCCTCCATTCTCCATCTCCTTCTCCTCTGAGAAAGGGGAGCCCCCCCCCCTTACCCACCCATTCACCGTGGCACATTAACTAGGCAAATCCTCTCCCACTGAGGTCAGACAAGGCAGCCTAGGAGAAAGGGATCTACAGGCAGGCAACAGAGTCAGGGACAACCCATGTTCCAGTTGTTGGGGGACCGACATGAAGACCAAGTTACACATCTGTTGTGTGTGTGTTGGGGGCAGGGGGTAGATCCTGTCCATGTATGCCCTTTGGTTGGTGGTTCAGTCTCTGCTTGGATTTAAGAGAAATAATTTGGCAAATGGTGGGCTCAGAACTAAGCCAAAAGCCCTAGGGCCATTAAACAGAATCCCAGAGACTGAGAACTTTAGAAAACGTTCCCACATTCTCAAGTCAACCACAGAATATAAAACTGGGCCATGGGCTGTGTGTTTTGTGAGCCAGGCACTGCGCCACGTTCAGTTGTTGGAACAATCTCACGAGGTAGATATAATTAAGCACACACATTTTATAGCAAGGAAATCCGTGACAGCATTTGCTGAGTGAAACTAGAAACTGAGTCTGGTGGCCTGGGTGAGAATGGCCCCACAGGCTCAGATGCTTAAATACTTTGTCATCAGCTGGGGGAACCATTTGGGAAGGATTAGGAGGCGTGGCCCTGTTGGAAGGAGGTGTGTCACTGGGGACAGGCTTTGAGGTTTCAGACGATTTGTGCCATTCCCCGGTGTGCTCTCTGTTTCCTGTTTGTGGTTTGAGGTGTGAGCTCTCAGCTCTTACTGCTGCCGTGCTTTCACCCCACCATCATGGAACTGTCAGCCCCTTCTGCTATCCGTGGCCTCTGCCATGGCGTTTTTATCTCAGCAGTAGACAAGTAAGCAACACACTGATAGAGCTGTGGTCCCACGACAGGCATGGTGGTCCTTCCATCCTGTCTACATTCAGTGACAGCCCTGAGTCCAGACATGTAGGGGATATCTTTTCTGAACCACGCTCTTTAATATAATTATATATAATGTGTACAGTGTGCACATTTATAGGATCATGTGTGTCTGTGTGTAGGGTTTGTCACTAACTCTGGAGTTCACTGACTCAGCTGGGCTATCTGTGGAGCTTGGAGATTGCTATCCACACTATAGTCACAGGCACTTGCTGCCCAGCTACCTTTACTTTATATTTACTTGCATACATATAAGGAGACAGCATGGAAGAAGAGGAGCCACTAGTATGTCCCCTTCCTTAGTGTCTTCAGCTTAATTGGGAGCTCGGTTATGAGTATGCCTTGTAAGAGTGCTCTCTAAGAATTGGGTTCTGAGGGCTGGACAGATGATCCCCTTAAAGAGCACTTATCTTCCAGAGAACCTGGGCTCCATTCCCAGTACCCACATGATGGCTCAGAACCATCTGTCACTCCAGTTTCAAAGGAACCAATGCTTTTTCCTGCTCCCATGGGCACTGTATGTACATGGTGCACATATATACATCCAGGCAAAACATACATGGAGGATTGTGCATGCTTATGTGTGTGTGTGCAGATATGCAGACATACATGGTTTTTAGTTATTCCTTAGGTTTCTCTCGCCTTTTTGAGACAGGCTTTCTCTTTGGCCTGGATCTCCAGTCAGTTAGGCCAGGCCAGCTGACCAGCGAACTTCTAGGAAATCTGTTTAACCTCCGTGTCCCATCATGCTCCCCCTGGGGTTACAGCTATCTGCCAGGCTTAAAGTTTTCTTAATTACATTTGTTTGTATAATTTAATGTGAGCATCTGGAGGTCAGAGAACAACTTAGGAAAATTGGTTCTCTCCTTCTACCACACATGTTCCAGGAATCACACTTGGCAGCCATCTTGCCAGCCTCTTCCTTGCCAGATTTTTACAAGGCTTCTGGGGGTCTGAACCCAGGTCCTCACACGTGCAGAATGATAGCTATAACGAGTGAGCCCTTCCCCTCAGCCCTCTTCCCCCATACTTTGTTTTGCTCGCTGATGCTGTTCATTAGCACACAGTACAGTCATTCTGCATCCCTGGCCACTCATTACTGTGTTTCATAACAGGGCTTTAGAAACAAGACCTTTCTCAGGGATCTGGAGCTGTGAGCGCTCGGTAGGTAAAGAATTTGCCTGTTGTGCTGTCATAATGAACTCATCTCCAGTGAGATCTGGGGTTTTAGTCACGCTCTCTCGTGGCTGGTGATCTGTTAATTAGCATTGCTGTATTCATGGGAGGCCTGAAATTCCATCACTGGGCCCATTTGATCCAACCAGTCCTCTCAGGGACCACAGGCCATCTGTGTCCTCATGTGGCTAGGCTCATGGGCTACAAAAGAGGAGGCTAGCTCCGCATTCACCTCCCTAGATGTGTCTCGAATCCTTGAGGACACAGTCATTCTCCCAGGCCGGCTGTGCATGTTCTGCTGCAGCGTGGACTGTGACTTACACTGTGCTTGAGAGTGGATGCTGAGCAAGATGGCTCTGCTCCGCCATGGAGAGGATGGCAGAGCTTGTCATGTTACAGGGGCAGCTGTGTCCTGGGCAGCAGACAACTGTTTGCTCAGCTCGTGGCTCCAGGTTTGTGCTCACCAGGTGTCATCTATTGGAGTGCAGGGAAGAGAGAATTCCAGCCTTGGTATCTGGGAAGAGGAAGCAGGGAGGCAGGTGCTAGCCTCATGGACAGCACTCAGGCCTCTAGACTGGGAGCTTGGAATTCTGGGAAGTGCTGACCAGCCTCAACCTTAATTTAAGGTGTATAAAACTGCTTCTGGTCTTGTACACACAGAAACACCTATGCATATATTCAGGGAGCCTACCTAGTATGTCTGACATTGAAGATGAGACCAAGGGGCAGGAATATAGCACGCGCGCACACGCACATATTCTCTCTCTCTCTCTCTCTCTCTCTCTCTCTCTCTCTCTCTCTCTCTCTCTCTCTCAATGTGGACACTACACAGCCTGGAGCTATCCCACTGAGATGCATTCTCTAGAGGCCAGCTATGAGTTAAGCACTGTGAAGGATCAATTTAAGGCCTTCCTTCCCTTCCCCCCTTCCTTTCCCTTTCCTGCCTCTCGCCTGCCCAACCCTGCTTTCATTCTCTCCACTCCTCTTCCCTTCCCTTGTCTCTCTTCCACTTTCTTTCTCTTTTTAAAAAGACTTTTAAAAAATTATATGCATGTGTCTCTACGCGTGTACCTGCCTGCAGAGGCCAGATGAGGGCACTGGCTCACCTGGAGCTGGGGTTATGGGAAGTTAGCCATATGGTTGGGGTACTGGCAACCACACTTGAATCTTTTTAAGGGCAGAACCATCTCTCCAGCCCCGTGGGACTCTGTTCTTTAGGACCAGCATCTCAGAAGTTGAGACAAACTATAGTAGCTAGATGTGACAAAGAAGGTATTAAATCAAATATGCACAGACAGCGAGGGTGTTCTGTGTTTCTATTTTAAATTGTTTCTCATTTGTTATTAGTATGTGGCAGCGGTGAGGTGGGGCTCAAAAGCCACAGCATGGAGGTCAGAGAGCAGCTCTTAGGAGTTGGCTCTCCTTTTCCACTGTGAGTTCTAGACATCAAATCCAGGTTGCCAAGCTTGGTTGGCAAGTGCTTCTACCCACTGTACCATCTTACCAGCCCCCTTGTTGGATTTGAGGAGGGTCTTGCCCTACTTTCATCTTCATAGCAGGAATTTCCTACTTTTGGAAAGAAGTTCCCTGAGTGGTGATGGGAAGGACGAATGTTGATGTTCCCTGTCACCTTCAGTGAAGGGCATGGACTATGGTGTTGTACCCAGAGTCCCAGAGTGTAAGCCATGTAAGCCTTCTACCATCTCCCATAGTTAGGGATCTCCCAAACCTGGACACTAGTGAGGGGGAATTAGGTTTACAATCTGCCTAGGAGGGCAAGGTGCCATTCACTCTCAGATCCTTACCAACAAGGGCAAAGCCCACGAACTCCACAAAACAGCAGCAGTGGCATCTGCTTTGATTGCTAACATAACACAACCTAGGATCACCTGGGAAGAGAGTTTCAAAGAAGGACTATCAACATTAGGGTTGGGTTGGCGATGGGCATGTCTGTGAGAAATTGTCTTAATTGTTGTGGGAAGACGCACTCCACTGTGGGTGGCACCATTCCCTAGACAGGCGTCCAGAACTATGGGGTGGTGAAATGGACTATGGGGTGGTGAAATGGAGCTGAGCCCAAGCAAGTGAGCATGTGTGCACGCCTTGCTCTCTGCCCTTGACTGTGGATATGAAGTGACTAGCTCTTTAAATTCCTACTGTGGTGACTTTGCCGTAATAAAGGAGTTGTGAGCCAAAATAACCTCTTTCTCTCCCTTTTGTCAGAGTATTCTATCGCAGCTACCAAAATGAACTAGAATAATCTGCGTCACTGCAATTCTCTAGAGAGGGTGAGCCCAAAGTGCAGTGTGTGGCTGCCACGCTCTTAGCTCTTAGGCTCTGACCAAGATGCTTTAAGCCCCTCTTAGGTCTGTATCTACCAGTTAAATGTGATTACATTTAACTGCAAATATCCATTAGGAATAAACAGACCTAGGGACAATGGATCTTTAGGTCACCCTAAAGATTAAGAAACGCCATTAAGATGACAACGTAAGAAACAGCAACACTCGAGTCCAAACCAGGAGAACTATTTTTTTTGAAACAGAGTCTTTTATGTATCCCAGCCTCCTCTTATGCTTGAGATGCTCCTGCCTCAGCCTCCCAAGGGCTGGAATTTGGAACATGAATCTACATACCTGTCAACCAAATCAAAGTGGGAATTTTCAGACAGTCAGTCTATGAACTCAGACCCTGAGCATTCCTCAGGACCTGAGCAGCCATGTATTTCTGTCTGTCTGTCTGTTTGGCTGGATGCTTTGCCTGCCTTTGCTTACTGCAGTGCATTGCTTCCTTCTGTCTGTCTGCTCAGCTGCATTTGTCTCTTGTTCTTCTGCAGCTACTCTTAAACCACTCTGCGAGCCGCAGCACCCACTCCTGCAAGTCACCCTGTGTTCTAGGAGAGGGAATCTGACTGGCTGAGTCTGACAACTGCACTGCTTCCTTTGAGTCTCAGGATGACCAGGAGCAAGGTCATATACATAATCCTGTAGAGCTCTTGGAGAAAGGGAACATATTACCAACGATATCAATCCGTGTACTCAGCACGTAGAGTAGTCCAAGCACTTCCATGCGCTCTCTTGTTGAGTCTTCCTTCCTTGATCCTAGGGTTGACCTAACTGGAGGGGTGAGGGAAGGAAGAAATGGCAAACACACAGACACGCTGCCATATAAAAGTTGTATCGGGTGGGTGGGCTCTCTACTGGAGATGCTGCAGCACCCCAGAAATTCATGTAGAGTTGACCAGAGAGGAAGGTTGTTATGTACAGCCAAATCAAGGAGGCAGGGGTATTATTTATAGCTGGACAAGGAAGCAGGTTGAGCTAATCAAGTAGGCGTCTGTAGGGGGCAGTCTTCGGGCCATACACTTGGGGAGTGGGATAGGAGGGAGCTGTGGTAAACATTTTCCTCATACACTGTCCATAATTAACACTCAGACCCCAGGGAAGCTTTGCCACTCTTCTGGAACTCACCCAGGGAAGGCTTTGCCACTCCCATGGGGCTCCGGTGTTGGTACTTGACCTGGCCCATGCCAGTCAACAGCATCCGTTCACCTAGAACTTCTCTCCCTTCCTACAACCCCATCACCCTGCCCAGGCAAGGGCCGATGCTCCATTGCTTTGAATCAGGGAATTACAGTACAGCGCTGTGAAAACACTTGGTTAGCAAGCATCACTCAGCTGTTGTGTGGCCAGGTCATGAAATAAAAATGATGGCTCAATCCCATCATCTGTACTCCTTACCAGTCCTCTGTGTCCCTCTTCCTATATGGCATCTTCACCCTTCTTAGAACCAAGATTCCAGGCACACACTGGTCCCTGAGTGTTTGCTGAATGACTGTCCAAAGCAATGGCTGAGCCATCAAGAGACCCTTGGTCCATGACCATCTAGATGTATGATGGTCCCTGGCTTGAAGGCTTCCTCTTGCTGCTGCTTGTCCAGAAGTCAGTGCGCACATTTTTACAGCTCCTCTCTCTCCATTCTTCTTTCCAACAGACAAACGTGAGAATGGTGAGGTATACCAGAGGAAGAAGGTGGCAGCTACTGACCTCCCAGAGGACATGTCCCCCTCAGGACCTGTGCATGGGAACTCAGGGCAGCCTGGGGTGAGCAGCTGGAGGAGGATTGCTCTGCTCATCCTGGCAATCACCATACACAACATTCCAGGTAAGGACTGGGGCTGTTTGCCACCTGCCTGAGGGTCAAGTCACTCGTTGTCCACATAGCTGTGCAAATGGAAAAGGGTAGCTGTCAGCGGTGACCTGAGTTCTCTTTGGAGGGGAGCAGAGGCCACTCTGTGCTGTGGGTCAGTCATTCTACAATGATCTTTGCAAGTCCCAGTGCCCGGTTCCAGTTACTTTACATGGCCAAACTTTACATGTTTGGACCCAGTGGTCCCTTTTCTTTATGTATTTGGTACCAGATCGTGTGGAACGTAGTTTCGTAACCTCTGTTGGTTGCTAGGATAGAGGGAGCCTCCCATAAGTGCTGGATGTCTTCAGTTCTGAATGATGATTTTTTAGGATATGTTGAATTCAGGGGGTTGGGAGATAGCTCAGTCGGGGAAGGGTTTGCTGTGCACATACGAACCACAGAAACCAAGTGAGAGAGCTGGACATGATGGCATATGTCTGTCACCTCAGCACTGGGGAGGCAGGGACAGGAGGACCTTCAGAGTCATCAAATTACCTTATTTGGTGCAGTTGTTCTCAACCTTCTAACGCTGTGACCCTTTAATAGAGTTCTTCATGTTGTGGCAACCCCAACCATGAAACTATTCTGTTTGCTACGTCGTAACTAATTTTGCTACTGGATTGAACCGCAATGGAAACATCTGTGTTTTCCAGTGGCCTTAGGCGACTCCTGTGAACAGGCCATTCCACACCCAAGGGGGTCATGAGCCACAAGTTGAGAAACCCTGGTTTGGTGAGTCACAGGACAGCAAGAGATGATGCTGTTACCAAAAATTAAATGGACAGAGCTGAGACACCTAAGGTTGACCTGTGGCTTTTACACAGACTTACACATTTGCAGACACGCACAAACATGTACACCCACAAACATGCACCCCACCGTGCATATATCCAGAGAATAGTATGGAATTCTGCCTTGATTAACACACGTTTCATGCTTTCTTCGTAGGGACCTCTGTCTGAGAACTTTACAGACCTCTTCCTGTTACAGAGTAACTTATCTTTGGATATAACTTAGTGGCAGGAGACTTACTGGTGCTTTATTTAAAAGATACTATCTTTTAAACAAACACTATTGAATAAAAGAAATACTATTTCTTTTAGAGCATCAGGAAGACACGGATAAACATAAAATAACAAACACTAAGGCTATACAAAAATAAACAAATGAAGGATCCCAAGCCACCGGGGACAGTGTGGGATTCTAGCTCGGCCACCCACTGACGAGGTTATCTCTAAATACTGTTTGGTTTTCTCATGGCTGACACAGGACTAATAGGCCAGCGGTTTCTTTTGAGACTTCTAGGAAACAGGCACACAGCCCTTGGCTTCGGTACCACCCTCAGGCCTTCTGAGCATTTGACAGATGGGGGCCATTGTATAGGCCAGGCTCCTTAGGTCTTTCAACCATGACTTTGTCAATCTTGGGTTGTTAATCATTCCCATCCATCTTTTGCAGAAAATTGGGCATGAGCAATTGCCTTTGGGGGAGGGGGAGCAGGGAGCTATCCTAGAGCATGCACTTTCGCCTTCCCCGGGGGCTGTCCTGGGCGATTTGTTTTACAAATCCACAGAGTTCGTTGATCCCATCTGGTGTCTGTGACAGGATCAGTGCAGGTGGCCAAGGCTCTCTGGAGTGACGACGTTTTTCTCTTAAGGCTGTTGTTCTGCTGTCTCCCGGCTTGAGTTTTGCCGAGGCGGAGAACACAGGCAGATTGAGCTTATTCCTCTGGGGAACTTGATAACTCTTATTTGTGCAAAGAAGCCACCGTGTGTAGCCATGTCTGCATTATTACAGTCTAGTCCATATGGAATCCACCAAAAAGACTGCTGCACCAGATCACTTTTAAGCCAGGCTTTTTTTCTGGGAGGAGAGACACGTGTTTCTCTGGCAATTTCCATCACAGTTACAGCAATTTCGATCACATAATCATACATAGGCTGCTTTTCTTAGAATTGTTCTCATTGTCCGACTCTCTCCCATTTTCCTCTTGGCCCTTCAGCCCTTTCTGGGTCAGATGAAGACATTCTTGGTTAATTTTCCTAAAGCTCCCAATTTAGTCTGTCTCTAAGTGGAGTCTTATATACGGAACCCCAGCACACTGTGCAAAAAGACCTAACTGGGTTTGCACTGTTGGGGGGCCCCTGTCATGATATTCATAGAATCTTAAACTGCCCATTGGAAGTCTGAGGACTCCTAAATCGCCTCCAGCCTGTAAAATACTAATCATTGCAGAAGCAGGCTTACCTATGTCTTCCTGTCAGCCATGGTATAGTCGCTCATTCAAGACCTTTGGTTAACCAATAAGAATGAAGATCCATTTCGTGGGCTCAGAGTCAGGTCCAGTGAGGATACTGGCTTATGGTATGTCACAGTAGTGTCTTTTTCCTCAAGGAACTTGAAAATGTCTACGAAGCAGGCTTTCCATCAGCACACTGGGTGCCAGGCTGCCTCCCGAGGATCCTCGCCTGCACAGAGCACAACCACACTCTCTTCCTGGCTGTTAAGGTTGGGGCAGATGGACTGGCTAGGATATATGGAGGGGATGGACCAGTGGAAACCCCAAGGCTCTGAGGTGACCAGTTACAGATGTTGGGTTGTGGTTAAGATCTTCTAGGAAGAGAACAGGAGTTGAGCTAAGAGGATAGGAACTGAACTGCAGATTGTGAGGCTTAGCTCCTGTCAGGCAGGGGAGATCCTGGCAGAGGGTTGGGTACACAGGTTCAAGTCTGACTACAGGGGGAAACTGTGACTTTCCATGACAGTATTAATCGTCAACTTGATAGCAAATGGAATCACTGAGAAGACAAACTGTGAGGGATTATTTTGACTCTGGATACCTGAAGGGAATATGTTAATTAGATTCATGGAGGTGGGGAGACCCACCCTAAAAGCCAGGGCAGCATTTTCTGGGCAGCTCCTGGATTATGATAAGTAGCTAAATAGACTCCTTCAACCCTCTCTTCTTCCTTGTAGGGAGACGGGGTCTATGTGACCAGAGACTTCAAGCTCCTGCCATTTGAGTTCTCTGCCCATCCCATAGATGTGCTCTTAAGCTACAAACCCAAATAAGCCCTTCTCTCATTAGCTGCTCTTGTGGCGGCATTTTATACGACAGAGAAGTAACTTAGCACCTGACTGCTCTCTAAATCCTTAGCACTGAAGGCCATCACCAAAGGCCTAAGTGCAGAGTATAAGATCCAGAGGCTGAGGTGCTGTTCCAGGGATGGGGTATAGTTTAATATGCATGAAGCCCTCACTCAGGCTGATGCCCAGAACTGCATAAACCGGGCATTGTGGCACATGCCTGTACTCTCAGCACGCTGGATGGTAGAGGCAGGAAGGATCAGAAGTTAAAGATTATCCTTAGCTACACAGAGAGTTTGAGGCCAGCCTGAGTTATACGAAACCCTGTCTGGAAAACAAAATTACATAACTCTGAAGTTCCCAGCAAGGTTCATCTCTCACGTCCCTGGTTTCTGTTGTTGTCTGAAGAGAATAATTCACCACATTTCCTGTCAGCTGTGGGATGCTCTCTGACTAGAGTCATTTTGAGATGCTGTCCAGTGCCAGCCTCCTTTGAAAAGCTCTCTTCTTTTAACACCATCCTTTATGGTTTATTAAAAATTTAGGTGCATCTTTGACATTCTCTAATTCTCTGGGTTTTTAGATAGACTTTCCACAACGACTTAATGGATAATTGATTTTTTTTTTTGAAGTTTTTGTCTTTACTGCTTCAGTTTTGTACATCCTGAGGACGACACTTGAGTTAATGTGTAAAACCTACCTGTGCAGACAGATGAATCCCTGGGCCTCAGAGCTCCACCGTCTTCCAGGACTCCACTTAAGTTATGGACCTCCGTTAGCTACCGCCACCACCGTGACAAAATACCCGAAAGAAATCAAGTTAAAGGGGACAAAGGTTGCCTTGGCTCATGAGTTCTGTCATCTGGTTCCAATGCTTTGGGCTGGAGGCAAGGCAGAGCGTCATGACAGCAGGGGTGTCTGGTGTCTCCCTCTGATGTGGCATGTACCATTATACCATCTCAGTTGCTTAAATCTATGTGCTTTCCTGTTAAATGGGGCATCTTTCCAAAAGGTCACCACCATGTTCTTTTATCAGCCCAATATCACAGCATGTACTGGAGCTCCAATCCAGTCCATGGCTACTCTATACTCCAGCACCAGGAAGGACAGGTCCATTCACTCCCCACCTCCATTCTGGGAGAGCAGAGGCTAGTCAAGAGCTGAACGATCAGTTGTCTTTCTGTATTGGCTACCAGGTGAGCGAAGGGTAGTTATTTTTGGTATGTCCATGAGTGTGTGTGTGTGCATGTGTCTGTGTGGGGGCGGGGGGGAGGTGTTGCACATGTGGGCATGAAATGGAGGCTGGAGGATGGTATCCGGTGTCTTCCTCCATCACTCTTCACTTCACTCTTTGAGGCAGGCTCTCTCATCAGGCCTTGAGGCTCAGTGATGAGGCTAGACTGGCTGGCCTAGAAACCACAGGGATCCGCTCATGTCCACATGCCCAGCTTGGGCACTGCAGGGCAATGCTGTCACACTCAGCTTGTCATATAGATTCTGGGGATGAATGGCAGACCCTCCGCCTTCACCGGTGAGCTGATTATGGAGACCCATAGCAGAGCCTACACAACTAATTTTCTTTCTCCTCTCTCCTTACAGTCAAGAGCCAAGTTCATTTGACAGTTGTTGCTGTGATCTAGAGACCCGGGGCTGCTGTTTGTGTCTCCAGGACAGCACAGCAGTTGATTTTAATTATTTGGCTTGTCATCATTGCTAGTTTCTAATAATGGCTTCAAAGGAATGCTCGGGGTTTGAGTCAGAAGTGATTTTAGTTTCAGGGAACTCAAGAACAAATTTAGAAAACAAAATATTAACGCCGACTGGCAGTTCCTGGGGTTATAACTAATTTTTATTTTCTTCGTGGTTTTAGCAAATTTAGATCCAAACTTCCCTATGAAAGAAGTACTCTTACTTGTGATGAGATAAAAGCAGGTTTGGGGAAGGGGATATCCCCAGGTGAGTTAACTATTTCAGGATCCCTGATTTTCAACATACCCACCAAAGCAGAGAAAGAAGTTACACAACAGGGCTAGCCTGGTGTCCTCATGTGGTGGAAGTAGAGAGGGAAATTAGACGTTTATGACAGAGGATCTTATTTGGGCTAGCCTGGTGTTCTTGTATTGTGGAACAAGGATAGGAACTCTCTGGAGTCCTGTGTGCGTGTGTGTGTGTGTGTGTGTGTGTGTGTGTGTGTGTGTGTGCATGTGCGTGTGTGTGTGTACCTAATCTCATTCCCAAGGGCTCCATCCTGATGACCTAAGGCCTCCTCAGAGCTGTCCCGTAACACCAACCTTTGCTTTGGAAACAAGATGAAGGGCTGTATTAGTTAACTACAGCTGCTTTAACAGCCTTTTACTAACATAATGGCTTAAGAAAAACCCCAAAAGATCAGACTTATTCTCCTACAGTTTCAGAAGTCAAAGGTCTTAAATCAGTTCTTAAGTTGTTGACAGGGCTCTGATTTGCAGGAGACTTCAGGGTGCCCCTGGGGACATCCATTTCCTGTCCCTTACAGCCTCTTCAGGTTTCTGCATGGCTGTCACTGTGTGTGTTTGATCTCCCCCTGCCACAGTCTTGTTTGAACCTTTGACAACGGCATTGATAGCTTCCCCAGGTAACTCATGACAGTGGGAATCATTCTCTCTGGCCTAGAGGGCAGTTTTAATAGGCTCAAGCATTAGAACTCACATGGTTTTGTAGTTCTCATTGGCTAAGCCACAGAAACCAAAGCAATCAGTGTGATGCTGGCCAGAGACAATAAGTGAGTCTTCCAGGGTTTTCCTCTTCCCCTGGGACTTCCCTCCAGCTCCAGCTCTGTCTTCTTCGTTTCCCATTCTCAGGCTTCTTCTGTCTGACCTTCTCTATACCCACCATGGCAGCACCGCTAGGTCGCTTGCTCCCCACTCCCGTCCCCTCCCGTCCCCTCCCGTCCTCTCTCTGTCTCTGTCTCTGTCTCTGTCTCTCTCTCTCTCTCTCTCTCTCTCTCCTCCCTCTCTCTTCCCCCCCTCTCTCGTGTATGTGCACACACGCATGTGAGTGTGTGTATGTGTGTGCGCAGTAAGGGTACCGTGGTGGTGTTGCTGTATTCATCAGGTGTATGCCACTGCGACTTCAGTATCTCACAGACTCCACTTAAGTGAGGAGGGAAGAACATTTTGTTTTGGCTCACCATGGATTTAGCCCATCACAGTGGCAGAACGCACGGCAAACAGAGCACCGTGGTCTTTGACAGAGGTGACAGGACCCAAAGATGAGGTACAGGAACCCGCCTTCCTCCCGCCCAACACACAAACCCATGCCCTACTTTGAGCTAAGCCGAACCTCCCCAAAACGGCTACCAGCAGGGACCAAACATCCAAAACATGAGTCCATTTCAGGTTTGCACCACAGCAATCCCCATCTCCATCCCATGGACACTCCCCTGTGCTTCCCTATTTAAATCAACATGCCATATCAGGCCACCCTTTCGAGGTACACAGGAGTCAAAGGGTATGTAAATATCATCACAGTCTAATTCCCACATCCTCTCCATCCTGTAGAGAAATCACATACCTGGCAGCAATCATTTTCCGGTTCCCAACTCTGCGCCCTCTTCCACCTCCATTTCCTTACTCTGTCCTCCCACAGACGGTTGTCCTGCACTGCGCATGTGCCCTGCGCTGCACATGTGGCCTGCACTGCGCATGCGGCCTGCTCCAGCCAGTTCCTTTCACTCGTATTGTTGGTTAGTTTCATGTACAGCATTTATATTGGTTCTGCTTCTCCTTTAAGCCTAGACCATTCTTCATTCTGGGATGCAAAGGTTGATCGCCACCCATGGTACTGCATCTGGAGACCCACCTCTGGATTACAGGGAGGTTCCACCAAGTGGGGAACACCGACCTGGATATGGGTACTAGCCCGAGGGCTGGGCACTGAATACAAAAGAGAAGGGGCTGAGCCCCAGTGTTCATCTTTCCCTGCTTCCTAGTTGTAGATGCAGTGAGGTCAGCTGCCTCCCACGCCCGCCTCCATGGCATCCCTGCCCTGGAGGACTGTATCCTCTCAAACCACAAGCCGAAATAGACTCTGAAGTGGCTTTGTCATAGGAACAAGAGAAGTGGCATCTGTGTGGACGAGTGTCGCTGGGCTTGTATCCATCAGCTCCTGGGCGTTCGGCTTCCTTCTGCCTTGTTCGGTGTTGAGTAGGAATATGGTGGACATGCTCCATTTCTTTTCATACCTTGGTGCGGACCTGCCAGATTCCAGAGAAACCTTTTCATTCTTTGAAGTCCGTGGATTCTTGTTTTACTTTTTATTGGGGTGGGGTGATTTTTTTCCATTAATTAATTTATTTACTCACTTTACGTCCTGATTGCAGCCACCTATACTCCCAGTCCCTCCTCACATGGCCCCCTCCACCTATCTCTCCCATTCACCTCTGAGAAGAGAGAGGTCCCCTCTGAGTACCAACCCACTCTGGCTCCTCAAGTCATTGCACCACTAGGCACATCCTCTCCCACTGAGGCCGGACAAGGCCGTTAGACAGTTAAGATGAACAGGATCCATAGACAGGCAGGCAGCAGGCAGGCAGGCAGGCAGGCAACAGTCATGGACAGCCCTGGCTCCAGTTGTTAGGGGACCTGCATGAAGACCAAGCTGCACATCTGCTATATATATGCGGGGAGCCTAGGTCCAGCCCATGCATGCTCTTTGGTTGGTGGTTCAGTCTCTGGGAGCCCCCAAGGGTACAGGTTAGTTGACTCTGATGGTCTTCTTGTGGATTCCCTGTCCTCTCCATCTCCCTGTGTCTTTTATTTAAACTCTTCCCACTTTGTTCTTTGACACCAACCTTATATGTTTTTAGCGTATTGTAACTGAGGACTGACCACAGCACCACTCAAGGAAGTATTGGCTTTGGGGTGTTTATGAGTTCCACTCTTTAAAGAGTACTGATCACTTTTGGGTTTGGATTTTTATTGGACCATTAAAAGTCAGGATTCTACTGATCATGGCATAAGGCACTGGCTTCTGTGTGCTTCAGACATTCCATTGCTCCAGTGTGGTCTTCATGCACAGCAAGGGTGGCTTTGGAGGGCCAGCACTCAGAACAGGGTTGGGGGTACCGCTTGCAAGAGGCCAATAGTTACAGAGAAAAACATGGTGTCTCATTTTCCTGGGACAAAAACTGGCAGAACACTCTATTATTAGATACAGATTTTCCCGGGAAAAACACGTTGTAATCACTGCTAAGTCACATTCTGCTTCTGGACACTGGGTGTCATTCTCAGCAATAGGTGATACAGGCCCAGCCAGCAAGTTATTGCCACGCATAACCTTGAGTTATCAATGACAGATGTCTTAGTTCAGGTTTCATTGCTGGGAAGAGACTCCATGACCAAGGCAACTCTTATAAGAGAAAACACTTAATTGAGGCTGGCTTACAGTTTCAGAGGTTCAGTCCATTATCATCATGGTGCATGGCAGTGTGTAGGCAGACTTAGTGCTGGAGGAACTCAGAGTTCTACATCTTGATCCAAAGGCAGCAGGAGACTGATTCCACACTGGGCAGAGCCTGAGTACTAGGAGACCTCAAAGCCCACCCCCACAGTGACACACTTACTCCAACAAGGCCATACACTCCCTGTGGGCCAATCATTCAAAGACATGAATCTATGGGGGGGGGCATACCTATTCAAACTACCACAATAATAAAAGATATTTACTCAGGTTCTGGAAGTATCCCATGATCACATACGTTTAGATATTTGTCCTCTTGAGTGACACAGAGATGCAGAAGTTCAGAGACGCAGCCTAGTGCCACACAGCAGCCATTTAGGGGGAGCTGTCGGTTGCTCAGCTTGGTTTCCTCCAGCCTATCAGAGCTCTTGGCCTCTCTTCTACTGATAAGTGGCGAGGCATCTCAGCTACTTCCAAAAAGTTCAGGGAACACGTTTTTGCTTTTTTATTTTATTATTTTTTTTAACGACATGAAATGTCAGCGTCTGTGACACCAGCCGGGTATGTTGGCAGACTCTTCGCTCCAGATGTCCTGGGCTCTGCTCAGCAGCAGGCTTAGGCTGGGCAACCTGGACGGAGACCTCTTCCATAGCCAGGGCTGTCCCTAAGGGAGCTTCACAGAAGGTTGCAGGAGTGCCCCAGAACTGTGGCCTCCACATCCATCACCAGCAGGTGAGGGTGGTCCAGGATCCATCAGGGTTAGACAGGCGTAGACTTTAGAATCGGTAAGGCCTAGACTTAGCTCCTGAAGCCACCAGCTGTCTTATTAGCAGTGTGACTCTGGGTAAGGGCGTGAGCATCTCAGTGTTGGCAGATGTAAATTGGCAATAGTATCTCACCTTGCAGTTCCCTATGAAGTAAGTTAACAGCTATTACAACGGGCAAACCACCTGCTGTGTGACCTGACTTAAGGTAGAGCACAGCAGAGCTTGGTGAACATGAGTTCCTTTGCTCCCCTCCTACTCCTTCCACTTTCTCCCCCCTCCTCTGGGGCACCTTAGTTCAACCCTTAAGGATCTTCCAGTTCTAGCCAGGTGACCTTCAAGGGGGACAGCTCAGAGCTCATTTAATTCTCATTTCCAGCAGGTGACTTCAAGATTACGCTCATTTACTCCAGGAGTTTGAAAACACTGTAATATTCTCCTTTAATTATCTGCACCTCAGTGGGGAAGATGACATTATAATTAGCATGGGCTCCTGTATGGGATGACATTTTGCTCAACAGATCGTGTTCCTGGGTGTGTGCGGCAGCAGAAGCTGAGAGCATGTTTTCAAACTGCGCTGTTGGCTGTGAGCACAAGTCCCGGCGTGAACTCCTAGATCGGGAAATTGCAGCTCCAGGGTCCCTACGTGATCCCAAGTGCAAGTGCCAGGCAAGCATGGATCCCCACCACCACTGCCAAGGGCAGTGGACACGCAGGACCTCAGAGCCCTGTGTCCTGGCTGTCTTAGGGTTTCATTGACATGAAGAGACACCATGGCCAAGACAACTCTTATAAAACGGAACATTTAACTGGGGATGGCTTACAGTTTCAGAGGTTCAGTCCGTTATCATCATGGTGAGAAGCATGGCAGCAACCAGGCAGACTTGCTGCTGGAGGAGTCAAGAGTTCTACATATTGATCAGAAGGCAGTCAGGAGGAGACTCTCTTCCTCACTGGGTGGAGCTTGTACAGTAGGAGACCTTAAAACCCACCAACATAGTGACATATTTCCTCCAACAAGGCCACACCTCCTAACAGTGCCAGTTACTGTGGGCCAAGCATATTCAAACCACCACACTGGCCAAAGCCACAGTCTAAGACTGCACTTGGATTTAGGTTACAATGAAGACTAATGTCTACATTGACTCTTGTAGTTGTAATTATTTAAATCAGCCTCTGGTGTTGGGTGCCAATTTGTAGTAGAGGGAATTATTTAAACCCCAAATTTGTCACTGTAAAATCTCCTACCTGAAGGAGACCAGTAAAGGAAGACACAACTCAATAATTATGGTATAAATTGCACGCCTGGATTGGGCAGATTTACCACTACACTACTCTAATCCCCGGCTATGAGATCCCTTATAACTTGCGGTTCATCCAGGCTTCGTGGTTGTCCTCCATCGTTGGCTTCCTTCTACCGCAGGCTTCCTTCTGCTTCGACTTCCTTCTGCTTCTACTTCATCTCTTCTTCTACTCTGCTTCTGCCTCCTTTTATATCGAACTCCTCTCACTCTCTCCTCCCCTAAGCCTTTTTCTCCGCCTCCCCTTGTACTGTCCAATCTCTGGCTCTAGCCTTTATTTTACAGGTTTTAATTGGACAGAAGGTTTACAAGACGTCACCTGTGTACAGATTCAATCATCCTCTGCAGCCGCTCTCAGAAGGGTGGAACTAGGATCAAAATACAAGACTGAGGCTATCCACAACAGACTCTGTTATGTTATTCTCCTACATCTTATGTAGGTGAAGAGAAAAGTCAAAGCAAGATAGTTGGAAGGCAGTTTCTGTATTGATTTGCCAAGTTTCTGGTAACTTCATGCTGCCTTGCTAACATGACCAGAATACAGATTAAACAGGGCCTTCTTTGTTTGGCTACTTATTTGCTTTTTTATTGATTTTTTTTTTTTGAGACAAGATCTCACCATATAATCTGAGATAGCCTGGCAACCACTCTGTAACCCAGGCAATTCTCCTGCCTCAGTGTCTCAGGTACTACCATTATAGGCATGAGCCACTATGCCCAGATTAAGCAAGAGGATCCCTGGAGCTTGGTGGCCAGCCAGCTGTGCTGGATCCAGGAGCTTCAGATTCAGTAAGTGACGCTGTCTCAAAGAATAGGAGGAAGAGCAATTGGGTGTGGACTTCTGGTTTCTACACATATATGTGCACATGTACATGTATACTTGTACAAATATGTGCATATATACACACATGAGCACATACATACATAGACCCATAAAACTCATCCTGTAGCCAAGTTCAACCTTTAGCCCTGTGCCGCCCCTCCACTTGAGTGCTGGAGTTACAGGTGTGTGCTACCACACTTAGTTTATGTGACACTGGAGGTTGATCCCGGGGTCTTCTGCTTGTATGGCAAGCACTCTACCAGTTGTGCTGAACCCCTAGCCCAATTCTGTTTTATTCTTGAATGAAGGACAGACATGTGTTCAGACAGCTTGTCCAGGAAAATTAGTACACACTGAGTCATGCTGTCCAATGCTAGGTTAAGGCAGCTCCAAGACTAAGGAAGCTCTCCCCCAACCCCAGACCCCTCTCTTCTCTTCCTGATCCACCAGCTCCTCCTCCTCCTGCTTTTGCTCCTGCAATTCCTCCTCCTTCTCCTCCTCCTGCTCCTCCCCCTGCTCCTCCCACTCTTTCTGCTGCTCACCCTCCTCCTCCTTTTCCTCCTGCTCTTCTTGCTCTTCCTCCTCCTCTTACACCTCCTCTTCCCGTTCCTCCTCTTCCTGATCTTCCTCCTCTCCTACTTTCAAATAGACATCTGCCCGCTCTGGCCAAGACTGCATAATGGGTCCATGTCATCTTACGCCCACCTGAAAAATCTAGCCCTTTAACTCAGACTTTGAGGATGGCGTCCTCTCTTATGGAAAACACTGTGACATTTGCTCTCAGGTCTTTGCTAGGAACACCATCCAGCTTATCACCCACTGCGACTACGTAAGACATTTGTTGAACATATTTTCTGGAAATGCTTTGCTTCCCCTGTGAAAACAATTTATTTATTGTGTATATCTTCTAGTCGTTGGCTGCCAGGGAGGCTAAGGCCTGTGTTTCCTTGATAACAGTGACATATGTTCTTAGAATCTGAATTATTCTCCCATTTTGCAACCAATCATCATATCACACTTTAATCAGTTTCAAAGGAGCAGGATTTTTTCATTAGTTGCCAAAATTTTATTCCCACATTGCCGTTTACTTTCCTAACTACTGATTACACTTCTAATCCAGATGCACGACCTGAAGATGCTTATTCTGGTAATAAGTGAGAGGAGAGGGAGGAATCTTTGTAGTGCTCTCTAAATACTTACAGAGTGAAGCTAGCACACACCTGTATCTCAGGGATACAGTACGGGAGGCTGGAGAGATGACTCAATGACTAAGAGCACTTGTTCTTGCAGAGGACCTGGGTTCAACCCCTCACCCCCAGCATACGCATGGCAGCTCGCAACCATTCATAACTCCAGTCCAATGGAATCTGACACTGCCTTCAGACCTCCAAGGGTACCCAATACCCATATGATGCATATACATATATGAGCAAAACACTCGTGCAATGCAGTAAAGTGAATACATTTTTTAAAAAAAGAAATACAGAAGAGTACAATGTAAATTGTTAAACTCTCTGATAACCATATATAGGAAAGATGTGAATATGCATATTGTATGTATGCATATATATCATTTATTATAAAATACTCCCTAGGATATACATTTTAAAAATAAAAGAAGCAAAAAGCAAATGGAATCAATTCACAAAATGCACGTCCTCTAATGTAGCCACACTCACACTATTACCATTTCAATGTGGACCCCGTATTTAAAACTTGGAAGACCATAGATGTCTTGAAGTGTGTTTTTCTGTCCATGGCATAGTTCAGTATGGATGCTGAACTTTAATGGTTAAAATGAAATTCAGTCATTCTGAAACAGGGTTGTGGGTCAAGGAGTGTGTGAAAACCAGCTGCCCCACAGACACCTGATGACCCGAGTTCAGATCCCTGACACCAATGTAAGAATCCAAATGTATAGCCAATGCCTATAATCCCAGCAGTCATGCAGAGAGATGGGAGGCAGACAAAGAGAACTGACTGGAAGCTTGTGGGCTGGGAAGCATGGAGCATGCATCAGGATGACCCTTCCTGAAACAGAATGGAAGGAGAGAACCAACTCCTGAAGGCTGTTCCCTGACCTCCACACATACACTATGGTATGTATATCTCTGTCTGTCACGCATGCACGCACATTTGCACACACCCCCACACACACATGCACACATGCATACATGCATACATGCACGCACACATATACAAAGTTGTATGTAATAGATCACTGTCACACATACACACACACACATCTTCAGCCTTTACATGATATCCTAATTAAACAAGATGATCCGTTTTCTCAGCGTTTCCAGTACTGGACAGGGAACTGTGGCTAGCAGCTTCCATGCTGAGGGACTCTGCTCCCACTGCTTAAAAGGGGGACAAAGGGAATGAAACAGGGTCCTTGCAAGGAACAAGCGTTCAATCTCTCAGAAGAAACAAAGCTCACTTACTTATCTATTTCAACACTGCAGAAAATGGCGGCGGTGGCACAAGCCCTTCATCCGAGCTCACAGGAGGTGGCGGCAGGTGGGTCTCTGGGAGTTCAGTGCCAGCCTGGTCTATATAGCTGGTTCCAGGATATCCAGTGCTACATAATGAGAGACCTAGTCTTAAAAGAAATAAATCAATATTGTACAGAGTGGATGGATCATCACAGGAAGTCAACAGAGTCAAGGCAAAAACCTTGAGAGCAAGAATATGTTGTCATTGTTGTTGTTGTTTCTGTTGTCTTTGAAGATGAGGCAGTTAAAAAGTCACTTTGTTAGGGATTGAGATACAACTTGGTGGTAGAGCTCTTGCCTGGCACGCACGAAGCCTTGGTTCCGTCCCCACTGCAGGAGAAACAAAACAGAGCAAACAAACAGAGCAAATGGGAACAGGAAAGAGTCATCCCTTGTCACTGGTGTTAGCTATGTGGGGGCATGCCTGTCCTCAGAGAGGGGAGGCTAGTCACTTTTCTCTTTGATAGTAAGAAGCAAATTAAAGGAGGAAGGTTGATTTGGGCTGAGAACTTAAAGGATACAGCCCATCGGGGTGAGGAAGGCATGGTGGTGGGTGAGGTCACATGCCATCCACAGTCAGGAAGCAAAGGGCAGTGAATATTGATGCCTATCCGTCTTTCTCCTTTTTATTTAGTCTGAGACCCCAGCCCATGGAGTAATGCCGTTGATATTCAGGGTAGGTCTTCTGTACTCCCTTAAATGTTTTTTTTTTTTTTTGACATACTTCACAGATATTCCCAGAGGTTTGTTTCCACAGTGACTCTAAATCCCATCAAGTTGACAAGATCAACCATCACAAGTGGCTTAGAGGGGACTCAAAGAGCACCCTACACAAAGGGAAAGAACAAGGGCCATGTCTGGGTCCCAAATGCCTCCCTTTCATCCTACTGCACTGACTTACCTCCAGGGTGTGAGGGAGTCTGTGTCAGGATGTCCTTTTCTGCCAGATTCACCCCCAGTGTTCTTCTGCTGGTCGTTCTCCCTGGGTAAAGCTCTGCTGGTGGGTGGAGTCATGAGATGCATATCAGACCTGATGGTCCCTGGAGAAGCCACACAGAAGACCAACCATACAGAGTACTCCAGGCACTTTGATACAAAGCTATAATAGTGTCAGCGAGCAGCCATTTCAGTGTCCCCCATGGGGTGGTCCATCCTAGTTCAGAGACGACCTTGGCAAGAGCGTGGTTCGATTTACCCTACATGGCGCTGTAGGTTTTCTAGAAAATTGACTCATGAAAACACTCAGCTTCTTTGCTGGCTTTAGGCTCCCCGAGCAGCCACCAGCCCTGCTTCCAGTCTCCTTCCCTGTCCCCCCAGGAGCCTTGCTAATTTGTTCCCAAGCCACAGCAGATGACAAGTTTAATCAGTTGATAACGTTGAGGGCTCATGCTCTGTATCATCCCCCATCCCCGCTGATTCCTATTCATGTATGCTAATCTTAATGCACATTAATTATGCATTTAATAAGTCCTTGTTTCTTCTGTTTGCCTGCATTCCCTGGATGGCTTTTATGGTGTGGGTTTGAGAACAATGAGAGTGTTACTTGTGTTCTACAAATAACAATTAACGGAGGGTGGGTCCTCAAATGGAAATTTCATTTTCTCTTCCTGTCTCAGATGAAAAACAATTGAGTCAAAGTGACAAATGGACCTGATGCTTCTAGGTCTGTTCCCTGCTCTGTCGTGTGTTCCCTCTGCATGTGAGTCCTCCTGTTAGCATAGATGTGTCATTTTTTGTTTGTTTTGGTTTTTTGTTTTTGTTTTCGAGACAGGGTTTCTCTGTGTAGCCCTGGCTGTCCTGGAACTCTCTCTCTGTAGACCAGGATGTCCTCAAACTCAGAAATCCGCCTGCCTCTGCCTCCAAAGTGCTGGGATTAAAGGCATGCGCCACCATCGCCTGGCCAGAATAGATGTGTCTTAACCTGGCTTGAATGGCTTCCATTGCTTTGTGCTCTTCCCTTCTCTGGTAGACATGGCCACTAGGTCTGAGACATGAGCTCAGTTTGCAGCTTGAGAGAGAAGACAAACCTCCCTCCATAGACAGACCCAGGGTGCCGGGAATCTTCTAGATGAGTCTTGAGTAGAGCCTCCCAAACCCCACTGGCAGAGTCATGATGAATCTAAGCTCGCAGAAACACCTGGATCGCCATGACACTTTGAACCAGCTGCCCTACGGTGGCTCTATTCTTGAGCAAATAGACAACCCTATGGCCTGTGTGTTTTAGGTGTGACCTGCCCAATTGTGAGCGCTATAACTCATTTAGCCTTCTCCCAGTCTGTTGATGCTGGGAGCCTTTGGGAGTCCCTGTCTGATTCCTTTTGTCCCAAGTCCCGTGCTAACGATGGTTATGTCTGGTTGTCTGCAAATGACTAGGGCCCTGTAACCTGGCTCCCTCCTTCGCTGTCTTAGTTCCTTTCTCACTGCTGGGATGAACTATCAAGACAAAAGCAACTCAAGGGAGGAAGATTTACATTGGCTCGCAGTTTGCAGGTGCTGTTCATCACGGCAGATGTCTGCAGGAAGTTGAGATAGTCACATTGCATCTGTGTCCAGAAAGCAGAGAATACTGAGTATCACTTCTCTCCTGACATTCTCCTTTTCCTATAGTCTGGGATCCCAGCCTGTGGAAGAATGACACCCACGTGTAGGGTGGGTCTGCCATGATCAGTTAGCCCAATCCAGAAACTCACTCACAAAGATTTATCTTCTGGATAGTTCTAGAACCTGTCAAGCTGACAATCAATACTGTCACTCCCACCCTCTCCTTTGATAACTATTAATGTTCACAGCTCCATGAATGCCTCTGGGTGGTGGGATCTTTGCAGCCCATTGCAATGGCTCAGGCTACCACCGCCCCACCCCCAGCCTTATGGCCCCTTCTTTGCTTCAGCAACACACGTACGTGTTGTAAGTGAATCAGAGAGATGACTCTAAGTAACTCTACTCAGGAATTTGGGAACAAGGTGATGCGTTTTAGTTACTTGTTACTTGTGACAGAATACTCTGATGAGACCGACTTCAAGAAGGAAGGATTTGAGGTTATAGCCCATCATGGTGGTGAAGGTACAGCCGCAGGGGCGTGGTATAGCCGGTTACGTTGCATCCATGGTCAGGAAGCACAAAGTGATGAATACTCTTCAGTACTCTTCAGTCAGTCCAGGGCCACAGTGCAGGGAGTGGTGCTGCCTTCCTTCACAGGCATGCCTAAAAGGCAAGGCAGCCTAAGCCTGGTATGTTTGGAAGCCTGTCTCCTGGTCTAGATCATGTCAAGCTAACAATCTCTACTTACAATCATAGGGAGGGGATCCTGAACAGATCCATACAGTTGAAGGATGACTGAAAACTGTCATTCCCTGTACTCCCTGAGATTTGGGGATTTTATTTGAATGATAACAAACTAGAATATCAGAATTCTTCAATACCAACAATAGGACAGAGTTTGGACTCAGACTCTGTACTGTGTGTCTTATTGAGAAATAACCTTGCGTGAGTACGTGCAAGAATAGCCTCAAGTGGAGATGGCCAAGGCTGTGAATGAAGGAGCCTCATTCCAGGCTCCAGCTTGGCCCCTACTTTACGGATGCTGTGAGAATAGCTGTGGTCATGAGTGTGACATGGCTTGAAACAAAGGATTGAGACAGATGGTAGTTTCCTGGGTTATGAGATGCAACACTTGAAAATATCCCATGTCGGCCCCATCCGTTTCCCGGTTCCTTCAACCATGGAGCTCAGCTCGCCAGCTCGCTCCTCTGGTCTCCGTGACTCATAGCTGTCACTTCTCAAGAGTTTGCTCATTTGTACCTCTTCTTTATATTCTTAGATATTCTTCATATGGCCCAAGGATGGGACACAGCAGTAAAAATACAAACACTCAGAATCCTGTTTTCTGAGGCAGACAAAATCTTAAATGTCAATCCCGCAATATAGGTGTCTTCTTTCTTCTTTTAATCAAACTCTTTTCTCCAGGCTTAGCTATCTGCTAAGTCATGGTGACAGTGACATCTTGCCTTTCCTTCCATGCCCTGCTCTCTAGGGTTGGCCTCCACTACTTCCCCTCCCCATACCCCCCTCCTCTGCCACTTGAGGCCATGTAGGGCTTTTGCATTAAGAATGGGGCAGCATTAGATGATTAGTGACAAGTTGAGTCACTGTGTCCTCCAGGAAGTAAGCCAAAGCATGTACATAAGGAACTTGAGGGGATAGAGTTGGGGTACATGTGGTCTGGGGAAATACTTGGGGATACGCACCTTTCCTGGCTGCCTTGGGCTCTGCATTGTGAGGTGCTGGTCATTCTTCCCCATTCTGCTTTGTCCTGGAGGACAGGGCAAGTGCTGGTTTTTACCTCCTGGTAATTCTGAAGAGTGCCCTGTTGCTTAGAGACAGGGATGGTGCCTGAAGTGAAGATAAGGTTGTCAAGGAAACCAAGCCACAGATTCCCTTGTTTTTCTTTGGGTTGCTGGACTGAAGAGTAAAGGATCTTTACTCTGACAACTGGAAGATGCCTCCCTCTCTGTGTGCGTCTAGCGGATTGATGTGTTGTTCCAAACACAGCCGAGCTGGTCCCCGAGTTGACAAACACAGCATCGAGTTCTGACTCACTATCTCTGTTGGAGTGCACTTTCCAGTGTAGACAGAATTAGGTGGCCATTTCCATCTGGGCTATTCTCGGCCACACCATTGTACAAATTAACCCCCTTGAATTCTGACGCTGTGTGTAATCCCTCCTCAGTCCCTCGTCTCTCTTTCCTCTTGGAACTTCCTCGTTGGGATCATGCTTTTTTCTGTTTTCCACCTTGGATGGATTTTCATGCTTGAAGTGTCGATCCTCACACACCTAGACACCTGCCTCTCAGCCCTGGCATTACTCGGGTTCAGAGAAAGTGTTCTCCTTTAAGGAGTGTTCAGCTTTAAGGAGATCCTCTGTAAAGCTTCAAAAACAAAAGAAAACAAACAAACAAAAACCCCAAACCCTCTCATCTGCCCTAGCCTACTATCCCAGTGGACTAAAGATGGGTGGGGGTGACATCCAGGAATAAACTCCAAATGTTCTTGCAAGCTAGAAGCTTATTGACAGCCTGGATTTGTGTGTGTGCATGCGTGTGTGCGTGTGTGCGTGTGTGCGTGTGTGCGTGTGTGCGTGCGTGTGTGTGTGTGTGTGTGTGTGTGTGTGTGTGTGTGTCTGTCTATTTCTTGCCTCCATGGCTTTATATTCCTTGCTTTTCATACCCGAGGGTCCCTCAGCAGTTAGCATTGTGAGTCTTCTGAGCCTCTCTGTCCCTTCCTCTCACTACTCTCTTGCCCCACAGAACGCCTCTTCCACGAGTGACCACTATAAATACAGTTTTTACCCTCTTGTATGTATGTACACGGTATGGATGCAGTACCCATAAAGGCCAGAAGAGGGCATCAGATCATCTGAATCTGGAGATACAGATGGTTGTGAGCCGCCATATAGATACTAGTCACAGAACCCAGGGCCACTGGACAAGCAGCCAGTGATCTTAACCAGTTCCCCAACCTCACTTCTTAAAAGAGAAATCTTGTCTCCTGCTGATTACCACCTCTCGGAGGGAAGAAGAAAAAGTGTTTCCAATCCTGACACCTTACGTCTTAGCTCCCATCCCCTTGACCACAGTGTTCTTCTTGCCTGGAGACATACCATTTGGGATTTCCTCAGTAGCATAGGAAGGTTCTGATGTCTCTGCGTGTTCACCAACATCCATCATTGTCTGTGTTTTCCTAGTGTATGTGATATGCATCAAGGTGGTTTTGACTTGATCTCTGTGATAGGAACAGAGAGCAGAGGACCACAGACCCTCATGGATAGCTCCCTGAACATATGGGACATCTCCTGCAGTTCCTGGGTGCACATTACAATGGCATATAATGTGCAGACGCAGATCCACAGACTCTTGATTTAATTTCTCTCCCATAGAACTTGCCCTGCC
Organism: Mastomys natalensis; assembly: GCA_021653895.1. Classification (NCBI taxonomy): domain Eukaryota; kingdom Metazoa; phylum Chordata; class Mammalia; order Rodentia; family Muridae; genus Mastomys; species Mastomys natalensis. The sequence goes on from JAJTUV010001047.1 coordinate 592,072, forward strand.
CCGGGGAGGAGAGTGAACCTCTGGCTTGTTTAGAAGAAGCAGGCTCTGAATCCTTACCTGGAGGAGTGTGGACTGTATAGACAGGGAGAACTCATGTTTCCTTGTACTTTTATTTTACATGGAGAGCACCCAGAGCATCAAATAATCCTTTCTGCACTCAAAGGCTTAGCACTCTCTCCTCCTCCCCCTCCTTCCTTTCCCAGAATCCCATGCATGCACTTCTAAGTTCAGAGATCCTACAGCAGACTGTGTTCTTCAGTCTCCCATTCATCTTCAAGGTGAGAGAGAGCCAGAGACAGAGAGACCCTTGCTTTTTCACGAGTGTTATGAAATTCTCTGTGACAGCTTCAGAAAGTCAGACTCTGGTCAGTGTGGATGAAGTGGCATTTGTGTGGCATTAGCCATCTTGGAGATTGCTGGGTTCTCTGCAGCCAGTGTGGACAAAGTATCACTTGTGTGACATTAGCCATCCGTGAAGTTTCTGGGCTCTCTGATTAGAACGTACCGCTTGCCTCTGAGCTGTCTTAGTTCATTGCCACTGGCATGTCTTAGTTGGGGAATCTGCAGTCTAAGAATGATTTTAACTATGTACCTAGGTCTGAGATGGCGTTCAGGAAGCTACCCCATGACTTGGAGACGGTGGGAAGGATGGAAGGTGGAATGGACTTATAGGACCATGTGCAGCACAGAGACACCTCTCTGACTGTGTTCTCCACCTTAAAGACAGCAGAGTTTGTGTTTGGCTGCTGTGGAAGAAGGATGGTGCAGAGACTTGTGCTCAATGTTTATCACATAGAAAGGGGAAACACAAGCATTTACTTCAGAGCTCACTCTTTGCTATTTACCTCCAGGTTCCCTGGTCTGAGAAAAGGGAACAGGAAGTAAGGGGGTCCATGCTCCAAAACCAAGCAACTTCGAAACACTTCCCTCAAACTCTGATTGTGATGAAGTGGTTTTCTTCCACGGAAAGGATATTTTTCAAGCTCTTGGAGGCTGTGCGTTTGAAGTGAAGGATTAGACAGATGTTCCCTTCAGGAGGTACTGAGTGAGCCTTCCCTTTCACATCTGCAATAGTTACTCTTCATGTTGTGACAAAGTACCTGAAAAGGGGCTTAAGGAAGGAAATTTATTCTGGTTTGCTGTTCAAAGGGACCCAGACCTGCTTGCAGTTTAAAGGAACTCAGTCCTCCTGGCTTACAGTTCAAAGGAACTCTGTTCTGGCTTGCAGTTCAAAGGGACCCAGTCCTGTCTTACAGTTTAGAGGGACCCAGTCCTGGCTTAGAGTTCAGAGGGACCCAGTTCTGGCTTACAGTTCAGAGGGACCCAGTTCTGGCTTACAGTTCAAAGGGACCCAGTTCTGGCTTACAGTTCAAAGGGACCCAGTCCATTTGACAAAGAAGAGCTGGAGGCAACTGGTCACATTGCATCTGAAGTCAAGAAGCAGAGTAAATAGGAAGTGGGGATGAGCTATAAAACCTTAGGGTTCATCCACAAGACCCCACCTCATCCATGAGTCTTCACCCCTTAAAGGTTCCACAGTCTTCCCAAGCACAATCATCTGTCCCCAGATGAGCCAGTGGTAGAAACATCCATTTAAAACCCAGCAAGGTTTTTCTCTGTGACTTGTAAGTGGACATATTTGCCCCATGACATTATTTTTCTTCTGTATCTCTCTGGGATGTTTTTTCATTGGCCTGTATTTAAGATTTAGTTTTAATATTTGATTATGAGTATGTGTGTCTGTGTGTGGCTGCAGTGCCTATCAGAGCTGGAAGAGGGTATGAGATCACCCTGGAGCTAGAATCACAGGTGGTTGTGCTGGGACCTGACCTGAACTTGGGTCCTCAGGAAGAGAAGTTTTCAGTCTTAACCAACGACACATCTCTGACAGCCCTGACATTTCCCTTTTTATGAGGACATTAAGCATAGACAAAGGACACACTTGCAACTTAGGCTAGGCTGAGCCTTGAGCATCCTCCTGCCTCGGCTTCCCCATCACTGGATTACAAGTGCATGTCACCATGCCTGACTACTTACACGGTTCTGGGGAGCCACTTCAGTTCTTTATGATTGCATGGCAGTCACTTTACCAACAGAATCATCTCCTCAGCCCCCAAAATGCATTTAATACAACAAGGAATGAAGTGACCAGAGCACTTATGACAGTGTATGGTTAGGCAAATATAATGTCACAGGAATTTCTGACTTTTCAATAAAGGTGACAGAGTTCATGTACTTTATTCAATATGAATACACACACACTGATGCATGCACACGCACGCACACACACACACACACACACACGCACACACACGCACACACAATCACACACTGTACTCTGTTCCACTGCACTTATGATCACCTAACTCACTTCTACTTCCCGGGTGCAGGGGAAGAGAGAAGGGAAAGAGTAGAGAATGAGTGATAGGTGGCGGCTCACAGACCACATGCTTCCAGCTCAGAGAAATATTCTCGAAAGATCGTCATGGAAGTATGCCAAATGCGTATGGCTTTTGTTCCACAGGAAAGTTCAAAAGTTTCAAGTAAAAGAAGAAATCACAAATTAAATCACTTTCTGAAGGAAGTATTTTTGGCTTGGGACTGTCTGACCCTGTCCAGGTTGTCCTTGGCTGTATGGGCTGTGGATACAGCCACCGTCTATTGATAACCTGAGAGAGAGAGAGAGAGAGAGAGAGAGAGAGAGAGAGAGAGAGAGAGAGAGAGAGAGAGAGAGACCGAGACCCCAGGATCTGCCAGGGCTAGCTGCAACCACATTCAATGTCAGGAACCTTCCAGATCAGAAAATGGTCTTGAGCAAGCTGTTTTTTCCCCCCTGGGCACAGAGCCTGGAAAAACTTATTTGCATGCTTATTAGTGGATTAGAAGTAAATCTTGCTTTTGAATAAAGACCCGTTCTTCATATCTCTCCACTTAAGCTGGTCCTGGGCTGTGGTGTATGAAATCTAATCTTCAGTACCAGGAAATGGTTATTTATTTGAATGCTCTCCTACAGCCATTAGGCTCTCTGGAGCGTTGGTCGGGAAATGATAGATTTCTGTGCCTCTGACTCCTGTAGAGTTCTGGCCTCTGTATTCCACCTCTACCTGCATGGTCAGCTCTGAGGGAGGGGATTAGAAGCCCCCAACCACAATTGGCAGAAGCCCTCTGTATTAGCCTGCACCACTCTACAGCCCCCCACCCCACCCCCACCATCACCTTCCTTAATATGCTAGCTTTGTGCTTGGAGGTAATTTGCAAGTACTCTTCAAGCAACTGTGCCTCTTGTACCTCTGCTTTTACAAATGTTTTCTTCTAATTAAGGAAGGGAATTGGATGTACTCTTGCTGGGGTAGCTTTTCTTCTTTCCTGGCAGGAGAATCTGTGCGGGAAGAAAGAACAAAAGAAAGCATGTGTGTGCACACACAGATACATATACACGCATGTGCACACACACAGACATATACACACAGACACGCAGAGGCTCACACACAGAGACATACATACACACAGACTTAGAAGCACATGCACACAGACATACACACAGACACATATACACACAGACACAGATGTGTACACACACAGAGGCTCACATACAGAGACATACACACAAACACAGAAGCACATGCACACAGACACATAGACACACACACACATACACAAACACACACAGGCATGCGCACCGATTCCACCAATAATTATCAAAGCTGACCCTTGAAGCTCATTCTTTCCAGAATACATTGGAAGGTGGTATTTCCCATCCTCCCCAACTGTTGGGATTCCCAAGTTTAAATCCACTCTGAGGACACTGGTCATGGACAACAACTGTATACAACTGGGCACCTTCCTTCAAGGATTATTTGGGCAGCCGAATGAACCATGTGGGACTTTATACAGCGCCCCTCATGACTTCTCAGCTTTCATAAGGCCACAAACACAAAATCTAACATATAAGACTCTTTTCTCAGTGAAAGACACCAGAGACAGGCAGTCCTTTCCGAATAAGTACAATATACAATGTTTTAAATGTTTTAAAGGGGCATATGCCTTTAAGGTTACCTCATGGTTCGAGCAGGAAGGCTTGTACCTGATTGCTTTGCCTTCCGGAAATTTCTAATATGCAGTGTTCTCTTAGTTAAGAAAAGGGTGGGATGGATTTTGGAAGGCACCATTGGCCTCCGTCCCACAGAGCAGTCTCTCGGAACTCATCTTTCTACCTGAGCTCTGGGAAGGGGCCCCCAGTCCATGTCACACCTCCATAGGAGGCACAGTGTGGAGGTTAGGAGGGTTCCAACTCAGCCAATCTCAGGGGCACTTTCGAGAGTTAGTCTGTGGAATATGGCTCAGCAGTAAAGCAAGGTCTAGTCTCCAGCTCTGGAATGAAGGGATTCACCTGTTTGAGGTTAACACTTCTTTCTTTAAAATGAAACAAACATACTTCTGTTTTACTCTGGCCAGTGCCCTGGTGTGTGTGTGTGTGTGTGTGTGTGTGTGTGTGTGTGTGTGTGGTGTTGTTGTTGTTGTTTTTTCCCGAAACAACAGGCGTCCTCTGAACTGTTAATGCCATGTGGTAGCCATTACCTCCCTGTGGGCCTCTGCACCCCACTCTGTACCTGGGGTACACCTTTTTCATGCGTTTCTTCTGGAACCTTCTGAGTTCAAAGGATTTCTTCTTGCCCATTCTCCTGGCTCTCCCTTTCCTGTCCTGATGATTTCATGAGCAGATACAAATATGCCCCTGGGCTGACGTGTTGGGTCACCTCATTTCAAGGCCAGGGTCCATTTCCTCAAGCAATCTGTGCTTTGATGTAGTTTTGGGTGATCTGTAACCCCTTTTCTTGATTTCCTACCTCGTGTCCCAAGTCCTCAGGATTGAGGAAGAGAGAAAAGGAAAGGAGAAGAGAGAATATGAGGGAGAACTTTAAGAGACGTTTCGACCTTGGGAGCGTTTGCCTTCACGAGTGGATTGATGCCGGCACCATGGGTCTGGGCTAGTTAGGACCAGAATGAGTTCCTGGCAAAATGTTGACCTCGCCTCTCCGGCCTTCCCTGTCAGAATCTGCTCTTAGGCTCTTTGCTGCTCACTCTGGGAGAACGCAAGATGTTCTTCACCAGGTGTGGGTCCTCTAGCCATGGCCCTCTCAGCCTCTGGAATTGGAAGAAACAAATTGTTTTGGTCTCTAAAGTTACCCTGTCTCTGGCATCCTGCTATAAAAGCACAACATCGTCAAAACCAAACACCTTCCCCGAGTGCTACAGCTGTGACTTCATGTCCTCAAGGGAGCAAATTGGCAAGAGGTCCTTTTCCCCCACAGAGCATAGTTTTGAGGGCACTTCAGAACTTCCGTGTGAGAGCATTCTCAGGGTAAGTAGGACTCCCTTCAGAAGGGCTCACCTCTCCCGCAGTGATCCTTTCTGTATGGATCCTATTAGAGTCAGGTTGTCCTCAGAGAAGGACCTCTCAGGGTAAGAATAGATTTATGAGGCTGGTGTCTAGGTGACCTTCCAAAACGTCATTGACCTTTTGTCTCCAAGGGCTGCCTGCTATCTCCAAACATCCAGCCCTCACCACCTCTTACCTCTCACTCTGTCCCAGATGCATTTCCATAGCAACCCGAGCATCAGTCCCGAAGGAGCTGCAAGTAGGCAAGTCCCTCAGGCACGCCCTGCTGTCGTCTCAGGTGCCTTGCTGTGCTTGCTCTCCCTGCCCGTTCTCTGGAGCAGTAGCATCCAGGAAGGACAAGGGCCGGACACCTCTTACCCTAGCAGCTCTGCTCCAGAGAACATTCTATGATGGCAGAGATGTTCCGATCTGTACTGGCCCACAGGGTGGATGCAGACCACCCTCAGCCGTGGGGCACTTGAAACATGACCAAGAAACTGGAGATGTGATCCAGCTTCATTTCACATAATTTAAATTTAAATAGCCACTTGTGGCTCGAGAGTGAAGAACGGGAGGGGTAATGGCAGCAGGTTTCCTCACCAATAGCTCCAAGACAAGAAAACCACAGCGAATGTCTTGCTCTGTTTCCCTGGATGCCATCTTCATGGCTTCCTTAGCTGTGAGGAGGTGGCATTGTGGATGGCTGGTCTAACTGGCAGGTCATAGAGCCATGTGGTCAGGGAGATAGGCGCTAACTTATCTTTCTTTAGTGTGGTGTGTGTGTGTGTTTGTGTGTATGTGGGTATGTACTTGTGCATGTGTGTGTGTGTGTGTGTGTGTGTGTGTGCGCGCGCGCGCGCGCGCGAGAGTGCTCAGCCTCCCCTCCTTCTTGATGAAAGGTCTCACTGTGCAGCCTGGTTGCCCTGGAACACACTATGTAGACTAAGCTGGCCTTGAACTCGTAGAGATCAACCTGCCTCTGACTTCCTGGTGCTGAGATTAAAGGCACGTGTCACCAAGCCCTACCACCACCCTGTATTAATGGAAGTCCTTCCTTTTAGCCTTCCACCAGCCAACCTTCCCCGCCACAGCTTTCTTACTCTGTCAAGAGTAATGTTGGATATTTAGCCCAGGCTTGCTCTTGCTCATTGTCTTGGGAGACATATTTGTGTGGGACAGTGTCACCGTGGGCTTGGGCTGAGAGATGGAGTGACCATTCTCTGCTTTTCTCTATAGCGAGAGGTGGCGCACAGGCTGCCATCAATGCTTCGTAGGATTCTGGGAACACCTGTGGTTATAGAGACCTGAACTGAGAGTCTGGGTCTGATCCTTCAGTGCACTGACTGTGACTTCAGGATTTGCAGCAAATTTTTAAACTACAAGGGATTAAAGGCATGTACCACCACTGCCCAGCAACTGTTGGGTCTTAAAATCACAAGGTTAGGGAAATTGAAGCTAGCCTTTGTTTTATTTGATTTTATTTTACTTTTGAGTGAGTAAGTGTGTGTGTGTGTGTGTGTGTGTGTGTGTGTGCGCGCGCGTGTGCGCGCACGCAGGCGCGCGTGTGCCTCTATGTGTTTGCATGCTGTAGATGGGTACATATATGTACAAGTGTGTGTGTGTATGTGCAGTGCAGTGTGTTTGTGTGCATGTGTGTGCTTAGATCACAGCTGCCCTTCAGAATCTCAGTCCCTTCGTAGAGGCAACTGGTATCTTAGATCACGAAACTCTTGTCATCGTATTAAAGCTACCTTAAATGTTGTCACTTTAAAGCATCCAGCCCTGTAGTGTAGAGTATTAGCCAGGATTTGTTGCTTAGAGTCAGTTCTGGAGGCTGAATTAATAAGGAGTTTCTGTAAATAAAGGTGTCATTGAGACAATCAAAGGCAGAGTGTCAGACCCCAAGGACCCCTGAGAGGATGGCTCCAAATCCACACTAACAGAGTAACAGAGGTGAACAGTGTGTGTGTGTGTATGTGGGGGGGTGTTTCTGTCAAGGTGACAAAACACCGTGATAGAGTAGATTTCTTCTAGTTCACAGTTGGGAAGGCGAGGCTGTCAGGGAAGGTGTGGTAGAGTTCCTTGCAGTGGCAGCCTGTAGCTAGGCTCCTTCCTTCCTGGTGCACTGGGATGCTGAGAGAGCCAGCCTGTTGCCATGAAGCTCCTGCTGTGCTTATGTCTGCCCACTGGGTCACATGCCCACAAGCCTCCAACCTTCTAACAACTGCACCCCAAGCCGAAGACAGAGCACTCAAACAGGAGCATGGAGGCCATTGCATTTTCAAACCGTAATGTAACACAGCTTCTTCAAAGGGCTGACATCAGAGTGACTCAGAAACAAAGCCATTTCTGCCGCCGTGTCATTATACTGAACGTCCAGTTCTGGAAGAAAACGTTGGCTTGGCCTAGTCCAGGGAAATTGTAGAGGCTGACGGAAGGGCAGAGAGGATCTCAACTAATGATCCCATTAGCACTGTGTAAGACAGAGCGAGGGCGTTGTCAAACAGGACAGCCACCAAAAGAGGAGGGTGAGGGTGCTGGACATATGGAGACAGCCCCCTAAAACACACACATGCACACAGCCCCCTAACACACACACACACACACACAGCCTCTATAAATACACACAGGATGAAGTTATCTGAATAAACCTGACACTCATCTGCTGCTGTGATTTTCATCCATGAATTGTAAAATAGGAAAGTTCATCATAGGAAGGGGGCTTGGGAGATGAGTTTGTAAGTTTGAGGCAGAGTTTCCAAGGAGGTCCACGTTACAGATCAAGGAACTAGACACTTGACCAAGGCTAAGTTCAGCAGCAGTGGGGCAGAAACTGGTGTCTCACCTGCAGAACCATGTTTCAGATCCTGCCTGTCTACAAATGCTTGAAGGTTTCTCAAAAGCGTGACACAGCCCTGTAATATCGGTTCTAAGAGGACGAGGCAGAAAGATCGCTATGGGTTTGAGGTCAGACCGCGCTACACAGTGAAACCCTATGTCCAATGACAGAGCCCATTAGCTGTGTGCACAGTTGACCGTTGCTGTCGTAATCCCTCAGATGCATTTTTGGTTGACAGCATCCAACCCTAAGCCCTAGATGGCAAATCATCCCGACTCAAACTTGTTTTCCTCTCTGCCCTGACCTCATACAGCGACCAGAATATCCAAGATCTGACGGTAATGGTTCTTAAGCTAGGCCGTGGGAAAGGGTTTCAAGGACGAAGTCCTAATGTTACCCAGCTGCTTGTCTTCTGTCAGAAATGATCTCCAGACAAACTCGGGATGAACTTGGGGAACAGCTGTCTTAATAGTTTTAGTTTGGCAATGGTGGCGCACGCCTTTAATCCCAGTACTCAGGAGGCAGAGGCAGGCAGATCTCTGAGTTCAAGGCCAGCCTTGTCTACAAAGTGAGTTCCAGGGCAGCTAGGGGTACACAGAGAAATCCTGTCTCTAAACAATCAAACCAACAAACAAACTGTCTTAGTTAGGGTTTTACTGCTGTGAACAGACACCATGACCAAGGCAAGTCTTATAAGGACAACATTTAATTGGGGCTGGCTTACAGGTTCAGAGGTTCAGTCCATTATCATCAAGGAGGGAACATGGCAGCATCCAGGCAGGCATGGTGCAGGAGGAGCTGAGAGTTCTACATCTTCATCTGAAGGCTGCTGGCAGAATACTGACTTCCAGGCAGCTAGGATGAGGGTCTTAAAGCCCAAACCCACAGTGACACACCTACTCCAACAAGGCCATACCTCCAAATAGTGCCACTCCCTGGGCCAACCATATACAAACCATCACACAAACAAACCAATAATAGTTTTGGAATTTCTTACCTCAGAGGAAACAGGGCAAATTCAGAGGGAGGAAAGCCGAGGCAGTTTCTTCAGCGGTCACTGTGTTGTGGGTACAGCTGCTCTCCCACCTCCATCACTAGACAGCTTTGTCGGTAGCATTTTATCAGGGTGCAATTTTATAACCTTACGATATAAGCCTTCCCTTTAGAAACAATATGTTTTGCAGCAAAATTAGGCTCTTGCATCTCCCAGCATCTGCTGCACTCATCGTGTGGAGCTGGTTAAGTGCAAGGCATGGGTGGTGTGTTCTGCCCCGGAGGGCTAGCCATCTGCTCTGGGTGGGACAGTAAGGACAGGAAAAGCCCGAGTCTGATAGATGAGGAGGAAGGAGATGGAATGTCTTCTTCACTGAAAAGCAATCCCTGCTGCTCCCCCTAAATGGTCAAGGAATTTTAGAAGTAGACTGGACCCCACTGATGATGTAGACCACTTCCGTTTTAAAAGGAAATCGAGGCTTGGGGGACACTGTGATAGTGTGACTGATAGCAGAGCTGATGGGCTAAGAAGGGATGACTGCAGGACATGTAGAGCACTCCAGCGACCTCACCTCTGATGGCAGGGATGCCCAGCCCCTCCCCTCACTTCTGAGACCCAGGCGGGCTTCTCATTTTGCTCATTTAGCATTTTCTCCTGGGGTCGGGGGGAAGTTCCTATACAGCTTTAAAATGATAACCAGCGATCACTGTGGTCTGAATGTTCAGGTCCGTAATTTGAATACCAGTAAGATATAGCAGGGTCAGAGCTGGGGGTGATCGGCTCTCAGGTGGGGTGGGGGTGAGGTCTTGTGAGTGGAATTCATGCCTGTATTAGTTATTGTTCTCATTGTTGTGACCAAACACCTGCCACACGCAGCGTAAGGGAGGGAGGCTTCATTTTGGTATATGGTTTTAGGAAACACAGACCATCCTAGGAAGCAAGGTGCGGCTATTGGGTCAGGAGGCGGCGGGGCCACACCGCATGCAGAGGCGGGAAGCAGGGAGAGGTGAGGGCTGGCCCTCCGCTGGCTTCCCCCGTTTTGATGAGATGCCAGCCTGTGGAATGGTGCCACCCACATTCTGGAAGACTCTTCTGGCCTCAATTAACCCAGTGTAGAAGCAGTTTCACAGGAACGCCCAGAGCAGTGTAGTGACTCACAATCTAGTTAAGTGGGAGACCAGAAAGGAGAGGGTATCAGACCTTGTAAGCACCCCATTTGCTCTCTCCAGATAAAGAATATTTGAGTGTAACTGGTCTGCTTACCCTCCCCTGTTCATCTCTACATTGTAAGGACAGTAGGCTGGAGAACTTTGAGGTGCAAGGTAACCTGCATCCCTCTGTCCACACGATAGAGGCGTACCGATGACCTCAGAGCTGGCCCAGCATCACAGAAGCACAATGAGGAGACTGTATATATCCCAGAGCAAGTGGAAGGAAGCCTCAGGCCACGTCTTGACCAAGGCAAACATCAGCTCCACATCCAGAATCTGTACCATGAGCAGAAGCCCACCTCTCTCAGAGGCCCATTGGCATGTCCACCAGAACATCAAGCCTTGAAAATGCTGGCTCCGTGCAAATTGCAGTTGGCTGAATTACAAATTGCCCAGGCCTACCATCAGCCTCCCTCCAGCTGACCTATGAAGCATCCTGGGGTGTCTACCAGGCTGGCACAGGTTTGGGTTGAATATGTGATAGCTCTGCATTTCCATTTCTTCATCTGGATATCCAGACAGTAATGGTTAAGCCATGAGAGTCAGTAGTGCACGTTAGGCAAGGCCGTGCATCTAGTACCTGACGCTCAGGAAAGACTTGGTAAGTGGAGCTGCTGGTATTGTGATGTGCACACCACACCCAACCCTCCCTTTGTCCAGCCTTCCTTTATTCCCTGTGGTGAGCAGCGCCTCCCCTGCAAGTGTCCCATCTTTTAAAGTCCAGTCTAATGCTGTCCTCTTTTAGACCAGCCACTTCAATGGGAGGCGAAGGAAGGAGAGCTACTCCACCTACAAGTACTTCCTGAGGGTTTTTCCCCCAGTGCTCAGAAAAGCCTCATTCTGCACATGTGGACACCGAGCCTTGCAGAAGTTTCCCATACTTCCACCCGTCACCTGCTCTGCACTTTTCAGGAGCGTCCTTAGTCCTCCTCCTCCTCCTCCTCCTCCTCCTCCTCCTCCTCCTCCTCCTCCTCCTCCTCTTCTTCTTCTTCTTCTTCTTTTTTGACTTCTTCTTCTTCTTCATGCACAAAGCTTCCAGAGCTGTCCTGGGTTCAGGTATTTATGCTAGACAAAGATTCTCAATAGGGAGCTCCTTATTTACTGTATCGTCCCCTCTTGTCTATTTTTCGTTTCCTTAAACTTCAGTTACCCGTGGTTGGTGGAAGTTACCGTATAGAATGGAAAATCAGACACATGTAAAGTGGGTTTTGTGTTGTGGAGATGGCTTGGTGAGCGAAGCGCTTGCCGGGCAAGCATGAGGACCTGAGCTCAGCCTTACAGATCCTCCATGAAGACAGCCACAGGAGCAGCATGCTCGGAGATTCCAGCACTGGGGAGGCTGAGGCAGGAGGATGCCTGCAGTCACTGGCCATCCAGCCCAGCTGGATCAGTGAGCTGGGTTCAGTGAGAGACCCCACCTCAAAACAAGGCAGAGAGGTTCTTGTTGCAGGTAGGCTTTCCTCAGCCTGCCAGCCCGTGTCTGTTCTCACGAGCACTTTTGCTTTTTAACAAACCGTCTGTCTCTGTTCTGTGTCTACTTTAAACGCCGTGACTTTATTTCCTCCTGGCAGTGGCTGAGGTTTTCACCTAAGCTGTTGTATGTTTTCTCTTAAACACTGCTAAAATTGTCCCTGACCTTTAAAAGGGTGGGGACTGTTTGAGGACACCTGATGGATGCCCACCTCTAGTGTCCACACATACATATTCACAATGTGCCCACATGCACCCACAAACACACACACAAACACACACACACACACACAAACACACACACACACACACACGATTTCATACTCCATGCTTTTCTGGGTAGCATAAATGAATCTTGCACTGTCCTGCTCTGTAATGAGACACGAGTCGTCTCTTTGTCCAGTGTATCCACACTGTATACACTACCTGCTCATTAGTAACTGTAGTTAGGGCGTTTATCAGCTTGACCGTTTCAGTAAAGCGACACTTGGATTCAAGAAAGCCGTATTTTACTGTATATCATCCTTACATTGAGATTGCTACCGCCTGTGTTTGCAATTCTCAATCTCTTACTCTGCCTAATTCATCATTTAAACGCGATTCTAGATGCATGTGCAGAGGAGAATATAGTTGAGAGGGCTGGACGCTCTGATTGGCAGATGTCTGCTAGAGGGCTTGGCCCGGGTCACCAAGGATACTGAGAAATGACTTCACTGTGTGACAGACAACAGACTCTTTGTATGTAGGCATGGATAAGCCCAAATACGACTCTACTTGGTCCTGGTCAGGGGACTGACTGAAGCTCTTAGCCCCTTAGTAGCCGCCATGGATTGCTGCATCTTTTTTTTTTTTAAAAAGTGTGAATCACGTTGACCTGTAATATACACACATACACGCATGCACGTATGTGCGCATGCATATGTAATATGAAGTACTTATCACGTTATACTGTAATTCATCCTTTTGTATCAGGGTTTTTTTTTCCTGAAGTGACTTAAAAATTTTTCTTTTTAAAAATGTTCACTATCATGTGGGTATGCTGTGTGTGTGTGTGTGTGTGTGTACTGTGTATGCTGTCTACCTGTGTGTGTGTGCTCAGACATGCACATGACATAGTGCACATGTGCATAGACAGCCTTGTCAATTGGATCTCTCCTTCCGCCATGAGTTCCAGGTCAAACTCAGGTCCACAGACCCGTGAGGCAGTGCCCTTACCTGCTGAGCCATCTCGCCAGCACTCCCAAAGTGAGTTTGGCGTCAGGGCTGCTGGGGTAAATGTCTTTTTGTTTGCTGAGCACTTGGCCCAAGACGGTGTGCTGTCAGTACCCAGTGTGCAATAGAGGCTGTGTTGCCTTTAGATATGAATGTACATGGCTGGTCTCTGGCTATGCTGTGCCCCTACCCCTGCCCCAGCACTTTATTCTGTTTGCTCAGCTTCCCAGTGTAAAGTGTGCTGTGCTGTCCACCCCGGCCTTGTCTCTCCATCCTTCTCCCCTGTTGTTCATCTCTGTCACCTTCCCGCTCCCTCATCTCACATTTCCCAGCAAGGGAAGGTTGAAGGTGGAAGGCTTGACCCGCCAAGGATAAGAGTCAGACCATCACACCAGCCCAACCCCATGAAGAAGAGGCATTTCCAAGAATCTTGGACTGGGTTATTTGGAGCCTTTTCCTCCCGCCATGCACATAGGGTGACCCCAAGAGAAGTCTTCACATACCTGCCAACTGCCTTCCCTGGGCACTCCGATGGCAGCAAATGGCTTGGGGCCCATCACTATCCGGAGGAGGTCACACGACATTTCATTTGCTAAAGGAGATGTGACTTCCAGGCTCCTCTATCTCATTTATTGGGAAATAGCTTTCCTGTCTGGCCAGCATCCTGCTGAACCAATCTGAGGTGTTTCCTGCTGTCCAAGGCTGAACCAGAGTCTCCTGCCTATAACTCAGTGTGTGAGCCACAGTCCAGGGGAGTGAGGCTGATCTGTGTGCTCCCAGAGGAGGAATTTGCATTGCATCCTCTTAGTGTGGCACTGGAGAAAGATCACCCTCCGTTTGTCCCCTCCCTCTCTCCTTGTCTTGTTTCTTTCCCTTTCCTCTTGTTTCCTCCCCTTCTTGTTTCTTTTCCTTTTCATTCATTCATTCATTCATTCACTCATTCACCCTGTCAGTCATACATGTATTCATTTGTCTAACCATCCAGTATTTTTTCAAGCCCATTTTACACCCTAAATTCTGTGCTCTCTGGGAACTATAGCCTGCAACTGCCCTTGCCTTTCTGGAATCCAGAGTTCAAGAAAACAGATAGATAGCACCCTATAAACTATAACTTAATCAGTTCATTGTTACAGTGGCTATTCCCAAGCTGCATTAACCTGGCCTGCTGTGCCCACTGAGCTGTCTTTATGAACTGGGAGGATGTGGTGACTTTAAAGAAATGTTCATGATAGGCTGGGGAAGTTGAGGGAGGTAACTCATTGGTAACATGGTTACTGGGCAAACATGAGGACCTTGGTTCGATGTCCAGAATCAACTAGGTGCCGTGGTGGTGTGCTTTTGCAGCAGAGACACATCTCCAAGGCTCGCTCCCTTGGGTTTCTCCTTCCCCAGAAATTGCCTGCTGCTTTGTACGCAGATCTTTGGCTTTGAGGCAGAGTGGAAGTTGAACTTAAACCAGCAGCCACAGGAATGAGTTGAGAGTAGATCTTCAAGTCCTAGTCCAGGCTCCTGGAGGAAAGCAAGCCACTCAGCCTTATGGCCGCTGCCACATGAGAGAAGCTAGGGTCTAACCTCTCAGCCTCCACTGCCCTCGAGTCTTGGGTCTCACTGTGAGCTTATACAGGCTTGTTGTTATAAACCACAAAAGTGCGAGTGTCAGTGTGTTTATTAGGCAGGACTACCTGATACAGGGTAAAGTCCTCAGTATCTGCTTGTCTGAAAATGGCCTTTGTTGTAAGTTCACTTTGATCTGTATACAGAGTTCCTCCCCACAGCTGGGAAACTTCTCCTAGCTGAATCTTAAAAGGCCTTTACCCATCAAACCCAGCACAGTGCTACTGCAGAGGCTGATGTCCCCAGTGTCTTTCTTCCCCATCCCCAAACTATAGACACCACATGAAGTAGTAAATTAGTGTTGTTTGCTATTTGCCAGCATTTGTTATGCAGTCTCAGATACACCATCCAGAGGAGACATCTGGATGGAGCCTGGAAGGAGAGAAGGAATGGAGTAGATGAAGAGATGGGGTGAGATGCATCTCCAAACAGTTCAGACAGGAGCCCCACACCACGATGGAGTGTGCTGAGATTCGGAGACAGCAGAAAAGAGAAGGAGCAATGGCCGAGATGCCACTGGGGTGGACCAGCCAGTGGACAAGTGTGGGTACAAGACTATGCTTGAGTGATGGCGGATTTCAGCAGGAGAACCACTTAGCATACTGTCGCTCAGCTGGAAACATGATCATCTGGGCCCCATCTGAAGAGGGAGTAGCGCCATGCTGGACCTTCCAGTCCATGCCTACTTTGTAGGACTAATGGGGTCTACCCTGTTCTCCAAGGCTGTGGTACTTTCTCTCAGGCATGCCCCTTTCCTGACACACAAGAGACAGGGTAGGAGAGTTTGCAGTACTGACTTGCTAGGATTGGCCTAGGGCCACAGTTCTCAGGGGTGTGTGTGTGTGTGTGAGTGTGTGTGTGTGTACACATGCAACAATGCGTACATGCATAACAGACAGAGAGACTATAGTGCACAATCCCTCTTGTTCTGTCACCTGGAAATCTGCACGTCTGGGGATTCCTGGGGAATGTATATGCCGTACCTGTAGAATCAGTGAATTAGCAGAAAGATTTGTGAGCGGAGAAGCTCAGCTTTGAGCTTGGTGTGCCAGAGTGATCTGTGGACTTAGTCCCAGAGTTTTATTTGCAACATTTTTATTTTCTTATTCCCTCTTCTCTTTTCTTCTCCTTTTCCTCTTATTCCCCTTCCCTACCCAGCCTTTTTAAAAGAAAGATCCCATGTGACCCAGGCTATCCCCCAAACTCATTGTGTAGCCAAGGATGACCTCTGACTTCAGATCCTCTTACCTCTACCTCTAGAGTGCTACAGGAGCGTGGGACCACGCCTATTTGATTTGATGCTAGAAATCCAACAGGGCTTCGTGCATGCTGAGCAAGCACTCTGCCAATGAGCCCCACCCCCACCCACCCTCCTTCCTTCTGTTCAGTGTCTGACTGACTTTGCCAGTTAATGCTACTTGAATTCGGGAAAGTCTTTCTCTTTACAAAAAGAATCTTGGTAATCTTTCCTTAGATGTGGTTAGGGGTGTGTTCAAGGTGGCACCTCTCCAATGAGGAAGACTTTGTCTCCCACAGGCATCCTGAAGTGCAGGAGGCTGCAGTTCTGGTCTGAGGCATGGATCCCTCTCCCTGCTTCCTCTCTGCACCCTGATTCTCCAGCTCATTTGCATATTTCACATATTTGCTTTTGAATTTGATATTCAGCAACCAGGATCTCATCTTCCTCCTTAGCCAAGGAACCCCTGTGCTGATCCCAGCATGGAGACGGTAGAGCAGACTCCTCTGGACATATGGGAAACCTCAGTGTTAAGCACTTCCCAATGGTTTAATCTATAGAAAGAGAAGAATGTTAGCCTCAACCCTTCCATTGTGTAGCTATGGAAATGCGACTTCCTGTCTTAGTTTTCCGTTGCTAGAACAAAACACCCGAGACTGATGGGCTTATAAAGAAAATAGGGGTTTTGTCTTGTTGCACTTAGCTTATACTGCTGGAGATCCAAGAGATTCCAAGAATATGGCACCAGCGTCTTCATGGCTTCTGGTGAGAGCTTTGGGACAGGTAGAATCATAAGTAGTGCACGTGACAGTGGTCAGCAGGCTTATGAAGAGGCAGACACCGTACTGGGTGAGCTTGCTTCATGCCAACCAACTTTCAGAATAATGAGCCATGACGATAAAAGGTACTCTGCATGTTACCGGAAGAGAAAATGCAAAAGTCCCTACAAACCACAATGAATGCAAGACACACTTGTGCCGTAGTGGCACACATGTTATAGAAGTAACCAACAACATTGTTGGTTGGATTGAAGGTCCACTCCATGAGACAGAATCCATATCTAAATTGGCCAAGAACCCGACACTAGATAGGTTATGGGGTAAAACTATTATCCTCCAAAAGGAACACTAAAATGACCCTTAGTGACATATTTCTCTACTCATGGATCAGAACAAGAGAAGCTTCTTTTTGCAGTAGATGGTAGTTAACACAGAGACCCACAATTGGACAATGTGCAGAGAGTGACAGACCTTGGAGCACTTATCTCAAAGTGTGTGGGAGGTGACTTCATGAATCTAATTTCTTGATCCTGGCTTCTAAGGAAAGCATTAACTCATTCTCTTTTTTCTTCATTCATTCATTCATTCATTCATTCCTCTTTTTCTTCTTTCTTTCTTTCTTTCTTTCTTTCTTTCTTTCTTTCTTTCTTTCTTTCTTTTTCTTTCTTTTGACAGTATCTCTTTGTTATGTAGGCATGGCTGTCCTGGAACTCTTGAGCCCACAGAAATCCATCTGCCTCTGCATCTTGAGTGCTGAGATTAAAGGTGTGTGCCACCATGCCTGGCCTTTAATTCATTCTTAATGGTAGAGTCATCATGACTTAATGATATTTAGAAGGTTACCACCTTTTGACCCTGTCAGGAAACCCATTTCAGTGTGACTTTTGAGGTGACAAACCATGTCCACATCACGACGCTCCCTTGTACACAGTACATACATTTTTTTTTTTTTTTTTTTTTGCAGTCCTGGGTAGTAAATGGGTTTCCGTTTCCACTGTATCGTGGATGCTGATTTCCCTCTTCTGAATCTTCTGCAGTCTGCTGAGTCTCAGTGAACCAATAAAAATCAGACAATTCATGTGTGCCTGTAACCTCAGCACTCAGAAGGCTGAGGCAGGAGGATTGCTGCTAGTTCAAAGTCAGTACTAGGTCCACCAGGGTTATATGGCAAGACCATCTCAAAACAAAAAACAAAAAAACAATAAATAAGTAAGCAAATAATTTAATAAGATAAAAATGAAGCCAAAGTAAAGTTAAATGGTCTACACAAACATTTCCAGGTTTGCCAGATCAGACACAGAAGGTGAAAGTCTGGGATATACAAATTCTTCCTTCAGCCCAGTGGGAGGCAGGTTTTGGCCCATCTCCCCAGCTGTTCATGCTCTGTCCAGGGCTGGACATCCAAACCTTCAGAGAGAGAACTCCCTGTGGAATGGGGTTCCATAACTCCCCGAGGGACAAGCAGTTCTTATTTAGAAGGTTCACAGAAACCTTGGCCTTTCATCAGGTGGAGGTTTGATGTATGGGCTATCCAGTCTTGCCTGCACAGTGGGAGACTGATCGGAGCTTGCTGAAGTGAACTGAAGAGTGGAAGTCTGGTTCTGTCTATTATCTTCCCTGTAATAGGGCTGCTCCACGGGGGTCCTCACCTTGGTGACAATTCATTTCCTCTCATCTCTGATCACAAGGATCAGGCTGGCCTCATCTGCCTTCAGTCCCAAGTTCTGCTGAAAGTTGAGTTAGAGGAAGTCTGTCCTCCATGGCTCCTCCATGGCTCCTCCTGGTGGTGCCCAGTCTAGGTGCCAATGACTGTGACAAATGCAGAGTGAACTGTGTGGCCCAGGGCAGAGTAAAGCATTATCTGCCTCCGGCAACTTTCCTCAGATCAGGGGCAGGAAGGTGAGATGATGATGTCTGAGGACTTTGGGCTCAGTCACAGGAGAGCAATAATACCAGCATCAGTGAGAGTCAGCGTGGGGGTGGGGCTACGGGTGGGGGTAGGGGTGAAATAGCTGGTACCACACCTGCTGCCTGTGGCTGGGTTTCAGGGGCACACTGGGCACTGTTTGCCTGTCTTCCACTCCAGACATGCTGAGTATCCTCCTGTGGTCCAGCCCCAGAATACAACATCCTCTTCCAGCACTTGGAATGAGACTCTGTCTCTGATGATGCGAAGACTTGTGTTTAGTCAGGGTGAAGTTTACTCCCTTGGTACCTATGATGGACTGAGGCAAGCACTGTTTTTTAAATTTGTTTGGTTGTTGTTTGGTAGGGCTAAGGTTTGGCCATTGTGGCAAAGGGTCCCCTTCCTGCTCAAGAATATATGTGTTTATCATACTGAATATGATTGAAGAAAAGATGGTTTTGCTCACACCTATAATCCGAGCACTTGGAAAGCTGAAGCAGGAGGATTGCTATGAGTTCCAACCTGAGCTACAGAGTAAGACACTGTTTCAAAAACATGACCAAAAAGCAAGAAGGAAGGAAGGAGGAAAAAGAAAGGGGTGGGGTCAAACTGGGGAGATGTTAAGTCATCAAGTGCTTGCCACATAACCAGGAGGACTATCTTCAGATACTATGCACCTGTGTCTTAAGCTGGTTAACATGACATGTCACTGTTGGGAAGCAGCGACAGGCAGATCTCATGGTCAGCCAGTCACCAAAGTCTACCTGAAGTAGACTTCAGGTTAAATGGAGATAGTCACAACAAAACAGTCAGCATGGGAAGTACCCGTGTGACACTGGTATTTGAAACATATCCCAAGAACTTAGAAGAGAAAGGGTTTATTACTTCTACTTCAGATAACAGTCCATCATCCAGCGAGTCAGGCAAGATCTCAAAGTAGGAACCTGACCTGAAGCCTGCTTGCTCTTCTACACAGCATTACTTTAAATCAGGGAACGCGTGCACAGCAGACACCATGGAGGAGTTCTGCTTCCTGGCTAGCTTGCAGACCTATGCTTAGCTAGCTTTTTTATGTAGTCCAGGACCACTGTCCAGGGAATGGTGCCACCCACAGTGGGCTGGGTTCTCCTCCACCAATTAACATTTATGGCAATCTCTCTGAGACATGCCACCATCCAGTCTGATCTAGAGAATGTCCCTCAGATAGCTTCCTGTTCAGGTGATTTCTAGGTTGTGTCAAATTGACAGTGAAAGCTCATGAGGACAGCATGGTGACTTTGGTAGCATACTGTTTGGGATGGAGCAGATAGGGAACTGCAAAGAATAGTTTGTCAGGACACGATTGGGTTTCATATATACTTGATTTTTGCTACCTCAGAAAGCGTTTATATCCCTCAGGACTCTGTAAGCTTTGTGTCTGAACATATAATTGTCTAAATTACTAGGATAGTCTGTGGAAAGGAATACTGGCTATAGAACCCCAAGGATTTCAGCTTACAGAAAGAATTCTCTTAAAACCTTCAAGGTAGGCCAGCAAAAGTGACTAGGAGCCAAGGACCCGAGTTTGGATCCTCAGTGCCCATGTAAAAGCCAGGCATGCGTGCCAGTGTGCAACTGTAAGCCAGTGCTGGTGAGGCAGTGACAGGAGGGTGCTGGAAGCTCCCCGGCCAGCCAGCTGAATCAGTGATTTCTAAGTTTAATAACAGAACCTGCTTTAAAACATAAGATGAAGAGTAAGTCAAAAAGATAGTTGATATCAACCTCTGACCTACATGTGGACACATACATACACACAGGGAAATACACACACACACACACACACATATACATATATATACACATATACATATACACAAACACACACACAGACATCCACACACAGATATATATATTATATACATACACACAAACACAAACGTGTACATATATTTAGAACACATAGGTATGCCAAAATGGAGGAAAGGGAAGGAGGGGGAGAGGGAGGGAAGGAAAGAGAGGAGGACCAATCATAAATGATGATGACATAACCCCTTCAGATCCTCTTGAGGTACATTTGTTCCAGTAAATTGATGCAGGTGGACTACACTGAACCTCTCTGCTGAGAAGCCGCCACAGGGACCTCTGTCACACACCCACAGGTCACTTTGCCTGGCATCTTTACTTCATCCCATCTCCCTCTTGGATATGTATCTCACCTCCTCCCTTTGTGGGAGGAAGGGGTCTGTGACAGATGTAGAAATCACTATGTAAACTCCTGGCCATCGAGGAATGTCCTGGTGCCTTCTAGTCATGAAAAGCACCTCAGATCCCATCTGGACATCTTTACCGCTTGGAAGCAGTTTAACATTTGGGAGCATGGCGAGGGGCCTCATCCCGGTATCTAGGACAGCTTCTCTATCTTGACGGAAAGACAGGATGTGAGGTCTAAAATAAGACATATTGTAGGAGGGCATATAGCACATTTGCCTTTGAAATCGGATTATATTTACAGTAAGATAAGAAGATAAATGTAAAATTCCGTTGGCATGGGCTGTGGGGCAATTGTATGGAAGGATCGAAGGCATCTGCAGCTCCAGTGTTAACCAAGAATAGAATGTTCCTCGGGCTCTTCTGATACGTTCCAAGTCTTTGTTGAGGCTCTCCATATGCTTATGCATAGGTAGGGTGATGCTTTCATCAGATTCTGGCTCCCAGCTCCTGCCTCTTATTTTCCCATCTACAAGATTATACCACATGGTCTCCGCTTATGTCCATGTGCTTATAGGAGTGGTATATATGCATAAGTGTATGCTCAAGTGTAGAAGTACATGGGGGACAGAGGACAGCCTTGGCTGTCCCTCTTTGGCTGCTGGTAGTCTATCTTGTTTGGAACAAACTCTAGGGGATCTGAAAGTTTGCCAGTTGATTAGCTCTAGGGATCTGCTGGTCATCCCCTCCCAAATACTGGGATTTCAAATATGTTCTACTGCATCCAGACTTAAATAAAACCATGGCTTCTGAGGTATTGTATTCATGCGCTTCCTTGTCTCTGACCCATTTCTCTAACTCAGGAACTTGTGTTTCTTGGGATGCTTGTTAAATGGCCCCTGACACATAGTGGCTTTTGTAAGACAGAAGAATGTTTGTGTCCCCTGAGTATAAGTGCTTCATTCTAGCTGCAAGGGAAGCAGGGTGTGAGCTTTTCTTTGACAGTCCTTGTCTAGCTAAAACTCCATTCCTGGGAAAGGGGGACATGGCTGAAGAGGGACCCAGTCTCCCACATGCTGATGTTACTAGGATGCGTTATTTCTCTCAGTGGCGCAGCAAAATACCTGACAAGCAGCAACTCGAAGGGGAAAGTTTTACCAGCTCACGGCTTTAAAGTACAGGGCAGGGAAGGCACAGGTCTTGACTATGGGAGCATGAGGCTGCTTGCTCACATCTGGACAGATCAGGAAGCAGAGACAAGACAGGAAGTGAGGCTGGACTACAAACCCCAAGGTCCCATCCCCACCCTCCACCAGTGACCCACTTTCTCCAGTGAAATTCTACCCCCTAAAGATTTCACAGTCTCAAATCAGCACCATGAGCCTACGTATTCCTATGTGTGAGCACACTAGGCGGAGAGAGACATTTGGCATTGGATCCATAACATGAGTTATCTGGATGGGGCAGTGACAACACAGAGTGGGCAGAACTGTTGATTCCCATGGGGAGCAGGAGAGAAGGGTAATAAGACACCCCTCCCCCTTTCCAGCTTAGGAAACCAATGCTGGTCACAGGGAAAACAGGAAGTGCTTAATTAAGGAAGTAAATGAGTGGAAAAGAGGTCTGTGGTCAGGATGTGTTGCTAGGAGCCTCCTGATGCTTCCTTGGGAGAAATAGTCAGCTCTTGAATTTGCACACCACAAGATGGTCCTGGCCAGTGACAAGGAGAGAAGCAGCTTGAACTGGCTTAGTAGAGGACCTTCCCACACCGCCCTGACTCTGCTCCCTCCTTGGCCGTCTTCATCCACTTGGCTTATTATAGAATAGCAAACACTATACATTCCACGCCTCACAAAAAACAGACACAACTCCTTGTGGATCAGATGACCAAGACATGGAGGTGGCAGATTCAATGTCTGGTTCATTGCTGACATTTTTGCTGTGTCCTCACAGGATGGGAGGGGCCGTTGGGTTCAATTAGGCCACTTTTAGGAAGGTGCTAAACTCATTCCTGAGAGGCTCATACTCCAACCAAAGCATCCCCTAGGCCCCACCTCTTGTTAGCTTCACCATGGGGCTTAGAAGTCCAGGGTGTGAATGTAGAGAGGGGACCGAACATTCAGCCTGCTGCGCTGCCCTCCCGACACTCAGTTCCAGCCCCAGGCTGTGGTCCCTCCAACCGAGGTTCTCCCCTACAGTCAAGAAGCCGTACCTTCTGATGATGCTGTTCTTCTATGAGTGGCAGCTCTTTGAGTCCTTCTCTTCCCCTGCTCAGTTTCTACACATCATTTCGCATCCACCTCCAAAGCCACCTTAGCAAAAGAGCCACATCCCGTCAAAAGAACCTCTGTGACAAGGACCATATCTCATTCCATTTTTGGCCCCTACACAGCTGAACAGAAGGACACAGGGTCCTCCTGAGTCTGGGGTACCTCCTTTGAAGCACAGGGTTTCCTCTGGGGAGCAGAAATGGATACCTGGTTTAACAAAACAAAAGTTGGCTGCAACACCCACAGGTGGAGAGGCAGCAGGCAGCAGACTCTTGTGAAAGGGTCTAGATACCCTGTCATTATAGAGTGGTACACTGGAGATCAGCTGAGGGCCAATTACACTCACCCCACTGTGAGGTGACAGCCATATCACCTGCTGTCAGTAGATGAACAAAGCAGGTTGAGAGGCACCTGAGGACAGAAGGCAGTCCTGCGTGGCATGTTAGCGTGGAAGATTAAGAGGCACATTAGCGTGAAGGATTAAACACCAGGTTTGAATCAGTCGAATTTTGTAATATTAGACAAAACTATGATTTCATCCCTGCAGGGTCAGTGGGGGAGAGAGGTGACTCTGAGAAAGGCAGAAAAGACATGGGTTCACTTTGAGACTGTTGTATGAGGTAGGGCATGTTTTGGGAGTCCACAAGATAGGCCAGAATTCACTTAAAGCTTTTCCTTTTTTGTCACGTCGACTGCGGTGCCACTTAGACACCCAGCTAGAGCTTGTGACCGTGACCCTCACTAGTCCGTAGGTGGCCGGAGACCTGCGCAACTTCTTTCTGTAGAACCTTCACTGACAATTGAGACACTGGATAGGGAAGAATGAAAACAGTACGGGCGTGGCCTCTCCCAGTGTCCATCCTGTGGTTCCCAAGAGGAAAAAAACGGTGGCACAATTCTGAGTCAAATCTGCAGCAAGCTTTAATACAATACCGGCTGGGAGGGACTTTGGTCACGACCACTCCCTAGAATCCCCAGCTGAGTGGTGACAAGACATGTGTTGTAGGGGCTTTTAAAGACAAAACCATAAAGCCACTCTATTTTCCCATGTAGAATTGTTATTTTCCAAGAACTACAACTCCCAGGATTCCAGGAAGTTACAAGCAGGACAGATTAACTTTGGCTCTTGCAGTAGGTATGGGTAAAGAGAAGGTTTAACATTCATATGAGAGAGAAAACAGCCAGAGGCATCTGTCCAGACTGAACATGGCCATGAGAGGAAGGGGTGAGGGGGAGCAAGAGAGGAAGAGAAGAGAGAGGAAGCAAAGAGAATACCTGAGAACCAGACCAAGAGGACATTGGACACCAAGCCAAAATGGCTGGCTTATGTATGAGTCCGAGAAGCTCAGGGGCTGGAGAAGTTCAGGTAGGGGGCAGGGCAAGAAGTGCAGAGAAAGGTCAGGACTCCAACAGGTATTGGCCAATGCCAAGAGAAACTGGCAACCAGTGTCTGCCTTGATATGTTAAATAGGGACCTCAGACATAGGTTAATAGAGGAGCAATGTGCCCCTTTTGCCAGAGATAAGGACAACGATCGCTGTTAACAAGTAACAACTATCTTTTGTAAGTCTCTAACAGAATGTTGGCTTTTGTCTAAATGCCAAACTTTGGGAAAAGGAATAATGTCTTGAGACCTAACACGGTAGATGTTACACACTGGTCTCAGATGGTGACGAGCTTGTCATGTGCACATGAGGTTTGGAGTTTGATTTTCCAAAACCCATGTATAAAAGCTGGGCATGTTCCAATGCACTTACCATCCAGCCCTGCGGGAGTCGGGACAGGCCCTGGAGCTCCCTGGCCCACCAGCCAACCTGGCCTAACTGGACAGCTCCAGGCCAAGGAGAGACCCAGCTTTCAAAGAACACACTGTGCACAGTGTCTGTGTGGCCTCCACCCACATGTGTAATATGTGTGCCTACACATGTACACGTGCATGAATGCGCACGCACCAAGATACTTGGCGGAGTGGTGAGTGGTTCTTTTCCCACCTTTCTCTGCCTCCCTTTACTGTGTGTGGCAGAGTTAGGTAGAGAGGATCGGACTCCAGTAGCTGCCATAACAAGTACTACACACATGGCAGATGGGAGACTCTTGGTAGTCCTTAGAGTTTTGGGCTTGCAGACACATCACTGCCAGCTACTTCTCTGTATAGCAGTGTCTGTTTCCCTAGCTTTCCTTGGAGAGACATATTGGATTTAAAGTCCATGATAAGCTGGGCTGATCTCATCTCAAGGTCCTTGCCTGTATTATATCTGCCAAGAGCCAAGTTTCTGTTCAGCTCATATTCACAGAGACAAGGTTAGACTTAGTGGGGAGAGCAGAGGGATAAGAACCCACAGGGAATGAAGGAGCCTTTTTATCACTAGAATCCTTGCGATTTTTCCCCTTAATGGTGCCGAATGGAATGTGAAGTGGCTCCTCAGGTCTGAAGCATCCATTCTCTGAAGACACCAGCGCATTGTGTCTAATGTTGCTAATAGCATCTCTCCAGCTACCACGTAAGCGCAGGCTAAAGGAGAAATGGCTAAAAGTAGAAATGGCTCAAGGTTAAAGCACTTACCATGCATACTTGAGGACCAGAGTTCAGATCCAGAATCCGTGTAAAACGCTGAGTGGGTGTGTGGCTCTCCTGTAATTCCAACCTCAGAAAATGGAGGCAGGAGATCTCTCAGCAGCCTGGTGAACAAGACTAGCCATGAGCGCTGGCTCTGAATGGAGACCCTGCTTCAATGAATGAAGTGGAAAAGCAATGGAGCGTGAGTCCTTGGCTCAACCTCGTCTCCCACATGCACCCACATAGGAGTGTACACACATGTTCACACACACATGCAAAAGCATGCTTATACACATATGTAAACCACATACACATGTGAAAGCCTTCTCCCTGAGCTTCATGGGTTCCTGTCTAATGGGAAGAGAGTGACCAGAGGAGATGAGAAAAATGTCTCTTGTAAGCACAGGGCACAGGCAGAGTCTGCTGACCTCAGGCTTGTAGCCGTGTGGTTCTCTTTGCCCTTCACTACGGGCTGTGTGTGCACACGTATGAGGTTGTAGGCAGGCACCTTGAAATTCTGCCCTAGCAGGAAGGGGCAGGAGAACATTTATGTTGCTCATGGTTTCAGAGAGTTCCAGTCCATTAGAGCAGGGAAGCCATGAAGGATAGCTTAGTCATGGCCGCAGCAGTGTGTGGTGATGGCTGTTCAAGTCACAGCAGCCCAAGAAACCGTGACCAAGATCTCAGGGTCTGACCTGTACCTGTTATGATCTGCTTCCTACAGTCTTAAGGATTCATTCTGAGAAACAGGTATTTAAAACATGAGTCTGTGGGGGACATTTCAGAGTCAAACCATTAAAACACACACACACCACATGTTTGTGTTTGTCGGTATGGGTGTGTACATACATGCATGTGTGTGTGCATCTGTGTGGAGGCCAGACACACATGCACCTTGCATGTCTTTCCTCTAGAGCCATTCGCCTTGTTTTGTAAGACAGAGTTTCCTAGAATTTCACAATTCTGCTGGATTGGCTGTCTACAGACCTCCCCCCCCCCCAGGAATCTTTCTGTCTCCACCTCTTCATCCTTGGAGTTACAGACATGGACTGCCAAGTCAGGATTTTTTACTCAGGTGCTGGAGAATCCAAACTTGGGCCCTCATGCTTTTGTGGCAGGCACTGTACTGACTGGGTCATCTCCCCAGCACAACAATCCTGTCTCTCATTGTGAGCCCAGTTCATCCTCAGCTCAGTCAGGTCTATCTAAGGGTGGGTTCACCCTTTGAACTCTGCTCAGGAATAGAAAAGCAGAGGATAGGAAGTCTACGTCCTCCAGGAGAGAATCAGAGAAGCTGATGCCCTCTCGGTACTCAAGACTTGATCCAAGAGTTCTTTGGCCCTCAATTCTTTACTCTTAGTTGCTGTCCCGTTACTAGGAATTCAGCTATCTCTTTCCTCATACTTCCTTAGGCTAGGGAAACCACGACCAAGAAAAGGTTTCCCCCCTGGGACATCAGCCTCCTGATAACAAAGAGGCGGGAAAGCAGATGCCCAGATGCTAATGAGGTGGGTGGGAAACCAACTCACAGACTCTCACAAGCCACCTCTGCTTGCAGACTAGCTGGGATGATGCTAACGAGGACCTGACACCCTCTCCTGCTCCTCGATGACCTAGGCCACCACCGTTCTGTGTAGTCACCCACTAATGAATGTTTCCAAGACAATTCTGAGTCATCAGTGCAAAAATTAAATAGGATTATGGATGCAGGAAAATGCATATAACCCTTGGGAATGAGTCCTATCAACATAGGGGAACACTGCCGTAGAGTGACAAGGCCCTTGGCAGTAGGAGAAAACAGACTAATTGGACTGCCCAGCTCCTCTGTGCCTCTGAGCCAAGGGAGCAAGGCTGCGCTCACTGTGAGGATGTAGAGGTCAGGCCCATCAGGCCCATCAGGCCAGGGGAAAGCAGGGAATGGGGGCGGGGTAGGGATGGGTGGCTGATGACTGCTTCCCCAGCAGAGCTGAGCCTCTGTGGTGTCCCCCTGTGAAGCAACTGTTCTAGGCTGAACTTGACAGCTACACAAAGCTGTGGTGTCTCAGTATCCTCTGTGACCGGTTGTGTTCGCTCCCCAGGGCTTCTACAGCAGAGGGCCACCTGCTGGGTGACTCAAACAACAGAGACACCTTGCCCCCAGGCGCTAGATTCTAGAAGCCAGAGATGAAGGTGTCTGCAGGGCCAGGCTCCCCCTGAAGCCTCTCTGAGGGGCTCATCCCCTACCCTCTTCCTCCTCATCAGTCCCTGGTATACTCATGAGCGACTCATGGCATCCCCCACCCTCCCACATCTTCCTGTGACCTCCCTGTGTTCCTCTGGATCACCACTCCTCTTGTAAGGACTCCAGCACCAGATTTAACCCACCTGACTCCTGTTAAGCCTCCCCTTAGTGAATTTCGTCTACAAAGATTATTTCCAGAGGCTGGAAAGAGGTTTGCAAGCACACAGATCTGAGTTTGATCCCCAGAACCCACATTTTAAAAGAGGGGCATTGGTAGCACATACTTGTAATTCTGGCTCTGAAGAGATAGAGACGGGGGCAGGGGGGTATTACCAGTTCAGACACAAATTTGAGGGGGACTATATTCAGTCCAGGGCATTACTCCCTGATGTGATGTTCAACCAAATGGGCCGTGTGATATGTTTATAAAAAGATAAAGAGATATGGGATATGTTCTATGGGTGTGTGGTGAGGTACGGGGGAAGGGATTGTCTCAGCAGGCCCATGCCAAGGGATCCCTTCCCCCTGAGGGATGAGCCACAGGACAGTATAGTATAGAATAGAGTGTATTCAGGGCATGAGGAGAGGAGTTAAGAGGATAGTAGAGGCAGAGAAAGGGAGAGAGATGGAGAGAGTAGAGAAGTAGAGGCCAGCCATGAACACGTGGAGGGAAGGGGAAGGAAAGGGGAAAGGGGCGAGGGGACAGAGAGATCAAGAGAGCAAGAGAACAAGAGAGAGAGGAGGGGCAAGCAGCCCCTTTTATAGTGGGCCAGGCCTATCTGACTCTTGCCAGGTAACTGTGGGGGTGGAGTTTAGACAGAATGTTAACACCAAGCCCACCCCACCCCCCAAGACCTTGTGAGCCTTGTCGCGACTGCACTCACTCACAGCAGATCTCACACACTGCTCATGTGCACTTTAGACTGTAGCTCCGCAGAACCTTGCTCATTCTCACCATACCCAGGTCAGCTTAGAGGAGAGAGGGAAGTCGGAGGCTGGAGAGATGGTCCAGTCTGAAAGTGCCACTTGTGCGGCAGGAGGACCTGAGTTTATGTTTACAAAAGAAAAAGCTTACTGTGGTAGAGAAAGTTTGCTCACAGCTCTAGGGAGGCGGAGACAGGCCGGGTTCTGGGACTGGTTGGCTGGCTAGCCTCGCCAGTCCTTCAAGCTTCAGGTGGTGAGAGATCCTATTATAAACAAACAGGCAAAGAAACAAACAGGAAAAAAAAAAGGTGGATGTCTCCTGAACAGTGACATCTGTGTTTGGCCTCTAGTCTATCCTACTACCTGCCATCTCTCCGCTCCCCCCCCCCCCCACACACACACAACACAAACTTGAAGTTGAGAGAAGCTGCATGTCGATCGGCTGCTCAGGAAAACCTCCAAGCCCGTACCCGGAGTCCCTGCGTTGAGGCCGATGGTCATCAGGTAGACCCCACTTTAGCATGGACCTGGTATTGCTAGGAACCATAGCTTCAACAAACAGCCCCCAAACACTCGGTTTCTACCTGTAAAACGGAGCAGGTGAGAATTTCTTTGGGATGCCACTGTGAGACTGAATTAGGCCATGAGTAACACTCTCTCTCCTGTGTGTAGCCACTGTGGTATCACAGCTTTGTCTCCTGGTCTCGGGAAGTGTAAAGCAGAGGGGATGGAGAGGGGATAGGATCACAGCAACCTGAGGGTCTCTCCATGGAATCAGAGCATCTGCTGGGTGGGCTTCCTGTGACAGTGCCTCCTCTCCACCATCTGGTACTTGCAAGCCCTGTCCTGGCCAGCCGCCTGCCATCCCATCTCCCTCCAGCAGGGGGTCTGGCAAATCTTGCAGGTCCAGGGTTTTTCATCAGATGAGGCTAAACTAGGGACTGGGAACAAGTGGCAGGTCTGTGAGATCTGCCTGAAAAAAACAGGTTCATAAATGTCACGGAGGCCATTTAGGGAACCTTGGGGCAGACCCAGAGAGGAGTTGTACACAGCTACAGTGGCTTCAGATATCCTTTTTAAAAAGGGGGGGGGGTTTTCCCCTTTTTTTTTTCCAAAAAACGGGTTTTTTTTTTTTGGGGTTTTTTGGGGGGTTTTTAAAAAAAATTTTTTTTGGGGGAAACCCCTTTTTTTTGGGGGGAGGGGTTCCCTTTTAAAAAAAAAGGGGGAATTTTTTTTCCCCCCAAAAAAAAAAAAAAAAAAGGTTAAAAATTTAAAAAACCCCCCGGGGGGGAAAAAAAAAAAATTTTTTTTCCCAAAAAAAAATTTTTTAAAAAAAAATTTTTTTGGGGGGGGGTTTTGGGGTTTTCCCCTTTTCAGGTTTGGGGGGGAAAAAACCCCGGGGGAAAAATTCCTTTTTTCCTTTCCCCGGGGGGGTTTTTTTTGGGGGGGTTTTCCCCAAGGGGGTTTTGGGAAGGGGAAAAAAAGTTTTTTGGGGGGGAAAAGGGGGGAAAAAAAAAAAAAAAATTTTTTTTTCCCCCTTTTTTTGGGGGGGGTTTTTTTTTACCCCCCCCAAAAAGGGGAAAAAGGGGGCCCGGGAAAGGGGAAAAAAAATTTTTTTTTTTTCCCCCCCTTTTTCTTTTTTCCCAAAATTAAAATTCCCCGGGGAAAAGGGGGAAACCCCCAAAAAAAAAAAGGGGGGGGAAACCCCCGGGGAAAAAAAAGGGGGGGGGAAAAAAAAAATTTAAAAATTTTTTTTTTGGGGGTTTTGGGGGGGGAAAAAAAAGGGGGGGGCCCCGGGGGGGGTTTTTTTGGGGGGAAACATTTTCCTTGGGGGGGGGGGGAAAGGGGGGGGGCCCCCCCCCCCCGGGGGGGGGGGGGAAAAGGGAAAAAAAAGGGCCCCCCCCTTTTTTAAAAAAAAATTTTTTAAAAAAAGGGGGTTTTTTTAAAAAACCCCGGGAAATTAAAAAGGGAAACCTTTTTTTTTTTGGGGGGGCCCAATTTTTTGGGTGGGGGGGGGGGGGAAAAATTTAAATTTTTTTTTTAAAAAAAAAAAAATTTTTTTTTAAAAAAATTTTTTGGGGGGGGAAAAAAGGGGGGAAAAAAGGGAAAAAGGGGGGAAAAAAAAAAAAAAAAAAACCCAAAAAAGGGGGGGAAAAAAAAGGGGGGGGCCCCCGGGGAGGTTTTTTTTCCCCCCCCCGGGGGGAAAAAAAAAAAGGGGCCCCCATTTTTGGGGGGGGGGGGGAAAAAAAGCCCAAAAAAAACCAAAGGTTTTCCGGGGGGGGTTTGTAAAAGGAAAAAAAACCCGGGAAATTGGGGGGGAAAAAAAAAATTTTTTTTTCCCCCCGGAACTTAAAAAAAAAATTTTTCCCCCAAAAAAAAAAAAAATTTTTTTTTAAAAAAAGGAAAGGGGAAAAATTTTTTTTTTTTTGGGGGGGGCCCCAAAAAAAAAGGGGGGGTTTTTTCCCCCCGGGGGGTTTTTTTTTTAAATTTTTTTGGAAAACCGGGGGGGCCCCCCTTTTTCCGGGTTTTTCCCAAAAAAATTTTTTGGCAATTTTAAAAAATTTTTGGGGAAACCAAAAGGGGGCCCCCCCAAAAAAATTTTGGGGTTGGGGGAAATTTAAAAAAAAAATTTTTTTTTTGGGGGGGGGGAAAGGGGGAAACGGGGGAAAAAAAAAAAAAAATTATTTTTTGGGGGGGAAAAAAAAATTTTTGGGGGAAAAGGGGGGTTTTAAAAAAATTTTTTTTTTTTTAAAAAAGGGGGTTTAACTTGGGGGGAAGAAAAAAAAAAAGGGGCCGGAAAAAAAAAAACCCAATTTTCCAAAATTTAAAAACCCCGGGCCGGGAAAAAAAAAAAAAGGGGGGGGGTTTTTTTTGGGGGGGGGAAAAAAAAAAAAAATTTTTTTTTAAATTTTTTAAAAAAAAAAAAAATTAAAAAAAAAAAAAAAAGGTTTCCCCCCCTTTTTTTGGAAAAAAAAAAAGGGTTTAAAAAAAAAAAAAAAAAAAAAAACACAAAAAAAAAGGTTTAAAAAAAATTTTTAAACCCCCCAAAAAAAAAGGTTTTTTTAAAAATTTAAAAAAAAAAAGGGGAAAGGGGGGGGGGGGGGAAAAAAGGGGGGGGCCAAAAAAAAAAAAAAAAAATTTTTTAAAAAAAAAAAAAAAAAAAAAATTTTTGGGGGCCCCGGGGGTTTGCCCCCCCCCCTTTTTTTTTTTAAAGGGGGGAAAAAAAGGGGGTTTTTTTTTGGGGGGGAAAAAGAAAAAAATTTAAAAAAACCCCCAAAAAAAAACCCCCGGTCCCAAAAAAAGGGGAAAAACCCGGGGGGAAAAAAATTTTTGGGGGCCAAAAAAACCCGGGGCGGGGGGGGGGGCCCCCTTTTTGGGCCCCCCCAAAAAAAAAAAAATTTTTTTAAAAAAATTTTTGGGGGGTTTTTTGGGGAAATTTGGCCAAAAATTTTTTTTTTTTTTGGGGGGGGTTTTTTTTTTTTTTTCTTTTGGGGGGGGGGCCCCGGGAAAAAAAAAAAAAAAAGGGGGGCCCCCCAAAAAAAATTTTTGGGGGCCCCCGGGGGGGGGGTTTTTTTTTCCCTTTGGGCCCCCCCCCTTTTTTTTTTTAAAAAAAAAAATTTTCCGGGGGGTTTTTCCATTTTTTTTTTTTCCCAAATTTTTGGGGGGGGAAAAAAAGGGGGGAAAAAAAAAATTTCCCCCGGGGGCCGGGGAACGGTTTTTTTTAAAAAAAAAAAATTTCGGGGTTTTTTCCCCCCCCCCAAAAAGGGTTTAAATTTTTCCCCAAAAAATTAAAAAAAAAAAATTTTTGGGGGGAAAAAAATTTTTTAAAAAAGGGTTTTTTTTGTAAAAAGGCCCCCGGGGGGGGGGGGAAAAAAATTTTTTTCCCCGGGGGTTTTTTTAAAAAAAAGGGGGGGTTTTTAAAATTTTTTTTAAAAAAAGGGGAAAAAAAAGGGAAAAAATTTTTTCCCCCGGGGGAAAGGGGGACCCCCAAAAGGGGGCCAAAATTTGCCCAAAACCCCAAAAAAAAAAGGGGGGAGGG
This sequence comes from Mastomys natalensis, assembly GCA_021653895.1. Classification (NCBI taxonomy): domain Eukaryota; kingdom Metazoa; phylum Chordata; class Mammalia; order Rodentia; family Muridae; genus Mastomys; species Mastomys natalensis. The sequence goes on from JAJTUV010001047.1 coordinate 624,912, forward strand.
GGGGAAAAAAAAAATTTTTAAAAAGGGGGGGTTTTGGGGGGGGGGGAAAAAAGGGGGCCAAAAATTGGGGGATAAAAAAAAACCCCCCCCAAAAAAAAAGGGGGGAAAACCCCCCGGGGGGAAAAAAAAAAATGTTTTGGTTTCCGGGGGGTTTTAAGGGGGGAAAAAAAAAATTTTTTTTTAAAAAAATTTTTTTGGGGGGGGGAAAAAAAAATTTTTGGGGGGGGTTTTTTTTGGGGGGGGTGGGGGGGAAAAGAAAAATTTGGGGATTTTGGAAAAAGGGGGGAAGGGAAAAAAAAAAAAAAGGGGGGAAAAGGGGGGGGGGGCAAAAAAAAAGGGGGGCCCCGGGGGGGGGGGGGGAAAAAAAAAATTTTTTGAATTTTTAAATGGGGGGGGGGGGAAAAAAGGGAAAAAATTTAAGGGGGGGTTTCCCCCCTTTTTTCCCCCCCCCCCTTTTTTAAAATTTTTTTTTTTTTTTAAAAAAAAAAAAAAACCCCCCCCAAAAAAAGGGGGGGGGGCCCCCCTTTTTGGGTTTTTTTCCCAAAAAAAAATTTTTCCCCCCGGGGGGGGGGTTTTTTTGGGGGAAAAAAAATTTTTTTATTCCCGGGAACCAAGGCCCCCCAAAAAAAAAAAAAAGGGGGGGGGGGAAAAAAGGGGGGGTTTTTCCCCCCGGGGGGGAGGGGGGGTTTGGGGGGGTTTTGGGGGGGAAATTTTTTTTTGGGGGGGTTTTTTAAAGGTAAAGTTTTTTTTTTGGGGGGGGGGGAAAAATTTTTAAAAATTTTTTTGGGGGGAAAAAAAGGGGGGGAAAAAAAAAACCCCCCCCTTTAAAACAAAAAAAAAAATTTGGGCCGGGGCCTTTGAAAAATTTTTTTGGGGGGGAAAAGGGGGGGAAAAAAAAAAAAAAAGGGGGGGGGGGAAAAAAAGGGGGTTCAAAGGGTTTAAATTTTTAAAAAAAAAAAAGGAATTCCGAAAAAAAAAACCCCCCGGGGGGGGAAAGGAAACAGGGTTTTTTAAAAAAAAAAAAAACCCCCAAAAAGGGGGGAAAATTTTTTTTAAAAAAAAACCCGGGAAAAAAAATTTTTTTAAAAATTTGGGAAAAAATTTTTTTTGGGGGGAAGTGGGGGGAAAAAGGGGGGGGAAAGGAATTTTTTTTTTTTTTTAAAAGGGTTTTTGGGGGGGGAAAAATTTTAAAAACCCAAAAAAAATTTTTTGGGCCCGGGGGGGGGGTTTTTTTTTGGGGGGGTTAAATTTTTTTGGGGGGGCCGGGGGGTTTTTTGGGGAAAAAATTTTTTTTCCCGGAAAAAAGGGGGGGGGTTTTAAAAAATTTTTTTTTAAAAAAAAGGGGGTTTTTTTAAAATTGGGGAAAAAAAACCCCCCCCCCCAAATTTTAAAAGGGGCCAAAAGGGGGGGTTTTAAAAAAACCAAAAAAATTTTTTTAAAATGTAATTGTTTTTGGGGGGAAAAATTTGGGTTAAAAATTTTAAACCCAAAAGGGGGGGGGGGGGGAAAATTGGGGGGGTTTTTTTTTTGGGGGGGGGGTTTTTTTTGGGGGGAAAAAATTTTTAAGGGGGGGGGGAAAAAGGGAGGGGGGAAAAGGGAAAAAAAGGGGAAAAAAACCAAACCCGGGGTTGGGGAAAAACCCAAAAACCCTTTTTTTTTAAAAGGGGGTGGGGGGGGGGGGGGGGTTTTCAAAAATTTTTGGTTTAAAGGGGGGGGGAAAAAAAAACCCCCCCCCCTTTTTAAAAGGGGGGAAAACCCGAATTTTTTGGGGGGTTTTCCCCCTTTTGGGGAAAAAACCTTTTTTAAAAAAAAATTTTTTTTTTGGGGGGGTTTTTTTTTTTAAAAAAAAAGGGTTTTTTTGGGTTTTAAAAATTTTAAAAGGGGGGGTTTTTTTTGGGGTTTTTTGGGGGAAAAATTTGGGTTTTTTCCCCCCAAAAAACCCCTTTTTCCCAAAGGTTTCCATGGGGGGGGGGGTTTTTTGGGGGCCCCTGGTTAAAAAACCCCCGGGGGGCCCCGGGGGGCCCCAAAAAAACCTGGGGGGGGGCCCCCTTTTTTTTCCCCCCCCTTTTGCTTAAAGGGGAAAAGGGGGTTTTTTTTGGGTTTAAATTTTTTTTTTTTTTTAAAAAAGGGGAAAAAAAAGGGGTGGGGGGGAAAAAAAAAAAAAGGGCCGGGGAAACCTTTTTTTTTTTCCCCCACTTTGGGGGGGGGAAAACTTTTGGCCCCCTTTTTTTGGGGGGAAAAAATTTTTTTTCCCCAAAGGGGCCCCCGGGGGGGAAAAAAAAAAAAAAAAACCCCAGGGGGGGGTTTTGGGGGGAAAAAAAACCCCCCAAAAAAGGGCCCTTTTAACCCAAAAAGGCCCCCCCTTTTTTGGGGGGAAAAAGGGGGGTTTTTTTCCCCCCCCCCAAAAAAAAAAAAATTTTTTTTTAAAATTTAAAAAAAAGGGGGGAAAAAAAACCTTTTTTTTAAAATTTTGGGGGGGAAAATCCCGGGCCCAAAAAAAACCCGGAAAAGGAAAAAGGGGGGGGCCCCTTTTTTTGGGGGGAAAAAAGGGGTTTAACAGGGGGGAAAAAAAAAGGGGGAAAAACCTTGTTAAGGGGGAAAAAAAAAAAAAAAGGGGGTTTTTTAAAAGGGGGAAAAAAAAAAAGGGGCCAAAAAAAAAAAGGGGGGAAATTAACAAAAATTAAAAAATAAAAAAATTTTCCCGGGGAAAAGGGGGGGGGGGGGAAAACCCCCGGGGAAGGGGATAAAAAAACCCTTTTGGGGGGGGGGGGTTTTTTTTTAAAAAAGGGGGGTTTTTTTTTTTTTGGGGGGGTTTTTTTAAAAAAATTTTTGGGGCCCAAAATTCGGGCCCGGGGGGGGAAAAAAAAATTTTTTTTTTAAATTTGGGGATTGGGGGAAAAAAAAAAAAAAGGGGGGGGGGGGGGTTTTTTAAAAAACCCCAAAACCCCGGGGGGGTTCCCCCCCGGGGGGGCCGGGGTTTTTTTTTTTTTTTTTTTTTTTTTTTAAAAGGGAAATTTTTTTTTTAAAAAAGGGGGGGGGGGGAAAAAAACCAAAAAAAAAAAAAAATTTTTTTTTTTGGGGGGGGGGGGGAAAAAGGGGTTTTTTTGGGGGGGGGGGGGGGGTTGCCCCCAAAGGTTTTTAAAAAATTTTTTTTGGGGGGGGTTTGGTTTTAAAAATTTTTTTTTTAAAAACCCCCCCCCCCCCCGGGGGGCCCCCCCCCCAAAAAAAATTTTACGGGTTTTAAAACCCCAATTTTTTCCAAAAGGGGGAAAAAAAAAAAGGGGGGGGGAAAAAGGGGGGGGAAAAAAAACCCTTTTTGGGGGGCCCCTTTTAAAAAGGGGTTTTTGGGGGGTTTTCCCCCTTTTTCCCCGGGGAAAAAAAGGGGGGGGAAAAAAAGGGGGGGAATCAAAGGGAAAGCCCCGGAAAAACTTTTTTTTGGGGGTTTTTTTTGGGGGGGGAAAAAAAAGGGGGTTTTTTGGGCCCATATTCCCAGGGAAAAAAAAAAAACCCCCCGGGGGCCCCCAAAAAAAAAGGGGGGGGGGGGGGGGAAAAAAAAAAGGGGGGGGGGAAAAACCCCCCGGGGGAAAAAAAATTTTAAAAAAATTTAGGTTTAAAAACCCCCCCTTTTTGGGGTTTGGGAAACCCCCGGGGGTTTCACCACAATAAATTTTTCCAAAATTTTTTTTGGGGGGTTTTTGGGGGGGGGAAAAGCTTTCCCGGGGTTTTTTTCCCCCAAAAAAAGGGGGGGGGGGAAAAAGGGGAAAGTAGGGGCCAAATTTTGGAAATGAAAAAAACCCCCCAAAAAGGGGGGAAATTTAATTTAAGGGGGGGGGGGGGGAAAAAAAAACAAAAAGGGGGGGGAAAAAGGGGTTACCCCTTTAAAAAAGGGGGGCCCGGGGGCCCCGGGGGAAAAAACCCCGGGGGGGTTGGAAAAAAAAACCCGGCCCCCCCCCTTTTTTCCCCCCCAACAAAAGGGGGCCCCGGGGTTTCCAAAAAAATTTGGGGGAAAATTTAAAAAGGGGGGGGGGAAAAGGGGCCCCCCAAAATTTTTCCCCCCCCTTTTTAAAGGGGGGGAACCTTTGGGGCCCGGCCCCCCCCAAAAATTTTTTTTTTAAAAAAGGGGGTTTTTAAAAAAAATTTTTAAAAATTTTAAAAAAAGGGGTTTTTTTAAATTTTAGGGAAATTTGGTTTTAAAATTTTTTTCCGATTGGGGGTTTTTAATTTAAAAAGGGGTTTTGACCCCCCCCTTTTAAAAGGGGGGAAAAAAAAATTTTTTTTAAAAAAATTTTAAGGGGGGGGGGTTTTAAAAACCCCCCAAAAAAAGGGGGGTTTTTTTTAGGGCCCCCTTTTGGAAAAATTTTTTGGGGGAAAAAAAAAAAAAAATTTTTTTGGGGGGGGGGTTTTTGGGGGGGGGGGGTTTTTGGGAGGGGGGGAAACCCCCGGGGGGGTTAAAAAAATTTTTTTGGGGGGTTTTGGGGTGGGGAAAGGGGGGGTTTGGGGGAAAAAAAGGGGGGAAAAAAAAGGGGGGGAAAAAAAAAAACCTTTTTTGGGGGGGGGAAAAATTTGGGGGAAACAAAGGGGGGGGGCAAAAAAAAAAAGGGGGGGAAAAAAGGGGGGTTTTTTTTCCCCCTTTTTTGGGTTTTGGGGGTTTGGGGGGGTTTTTTGGGGCAAAAAAAAAAACCCCCCCCAATTTTTTTGGGGGGCCAAAAAGGGGGGGGGGGAAAAAAAAGTAAAAATTTTAAATTCCCTTTTTTTTAAAAAAAAAATTTAAAAAGGGGGGGGGGGGTTTTTTAGGGAAATTTTTTCCCGGGGCAAAAAAAAAAATTTTTTTAAAAAAAGGGGGCCCCCGGGGGGGGAACGGCCGGGGGGGGGGTTTTTTTTTGGGGATCCCCCCCGGGGGGGGGAAAAAAAAAAAAAAAAAAAAAAAGGGGGGGGAAAAAAAAAGGGGGGGGCCCGGTTTAATTTTTTTTGGGGGGGGGCCCCCCCGGGAAAACCTTCCGCCCCCCCCCCCAAACAAAAAAAATTAAAATTTTTTTAAAAAAATGAATGGGGGGGGGGGGGGAAAAAAAAAAAAAAAATTTTTTTGGGTTTTTTAAGGGGGAAAACCCGGGAAAAAAAAATTTGGTTAAAAAAAGGGGGAAAACCGGGGGTAAAAAAAGGGGGAAAGGGGGGGGGCCAGGGGAAATTTTCCCGGAAAAAACCCCCCTTTCCCCCTTTTATTTTTTTTGGGTTTGGGGGTTGGGGGGGGGGAAAATTTAAAAAAAAAAAACCCCCCGGGAAAGGGGGGGCCCCCGGGGGGGCCCCCCAAAATTTTCCCCCCTTTTTTTTTTGGGGCCCTTTTTGGGGGGAAAAAAACCCCCGGGGGGGGGGGGTTTTTTTGGGGGGTTTTTTTAAAAGGGGGGGAAAAAAAAGGGGGCCCGGGAAAAGGGGAAAACCCCAAAAAAAAAAAAAAAAAAAAATTTTTTTGGGAACCGGGGGAAAAGGGGGGGGGGGGAAAAAAACCCTTTTGGGTTTTTTAAAAAAAAAAGGGGGGAAAAAAATTTTGGGTTTTTTGGTTTCCCTTTTTTTTTTTAAAAAAATTTTTAAAAAAAAATTTTTTGGTTGGGGGGGTTTGGGGGGGTAAAAAATTTTTTTTTTGGGGGAAATTTTTTTTTTTTTGGGCCTTTTGGGGGGGTTTTAAAAAAATTTTTTTTTCCCAAAAAAAAACCCCCCCCAAAATTTTTTTTGGGAAAAAATTTTTTTTTTTTGGGGGGGGAAAAAAAAATTTTTTTGGAAATTTTTGGGGGGAAAAAAACCCCTTTTTTTTTTTTGGGGGGCCCCGGGGAAAAAAGGGGGGGGTTTTTTTTCCCCCCCCCTTTTTTAAAAAAAAACCCCTTTTTTGGGGGGGGTTTTTTTAAAAAATTTTTTTTTTGGGGGGTTTCAAAAACCCGGGTTTTTTAAAGGGGGGAAAAATTTTGGGGGGGTGGGGGGCCCCTTTTTCGGGGGTTTTAAGTGGGGGGGTTTTTTTTGGGAAAAAAATTTTTTTAAAAATTTTGGGGAAAAACCCCCCAAAAGGTTTTTTAAAATTTTTTTAAAAAAAAAATTTTACCCCCCAAAAAAAATTCCCCAAAAATTTTTTTTTTTTTTTCCCCCCCCCCGGGGGGGGTTTTTTTTTTTTTTGGGGGCCAAAGGTTTTTTTTTAACCCCCCCCGGATTTAAAAGTTTTTTTTTAAATTTCCCCCTTTTTTTAAAGGGGGGAAAAAAGGGGGGGGGGAAAAAAAATTTTTCCTTCTTTTTTCCCCTTGGGGGGGGGGGGGGTTTTTTTTTCCCCCAAAAAAAAAAAGGGGGGGGGGGGGGGGCCCCCCAAAAAAAAAGGGGGAAACAAAAAAAAATTTTTTTCCCAAAATTGGAAAGGTTTTGGAAAAAAAAATTTTTTTTTTTTTTTTTAAAAAAAAATTTTTAAATTTTTTTTGGGGGGGTTTTTCCCCCTTTTTTTCCCAAATTTTTCCCCTTTTTTCCCCCAAAAAAATTTTTTTTTTTAAAAAAAAATTTTTTGGGGAAAAAAACCCTTTGGGTTTTTTTAAAAAAAAAAAATTTTTTTTCCCCTTTTGAAAAAAATTTTCCCCAAAAAATTTTGAATTTTAAAAAACCCTTTGAAAAAAATTTTTTTTGGGGGCCTTTGGTTGGGGGGGGGGGGGCCCCAAAACCAAAAAAAATTTTTCCCAAAAAAAAAAGGCGGGGGGGTTGGGGGTTTTTTAAAACCCCGGGGGGGGGGGGTTTTTCCCGGGGGGGGAAAAATTTAAAAAATTTTTTTTGGGGGGAAAAAAAAATTTTTTTTGGGGGGGGAACCCCTTTTAAAACCAAAAGGGGGAAAACCCCCCAAAACCCCCCCAAAAGGTGGAATTTAAAAAAAAAACCCTTTTTTTTTTTTTTTAAAAAAGGGGGGGGGGGGGGGAAAAAAAAAAGGGGGCCCCCCCCCCCCGGGGGGGGGGGGGCCAAAAATTTCCCTTTTAGGGGGGGGCCCGGGGTTTTTTTTGGCCCCTTTTTTTTTTTTAAAACCCCTTTTTAAAAAATTTCGGGTTTGTTTTTTTTTTAAAAAAAAATTAAAAAAAAGGGGGAAAAAAATTTTTTTTTTGGGGGGGGGGGTTTTTTTTGGGGGGGGGAAAAAAAAAAAAATTTTTTTGGGGTTTTTTCCCCTTTTAACCCTTTTTGGGGGGAAAAAAATTTGGGTTTTTTCCCCCCAAAAACCCCAAAAAAACCCCCTTTTTTTTGGGGGGGGGCTTTTTAAAAAAAAAAAATTTTTTTTTTTTTAACTTTAAAAATTTTTGGGGAAAAATTTTGGAAAAATTTTTTTCCCCCAAAGGGGGGGGGGGTTTTTTTTAAAAAAAGGGGGGAAATTTTTGGGGTTTGGGGGGGTTTTTTAAAAAAAAAAAAAAAAAAAAAAGGGGGGGGGGGGGGGGAAAAAAAAAGGGAAGGGGGGGGGGGGGGGAAAAAAAAAAAGGGGGGAAAAAAAAAAAAAAAGGAAAAAAGGGGGGGTTTCCTTTTTGGGGGGTTTTAAAGGGGGAAAACCCCTTTTGGGGGGGGTTTTTTTGGTTCCCTTTTTTTTTTTTAAAAAAAGGGGGGGGGGGGGGGGTGGGGCCGGGGGGGGGGGGTTTTGGGGAAGGGGGGGGGGGGTTTTTGGGGTTTTGGGGGGGGTTTTTTTGGGGGGGGTTTTTAAAAAAATTGGGGGTTTTTGGGGGTTTTTTGGGGGGGGGGTTTTGGGGGGGTTTTTTAAAAGGGGGGGGTTTTGGAAAAGAAAAAGGGGGGGGAAAAATTTTTTTAAAAAAAAGGGGGGGGGGGGGGTTTTGGGGGAAGGGGGAAGGGGGGGGGGGGGAAAAGGGGGGGGAAAAAAGGTGAAGGGGGGTTGTGGGGGGGGGGGGGGGGGGGGGAAAAAAAGGGGGAGAGATAAAAAAGAGAGGGGGGAAAAAGGGGGGTTTTTAACCTTTTTCCGGGTTTTTTTTGGGGGGGGGAAATTTTTTGGTTTGAAATGTGGTACAGGGTCATAAGCAAGGTGAAGGTTCATCACACAGCAATCACAGGACACTGTCCCCGTAGCCTGAGTGCTAGTTCTTATTGCACACCGAGGTAGGATGTGCTGAAGGTTGAGGCAGGAGAAACACCAGAAAGACAACTTGTCAGGTACAAATTAGCTATTTTTCCCTGTAAGAAGGCTTCCGGAACACCTGAATACATCAGCATGTTCCCTGTGGGCAAACAAGGAACCGGTGCTGGGAGACTGGGCGATGTCTGACCTCCACCGGCAGCATTGCTGCCATTTTCCCTACACTCTATCCATTCTTGTCACCTAAGAGCGTCATCTCTTGGTCTCCTTTCTAAAACTTTAGACTTCAGCCATAACCTGTTTGTGATGGTTTGTTTATGCTCGGACCAGGGAGGGCACTATTAGAAGGTATGGCCCTGTTGGAGTAGGTGTGGGCACTGTGGATGTGGGCTTTAAGACCCTTGTCCTAGCTGCCTGGAGTCAGTATTCTGCTAGCAGCCTTCAAAGGAAGATGTAGAACTCTCCAGCTCCTCCTGCACATATCTGCCTGGATGCTGCCATGCTCCTGCCTTGATGATAATGTACTGAACCTCTTTAACCTGTAAGTCAGCCCCAATTAAATGTTGCCTTATAAGACTTGCCTTGGTCATGGTGTCTGTTCACAGCAGTAAAGACCCTAACTAAGACACTGTTCATCTATATTTTTTTGAACACAGTCTCTCTCTGATCCTGGAACTTACTCACTCAGCTTAGCAAATGGGCAGCAGGGAACCTCCAGCCTCCACCACCGAAGCCCGGGCTTAGATGTTTACCGAGCATCTGGTTTTATTCTGGACTGGACATTCAAACTCGGGTCTTTATGCTTCTGTAGCAGGCAGTTACCAACTGAGCCTTTCAAACCAACGGAGGAAACTTTGTAATCTATCATCTTGCTTGGTCACCTTCCTGCCTCCCTTTTCTGGAGTAGAGGCTGCCAGGGACCTTTGACCCTATAGTGTTACATGAGGTCAGAGAGCTGAAGTCACCAGGGACCATTTCCCCATTTGCATCTCACCTTCTGCACAAAAGCTCGTGGTCCGGTTGATTGATAGGTCCTAGCGGCTTGGTGATCTCTACCCCTATTCTGACTGTGTTTGCAAACAATTCGCCACTGTGCTGGCCCCTGGAGGAGCTGAGACAGGCTGGCCATCTAACGCGCTGCGTGGGCTTTTAAAGCTTGTAAAAAAATAAAAAAATAAAAAAAAACCCAAGTTTCCCATTATCTTTGCTCCTCCCTGCATCCTGTTATTATGAGTCAAATGGCCTTTGTTGGATACGGGAAAATAAATCTGTCTTTGGGTACCTTAAAATGCAGAGATAAAAATGACAAACATTTTCTTATTGGCTTAAAACCGCCTTGTGGTTGACCTTTATTTCACTGCAAGGACTAGCATTGGTGACTTCATCTGGATTCTAGAAGAAAAGAAAACAGCCCAGCTCTGGTGGGCAGAGCCCCCTGGACCTTCTGGCTATGGTTCTCAGCATTACCATTGATACTGAGAACCAATTTACCAATTTTACCCTGCCTGACTGGGCTGATCCCCCCACTCTCCCCGGGCACATCGCCCTCTTGGCTCGTGTAAGAAAATACTGGGTAAAGCTTCCATCCCCCGCCAGGGATCCTGAGTCCTCCCACCTGTTGTGTTTTTATAAAGAGATAAGGAGAGAAGGAATTTGTTTGGTGGAGGTACAAGGTAAGGTGTAGGGTAAGGGGTGTATCTGGGGGCCCATACTGAGGGGAGGGGAGTTGAGAGAAAGGCGCAAAGAGAGAGAGAGGAGAGGAGAGAGTAGAGAGAGGGAGAGAGGTAGATGCGAGGTAAAGTGGTGTTGGCTCTGCCCACAGTTAACCTGGCAACAGCCAGGTGTGCCTGACTCACTATAAAGAGTCTGCTTGGCCCCCCCTCACTCTCTTTCCTCTTGTCTCTCCTGTCTCAATCTCTCTCTCTCTCTTCTCTCTCTCTCTCTCTCTCTCTCTCCTCTCATTGCTGCATCGCACATTTTAGGTATAATATCACTTCTGTCAGGTGTAGAATAAGACATCGTCAAAATCCGGGAGCTTGTTACACAGGACCCCCATCCATAATCTGCAGCATTTATACCTGCCCCACCCATCACTCTGCCCAGCCAGAGTGGTCTCTCCATTTGCGGAAGCTCTTCTTATAGCACGAGACAGAGGCCACCCACCCGGGCCTCCTTGGGGGAAAGGGGTTTTTTCGAAGGGGTCTGTGGTGTCTGAGAGCACAGGAGGAGTGCCAGGTGGAGTTGTGCTCACCCTGTTGGTCCCAGTGCTCTAGTGGCAAACAGAAGGAGCCCTTGAGTCCAACAGATCTGGACCACAGTGAGGTAAGCCATCAGCTGTCCTCGCTGTGTGAAGCCTCAGTGTGGTAATCTCCTAGGAGAAGGGAGACCATCAGGTTGCCTAGACAGAGGTGGACTTGCCTAGTCAGAGAACTGTGGAGGGAAGCCTGCCATTCCCCCAAGCCATCCAGAACGCCTAGCTAGCCTATAGTTCCCACCAGCAGGATCTTGGTTCAGCTATGGATGAACCGAGCGAATCTCAGGACAGGAGGCATTATTCTTGACATGCGCGGGAGCCTGGCAAGCACTGGAGGTCTCTGCCTCTGCCTCTACTCCCTGCATTACCAGCGGGAAGCCTGGGGTTTGAAAACTCCAGCGGATGGCCCCATCACCCCTCTCTCCTATGAGGTCATCCTTAAAAGCAGCCCCTCTCTTGGTTGCTTGTAACTTCTGAGCCTCATCTGAAGGATTCGGAGAGGGAGAGAGAGAGAAAGGACCAGGAAAAAGTGGTGTGTCTGAGGCTGGTTAGTGACCCCACTGTACCTGGTCTTTGAATTCTAATAATGAACCATGTAACACCATAGTTACCAGCTTGAAAAAAATAGGCCCTGGACCCACATGATGGTGAATAAACCAAGTGCTGCTTTCTTAAGGTAGAAGAAGATGAGACAGGCAGCACATGGTAATCACATTGGCCTGGGGCTAGCAAGAGCTTCCTGGGACAACTCGGAGAGTGGAACTGGGCTATAGGCAAGGAGCTATATTTGCCTTAATGGGTGGATGGATGGGGCACTGATCTTCAGCCTCTGTCTGGGGAGTCTCCTTTAAGCCCTGGTTCAAAACTGAGATCTTACAGAGAGCCCATGCTGCTCCTTCACATCAAACTGGCCTCTCCATCCTGTCTCTTTCTCCAGACGCCCCCATGCTTCAGTGAGTCCTCAGCTCCGAGCCAGAGTCTGGTACCAAGGAGGCTCTTGATAATTTGTGAGTTGAATACCTGAGTACAGCCCCGGGTTGAGTGGATTTTAGTTTATGCAGTTTATGCAGATATAGCCTTGAGGTGGGGAGGGTGACTCTGAACAGCTCAGAAAACTCTTAATTATCTGAGTTCTCTCAGGCAGCGTCTCCCAAAATAAGTCCCCACAAAGAGCAGGCTTCCCGAGGCGTTGACGGGTGCTATTTAATATAAGAGTCCTCTTGTCGAACACACGGGGGGGGGGGAACAGAGCCCCGCAGGTTTCTTCACTTCTGGGGATCTGAGGCTGTGGAATGTTCTTGTGGGTTCTGACCCTTCAAAGGAACAGTCAAGGTTTATAAACTCATTATGTCGTGCTACATGAGATTTTTATCTTACGATTTGAAAATAATGGTTTGTGTAGCCTAGGGATGTAGTGCAGAGAGAAAACATTTGCCTAGCATGCCTGAAGATCTGTGTTTAATCCCTAATCCCTCCAATGAGGCAGAGGCATAACTTGGTGGTAGAGCATGTTCTTAGGATACGTGAGCCCTCAGTTCACTCTGCAGTATCTTTTTTTTTTTTTTTTTTTTTAAAGTGGTCAGTTAAGTATAACTTCACATGATGAGCCCTAACATGTGCCACAGAACTCCTTTTAATGTTTCTACTGCCCACGGCAGTGTCTCCAGTGACCTCTAGTTGCCTTAGTTACCTCCTCACCACTGAAAAACACCCGACAAGAGCAAAGTGAGAAAGAAAAGCTCATTTGGCTCACAGTTGGAAGTGCTACAGTCCATCATGATGAGGAAGGTACGGAACCTGGAGCAGCTAGAGAGACAGAGAGACAGACAGAGACAGAGAGAGACAGAGAGGGAGAGAAGGAGAGAGGGAGAGAGAAGAGAGGGAGGTTTACTTCCATGGCTATTTTAAATCTTGATGAGTTGAAATCAAGATTTTCACACTAGAACATAGAGTTTCATCTGGAGATGCTAGAGAAGAATGAGGAAGGAAATGGTTTCCTGAGCGTGATTCTTTGGCACCCTGGGATTGTAGTGGCTGGTTTTGAGTGTCAACTTGACACAAGCTGGAGTTATCACAGAGAAAGGAGCCTCCCTTGAGGAAAGGCCTCCGTGAGATCCAGCTGTAAGGCATTTTCTCAATTAGTGATCGAGGGCCCTGCTCATTGTGGTTGGTGCCATCCCTGGGCTGGTGGTCCTGGGTTCTATAGGAAAGCAAGCTGAGCAAGCCAGGGGAAGCAAGCCAGTAAGTAACATCCCTCCATGGCCTCTGCATCAGCTCCTGCTTCCTGACTTGCTTGAGTTCCAGTCCTGACTTCCTTTGGTGATGAACAGCAGTGTGGAAGTGTAAGCTGAATAAACCCTTTCCTCCCCAACTTGTTTCTTGGTCCTGATGTTTGTGCAGGAATAGAAATTCTGACTAAGACAGGGAGGCTCCCCCTGGTCTAGGAGAATCTGTATTGAGGTTTTAGGTCATAAATTACCCGGGAAATTAATGACTTCTTCCCAAATGAACTGTAGTCTAGATGAGCCTCAAAGGTTTGAAGACCTACTGTGAGCAGGAGTGGATCTGAATGGCATGAAGCACTCAGATGAAGTTGGGACTGCCGCCGAATCATGGCTGGCCATTCTTCTATGATGGAAAGAAGAGTCATGTTGAACAGTTCCGCAGCAGAGTCAAGATCCAAGTGTCACTTAGCTTCCACAAGGGGAAACTCAGCATCCAGGGACCCCTCCTTCCTCACAGGAGGAGTATGGAGCTCTGATCCCTGATGATGGAAGCCCAGCCTGCCCTCCTTTCTCTTGCCTGCTTTTTCCTATTCTTCAGTTGTATTTGCATAATGCAAATGAAAGTTACATTTGATTACAGCTGTGCAGAGTGATGGGTGAAACTCTTGGACCAAAACTCATCATTAATCAATCATCAATCTTAGGCAAGTCAGAAGAGTAGAAAATTGGGGCTCGACAGACATGGCTGCCAGACATTGTATGGTGCCCCCAAAAGTCACCTAACTTTTGTGGAGCTGTAGCTTCTTATTTTCAAAGTGCAGATTGATCGTATTTCTATTCCAGGGTGGTTGAAAGGTTAATATTTGAAAAATATGAAATACAGTATCTAAAAACTAGCAAGTTACTCTACAGCCACACCTGCACCCCGGGCCATTCCCTCCCATTTCCTCTAAGTTCTCACTCTGAAATTCCTAACAGGGATTGAAAATTGGAACCATGCAATAGGTTAGATCAAGAAGTTTTATTTTCCTTGATTGGATAGGCTTACCTGGGGCATGCACTCTACAGTTTTTATTATTGGGAAAGAGCTTATAAAGGGGCTTAGAAGCTCCAAGCCAGGGACTGTGCTGCAGTATCCTGGTAGGTAGTGTGGAGAATGCAGCCTCCCTAGGGAGGGTGTTGATTTGAGGCCCCTGCAGAGCTGGGTCTGGGATAGCAGTCAATGTGGATGCCCTGTGGCTGGGCTTCCTTGATCTGCTTTCTGAAGAGTTGGAGAGATGCATCCTGTGCTGATGGAGTCAGCCCTGCAGACATTTCAGGCATCCTTTAAGAGACTGCACAGTGGGGGAGACTTCCTTTAGCACATGAAGGAAGGATCTCTGCTGGGATAGGTAGGCGGCTGAAGTTGGACACTGGCTGTGATTAGCTGCCCCGGGACTGTTCCCTGTCCCTACAGAGACCAAAATTGTTTTTGTCTTCATGCCCCAGGCCCACTTCTGAAACAAGAGGAAGCTGTAGGCGTGGGCATATCAGTTGGGCTCTCTACACACTACAGATGGTTTCCCCCGATGTCTTTCCTAATCAGCACATGCTTGGGAGTCAAGGGCCAGGCCAACTCCATAGATTGTGAGATTTGTCAAGATACAATCTAGGCAGAACCCCTTAACCAAAGAAACTGGAGGCTTACATTCCTCAGGTACCTCTGACAGATTCACCCAATGCCAACTGTAGATATCTATCTTATATACATGTGCACACACATAAAACTATGTGCTATATACACATGTAGATACATGTGTATATCCTATCTATGTAAATATGTATTAACACTCTAAAATATGCACATGCAAATATAGATACACGTATATACATATGTCTATACATATATATGTATATAAACATGAATGTGAAGTGAATATAGATCTGCATTTTGTGTCATATCTACATGTGATGGAACTTTCTCATCAAACACTTAGCATGTAGCCTATATACCCAGCAGAATTCACGTCAGCAATGACATCTTCTCTATTTTGACCGGGTTTTATTTGTTTGTTTCTGCCTATGCTAAACATCCCTAGAGTGGGGAATCCTCAACACAAGGTTTGCACAGGTGGCTAAGGATGAGCAAGGGCTTCTCCTAAGCTTCTCCTGATTGGTTCTAAATCTACAACATTACATTTAATTTCCTTCTATTTATCTTCCAATTATTTGTTTATTACTTTGCCGGCAAGGGAGGGGTGCGTATGTGGAGGTCAGAGGGCAGCTTTTAGGAGCTGGTTCTCTCCTACCATGCGAGTCCTAAGGATACAACTTAGGTCTTCAGACTCAATGACAGACGCTAAGCCACCTTGCCAGCCTGCACAGCTTCCTGTGCTTAAATGCCACACGTGGTCTTGATGTAGCGTCTCCATCCTCTGCAGTTTTAGTGTGTTAGCTCTGGCGGGCCCCTTCGAGCTCTTGGCTTTGTGCTCCTGTTGATGTTAACGATGAATGGGCAGCAGCAGCCTTGCTGGCTCCATTCCGCTCATCTCCTCCCAGAATGCATAAACTCATTGCTACACACCTACTGAGAACAGTTGGTCGGGCAGTTACGAATTCATTTCACTGCGCCCTGATATCACCACTTTTAAAACGAGTATCTGTGTGCCACTGTGAGAATTCAAAGCCTGAAAGCAGCCCAGACACAAGGGACTTAATTTTTCTCCCTTCCTGTTCTCCTCCCAGATAAAATCCAATCAAGAGGATGTTGCCGTTCATTTGAAATGTTGCTGGGCATCTTCGCTTCTAGTGGTTTGCTTGGGGAATTCATGAGCCAGACTTAATTTTTGATGTATATTTTTTTTCTGTTTTGCATATGGTAGCCACCAACAATTTGTTGCGTCACAAAGACGTGCACAGTTTGTTGTGTAGAAGCACACATACATGTTCAGGCCAGAGGTCAACCTCAGGTTCTGTTCATCCTGGGTTTTTTTTTGGGGGGGGGAGTGGGGTTGGGTACAGGGTCTCTCTCTCTCTCACTCTTGGATCTGGGGCTCACCCATTAGTTTAGCCTGCTTGGCCAGAGCCCAGGCATCAGCTTATCCCTGCCTCCCCAGAACTAGAATTACATAATGCATGTCACTGTACCGGCCTTTTATGTGGATTTCAGGAATCAAACTCACGTTTTAGCTGTAAACACTTACTGACTGACCAAGCCATCTCCCTAACGCAACAGCTTTTTTTAGTCTGTGTACCCTGTGTAACATGTTCATCTTTAACATCTAGCCATCTGCTTTTCTTGTGGAGTCTCCAGTGTTTACTGTAATTCCTCCAAGGTTATTTTATTATTGGTGGCATCCATACTCTATTTCAGGCCTTTATAAGATATCTCAGTCAGTGTGTACAAAGCAGAAGCAAGCAGCAATAAATCTGGACAATAGCATCTCTCAAGTATGTGGGGAGTCGTGTCTCCCACACGGTGTAAAGGCCAGGCAGTTGTCAGTCTGGGGATTCTCAGAAGATCAAATGATGGTCATGTTAATGGTGCCAGATATGGGTCCCATCTCTTGGTTCAGGCCTTAATTCCATTTTTAAAGTGGCTGCCCCATAATATTAATGCCACCATTGTACCAGTAGGCATATCCCATAAGGCCAGTCACTTTGTAGCTCACAGGGCTCACATCTGAGTCTGACTGATGATAACCTGTCTCCCCCCAGTAGCAGCATGCATAATACCTTCCTGCATCATGAAAGCTAGCCAGTAAGGATGGAGCTTCTGGGCCAGTACCAGCTTCATCACTCCATGTTCTATGATTCAAGTACATGATAGCCTCAGGAAATATAGATGTGTCGGGGGAGTGAGAATGGGTATAATCAAAATATATGCATTGTATAAAGTTCTCAAAGGATTAATAAAATGCCATTTTTTTTTTAAGGGAAAAATATCCTGGGCTCCATCTTCTCCTTTCACATACAATCAGATTCATTTCTTTCAAAACATACAAACCATCTTACCTTTAAAAAAAAAAAATAGTAGCTTGTGTAACTATTGTGCGGCTCTGTTAGTTTCAAATGAGAATGTAAGATGAAGCATTTTTATGTGCCCTTGAGTCTCAGAAGTAATCCCAAGAAATGGGGTTCAGATATATGGAGCTGGTAGCAGCGGACACAGCAAGAATGCTAATGAGGGTCTGTGCAGAAAAAAAACACACAGTCTGAGACTGGAGCTGGGCACAGCAGAGAGAACAAGACAGCATCCTCAGGATCGCTGTGCCTCCTGGGCTCACCCGAGTGCCTGGGTCTCTCGAGTTTGCTGGGCAGATTGATATCCATGCGACCAGGACTTCCCATACACTTCTACCACTAGAAAAGCTAGGCAGTAAGGATGGAGCTTGCAGGCTAGTATCAGTGTGATACCCCCATGATCCATGGCCTCCATAGCTGTCTGACTTCTGCCCCTTCCCCAGTTCCTCTGGGTGTTGGGATTGTGCTGGACAGCTCCCCATTAAATGCCATGTCCCTTGCAACTCAGGGTACCAGAAACTATCCTCACCTTTTTGTGGCCCATCGGTTCCCATTAAGCCTTGAGTTGACACCACTGTGCAAAGCTTCTCAAACTTCATCTTGGCATGACCATGTCCACATGAAGAGAACGAAGGCTGGCTGCAATTTGGCACCCCAGCACCAACAAACTGCTAAGAGGAGCTGTGAGAGACAGGAGGTTTCTTTGCCCCGACTGTTAATCTCCTGGTGAAATACTGATACTTGTAAGAAAAGATGCCCTTACCCCCAAACATGTTTTGGTTGCTGCCTGACCTTAGGATAGCAACGCAAAGTAGAGATCAAGACTTCGTATTGTTTTCCAGCCTGGATTCTTAGCATGCTGGGGTGCAAGTCAAATCCAGGGCGTGATAAATGAACCTGGATCTTAGGTTATTCATCATCTTGAAGGAACTGCCAGGGTCTAATTTTATTCAAGAGTCCTCCAGGGAGGTTAAAAACAAATCCTTCCTTCTCATTTTCTTCAGGTCAGGACTATAGAAATTACAAAACCATAAATAAGTCCCCCTGCTCCAACACATCTAACAGTCATTTAATGATCCCTCACGCTGCCACCAAGAGGGGCTGTCTGTGTAGTCACAAGGCTCTGGCCTTAGGCTGCTGCTATGTGTTCGTGTGCATGTGTGTGTGTGTGCATGTGTGTGTGTGTGCATGTGTGCATGCATGTGTATGTGTGTGTGTGTGCGCGCGCGCGCTCATACATGTGTATTGTGTGGAACAGTCCAGAAGACAACCTTGGCTGTCATTCTTCAAGATAATTTTTTTCTTCTTGTCCCAGATTTACTAGCCACAGTGTAGCCACATTCTCTCTCACACACCCACAGTGGGTTTGAGTATGATCCAGCCTGTCCATTGCAAGTCACCTCTCTCCACCCCTGGGCCTTGATGTCATTGCTAGTGGTGGTAGTGTTTGCTGGTGGTGGCCGTGTTTAATATTTATGAAGTCTCCCCAGGAAATGTTAGCTGTGCCTTAACCTTAATGAGTTTCAAATTGAGGAGGCCGAGCAGCGGTGGCTCCCCCTGATTTCCTGCGTGGCCTTTGTGTTGACATTTTCTGGCCCATAAGTTCTAGGTCTAACATCTTGCACATTTAGACTGGAGGCCCAGCTGGAGGACGAATTGCACACAGTGAGAAGACTCAAGGGTGGGACCTCACGGCAGCACACAAAGGAGACACTGAGCCCTTGGTGACTGTGGGCCCTTGGCATTGTACCTATGGGAAGTCACCCGTGGGGACTATTCCTAAGCAGTGTGAGCCCCATGTAGAGTCCAGAGGTGGAATATGACAGCGCTCAAGTCCCCATCCCTGGTCCCACCACACTCTCTTCCTCACTTTTTAAAAGTGCTTTGAGAATTTTGTACAGTCCATTTTGAAGATATTGACCTCACTCCCTACTGCCCCAGATCAACTCCGCCTTCCCTACCCACCCAACATTTTGTGTCTCCTCCCCATTTAAAAAACCCATTGGATACAGTTTGTGCCGCCCATATACTCTTGGATGTGTAGTCTTCATTGGAGGGTGGTCTACCCACCAGGAACCACACCCCTAAAGAAAACTGACCCTCCTTCTCTCATCAGCTATCAACTGCCAATAGGTTTTTAGCTATTCATGCCTCCCCCCCACACACACACATATGGCTACCCAACCCTCCGCCCTGCCCACACTCACACATGCTGGGATTTTGTAGCTCTTGTGCATGTCTCAATTACTGGGAACAGATTTATGCAGTTTCTCTGAAGTTTCCTAACAGCCCCAGCCACCACCTGTGGCTCTTACAACCTATCTTTCTTGCCCCTCTCTCACTATGGTCCCTGAGCCCCAGTAAGGATACTGTAGTGGTAAGGGACAGGCAGCCAGCCTCATCCTGGTCCCAGAGGAAGGCTGTAGTGGCTACAGCAGCTTCAATCTTGGTGCTCAGCTTGTCCTCCAAGGGGCCTCCCCTGCGGCTAGCCATCCTTACTGGTCCAGGCAGTTTATCTCCTCTTTGTATGGGGCTAATGGCAGACGCTTACTAATGATATTCCAGGCACGTGGGCATCTTGTCTTAATTACCTTCCTCATTTGCATCTTTGGTGGAACACCTGGGGGAAGAGATGGCGCTTTAACTCCCTCCCTTTCCCACCAGCGTTCCCTCCTTCCATCTGTTGATTCTCTGATTTTATGCTCTCTCTTCGTGTGTAATCTAGCTTGGCTCCTCATCCCTCCGACTCCTGCAGATCACTTGCCATCTTTGAGCACAGCAACAAAACCTTTCTCTCCCTTATTACCTACCTCTCTCCCTTGTTTGGTCCCGCAGAACCGAGCTAGCACTGTGTCTCCCTTCCTTGCTTGGGTCTGCCTGAGAACAGGAAGGAAGGACCTGCCTTTCTGGAAACCATCCCAGAAAGTTGTCTCTCTAGTGGACGGCCCCTGCTGGTGGTCTGCCGTAGGTGCCTAGCATGCTGGGGGGTGAAGCACTCGGTCTGTAGGGAATGGAGCTCTAGAAGCCGGGGTTTGCTGCTCAGGCAGCCATGCCACATCCACTGGAAACAAAACAAAACAACCCATGAGCCCAGGCAGCAAACTGGATATCAAATGGCATTCTGGGAATGTTAACAGATGGTGACGTGGTGGCTTCAAGGCCAGTCCCCACCCCTCCACAGCTGGGTCGCTTTGCTCATCCTTTTTGTCCCAGCCCAAAGCATCAGTGACGGTGCATCCCTCTGAGTGCTGGGGCTGTGTGCTGAACCACCCTCTTAGCGGGTTGGTAATTTTGCTTATTAACTTATGTGCCATTGCTTTAGGCTGCTCTGTGATTTACATTAAAATGACTAATTAGAAAAAGAACCATTAACAGAGGAACCAAACAGCTGTTGTTTATGGCTTTAAAGAACAATATCCCTTCTCCCAAGGGAAATATGCAAGACTGGGGTCAATAAAAGGCTTAGTCCCTTCCAGGATTTGGACACCTGTCCCAGCTGGCCAGAGGCCCCAGGGAAGATCTCTGTCCAAAAATCCAGTGTTACCCATGGGAATGGGTTGGTTATCTCAGCCATGTTGGTGTATCCCCTGGCTTCCGCTCCAGCTGGGAACATCTGGAAAAGAAGAGGTAGAACAGAATAGCTGAGGGGGCCCCAGTGCTGGCTCTCAGAACCAGAACTTAGCTAAGCCAGCACCCTGTCACCTTTGTCTGCTCCAGAACCTGGAGATGACAATCGCTGACATAATTCACATATAAGCCTGGCATACCAAGAGTCATCAGCTCCCCACTTCAAGGAAAAGAACCTCAGGGGATGAGAATTTTGAAACAGGGCCCTAGTGGGGAAACCATTATCATCATGGAGGAAACACTTTACAACTGAGGCACTGGAATTATAGACTGTTGTGAGCCACCATGCGGGTACTGGGAATCAAACCTGGGTCCTTTGCAAGAGCAACAAGTGCTCTAAACAGCTGAACCATCTCTCTAGCCATATGAATGAAGGCTTAATAGACTCAGTTTTGAGGGTGAGGTGTACAGCTCACGGGTAGAGAGAGGGCTTGCCTAGCCTTGGCAGGATCTGGATTCCATCCTCAACAGTTAAAAAAAAAAATCAATATGGATGAATCTGGTGGCCCCCGCCTTGACTTAGCCGCCTTCCTTCTATCCTACAGCTTGTGGGAAGAAGTGACTTGTCAACTTCTGTGACCTGCTGTTATATATAGGATGTATTCTGGGGATCTAAGACTGAGAAGCCCCCATGTAACTCTGTGGTCTTAGGAAGAAACCCTCCCTTCCAAACATATGACTTCTTCAGAAGCTAGGAATGCCCAGGCATCACTCCAGCTGGGAACTCCAGATTTCCTCTACTTTGAAAAGTCCTAGAACTCTGAACTCTAGGGTTAAGATATTTGATGAGAAAGCAGAATTCCAAATTCTCAACCAAGTGGCTTACAACGACACAAGGACCACATAAGAGACTCACACAGGAGAGGGGGCACAAAGAGAGAAGCGAGGCCCCAGGGAGCCATTAATGTCTTAGCAGGCTTGTTGGGCTCCAACACCCCCATCCCAGGATAGCATCTTGCTGAACCTACTGGTTCTTAAGTGAACTCTGTCCCTCTAATGGGACAGCCCATCCTACTTAATCTGTCTGCTTCTAGGACCCCACTGTTCTGTTCCTGTGTCTTTGACCCCCACCTCAACTGAACAGAGCTCAAAGAAACAAGTCATTCCAGGAACAGTGAATCCTGAAGAAACACCAGCTCTTCTCGCTCAGTAGATAGTGCCTTTCTCATTCAAATAAGATAAAATGTTCCAGTGCAGCCCAAGAGGCCCTTGGTCTTGACTCAGACAAGTACTGGGAGTTCTTCCTGCCCAGATCAGATGGCAGGAGCTTCACCTCCTCCACTGGGGGCTGTTACCATTGATACTGGTTCTTGCTCTGGCCCAGGAGAAACAAGTGCAATAACATCAGGGAGAATAACCTCTTCTCAAGGTGTAAGGCAGACAATGGTTAAAGGAAGGGTTCTAGCTTTCTGCTTGCTTCTTGCATAGATGCAGTTCAGAGGTGCAGTCTACCATGGTGGAGGAAGCATGCTGGCAGGAGCCTGAGGCAGCTGGTTACATGACGCCCTCAGTCAGGAAGCAGAGAGAGACGAAGGCATGTGCTCTGGCGGCTTTCTCTCTTTCATTCTGAGACCCCATGGAAATGCACAGCCCAGATTTAGGGTGGTGCCTAGATTTAGGGTGATCCTTTCCATCTTGATTAACTTAATTGAAATAATGTCTCTAGTCTGGGCATGGCAGCTCAGGCAGATCTCTGTGATCTAGATCAGGCAGATCTCTGTGAGTTCCAGCACAGCCAGGACTACATAGAGAGACATTGTCTTAAAAATGAAAGAAGGAGGAGGAGGAAGAGAAGAAATAATGCCTCACAGATATACCCAGAGTTTTGTTTCCATGGGAAATCTAAATCCTATCATGTTGGCCATCTATATTCTCCTCTCTCTCTCTCTCTCTCTCTCTCTCTCTCTCTCTCTCTCTCTCTTTCTCTCTCTCTCTCTTTCTCTCTCTCTCTCTCTTTCACACACACACACGCACACACACACACACATCAAAGAGGAGGCAGGTTGGAGTTTTTGAGGCTAGATTACAAATATCACCATTACATTGATTTTTCCATTACTTGCAGCCTAAAGCAGTCCTACCAGATGCCAGGATGGCGATCTATGTTCCTCGTCGGAAATGATTCCTAATTTCTGTGTCTTGTGTCTATTTCAGAGGGTCTTGCTGTTGGTGTAGGATTTGGAGCAGTAGAAAAGACTGCATCTGCCACCTTCGAGAGTGCCAGGTAAGCCATCACACGGGGCCTGGAGCGTAGGCCTCACACCCCTCGGGTCTCTGCACTTGGTACCTGGGCCAGCTGCCGGCACAGGGTTACTAGACATCCTCAGCTCATCGTGGCAAGAGTAATGAGGCTAGAGGAAGTCTGTGTGTGAGTGAAGTACTCAGTCAGACAAGCAGGCTTGTACCATCGTTCTCACAGAAGGCAGTTCTCAGGTACTCTGTAAATGAAACCAAGATATAGCTGCATACTGTACCTAAGTGGGTGAAATGTATGAAGACTAAGGAGAAGGGTTAGGAGGGATGGCAATCAATCAGTGCTCTGAATGGCTCCTTCCTTCCGGAAGTCCTTTTCTCTCGTCGTTGCAGTTTCCCGGTCCCCCCCCATTTTTAGACTCTCTTCCTAGAAGGCTCCCTCACCTGTTTCTCATACATCGACCCTGTCTTAAACGTCACTGTCCAGAAGTCTATCCCTGGAGTGTCCTCCCTTTTCACGCCATGCACACTCCCCAGGCTTCCTCCTCCATTCCCGTGACCTGTTTCCCATCCACTTGCTAGTGATGCCCGCACCTAGCTCCAGCCTAAACCTGAGCTCCTTCCTCCAGGGCCGCCTGCCTTCAGATATCTCTGCACGTGCGTTTCATAGCTCTCCATGCTCAGCGCACATGTAAAGCAACCTCTTCTCAAGTAAAGCAACCACAGCTGAGCTTTACTGTCACCGTCTCTGTCCTTGGGCTTTGTCCCTCCTTCAGGGCCGCCTTCTACCTTCTCGCCGTCTGCCAGCCAAGCTAAGACCACTGTCACTGTCGCCATCCGATTTTCCCTCTTCTTCTCTAGAGCATCAGGCTTTCTTCCTCTCACCTAAATCCATTCACATGATGTCCTTCAGACCTCTTGTGATAAGACCCACTGCGTCCTCCAGGCTGAAGGCCAGCAGGACGGAGCCTCTCGTCCAAGGGCCACAACCTCGGCTGCCTCCAGGGGACCAGGGTTACAAGGACAAGTGGGAACAAAAGGATGGAGCTAGCTGGGGGTGGTGAGCATCGAGGGAGTTTAAGGTACTCACTGTGGTTGAAAACATAACTTAAGGGCTGGAGAATTAGCTCAGTCCCTAAAATGCCCCCTGCACAAGAATGAAGATCCGACTTCGGTCCCCAGAACCTGTAGAGCAGAGAAGCTAGGCAATGTGGTACATACTGATAATCCTGGTTCTGAGGAGGCAGAGACAGGAGGATCCCTGGGGCTAGCCACCAGCCCAAGGCCAATGAGACACCCTGTCTCAAAAACAAAATGGTGGACAGCAGCTGGGGAACAGTACCCTGAGGTTGACTTTAGGTTTTCACATGCATAGGTGCCCTCGAGCGTACACACACACACACACACACACACACACACACACTGAGGAAGGAAGAAAAAGCAGGCAGGAAGGAAGGAAGGAAAGAAGGAAGGAAGGGCTTTTAGAATGTAAGGAATATCGCCCCCCACACACACACACACATACACACACAAAAAGAACCAAGGGTCAATGATGACATCCCACAGACTGCCCTGCTCCCATGTCCCCTGGGCATAGCCAAATTGGACTTGACTTCATCAGACCATGAGAACCTCCAGGGTCAAACAGTGTCCCTGGGTCTGAGAGCCGTGGGGAGCTGACCTTATGAGAATTCAAAGGCCAGCTCTCCCAGAACATGAGAGACCACATATGTGCCCATGAGGTCAGTGTGCCTGTAAATGACAGCCATGCCCTGGGCGCTGTCCTCATAGGCCAGGCTCTGTTTGGTGGCCCCACGCCCCCATGACATCTTCATATCAACTCCAATATCCCTCTCATGAGAAGAAAGGTCATAGCCAGTGAGAGTATGTCCCTTTGGCTGCCAGAGTTGCAGGGAGGGGAGCTTGATGAACTGCAGATGGGGAGGCGATCCCTGTGATCTTCCAGGCTGTAGAGGCCAAAGCAAGCCCACGGTCAGGCCTCTTGAGTGCTCATTTGTGCAGTGAGCTCGAGGGAGACGACTTCTGGTTGTATCCTCATGAGGGCCCTTTTGAGCCACTGCTGCATGTGGAATCTAATAAAGAGGGCTGCAGGAGCATCCTCACGCCATGAGACCCTCCAAGGCCCCACCTTGGATTACCACCTGCAGCTTTCGAATGGTTACGTTACAGTAGGTCCAACCCCCCCAAACACACACACACACACACACACACACACACACACACACTTGTTCTCTCTTTGTAAGGAAAGGAGACTGTAGTCAACAGTAAGACAGTAAACACAACCATGGTTCTTAGAGGAACTGCTGGTGAAATCAAGATGTCTCCAGTGTTGGACAGGGCAGCAGGAGGTAGGCTGTGGTGGCTGGGAGTTACAACACAAAGCTGGGGACTCTTCACCTGCTTCCTGTCTGTTCCCAGGCTCCTGAGCTCACCCAGTGCTTCATCTAGGGTCTCCCGGAAGCTGCAGATGCTAAGTCCCAGCTCTCTTGATCTACATTCATTCTCATTCATTCACTCATTCACTCATTCACTCATTCACTCATTCACTCATCCATGTGTACTTCAGAGAGCACCAGTGCATCCCCCACACTATTCCAGCTGCTGAAAAGAACATAGTTTGTATAAAAACCTTCTAAGAGGCATGGAAGGTACTCTGGTTCTTCCAGTAACAGGGTAAACTCAGCTGGTATGGATGGTCCTTCTCAAAGGAACCAAAGAACACCAACAGTGTCCATGGACTAGTAAAGGGGACTCTAAAGCCACACTTCTGAGTGGCCACTGAGCTGGGGAGAGGGTCAGTGCCTACAGACATGGCCTTTCCCATGAGGTTGGAAGCTAAGACAGTCCAGGTATACAGATCAGGACCTGGGCTTGCGTATATTAGGGGCTATAAAATGTTCCATGGTCCATGAGCTTGCGTGGGGAATGTCCTCTTTCCAGGACCTCAGATGGAGAGTGAGGGATTAAGCAGAGTAAAATATCTATAAGTATCAAAACCTCAGACCTGCACTGCTCAAGGCTACAGAATACAAATTATATACCCCATCTTATCCTGGAAGCCAGGGATAGATAAGCCACAAGTCCATGATGCCTCAAGGTGACACTTAAGTATAGATAAGAACAAAGTAAAGGGACTAGAGATGGCTCAGTGGTAATAGCACACTTCCTGCTTGTCGAGGGGACCAGAGTTTAGTTTAGTTCCTAGTGCCTATATCAAGTGGCTAGCCACTGCTCATAACTCTAGCTCTATGGAACTCAGGGAGCTCTTCTGGCCTCTGTAGGTACTCATCCACCCACCTACACACACACACACACACACACACACACACACACCACAAGTAATAGTAATAATAGTAACAATAATAATACAGTTGTTTAAAAAAGCACTAAAACAAAACAAAAATAAATATAGACAACATCAGTTAAGAGAATAAATAACCACCAAGTTTTATATCACATCTGCAAAAGTACAGGTATTAAAAAAAGACATCAAACTCTTATGACCAGCCACCTCCAAATTCTCTGTAGTATCAGAATCAAAGACTACGGGAGACACAGTCCAGGTCAGGCCAGAGAGATTGTGTCTAAGGTTGGGATCCCAGAGACATCAGGGGAGGCTGATAAACCTAAATCTGCATGCCTTTGTAGTTCACAGGATTGCCTCACTGAGAAAAACGTATCCTTTTATGTAGACATTGAGAACTGGAGGACTGGGGGTGCCTAGGAGATGGCTCTCTGTTGAAAGGGCTCGCTGTGTAAGGAGGACAACCTGAGTTCAGATCCCAGGCGTTCATATAAAGAGCAGGGCACAGTGTCACACGCCTGTCATCCCAGAGCTGAGGGTTGGAGTCAGCCAGTGTAGCAGACAGTGAAGGCTATAGGTTCAGTGAGGGACTCTGTCTTAAAAAATAAATAAATAAATAAAGTGGAGAACGATTGAGGAAAGCATCTGAAACCCACCTCTTACCTCCACGCCTGCAGACACACAAAAGACTTGGCTACTAGACAGGAGGCTTGCGGCGCGGATCTGTCCGCTCTTGGAACGTCTCCACATAGCTAAAGATAATCTTAAGTAAATGGTCTGCGGTTGCAACCATGTGAGTGCTCTTTAACATTCAGTGAAAAACAGAAATACAAGAAGGCAGTAGTTTTACAGCCAAGCAGGAAGGTCTGAAGAAACCCAAACAGGGAAGTCTGAAAAGACACAGTGCACACACTAATAAAAAAAAAAAAAAAAAAAAAAAAAAAACCAAAGCAGATGCTACAGCTTCAGCAGGAGTGAGCCCTGAGGTGGGGAGCCACAGAAGGAACAGAGGCGCAGCTTATGAAATGAGAGCAGACGCCAGGATGATGTGATAGGCGTGCGTTTGTATGCCCCTGGCAGCATGAGCTCTGCGTTTAAAAGCAAAATGGTCTGAGCTGTGAGGAGAGAAACTGCACCCGCGGTCC
The DNA here is from genome assembly GCA_021653895.1 of Mastomys natalensis. Taxonomy (NCBI): domain Eukaryota; kingdom Metazoa; phylum Chordata; class Mammalia; order Rodentia; family Muridae; genus Mastomys; species Mastomys natalensis. Next base: position 651,763 of record JAJTUV010001047.1, read on the forward strand.
TGTGGGGTATAGTGTCTCCTTCTGAGGCTTGTTAAGAATACGGCCGAGAAGTGAATGGAATGGAGAACAGGCATTGTAGACTTTTATATCCTGGGTAATCCCTTTTAAAAAAGAAAACCTGAGTGTATTTTGTGTGTGTCAGTAAAGGCATGTGCATGACACAGCATGTCCCTGGAGGTTGGAGGTCAACCTCATGGGTCAGTCCTTGTTATATGACAAAACTTTTCCTGGAGAGATACAACAAGTCTATTCACACCAGTGGGGGAGCCCACAACAGACCCCAAAGTACAAATACTACCAAAGTCCAACTTGGTGAATCATTGAGTCTTATTGGGGTCACTTTTAATAAGAGCTGAGCTTTTATTGCTTATGCTGTCAGGGAGGGGCTTAGTGAATCTGGTCAGTTTCAGGAACTTCCTGCAGCTATTTTGAGTTGTTTACTTTCTTGTTTCAGGAGTTTCTTTGTCGGGATAGAATATTTCAGTCTCTAAAGAAACCATTAACCAGTCCCATCCTTACCCTTTCAGACAGTCTCTTGTTTGTCTTTGTCACTGCATGCACTGGGCTAACCTGCTTACAAGCTTCCAGGACTCTGCCATCTCCACCTTCCATCCTGCCAGAGTTATGCTGGGATTATGAATGTGCTACTATGTCTGGCCGTTATGTGTGTTCTGAGGAGTCAAACCCAGGTCTTCAATGGTGTACAGCCAGCACTCCCCTGCCCCCGTCCCTGCCCTAGCTCTTTCCAGCCCTGAAACCATGGCCTTTTCAAGCACACATGCTTGATTGATGCCGTGCCACAGACTCATTATTGTTCAGGCCATTACCATCCAGGCCGCATTCTCAGACTTCAGCGTGATACGGTCGATCATCATTAGCAGAAGCAGCAGACAACATAATTTGTGAGTGGGCATTTAAAACCAGAAGCACCATTAAGATCAGCATAATCTCAGCTGCAGGAGAGCGATGGAAACCAGACCCTCTAAGAAAACTCAGAACAGGGCGAACCTTTTACATTTGTACTGTGAAGGTCAGCCAAGCGTAAGGGCAGCCAGCTGGGGATGGTGGCTCTGGAGAACTCGGGCAGTGAACACCTGGGAAGCCCCCAAAGTATTCTCAAGGCTGATGGACAGAGTCTATCAAGATAGACTCCCCTAGTGCTCAGAGGAGGAGAGCTGAAAGGAGTCCTTGGGAGGCAGGTTCAAGACAAAGCACATCCCTCACACAGTGGCCTGGTCCCCACCCAGCCTGGTGCAGACTCAGGACAGGGCTCCAGAGGCACTGGAAGCAGCCACCAGGATAAACTGGACAGAGAGATGAATACAGACCACTAGTATTCTTAGTTCAGGAGGAACAGTTGAAGATCAGGTAGCAGGGAGCTACATGTGAAGCACGTGACAGTGATGGGAGAAAGGGAGGGAGGGGCTGCCAGGAAAGGGGTGGGGAGTCTTCAGCACAGGCAGGCAGCTGCCCTACAACAGAGATTGCAAATGGTCTGCCCCTCTCTGAGGATGCTGGCAATTCTCAGCCACCCACTCCAGGAAGCAACTGACATTCTACCAGAGTTCTGTGTTGCTGCTCCAGATGCCAGATACCAGTGTGTGTGTGTGTGTGTGTGTGTGTGTGTGTGTGTGTGTGTGTGTGTTTGGGGGGCAGGGTGCAGAGTACAGGAGTCCTGGGATCAATCTCGGGTCATCGGGCTTGACAACAAGCACTCACCGAGCCACCTCACATCCCTCAATCCAGTTGATTCTGATTTCCAGTGGGTTCGCCGTAGTCCGGGAGTCGCGGGTGCTGTACATAGATACAGCTAACCAAGTCTGGCCTAGCACTCGTTTCTATAAAGAAAGTTTTCTTGAAACACAGGTTCATCAATCTCTTCACATGCTGTCTCTGGCTCCTTGACTACACTGACTGAGTGAATAGTCGACATAGACTTCTTAAGGCTGAAAATAGTGTCTGACTTTTTACATAAAGTTCATGGACTTAGACATAGTGGACACAGTCCATAGCTTTTACCCAAGTTCATCACTGAGCCCTCAGGTGCCTCTGTCTCTCTGTAACCTCATGGGAACTCTGAAATGCTTCTCAGAAGGAGAGAGTCTCACCTCTCGCCCGCAATGCCAGTCATCAACACCAACAGAAAAGAGAGCGGCACAAAGTAAATATTACAACAAAGCACTTTCGTCCACTCTCAGCAGTTTGCCCTGACCGGGTAAGACAACATAGACAGGCAGGAGGCACCTAGCCTAGAACTGGTGTGTCGCTACTGCCACCAGGTGCCTATGTGCTGCTACTGCACCTCTTGTCACCCAGCTGCAAGGGAACTTTTCCTTCAAAAGTCAGCATCCTGGGGACATGTGGTGGTGTAGACCTATAATCCCATCCTTTGGGAAACCGAGGTAGGAGGATTTATTAAGTTCAAGATCAGCTGTGTCACATATAAATTATCAGATGAGCTAGCTACCTAGCAAAAACATGTCTCAAAAAGGGGGGAAAAAGACTGATCAAGGATATAGCTCAGTTGATAGATTGTGTGTCTAACATACACAGGGCCCCGGGATTAATGGCCAGCATGGACTAAACTAGGCATGGTGGACCATGTCTGTAAATTCCAGTACTTGAGAAGAGAGAAAGATGAGTTCATTGTCCTCCGCTGTATACTGAGTTTGAAGCTAGCCTGAGACTCATGAGACACAGTCTTAAAAAAAAAAAACCAGTGTCTCTGAGTCAAGAAGACTCAGCCAGGCATGAGCAGTCTGTGGGCCAAGGGAAACACTGCTTAGCTTAGCGTTGCTTTCTGATCTGGTCCCTCCGTGGTTTCCTTTGGCTTCAACCACAAAGAAATGCCGAAGCCCATATGTCCTTGGGGAGTTGGATGATTAAAGTGATTTTCCTTTCATAAGTATCATTAAGAGGAGACCACACCTCAGCCCTCACTTTGCGGTACACCTAATTCAAACCAGCAGGGAGATCGAAGGAATTGTATGCTTAAACATTGTGCTTTGCACCCCGTTTCCAGCTTTGGCTAGGAGGGGGTGTTTATAGCCTGTGAATTCCAGGACTGATGGCTTCAACAGGTGTCCAGCTGCAGGGCTGTGCAGAGCGGACAGTGCTGGCTGCAGACTGGCCACGTGGCTTGGACACCCCACAAGCGAGCATCCCCAGGTTGCATGCATTTCATGCTTCATGCCCTGCCCAACTGCTGCTGCCCAGTGTACAAACACTTAATCGAGGATGTCTGCTGGGTTAAGTACCACATTCAGAGCTACTTGCTTAGTTAAGACCAAGTTTGTATCTGTTCCAAGTTTGTGTCTGGTAGCAGATCAAAGAGTAGAGATCATAAATGACATACATCTTTTGGGCTATAAAATACAAACATTGCTCTATGACCAATCATGTGGTGTAGGGGTGAAAAGACATCTGTGGAGTGGCGATGGCTGCATTTTCCTCGTTCACTGAGCATCTTGTAAAGAACAGCATATGATAACTGCCTGTCAGCAAGAAGCCACAGAGCAGTGTGTGCGATTGCCCCTATAGGCAAGACCACCTGCCTTTAGAGACATCCCAGGGAGACCCTCTCTTCCCTCCTGGGTTGTTGATCTGGAGCTCTCCCTGCCCTCTGTCTCAGGCCTCCCTGGAAACATTCTTTAGGCTGAGGTATGGCAGGTGAGCTAGCACGAGGGTGTGCACGCCCCTGGGCAAGGGCGATGCCTTTTACCCCATCGGCCCCTCTCCTCACCACCGCCTTCCCTTGCTTCCTCTGCTGGTCTTTATCTGCACCCAAAGATCTTGTTCTCAGTTTCACCTAAGCGAACCAGCCTTCCTCCCATGTAACTGTCCTCTCGTGAGATCTAGAGTGGTCCACCCATAATCCTTTTCCTTCAGTTTTCCTTTCCAGGCTGTAGTGGCATTGGAGAATGGCCCACAGCGCCACCATGTGGTAGTCTGGCATCAAGACTCACTATGAGGCAATGGGGGAAAAGGGTTCAAAAGGCAATTGAGTTGCCTCACTCACCCCGTGAGGCTTAAATAGAACTTCTCTGAATTGGTGTTGGGCTTAAATAGAATGTACACCCACATTTACTCTCTCCATAAAACTAAAGTCTATCTAGCTATTAATCTTTCTATCTTTATCTTCTACTTATCTCCTTCTGTAGATTCAGAGATGCCCTCTGCGTCTGTAGGAGTCGGTAAACATTCCCTGGATGTTTTGTAAAATAGCATTTTTATCTCCCTGCTGTCTGGCTGGCGCTCAGCATTTCCCACCTCATTTAGCTCATCACAAAGTAGATTCATCATCCTTATTCCTTCCGTCCAAGAATAAAAATGGATCTTTTGGGTAACGCTCTGCAAAGAGGCCGATAGAGCAGGAAGCCACGACAGTCAAGGAGGTGTGGAGAGGCCAACCTTAGAGCCCCCGAAAGTCAATTCTGTGTTTCTGTTTGCAATTGCGGGTTATTGTACAGCATGTTTAGTGTTGTAGTAACTTTTATAAGATTTATTTATTTTATTTTGTCTGTGTGAGTGTTTTGCCTACATGTGCGTTTGTGCACCATACCCACAGAGGTTAGAACATGGGCATCAAATCCTGTAGAACCACAGTCATGAATGGCTGTGAATGCGTGAGATTGAGACTGCTGGGAATTGAGATCCTCTGTAAGAGGAGTCAGCACTCTCAGCTGCTGAGCCGTCCCCCCTACCCCCCAGTATATTTTTCATAAGCTTTGGATAGTGGAAGAACTGGGTTTGACCTGATGTCTTAGTTAGGGTTTACTTCTGTGAATGGACACCATGACCAAGGCAACTCTTGTAAGAACAATATTTAATTGGGGCTGGCTTATAGGTTCAGAGGTTCAGTCTGTTATCATCAAGGCAGGAGCATGGCAGCATCCAGGCAGGCATGGTGCAGGAGGAGCTGAGAGTTCTACATCTTCATCTGAAGGCTGCTAGCAGAACACTGGCTTCCAGGCAGAGGGTCTTAAAGCCCACACCCACAGTGACACACCTTCTAATAGTGCCACTCCCTGGGCTGAGAATATGCAAACTATCACACCTGATTTGACCACAGTTGAGAGGGTTCTTTCTCATAGACCATCTCAGATAATAAGGCTTGAGGTTACTCACATATCTGCATCCTTTAATCCCTAGGCTCCATCTGTTTTTTTTTTGTTTTTTTTTTTTTTTTTTTGAGAATGATAATATAAGCAACTCCTCCTGCCATTTCTACTGGAAAAGTACACTTGCAGTGGAGAACTGACGGGCTCTAAGTGGTCTCTCGGGACAAGTTTGCTTCTGAAGTTCTGTTTTTTCAACTGATGCTTTCAAGCAAGATTCTAAGCAGAATAGATACCCTCTCCTAACACCCAGCACCCTCTCCCAATGCACAGCACCCTCTCTGAGCCTGGAAGGAAGATGTTGACGTCAGCAGAGCACATGCGAGGAGCTCTTTGTCTGTGGTGAGGGGAGGCCTGTACCTGGCTCCTTCTGAATCCCAAAGCTCCTCCTCTGCCCTAATAAAACTCTCTCTCATCCAGATGACCCTGCCTCCTCCACTTTGGACAATGGAGAGACCTCTAGTGATCTCTGCCCTGGCTTTCCACTCAAGGTTGCTTCCTACTTACCTGTCTTGGCTATATGTCCCTCTACTTGAACTTCAAGAAGATCCTTTCCCACTCTAGTGATAAATCTCAAAGCCCGAGTGAGCCTCGTAGGTCTGCCCCATGTGTGCTGTAGAAAACCTGAATTCAAAGGAGGTTCATAAAATGTGGTTTATAGCGCAGAAGCCAACCATCACCTCAGACTGCCAGGCTGTGAACCCATCCCTTGGAGACTCTGCCACAAGCCCCTTCACACCACCCTTCACAGGATCTGCAATGAGGGAGGATCTTTCAGGAGGCAAACCTGCCTCTCAACTCCCAAGACTCTCTCTGGGGACCAAAGACCAAGGTAAGGGCGTAGCTTTTCCCTTGACTGGCGATGAATCTGTGGATAGGGCACCCAGGAGTTCGAAACAGACTAGGGATGTACAAATCACGTTGGGACCCATCTCCAGGATCTGTGCCACACCCAGGGCATCTCGGACTGGTTCTGTCTTGTTCACACACAGAGCCAGAGGAGAGTACTAGTGAATATTTGGTCAGGGAAAGGGGCACAGTGTAGAACTGAGCCCTCCCCACTCGTGCCCTGCTGTGACCCACCAGTGGAAGTCTGATGAGTAGACCTGCATCTTGGGCCCACACCCAGCAGAGTGATCTCTGGGCTCTATGGTCATTCTGTGTTTAACTTTCTGTGGCGTTTTAAAAAGCCACCATGTGAGTCAAAAGGACAGGAAACAGATTAGACCAAGAGTTTGTCTCAAGTGCTTTAAAGCACATAAGCACTTAAAACACAGATGTGTGCTCATCCCAGAAGCCCGTGATGCCCTGCGTAGTAAGCTCTGTACCTCAATCATGATGAAATAGGAATCCCTGCTGAGTGCCTGCCAGGGGCTCAATACTGAGCTGTCCCTTCCTCTCATGGAAGCATCATGCTGCCAGCAGGACCCACGAGTTAACCACATTTTATGAACCTCAATAACTGAGGCCCTAAGGGGTCCCTTATCCACAGATTCATCACCAGTCAAGGGAAAAGCCAAGCCCTTACCCCGGTCTCTGGCCCTGAGAGAGAGTTCTGGATGTTGAGGTGCAGGTTTAGCTTCCTAAAGAGTCTCCCTTAATGCAGATCCTTTGAAGGATGGTATGAAGGGGCTTGCGGCAGAATATCCAAGGCAGTGGGTTCATAGCCTGGTGGTGACTTTTCCTTTCTACAGGAAACACTCATGACAGTGAGACACACATCCCACAGGGCTTTATATGTTATATCCAAGCCCCTAGCTCTCTCTGCATCCCTCTGCCAGCCCAAGCCCCAGAGCAAGTGGTCCACCCCTGCTCACCCAGAGGATTGGGTGTGGAAGCAGCTTCTGCAGTGTAGAGAGCTCAGGCCCAGGTCTCCTGGTACAAGACCCAATCTAGGTGTTTCTCTCAGGTACCGGGCTTGATGACTGACGTTAACATTTTGCCCCGGCTTCCCCAGTGCCCTCCCGCCCCCAACAGAGTTCATAGCACTGCTTCAGTACAGAATTAATGTGTTCCTTATTCCTTGCCTTAGTAGTTCCTGTCTAGTGTCCTTAACCTTCACCCTTCCCAGGACCAGGCAGTGTGCTGAGGACTGATGTCTCGCTCAGAAGAGACAGCCCTGTGCCCAATCAGGAGTCTTTCTTTTGCTTCCCTAATTACCTGGACTCGATCCCAAGCCCCTCTGATCTCACCTCACTGTCTCAAAACAAGGAGGCTACCGAGCCCCCCACCCCCACCCCGTTTGCCCTAAGGGGCTAGCAGCCACTTCTCTCCCCCATCAGCAGCACAAGGGGTCCTTTATGCTCACCCCTTCCTCCTCCACCGCTGCTTCAGCCGCCCCCACCCATGTCCCTGGTGACAGGGGCTGGACATCTTGGCAGCAGGAGCCATAGATTCACAACATGGGCTCTGTTAGCCTGGAGCAGTCAGGGGAGGGGCAAGCCCACAGAGCCCTCTGGCAGCCAGTGTGCTTTCTATGTGGCTTTCCCAGGCACTCAGAGTGATAGGACTCCCTGTCTTCTCCATGGCTCCGTCCGTCTGTCCCGGCAGCTGGTGTGCAGATACCTCAGGGAAGGAAGCTGTTGTCTTCCAGGACAGATCAGCGCTCCCGTAGGAGGGTGGTCTGCATCCTCATAGATTCTGCATGGTGATCTGAGGTAACATTAGGACATTAGTGCCCGTGTGGTACTGAATAAGAACATGGAGTCACCAGTACTCTGTTTCTAATGATTACTTGACGAGGGCTGCTGACCTAAGGCAGAGGTGCTGCCATTCTTTAGCAAGTGAGGGCATTTAAGTTCTGTCCACCAGATTCCAAAACTCACAAAGCTAACATTTCTTGAGTTCCTTCCACATGGAGACCTTGTGTCCGGACACAGGACACCTTGTATCTGATCTTTGCCTTCCAACCTTTGTGTGAGAGAAGATGACATACTCACTTTGCAGATGTGAAATGTACGTATGACTGACTGCTCAGGGCAGATGTAGGTTTTGAACCCAAACAGTCCAACTGCAGAGCCTGTGCCTCTAACCACTACCCTTCTTTGCCTTTCAAGCAACACATCTGTTGTAACCTAAAGGCTTAGAAAGTGTCCCCCAAAGTGGTAGGGAACTGGGGTCAGCTTCAGCAGGGGCAGTATGTCAACCCCCATTGTGAGTACTTTGGATGTCATCTGTAGAAGTTTTGGCTCAACTGTTAAGAGCATCTTCTATCTCCCTGGGCATGCTGGGAGACAAACGTGTACAGAAATCAAGTCAGCGGGAAGCAGTCTATGCGGCCAGTCCTACAGGAAACGGACATTAATGTCTAGGAAGGTTTTGCGCGTGTCTATGGGCGCTTGCCGCTGTGGTAAGAACTGTAGCCTTGAATGGCTTCCCTTCGTGGTGGGTAATGAAGAGTGTATAGAATGGAGGAAGGAGGAAGAGGAAGGAGGAGGACGGGGGGAATAGAGAAAGAGTGGAAGGGAGTGGGCTGGAAGGAAGAGACATACCAGAAAGGTGGGACCAAGATGATCTGGTGGCACTTATGTCATGAACTGTTTGCCCAGCCCCACCTAGTGGGACAGGTGGACAGACGGGCAAGGTCACTGAGGAAGCTAGAGATACAGAGCAGGGGTCACTTGTCCTAGAAAGTTCCAGAATGGAGGTGATGGTGAGGGAAAGGGCTGATGTCGTAACCACCAGCACTGTGGAGGTCCTTACATGGATGTCAGTGGGTCCTGGCTAATTCAGATCAGCTCGTACCTGACTAGAATGGGTCCCACGTCCTCTGTGACCGGGAACGCTTATGAGATATGTGGTGGGGAGTTGTGGGGGGAGGGGAGGATGAGGAAGTTAGAGAGAGACAATGGGGGTTTGTAGTGACATAGGCACACTGGGGGAAGACACCCGTGTGACACTGTGGCAGAGTTTGGACTGATGTAAACATAAATGAAAGCCTTCCTCAAATGTTCAGATGCCACCCCGAGCTGGAATAGGCAGGAAGGCTCCTCCCTAGAGCTACTGTAGAGCCTGGTCCCACTAACACCTTGGCTTTGAACTTTTGGCCTCAAGAACTCTGAGAAGTCTCTGCTTCAACAGCCCCAAGGAACTCCCGGGGAGCGCCTCCCCAGGCTACAGCCTGGGCCTCCCTGACCTGGTCCCGGCTTGGCTTTCTAAACCACTTCCTCCTGCAAAGCCTGAAGGTCATATTGTGACCCATGTCCCATCCACCGCCACACGCCAGCTCCCCTTTACCTTTGGCAGTTTTCCTAAGAGGAGGTTAAAATTTGGGAGGCCTATCCTCCTACCCCGATCTCCCTCAGTTCGGTTTGAACCAGACTGCAGCAAAGCCAGCCGTGTTCTATCTCCTTCAGCAACCTTCAGAGTGGGGCCTATGGGAGAGCCAGGGCTGTCCCGTATTGGAGCTATTAAACTGTCATAAGAAAGAGGCCTTTGTCGCAGGGACACAGCCCTCAGCTCAGTCACAGAGACAGATTGTGCCAGAAAACAAATAACAGAAGAAGAAAAAAAAGTTGAACCACAGCATTCTTTGGAACTTCTGTCACCCGCCTCCTGTCTGTTCTTAAAAGATGAATTTCCTTTCATCATCCTAATTTCTACAGAGAGGTTATTGGCTTTTAATTCCATCCAGAACGCAGAGCCCTGTGGAGACCCTTGCCCAGACCATCTGCATGGCCTGTACCCTGTTCTGGCAGGCATGACGACAGTCCTGCAGGAGGGAAAACAGAGGCTCCTCAGAAGAACCAAGGCTGCAGCTGGAGTTTTTGGTCAATAGGGGTCAGCAGGACTAAGTTCTGAATACCTCAATCCACCAATCTGTGTTCAAATCGCAACTAATATCTGCAGCCCAGACCCAGGGGCAAAAGGCTTTTTGACTCATGTGACCAGGGTGCCTCTGATTCCACCCCACCCTACCCAAAATCTTCTCAGAATATTTCCCACAAAACCCTTAGCCCTGGTGGCCAGCCTGGGCCATACATCTGTGCTTGGGACTTCCCAGTGGAGACTTTGGAGGCTGTGCTGGCAGCCAGGCTTCTTTAGCAGGGTTTGCTCTCCTCTAGGAGGCTAAGAAGACCTTGGCCTCTGGGAAGGGAGGCCCACATCCTGCCTGTGGAAATGGGTGCACTCCTAAGAAGGATTTGGGGTTTGGTGCTAGGCTGGCACTCTGCCCAACTCTGCTATATCCTCAACCCTTTTGTGATGGGACTTCACTGTTTAGCCCAGACTGGCTCCAAACCTGAGACACTCTTGTCTCTCTTGATCATTGTGCTGAGATTACAGGCTTGTGCCAACATACTGGCAAGGATGACTTTAAAACAAAACCATAACCCAACAAGATGTGGCCATGACTGTAGCTCAATTGGTAGAGTCTTTATGTAGCATGCTCCAAGCCAGGGTTCGATTCCCAGCATGCCATCAACTTGGCATGGTGGCATATGCAAGGTCTTCCTGAACTAACAGATTAAGTCTGAGGCCATGCTGGACTCCATGAGACCCTGCCTACAGATAAATAAGACCATAAAGAAGATATGTTGTCCATATTAGAAGAGAGAGTGCAGTGTGTATGTGGCGAGGGGAGGGGCTATCTTGTCCTTCTCCAAGCCCTAAAGCTTCCTTTCCTGAGCACAGAATCCAGGCTCCAGCTCTGACATGGCGAGTAGCATGTCAAGGTTGGGCCCCAGCCTCAGCCGTTCCCACGAGTTCCTGACGTACCACATAGCGTGAGAGCCAGGTTTCCAGAAGGAAGGCAGGGAAACAGGGGCTCAGGAAGCCCCACCTCTGTGCTCTCTGCCCCTTCTGCAGGGGCCTTGTTCTCCCAGATCTTCTGTATCTGAGTGCACGGCCTTTGCAAAGCCCAGGGAAGTCAGCTCAGGTGGATGACAGTGTATCCAGAGGACGTGACTGCAGGATCCAGTGCAGAGTGACATGCAAGTACCTTGTTCCAAAGGCAAGACAATGACATTTTTTCTTTCCTCTGTGGTAGTTCCCTCAACTTGTGATGCTGTGCACTGAAGCGTGTGCATGGTCACTTTTCACTTTTATTCATAGTAAAACGTACATGACATGACACCTACTTCCACAGTCGTTTTATGTGGTCTACCACCACACTGCTATATGGCCGACACCACCAACCACTTCGAGAACTCTCTGTCTTGTCCCAAACTACACCCTGTGTCCGTTTAACACCAGCTCCCCCCTCCTTCCCAACACCCAAGCTTTCTGCCTTCTCTCTCTACACAGCCGACTACCCTAGAGATACCTGTATTTGTCTCTCTGCATCTGACACTGTCACTTAGCATTATCTTCCTGAGTCTCATCCATGGGGTAGCCTGTGCCAATCTCCTTCCTTTTCAAGGATGCATCATGGTCACATTTATGAATAGGCCTTATTTTGTTTGTATTTCTTTTCTCTACTCACCTGTCAGGGGGACGGTTGGGTCGTTTTATTCCCTCAGCCCTTGTGAACAACATTGCAAGGGTGTGGCATAAACATCTCTCTGAGGCCCTGCTTTCAACTCTTCTCTGTATAGATTCTGGAAAAAAGTTGCTAAGTCACTGTGATATGACCTATAACTTTAGAGGACTCTGTCAGGTGTGATATCTTTGCTGTTATACGGGGAAATGTAGAAGGAGGAGACCCTCACAGACTCTCAGAACCGGAGACCAGGCATGTAGGACGTGCTCACCTCTGAGTATGACCCCCATATGGCCATCTGTAGACTGTACACCCCTTCCTGCCTGGCTCAGCAAGCCACCTCATGTCCATAATCAGCTCTACTTTCTGGTGTCTACTACCCTTCCTCTTCCTTGAGCTTCGGTTTCCTTATCTGCAAAACAGGACTTGTCAAGAGAAGAAAAAGCAAGACTCTGGTGCACAATCCACCAAGGTAATTCTGACACTTCCAGGAGGGACAGTGTCTGTCTCCCTCCCCCATCTGTCTTCCTTTGGTGACTGTGGCTGAGTGTAATCTACCCACAGTCTGTAATGACAGACGCTGGTCTTGCCCTCAAGCTCCCCGACTCCACTGTCTAAGGACTAGGTTGGTTTTGGGAAGTCACCTTCTCTGTCTCAGGTCTTCAGTCTGTATGGAGACACCAACCTTCCCCAGGCCACAGCACTGGAGACAGAAGGCGAGCGGACATGAATTCCTAGCTTGGTTCCAAAATGAAAACAATTACAATGTCAAGTCAGATGATGATGTGATAGTGGTGGTGTGGTGCTGGGGGGAGTGTTGCCTCTGGTCATGCCATAAGTAAAGCCAGTAGACACAGTTAGATAAGGACAGAGGACTGGGCGGTAACAGTCACCTCCCTGGGCAGTGGCCTCGAAGGTCTCCACCCTGCTGGGCTTAGGGGACGGTTCAGTGGGTGAAAAGGTTTGTTGTTCTAGTGTAAGGACCAGAGTTTAAGTCCCCAGAACCCACAAAAAGCCAGACGTGACAGCTCAGTGATTTTACAGGGTGATGGGAGGCAGAGACGGGGTATACATTTCTGGAAGCTCATGGGTCAGTCAGCCTAGCTAATCAGCAGGAGAACAATGAAGAAAACCTGTTTGTAAAGGATCAAAGATGATAAGATGATGACTGGTATTCAAGGTTGTCCTCTGACCTCCGTGTTCATGTGCCTATACACACACACACACACACAAACACATAGAGGCACATAATACACATATATGAACACACACAAGTACACAGTGCATACCCATTCACACACACAGCCACACAGTGTACACACATTCACACATACACACACACACACACACACACACACGGGTACATAGTGCACAAACATTCACACACACACACACATACACGGGTACACAGTGCACACACATTCACACACAGGTATACAGTACATACCCATTCATACACAGGCACACAGTACACACAGTCACATGCACACCACATAGGCACACAGTACATACACATGCACATACACACATAGACACACACAGCACACACACATTCACACACATGTGAACACGGTACATGTAGATGCACACACACGGGCACACAATGCACATACTCACACACACACACACACACACACACACACACACAGAGGCACACAGTGTGCATAAGTCCTCACCCTGAGCCACAGGGGCAGAAAGCTTGTCACTCAACGCTGCAGTCCCATGGTGACACTTACTAAAACCTCCCTGTTCCATCCGGTCATGTGCTTTCCTGGCCTGAGCCTGCCTTGTCTGCTTGAATTTGGAGCTGCTCTGCTGCCTTCCACGTTGGTGCTGTCTCTCATTGTCACCCGAGACCAGACTCTCAACCCTTTTCCTGTCTTGTCCTGCTGCTCACGGTGTGTCTTGAACTGGCTTCAGACCCAAGCAGTCCTCCTGTCTCAGCCTCTTGAGTGCTGAGATTATAGGTGTGAGCCACTACACCTAGCTCTGTTTTTTATTTATTATTATTGTATTTTAAGAGGTTTTGTCAAGTAATTCAGGTTAGTCTCGAGTTTGCAATTCTCCTGCCTCCAGCTGCAGATGCTGCTATGACTGGCACCCCACCATGCTCAGCTCCAGGGTCTCGCTCTCCCACCCAGAATCCTCACCTTCCTTCCCAACAGACTGGCCTCTCATCCTCACGTGGTGCGTAGCAAAGTCTGTCACCTGCCAGTGTGTTGGTCAGGGACACCTGGCCTACCCCTTCCTGCTGCAACTCATGTCTCAATGTGACCCATGGTATTAACTTTCACATTAAAAATGCATTTCTATTTTTCTCTCTGCGGTTTAGTAAAACACACAAAATCTTATCCCTTGACCTTGGACTTTTCAGAAACAAGGAAGTGTAGCAGGAGAGGGTCACCTCTAAGGACATTTGAAAGTTCCTCCCCTCACCTGGAGGAGCGGTGGAAAGAACAGCCGGAACCAACACATAGAGCTCACGGGGCTGCTGTGTACCAGGACAGGCTCTGCTGTACTAGGGAAGGCTTGACTAGGACAGGATCCAAGACCATCTGCAGGTGGTCCTCCCCATGTTGCCTGTTAGTTTACCTTCTAATTAAAAATCTGATTTTTTTAAATGGAAACTCATTAGAAACTTTAATATATATTTTTTTTCTTTTTTTTTTTTTTTTTGAGATAAGGAATTACTGTAGTTCAGGCTGGCCTTGAACTTACCACATAGCCAAGGATGGCCTTGAACCTCCAATCCTCCTGTCTTTATGTCCAGGGAGCTGATATCCCAGGCATGAGCCACCATACTATTTCATCCAAGGCTCAAGGGCAGAGCCCAGCCTCACATATACTAACAAGTACTCCACAAACTGAGTTCACCCCCCAGCTCTGGCTTCTGATCATGTTTTTATTTTTAGCATTCAAGAGTTAGTGAGAACTACCTTTGAGTGAAGAGCTGACATTGCCCAGGATGGCTGGCTACATTCTCCTGTGGCACGTCAGCTCAAATATATGCTAGAAGGATGGAAGCAGGGATAAAAATACATATGCCAGAAGTCCTTGGACCTCTCTCAATCTCTGTCTCTCTGTCTCTCTCTCTCTCTCTCTCTCTCCTTGTGTGTGTGTGTGTGTGTGTGTGTGTGTAAAATACAACCTACTCAGTCTATATAATGTTTACTTGTATGTTGTTTTCAGGACTGACCATTCGGTAGTGGATAACCAGTTGGCATGCTCTTCCTTGGGGAAGACGACTTCTCCCACTCTCAGCATTCCTTAGTTGCCTGTAGTTCTTTGTGTACGGTTGGGGCTTTGTGGGCTTTCTCTGGATCACGTTAGCATGTCTATTATGTGGTCCATGTTCAGCTCCATTTAGATAGTCTTCGTGTAGACTTAGCTGTGGTGAGGCTTCATGAATTTAGCTTCTGTCAATCTCACCGCAAACTCTCCAATCCTCTGGCTCTTAGTCTTTCTGTCCCCATCTTCCTGAACAAGGTACAGGGATTTGTGTTGTAGGTATGTCAGTTGTGACTGGGTCCACAACTCTGCATTTTATTGCATGTGTCTTTCTATTGTGGTCGACAGGCCAGATGCGTCTTCTCTAATGAACAGCCAGTTTAATTGGAACCAGAGCAAAAATTATCGAAATTATAATAGGGAAAAGAAGTCAGATCATGTGGGGCGGGTATCTATTAGAGCCCCCATCAAACAAGAGAGCAGTCATTTCCTAGTAAGGCAAATGAATTTTTTTTTTTTTTTTTTTTTGGTTTTTCGAGACAAGGTTTCTCTGTATAGCCCGGGCTGTCCTGGAACTCACTCTGTAGACCAGGCTGGCCTCCAACTTAGAAATCCGCCTGCCTCTGCCTCCCAAGTGCTGGGATTAAAGGTGTGTGCCACCCGCCTGGCTAGCAAATGAATTTTAAAGACCAAGATGGAACTGTTGGGTGTCTAGAAAGCAGAGCCTGGGGCAACATAGACAGGTAAGAGAACACCGGAGAAGCCTTAGGAGGAAAACAGAATAACAGGAGAGGCAAGAAAGTAAATCCAAGGCCATCTTTGGCCACGATTTATCAAGAAATTGAGTCTAACAACTGTTGAATCCTGCATCACTCAGATATAAGGGCATCTGTGGCAAGACGAAAAAGTACAGAAGAAAAGATAAGTAAATGACTGCTCCTTCTCTTCCCACCCTCTGTCTCTTTGGCCCAGGCCCACTTCCCTCAAATTTTCAGGGTACACTTCCCATTATTCCAGGGAGCTGTGTGTACCCAATCAAGGAGAATGTGGCTACGGAACTGCCCTAGCCCCAGCACCCACTCCTAGGAAGTCAGAGACCATGGCTGATATTAGGAGATGACCCAATAGACTGTATGTCAATACAGGCCAGACAGTATGTCAATAGGACTTCACTAGAGAAACACTAGAGACGTGTGTATGGAGAATCAGAAAGAATGGCTCTCATGATTCCAGAGGCCAGGAAGTCCAAATTCAGAGTGTGGGGAGGAGACTCAAACCCAAAGGGTGTTCACCAGAGGATTCTGTTCTTACTTTGGCGGCATGTCTTTTTTGTTCTATTCAGACTTTCGGTTGTTGGGATAAGCCTCCCACCCCCAGATCAGGATAGGCAGTCTGCTTTGTATCACCAATTAAAAAAAATTTTTTTTTGTGGACTAGGGATACTTACCTAGAATGCAGAAAGCCCTGAGTTTGAGCCCTCACACTGGATGAACCCGGTGTGGTAGCACACTGCTCAGCACCCAGGAGGTGAAACAGATGGATCAGAAGCAAGTTCGAGGCCATCAGTGAGACCCTGCCGGAAAATGCAAAACAGAGGAAAACAAAAATAATAAAACTTTTCATCACCTCTGAAAAAAACACCCGTGTTGGAAACATCTAGAATACTTGACCAAATCCCTGGGCATTCTGTAGCCCAGTCATGTTGAGACATAAACGAAGGTGAGACCTGGTGGCGCCACTCAGCTGAAGAACAGAGAACAACCAGGATTCACAGTGCAGGCGGGACCCGTTCAACTAAGCAGACAGTTCCCGGACAGTGGGCTCGGTCAGCAGACAGCTGTACTGCGGCAGGAGAGGTTCTGTGTACTTTCCTGCAGAAACTGTGCCTGATTGTCTGTCTGTCTGTCTGATTTCTGCTGACTTGCCTCTCCCTGTTGCATTCTGGCTTCTTCTAGCTGTGCGTAGTTAGAGGATTTTTTTAATTTTTAATTTTTTATTTTTGCCATTCTTGAGAAGACTAGACAGAAAGAGGCTTCACGGTTGAGCTTGGCATTTTGCTTGGCACCAATTATTCCATGCCGTGGACTTTGCCTCCCTGGCCGTTCCATGAACACTGAGAATGACTTCATGGGCCTGTAACAGAACAAGCGTGTGTGTCCCAGTGGGTGTGGGTGTGGGCGTGTCAAGGGGATCATTGGGGCTTTGTTCTCCTTATAAATGGAAATGATGATGTCTTAAAATGGCTGGAAGACACACATGCTTGCTTGCTTTTTCTGTCTTTCTCCCCCTTGAGTGATTCTTTCCACTTCTTACCCGCCCTGTGGCACCGCCCACATGGCCCTGCCCATACATGTGTTCCAGTCTCGCTGAGGACAGATCAACATTGTTCCAGCTGAGATCCACACGACACCCTCACTCAGATTCTCTTTTTCATGGTCCCTGAAACCCTACTCCCACTTACCGTGCATCTCAGTCTGGATTTACATATTTCCAGTGTTCACCAGCCACCCAAGGCTGCCATATCAGGGGAGACGTGGATTCGAACACTCAGCTGTACATCGCAGTCAGCTGGAGAGCTTTCAAATGCTGAGGCCAGAGCTGGAGAGATTGTTCAGCCGTTCTGAGCTCTAGTTTCTCTTCTAGAGGCATTGGGTTTGATTCCCAGCACTTATATGGTGGGTCACAACCCTCTGTCACTCTAGTCCCGTGGGATCTAATATTCTGGCTTCTATGGGCACTTTACATACACAAGGTGCAGTTACTCAGGTATGCACATGCAGATATGCAGGCAAAGCACCCATACACATAGTTATTGTTTAAATCCTGATGTCTAGGCCATAGCTCACAGCCATTCTAAGCTTTTATTATTACATCTTGTTTGGGGATTGGGGGGTGCACTCACGTGCACGTGCCACAGGGTTTGAATGGAGCTCAGAGGACAACTTGAGAGAGTTGGTTCTCTTCTCTCACTTTGTGGGTTCTAGTGTTCAAACAGGTTAGTCTTAGGGGCAAGCACCTTCACCTCCTGAGCCATCTCAGCTCCTCTGTTTCTAGTTTGTTCTTTGTTTTAGTTGGTTGGTTGGTTTGGGATTTTTTGATTGATTGATTGATTGATTTTTAAAAACTGTCTTAAGTAGCCCAGGTTGACCTCCAATTCACCATGTTTAGAGAAGAATTATCATGGACTTCTAATCCTCCTGTCCCCGTTGGGATTAGAGGCATACAACACTGCACCTACTTTCTAGGTTGCTAAGGGTTGGACCCAGGGCTTCCTGGGTAGTAGGAAAGTACTTTACCGACTGAGCTACACTCATATCCCCTACCAATTTTAATCTAAAACCTGGCTGCGCTGGGGTCTAGGCTCCTGTAAAGTAGATAGTGTCACAAACCACAGTAGTATAAGGCTCTGTCCTGGGGTGGCAAATCCCTCCTCCGTTATGGCCAGCTCCCTCTTTCCCTCTGAGACCCACACTGTAAGCAGAAATTAAGCAAGCTCCAGCTTGGGTCACAAGGGGAAGAAAAGCAGGAAGAGGAGGGTATTAAATTCTGTCTGACAGGCAAGAGGGGACAAGCCAAGTTCCCTTGTCTTCTCGGGGGTTTGTTTACCAACAGGTTCAGTAAGTGTTGGTTTTGCTGCTGCCCTTTAAGCTGGCAAGGAATTTCCCATCCCTCTGCCAGAGTGTTCTCTGAGAATTGAGAAGCCATTAGGAGCGCTGCATGTTTAGCAGGGTTTGCCCCCGTGCCTCTCCGGGAATTTCTGAAGGGATCAGAGCCATTTCCATGAGGAGTCTCCATCCCTGGAGAGAATGAAGGGATCAAGGTGGCAGGCAGCCAGGAACACTGCCACTTTTGCACAATCCGTCCCTCTTTGCCCTAGACAAGTGAACTCTCCCTCTCCTCAAATAGAAGCCAGCCCAGACTAACCGCAGGGACTTGGGTTTTAAATGCATCCAGAAGTGATTGTTTTTTGGGGGGTATGGGGCGGGGACTGACCAAACAAGGAGTGAGTAATCCAACCAGTCGGAATGCAAACACAATCACATCTGGGTGCTCTGGGGTCCAGCTCCTCGCCAGCTATAGCACACACACACACATACACACACACACACACACACACACACACATACACACACACACACACACACACACACACACACACACACATCCCTGAGGCTCTGCTCTTTCCGTCCATCGATCTTTCATACTTCAGGAGTGACAGAGGACTGGCATCCATGCATCTAGGGGAACCAGAAACTTACGAAAGGTTTCCTGGAGATTGGAAGAAAAAATATACAGAGGAAGAAGGGATGCTCACCCATCTTTCTTCTATTTCTTTTAAACTATGCATATGTGTGTAGGGTAAGGCATGTGCACATGACGGCAGGGCAGGTGCTCCAGATGCTACGTGTCAGATACTTCCCACCCTGAGACTGGACTTACAAGCAGCTGTGAGCCATCTGATCTGGATGCTGGAAACAGAATTTGCAAGTTCTGCAAGAATAGTGCATGCTCTTAACTACGGAGCCACTTCTCTGGTCCTTCATCTCTGTTTGGAGGGTGTCAGTTTCAAGTTAATAAAATTGACATCTGATCCAAGAAGATACTTCTTACACTATACGCACTTAGGAGACGCATGGAGCTCTGGTCTGTTGCTGGGTCAGGTAGCTGTCAGTTGTCAGTTAAGGCACCAGCCTTTGTTTGTCAAAACCTTACAGCAGAGAAGACAAATTGACCCCTCTATCCTTGTCTGTCTAGTCTGTCACCCTTAGTTGAAATTAGCAAGCTAGGTCAGAGCTGTGGTGTATCTGCAGAGAGGTGATGAAGTCCAATGAATCCTACAGGATCTCTGGCTAGAGAGATGGCTCACTGGATAAAGAGCCCTTGCTACACAGTATGAGGACCCGAGCTCAGGGCCCAGCACCCATGTCCAAAGCCAAACGTGATCATGCATGGTCCTGCAACTTCAGCACTGTGGGGAGTAGAGACTGGAGGATAACATCTGCTGGCCACTAGGTTCAGCTCAAGGTTCAGTGAGAGATTGTCTCTCAAGGGAATAAGAAAGAGGAAGACAGAACAGATACCCAACATCGTCCTCTGGCTTCTGTATACACATGTGTGTGTGCATGTGTGCATATCTCTCTGTGTGTCCCATGCAATACACATGCAAAATAATAATAAGATAGCTCTTCCTGATTTAGGATCCGGTCCTTAATATTCAGAAATGACTAACTGTGCTGATCCAGGCATCTCCTGTTAACATCCCATCATCTCCTGCCTATGATCTGATGGATGGTGTGTCTGCACACACCGGGACTTGGAGCCCCGGTGTCCTCGCTCTGTTCCCAGCAAGCCTAGCACCCTTCACCACACTTGGCATGTTTCCCATTTCTATTTATGTCGTTTACAAAGCACGGAGGCTCAGTTCACCTTTCCTTAAACTAAAAGTGAGAAGTTGTCGATTCACAGAGAACCCCTCAGGGCCCCAAACCCACAAGCATATATTCTTCACCTCCCTTGGAAAAGAGGGGGCATAGGGAAACGTGAACAAATATCTACTCACCCAAAGATAAGGCACTACAAGCAGACCAAAGAAACATTTCTACCAAGTCCAGTTTGGCAACCCTGTGAAATACTGGGCTTACTTACAAGAGTCTGGGTGACCTGCCCCAGACAGCTGCATCACTAGAAAGACTCACCCCAACGTGGGTGAAAGTTCCTCATAGCTGCATGGATGGCACCCCTCCTTTCAGTTAGCTTTCCAGGCACTGCCATGGCATCCCCCAAGACCATAGTTACTAAGTGGGATTACGTCAGCCTGGAGAGGGCTTGAGGGGCTGTGGCTGAATCTCAAGTAAGGGTCTGATGACCTTCCCGCCCCTTCTTCCTGTGAGGGAATGTCACAGGCCCAGCCTTATGGAAGACCTTCTGTGGCTGGTCACCTCTGTCCTGGTTGGGACAACAATGACAGTCTCGCTCCGAGGACCGCAATCCCCATCAGCCCATCCTACTCTAGTGCAGGAGGACTGACTCCGCCTAGAGATGCTTCGTCTTTGGGATGAATAATCCCATCATGGAGGGTGTCTTGTGTAGTAGTGTAGGACATCCTCAGCACCTGTCCACACTATGTGCCATGAGTTTTGAAGGCCTACTATGTATCAGGAACAAGCTAAAGGAAGGGAAAAAAACAAAAACAAAACAAAGCCCAGTTGGTTTGAACTCAGCGGGGGAACAGAGCTGAAGTAGCACACTAAGTTATGTGAGTGTGAAGGCCGTGGATTTATGCAGGAGCATGGGAATTGGTGCGTTCTTAACCCGTGTCGCTCACTGTCTTCTGGAAGAGCTCTGTCTGGCCCAGGGCTTCCTACTCAGCACTCACGCCTCTTGAGCCCCTCAAAGCTATCCCTCGGATCTCTCCACAGTGCAAGAGGAACAGATGCTCTCAGTCTTCATGCTTCTGAAGTCCAGCAAGCTGCCACTTGGGCCTCCTCTTTAAGAGAAATTCAGCTCTTTAGCCTCCATCTTTATGAGCTGAATCCCTTCCAGGGATTTCCACACTGACTATGAACCTTGGAAGTGGCCCTCCAGGGTGTCAGAGCCTTGAACCTGACTGAGCTGTGGGTTTGTAGTAGGCCATGTGTCCCCATCCCACCTCCCTGCTTGCTGCTCACCATGGCTTGTTTGTGTCCCTTCCATTCCCCAGGGCCTGAGCACCCCAGGGGCAGGGCTGTGACATCTACTCCTGCTTTCCCTCCTAGCAGCTCCCATCCTACCCCTTGTGGTTGTGTGGCAGAGATGTTCAGAAACAACCGAACAACTGGAGATGCTTGTCGTTGCGTATGGGCGAATGCTCCAATGTCCCCGCAGCCAGTTTTGTTGGTTTGGGTTTTATAGGTTTTTCTTGTTGGTGGTGGTGTATTGATGCTGTTCCAGCATATGACAGGGGCCAAGGCAAACCTCTCCGCATCATGGCAGCTACCTCAGAACTCTAGAGAGTGGCTGACTGGATAAATCCAGGCTAGGCTAGGGCAGGTCCTCCCCCCAAATGCCGGCAGAGTCTAGAGTAATTTCAGTCCCTTCCAGATAAACCATACTCTTCCAGATGCCTCCTGCACAGAGGAAGCCCCATCCAGCTTCCCACACCCTGTCAGCCACGCTGGCATTAGGATGTCTATCCTACCCAAGGGCCAGGAGAACATGGGGCACAAGTGGATATTGGCTCAGTGGGAAGAAGTTTCCAAACCAATGCCTTTTATTTCTTTGGGGTTTGATGGTTTTTGATATCCTAGGTACTGTGTTCTAAAGTTATGACCTTCCTGCTTCCACCTTCCAAGTGTTAGAATTGCAGGCATGTACCTCCAGTTTCAGCATACCCCATTGTCTCTTAACTAAAACCATATTGTGTTCATTGTTCTCTTCCTCCTTGGACAGAACATGAAAATATATAAAAACAGAGAGAAGTCTGTAATATTAGATCCAATATGGTCATCACACAGTGCCAGCAACTGTTCAGTCAAGCCATGCCTTCCTCCCCACTTTTATTATTATTATTGGGATTTGTAAGCACACACCAAACCAGGAGAGCCTGTAATGAGCTCAGGGTGCAGTGTGCAAATACCCAGCTACCAGACAGAGGCAACCACTTTTGCCATAGGAGAAGCACAGTCAGGGATTCGAGTCACCATTTTGGAAATTGCCAGATCGTTTCCTTTCTGCACTGTTTAGTGAGACAGACCCAGCATGTTACAGTTCTATCCAACTTCCTTTCCCAGAAAGTGCCCATTTTCTCTGCCCTCTCTTCTGAAAAAAGCTGCCCCCAAATTTCAGCCTTTGCCTATGTAAACACAGTCTGAGAGGCGTATGAGGAACACCCGCCTCCAGGAGGGGGTTTTATCTGCAATTATCTTATCAGGATAACACTAAACCAGCCCCTGGTAGTACAAGGCTGCTAGTCTTTGCATCCCGTTTCTGTTCCCAACCACCAGTTCAAGTTTATAAATCCACCGTCCAAGGCGGAAAACAATTTGAAAGGCAACATTGTTTCTGGACAAGGCTGTAATTGTGACAAAGAGATTGTGTGGCTCTCTCTTCTATTAATAAATCCCCCTGCCGGGGTTCTGGCTGGCTGGAGGGGTTGGCAGAAGGATGAGGCAGCATGTTAAACTTTCTGGATCTGTTGAAGGAGCCTACATAGAGAAATCATTCAGCCCAGGAGGACATTTACAGAGAACCTGTGGTCCTAGGGGTGGTAGGCTGTGTTTTGAAGGAAATGTGTATCAGCAGAAGCCCCTATGGTAGCATTTCTGGGTGGGGAATGGGGCAGCTGCCCCCAGTGTTCTGCCTCATAGGTACCAGGTGTCCTGCGTGGAGCAAGATCACAGTGCCATGTGCTTGGCTGAGGATGGTGGTGTATGTGTGTGTATGTGTTCATGTGTGTGCAGGTGCTTATCTATATGCATGCAGAGGCTAAAGGGTGATGTTGGGTTTCTTCCTCTGTCACTCACATAGATTTCTCTCACTGAACCCTGGCCTCTCTGATTTGGCAAAACTAGCTAGAAACATCCCAGGATCCTCTTGGGTCCACATCCCGCCCCAGGCTGATGTTACAGATGTGCACCACTGTGCCCAGCTGTTTTACCCAGCCACTGTGGCTGGAACTCAGGTCCTCATGCCTGCCCAGCAAGCGCATCACCCGCCGAGCCACCTCCCCAGCTGCTCTTTGACGTCTTTGGGACGGTTTGGTGGCAGTGGACTCAGATGCCACTTCACAGGGCTGGGTACTCCAGATCCTGTGCCCTCTTGCATCAGTCAGTCACTCGCGGCCCTGTCTGGATTCCAAGCAAGCTGACAAGAGACACCTCATCGGGAGAGAACTGGGAGATGAAATGTACAAAAGTCCTTAGCAAAACCATAAACGAGGCGTAAAAGTTGGGTGTCAGGAGTTATTAGCAGAAATAAAACAAGAACACTGCAGGCAAGGTGCCAGGAGAGGCTTTGGACTCACATCAATGCCCCAGGCCTTGGACAGGGCCCCCAGTTTTGCTTATAAAATGCAGACACCGAATGTAACTCTGAGGCCACCGTGATAGTAAGTGGGGTTATGTGTGTCAAGCGTCTACTGTGGCACAGCACGCATGTCAGGGCGCACCAAAGGCAGGCAGTAACAACACAGCAATAATATCACTAATGATACAACCATTAAACGTGAAGGCAAGCAGGACAGAAGGGGAATAGGCCAGTGTGGATAAACTCGGAGGCTCCTGACTGGATGCAGCCATGGATTATAAGAGAATTCATGGAAAAACCAAAGAGTTGGATTCAGGGTCTCTCACTAAGGGAATGGGTTTTATTGGCTGGGCATCTGATGATGGCTGGGGAGTTTTTAAGAATGACAGAAATGTCAGGGAGCCCAGCATGAGCACAGACTTTGAGGTGAGGTCTCAAGTCCACTGTGAAAGAGCCACTCCATCGCTCCAAGCATCTGTTCTTTGATCCATAGATGGAGACTAATGGCAGCCACTTGTATCTTGCAGCTGTCCAGTGGGCCCTGCGCAGTAGTGACCACTGCTTTATACTTAGGATTCTTCCCCAGTGGAACATAAGGCAAGGATGCAGACGCTAGGGATGTGGACTTAACCCACTGCCCCTTCTGGTCCATGGGACTCCCAGCTGAATGCCAACACGTCTGAAAGGATGCCCTCTCTTCTCCTCCTCCTCCTCAGGAGACCCTCTCTTGCCTCCAGCTCACCTATGTCTTTCTAAGTTCTGCCTGGGCTGTAATTATAAACACTTTCCTTTGGTGAATTCTCGACTGTGTCTTCTCCCAGGTGTTGCCTCATCACAGGGTCCTTCTGCCCCGTGCCTGGCACCTGGATGTTGTTTGTGGTCTTTATGCATCTCCCGTGGCTGTTATAACGAACTGCCACAGAGTTGGGGACTTGGAACCATGAAGGCTTAAATCTCAGGAGGCCAGGGTCTAAAGGGAGAAGAGTCACAGAACCTTGTTCTCTTGGGAGGCTAAGGGAGGAGCCTTGTGTCTACAGTTCTTGGGTGCTTCAGGCATCCCTTGGCTTGCAGCTGTGAATGTTCCTTCAGCTGCCATCTTTGCAGGGCTCCCTCGTCCTCTCTATGGCTGGCTCCTGTTTGTATCCCGTGAAGACAGCTATGATAGGATTTAGGGTTCCCCCTGATAATCCAGGCGGTCCCCAGACCCAGACCCCATACTACCTTACAGCTCAAAGCTTCCTTCTCAATGTTTATGTCTCTGGGATTCAGGAGCATAGTTTGAAGGCCAATGTTTATCCCCCAGAAACCTGCTTTTTCCAGAGGTCTCACTGGGAACAAATGAGTGTCCATGGATAACTCTCTAAGTCCTCACAGGCTTCAGGGCTCCAGCTGGACTCAGCAGTTAAGAACACTGATGCTTTTCCAGAGGTCCCAGGTTCGAGTCCCTGGGCCCACATAGTGGTTCTCAACTGTATGCAACTCTAGTCTCAGGGGATCCAGTGTTCACTTCTGGCCTTTGTAGGCACCAAGCATACACATGCATGATGCATAGACAAACATGCAAGCAGAATATCCATATACATGAAAATAAATAATTAAAAATTAAGAACGAGGTGAGCTTTCAACTTCCTCTTCCTGGCGCCATGGCTTCCCCACCACAACCACCATGATGGAGAGAGCTTTTCTCTCTGTGGAATCATAACCCCAAATAAGGTCCTTCTCATATAAGTTGCCTTGGTCGTGGTGTTTTATCACAGCAACAGAAAAGTAACTAGTACACTCACTATCCTCTTCTGAACCAGAGCAGCCGGTAGGGCTGGAGAGATGGCTCAGTGGTTAAGAGCACTGGCTACTCTTCCGGAGATCTGGGTTCAATTCCCAGTACTCACATGGCAACTCACACTGTCTGTAACCCAAGTTCCAGGGGATTTGACTTCCATAGAAAAAAGAAATTCAAACATCAGTGCACATAAAATAAAAATAAAGCATTAAAAAGAGAGAGAGAGCTGTGGAAATGGCTCAATTTGTTGGTGCTGTCTCTCAGCATGAGAACTGAGTTCAAACTCACAAACATGAGTTTGAATCCAAGAAACCAAGGCTTTTTCCCTTAAAAGGATGTATGATAACATACTCTTGTATCCCAGGACTAGTGATGAGGAGAAGGCAGGCAGATCCTGGGGGGCTTCCTGGCCACCAGCCTAGCCTATGTGTTGAGCCCAAGCTAGGAAAAGACCCTATCTCAAAAAGGTAAATGGTGTCTTAAAAAAAAAAAAAAAAAAAAAAAAAAAGGACATCCAAGGTTGCCCTAAGGCCTCTGCACACACATAGGTGACCCGCTCCCCCAGTGGAACATGTGCACACCCCTAGAACACGATAGTCAGCCTTACCGGCTTTGACAGCTGGCCAATGTTGGTGGCAGTTGCTCAGTTCTCCCTGGAATCCCAGAAGGAGCCGTAAATAATACATAAATGGGTAGGTGTGTCTGAGCTTCAATAAAACGCCCTTTATGAATACAGGGCAGGTGAGCTCCCGGCCTCGGGCCAGTTTGCCAATCCTTTCTGTAGACACCAGGGAGCTGTGCATTGTTTCTGAGCAGAGGAACAGCAGGGCCACAGTGTAGAGGAGGAAGGTGGCTCTTGCTTTTACATTGCTTCTCCGTGGCCGTTGTACTCCGAGGCCAAGGGTGGTTCCCCTCATTTTCTACTAAGAAGCAAGATTCTTGCCTTTCTGGGACCACCCAAGAACCGGATGGCTGACCGATCTCATTTTTTAAGGAAAATGTTTAGTAATGAGGTTTTCTCGACACTGAGTCCCAGCTGGTATCGAGGATCTGTGTGGGTAAAGAGTGGGCAGCTCTGCCAGCTTTAACATCTGCTTTGATTAGAGACAGGGACGCTTTCCAGGCAATGAGCTGGCTGGATGGTCAGGGGTCTGTGAAGCCTTGGAAAACACAGCCCAGGTGGGGTTTACTTAGAATCAGAGTACTCACGTACCTTCTCAGGGTGAACGGACAACGGGAGAATGGGGTGCATCGGTGAGGGGTGACCTAAGTGCCCACACAGAGGCTCAGCCTTTCAATCTACAAGACAGGGTGACTGAATGTCACGATTGATATCGTACAAACTTTTCCTGTGGGGGATGAACAAACATCAGCCTGCATAAGACATCAAGACAAGGCCGGAGAAACAGGCATCCTGCAGAGCACAGTGGACGATTGGGTTTAACTGAGATTACATAGAAGAGCATGGGCAATTTATACACAGCTAAACCACTGCAGAAAAGTACCCCCTCTCAACTCTACACACATATGCAATGGAGGGGCAGGGCCTCATGAATCCCACCCCCACCCCCAGCAACCATTAAGTCCAAATTTTATGCAAGTCTCCAGCAGGTAACCATGGATGCTAAGAGTTTGGTAAGCCAACATCAGCATCATATATGTAGGACCAAAGCAATGCCATACAACCCACAGAACTGCCATCGTGTGATAGTAGCATATTTTTAGCACACAGATCTTGTCTAGTCCCTAGGCTAGAGCCCCATCCAGATGTAGGCAAGTTCCTGAGCAAGCTGCTGAGTGACATGGCCAGCCTGTCTCAAGAGCATTTCCTCCGGCCCCTCCTCTCCCTCCCTTTCAGCCACCAGCCAGTTTGTGTGGACAAGCATCTCATGGGCATTGATGTAGGCACAACTCAATCTTTGTTTTTCTCTCTCCTCTCACCCCACCCCATCTCTTCACTCTAGGGCCGAGCAGAGTATTAAGAGGCCACTCAGGAGCCTTCTTAGATGGATGTTGGGGTGGGCAAGGGCTGGACTGTAATATCCTGGTTGGGTTTGGGCTCCTAAGCTCATCAGGAGTCACTGGTTCCTTCTTCTGAATCCTTAAGGAGGAGACTTACACCTCCTATCACAGTTGACCTACCTATCTTTGTCATTGTCCTGGCTGGGTAAATGTGTGTGTGTGCGCGCGCGCGCATCTATATATGTGTCCCTGGGTCTATGTATCCCTGTGTGTGTGTCCCTGTGTGTATATGTATCACTGTATGTGTGTCTGTGTGTGTGTCACTGTGTATATATGTATCCCTGTATGTGTATGTCCCTGTGTGTGTCATATGTGTCCTCTGTGTGTATCTCTTTCCTTGTGTGTATGTATACCCCTGTGTGTGTGTTCCTTTGTATGTGTCTTTGGGTATTCCTGTACGTATCCCTATGTGTCTGTCTCTGTGTCCCCATGTGTATATGTGTTCCTCTGTGACCCTCTGTGTGTCTGTCCCAGTGTGTAGTTGTGTCCCTATGCGTATTTGTGTCTCAGTATGTATTTGTTCCTCTGTGTGTGTGTGTGTGTGTGTGTGTGTGTGTGTGTGTGCATGTGTGTGTATATCTCTGTGTAGTTGGGGATAGAACCAAAGGCATTAAGCATGTTATTCACAGATTCTAGCATTGACCTAGATCCGGGGGTTTGTCCAGCATGAGGTCAAGGTTGTCCAATGGAGCAGCCCTACTGTCTGCCTAGGAAATATTAGTACCTTCCCTCTTGTGCAGTCATGTCTGCCAGGAGGGCCTCTCCAAGCCTGGCATCCACTCCTGTCTCCAACAATACTTCGTACTTCCCCTGGGCCCTTCGTTCAGCCTCTCTCGGCCTCTCCTCATTCTGCCAGGCTCCTGCAAAGCACAGCTTCCTCATTCAGAGGGTGGAAACAGGCCCAAGCAGGCCCAGGGCAGATCTGTGGCATAAAAGCACACTTGTCTCCCTTCAAGTTCACAGTTAATCAACCCAGACACTTGACAGTCACCTCAAGTAGCCTCCAAAGCCGATGGCTTCTTTCCTATTTATGCTCCACTTGGAATGTTCTACTGGAGTGAACCATCCTGGGTATCATCTGTAGGAAGTTGGGCATACCAGGGTTCGAGTCCCGGCTCTCTGGGAGGTATATGATCTTGCATCACTTAGCCTTCCAGAGCGTCCATCTCTGCTGGCTCAAATGGAAGTAATTACACTCACTTAGCAGAGATGCTGCAGGTACCACAGGGTGTGCAGCTCAGACTTGGCAGGCCTCTGAAAGACAACCGCCACTATTTAATTAGCCTCACCATCGTTAACATTGGGCACCTCCCATTCAACCCTCCTTCTAATGGGACTGTTGGGCCTCCAGGCTCCGAACCTCTGGATTCCCATGATGCTTTGCAGACCATCACTGAGAGGGCTCTCCACTTCCAGGGTGGGATGAGGGGACCCAAGTTTATCTCTCATCGATTTTCAGTAATGTGTTTCTTTCCAAGACTCCTGCTGAAGAAAGGGATTTCCATACCTCATTCGTTTGGCAAATAGCCATTCTATAAACCCCAGGGAGCCTGTTCCAGGCTTTCATGAGCTTGTTAGTCTGACCAACGGCAATGAGACAGATACTTGACCAAGAAAAATAAGCACCCTTTTCTTCTAATGACAGTGGCAGATAGACCAAGCAACCCGTGGGTCTCACCTCAATATGCTCTTGATACATGGACTCTCTAACTTAAATCTCTCTGCTGCAAGTTCAGGCCACTTCCTAGAGGAACTTACACTTAGAAATGTAACCATCAGTAGGGGTTACATACAAATCTGGATACTTTGTGATCAGTGGGTTATCCTGTGCTCTGAAATCATTTTCTAATCCCAGCCAGTCACTTTCCATCCTTGAGTATGCTGCGTGGGAAACCGAGTAAAACATTTGGGGAGGAATCTGGTGCTGACCTACCCAGAACAAAAACTGAGCTTTGCATGTTCCTAAGAATCGTTCTATCAGGACTCAGGACCCATGGGATGAAGTTCAAAGTCACCTTCATCACTAGATTCTGCCCTTACCCATGTGTGTCAGCCTTTGTTGCTTGCCCCTCTGAAAGGAAAGTTATTTTTTTCCTAACGGTCACTCTAAACCACCTTCATCCCTCCAAGTCTTACAGATCGTAGGTCCAGTGTCACCTCTTCCAAAAGTCTGCCTACCTCCTCCTTCTTCTTGAATTTGACAAACCCACATTTAGCATCCTGTGAGTTTAGCACCATCTGGTTACAGCTCAGCATGTGTAGGAGAATACCACTCAGCCCTGTTTTTACTTGCATGACATCTGTGTGGCTCCAACTCCATGCGAATCTGGGTCCCATCTTTAATCCCCTTGTGTCACTTGCAGCCAGCTTGGTTTCCAGAACATGGGAAGCGCTAGATAAGTCGTCAAAGACTAAATGGGAGGACCGGTCTTCTCAGCATCGTTTGTGTCCCAAACTTGGCCCATCCTGAGTTAGTTTAGTGGGACTGCAGGCAACTAACAAGCCACACAGTCCGTGGCTCCATGTAGCCTTAAAACCCATGAGACAAGCTCATGTGCACAGACATCAATCCAAGTCACTGGGGACCCAGAGCACCCACAATCTGCAGAAGCAAGATGCTTTCTCTCCTGTCTGCTTGAGGAAGCTGGCACAAACCTCTGACGACACCAGAGTCCCCTTCTGCCAACAGTGCAGAAGAACTCTAGTCAAGGGTCACATCTGTCACCAGGAGCAAGGAGGAGACTCACCAGAGTCACTCAGAGGTGGATGATCCCTGTGATTTAAAAAGAAAGAAAAGGAAAGAGAAAAAGAAAAAGAAAAAAAAAATCTGCCTAGCTAGTCTTTCTGTTTAGGTAAAGAGTTAGGGGACAAAATTTCAAATCTCTAGACCTAGGAAGTCTCTAGAAATCCTCTCATTAAATGACAGTAGCTTTATGGAGTTCAGAGTTATCACAGACCAATGTCAGTATTGGCTGGGCAGGCTTGCCTACCCTTGAGATAGTGGTTTTGTCGCCTCCCTGCTTGAAGACAAAGGTTTTCTGCCCTGGCTTGTTGGCCCATTAGCATTTCCTGCTCACTTTCATGAATTGTTTTTAGTTAGCTCATAAATTGTCTGCCTGTCCCACTGGGCAATGCCTACTGGCCATGAGCTGTGCCTCATGCCTCTGACTCCTCCATGGTACCACTGGACATCCGGATGACCTCAGGCTAACGTCAGGCATATCCAGTCCTGATGCTTGTTGAGCCAGGACTGGGTTGAAGAACCCAGCTCTGACTCATGAGCTATCAAGCCAGCCCAGCAAACTCACTTTTGGAGACAGCATAGGTCACAGCAAGCTGTTAGCAGACTTAGAGAAATAGCCCCGTGGCTCTCTGGGGACCCAAGAAGAACAGGAAACCTGTCCTCTGAGTCATGGTGCTTGTCTACCCTCCAAAGCAGACCTCAAGCTTAGACATCGAGACTCAGGGACTCAAGAGGCTCTCTGCCTGCAGAAGTCAGATGGGTGGGATTGAAAAGGGTGTGTCAGGAAGAAGTTACCCAAGAGGAGTCCCAGGCCAGACTTCCCTAGAAAAATGGAAGTGACGGCCGGCCCTGGGGATGCCAGGTGTTTTTTAAGGAACCGATCTCCAGGAGAACACAGGAGGCCTGCAATTACACTGTGATTGCCTAGCTGTGCCTCTGCCTTCATCCGGGTTTCCACCAGCTCAACCTTTTGCCTTATATCTCTCAGTATAAGCCCCTTTGTGGGACAAGTACTGGGTGGGGAACCACCCACAGACTCTGTTCTGTCCTCACTGCTGTCTACATGAGCCCCAAGGAATTGGAGCAGCAAGCCCAGGGCAAAACATCGCACTGTTTCTTCTTGCTTCCAGAGAAGAGTAGATGTCATCTGCATGTAGTCCATCCCTCTTCGCTCCCATTAAATGGGATCTGTTGGTGCTGTGGGGGTGGGGGCATCACCCAAAGTCTTTTGCCTATAACTACAGGAGGCACAGCAGAGCGGAGAGTGCACTCAAAAACTTCATAGGAAGCAAAGCCTTCTTCAGAAGCCATAGCTACTTGGCCACAAGACGATGCATTTTCAGTTGGAGGGTCTAGGGTCTTTCTGGAATCGCCTTTATGTAATTTATAAAAAAGAAACAGCTCATTTAAAGACTAGGTAACTAACAGGTTCTCAGGGATGAAGATTCCCTACATCTGAACTGAGAGGACAGAACAGGCATGCGGCTTCTACTTTATCTTGTCTGGTGGATTCTTTTGTTTTGTTCGTGAATTTTATTGGTTTGGTTTTAAAGACGAGAGTGTTCCTGGATTGGGGCTGTTCTGATTAAACTTTGATGATTTAAACTTTGACCCAAGACTGTCTCTTACTAAGAGAAACAGTTATGTAAACAATAAGGCTAACAATAGTGAAGACCCCGGGGGACAGGCTTCCCAGAGGTTGTCAGCTCCTGGTTGGAGAGAAGATCGGGATGCGTGGTGCCCACAGTCCCAGGCAGTGTTTAGACACAGAGACTCCTCAGATATGGTAGGGGGGTTCAGCTAAGAGAGCCCGGAAGAACTGTGGGGGAGATCCACGAGCTTCTTACGGCCCTCCTGAGAGTGAATTCAGCATCCCCTGGACTAGCCGGCCTCATCCTCTGTGG
The DNA here is from genome assembly GCA_021653895.1 of Mastomys natalensis. Lineage (NCBI taxonomy): Eukaryota > Metazoa > Chordata > Mammalia > Rodentia > Muridae > Mastomys > Mastomys natalensis. Next base: position 683,978 of record JAJTUV010001047.1, read on the forward strand.
GCTCTACTCTTGACTCACTGGCTGTTTTCAACCCATGAACACGGCAGCTGGAAGGTGGCTCCTTACCTCTGGTGTGAGCATGCCTATCACTGACTTCTCTACACTGTCACTAGTCTCTCTCAGCAGGACTAGCCCCCACCATTGGCCACCAATGCCTTCTTCCAACCTTGGTCCACACAAAGCATTGCAGACGCCTCTGAGCACATTCCTAACCACTTGGTCCCCTCACTTAAATGGCACTCAGCCTGTCAGTCCTGAGACAAACATGGAATCCCTAAGATGGGACTCTGGCATTTCCCTCCTAAGAATAGACTGGGCATGATTGGAAACAGGTGACCAAACAAAGATGCATTCTTGACTGCTCATGCCGCACTTTGACAGCCGCCAGAAGGTGGAAACAACACAGACGTCCCATCGATGGAGGGATGGATAACATTGCTTACACAGGCAATGGCATATTGCCTCTAAAAAGGCCTGAAGTGGCGAAGCAGCGTCAGAGTGAGGGAAGCTATTGTGACCACGTACGGTTTCATCAGCATGCTATTCAGAATGGGCGAATAGGCAGAGGAGAAAGCACAGTGGAGGGTTTCAGGGGCTAAGAAGGATATAAGTTAGAGAGTAACCAGTGCCTAATGGGGTAAGGGGCAGAAGTTATGGAGGTGAGAATGTTCTAGAACTATAACTAGGCTTTTCTGGAACTGCTGGTGATGGTTTCCCACCACTGTAAGTGGATTTAAATGCTACTAAAATGTGTTTTATGGTAGCCAAGCAAGGTGGCTTGCACACACAATCATAGCACTCTGGAGGCTGTGGCAGGGTGTGTGTCATGACTTCAAAGCCTGCTTGGGCTACACAATAAGTTCCAAGTCAGCCTGGTCCACAATATGTGAGTCCTTATCTCAAGAAATCAATCCCAAAGTTAATTTAAAAAACTATTTATATTGCTGGTAAGATGCCTCAGTATCAAATGCTTGCCCACAAGCATGGGAACATGAGTTCAGAACCCACCCCTAAAAGCTAGGTGTGGTGGTATAAGGTTGCTGGCAAGCAAGCCAGATGGGTCCTGGGAGTCCAGTCCAAAGAAAACTCCAATTCTGCAAACTCCAAATGGCAGTTCAAATGTCCAGAAATGAGTTTAACCTGGACATAGGAGGATGTCTGGTGGTTAGAGAAGAGCCAGCATCCCTCGGGAACTCTGAGGCCGATTCTCCTCTACCAAAAGGAGCCATTTGTCTTACCTCTGGCAGAAAGGACAAATGCCTACCCGTGATGCCTCCAAGCATATCAAAGTGCAGGCTGGTATCACAAGCAGCTGCTACATACACAGTTCAAATGCACAGTAGCATCATAGCCCACCTCTCCTCCTCCCTTCCCTAAAGCCCCTCCCCACAGCTGCTCACTGCTCTAACCGGCTATTCTGTCTTCTCTCTTCCTGCTCAGTTTCTGCTTCTCCCTCTATTCTCTGTCCCTTGCTAATCTCTCTCTCTCTCTCTCTCTCTCTCTCTCTCTCTCTCTCTCTCTCTCTCTCTCTCTGTGCGTGTGTCTGTCTGTCTGTCTGTCTGTCTGTCTGTCTGTCTCAGATATTCCTGGCCATGTTCAGTCTACTTCCTTCTCTCTCCTGCTGTCTCTGGCTGTTTCTCACATCCACAGTGAAAGTCTTTCTCTTTACCATACCAAGGAATGGTCATGTGTCGTCACTTTTTCACACTGAGCAAGCCTGTGGCTGGGTGGTGGTGTGGTGGTGGTGGTGTGAGGGTGCCATCCCGCCCCCCCTCCCATTGGCACCATGTTAGGGAGACTACATTGTTAACGGCAGAGCATGTGCAAGAGGACTGTGGAAAAGCCTAAGACTGTTTTTATATCGTTCTAAGGGTATCTCAGCATAATGCTGATAGGTTACTTCTCCACCAGAGAAATAAGCCAATTCAAACCAAGCCAAATTAGATTATACTAAAGGCAAGTTTAGTGGGAAGCTGCTCTGGGGGTGGTGTGTGTGTGTGTGTGTGTGTGTGTGTGTGTGTGTGTGTGAGAGAGAGAGAGAGAGAGAGAGAGAGAGAGAGAGAGAGAGTTCACTAGCCCCAAGGACTGAGGCCAGGGGAGTTGCCATTCGGAGAAGGGGGAAGGGGGAAGAAAAAGATAGAAAGGGCACTCAGAGAGAGGAAGAGGAGGAGGAGGAGGAGGGGGAGGAGGAGGAGGAAAAAGAGAGACGGAAAGGGAGAGGGAGGGGGAGCGGAGGGGGAGGGGGAGGGGGAGGGGGGGGGGAGGGGGAGGGGGAGGGGGAGGGGGAGGAAGAGAGTGAGCACCCAAAATGTCTGGATTATATAGGAATGAGCCTCTGGGGGAAGGGCAGCCCAGCCCTGGGCTGGAAAGTTCAAGATTGGGGGCAGGGTGTGCCAGGTAGGGACTGAGGGATGCTGGGAGAACCTGGAGGCCAGATCTAGTTTGTTATGTAAAATGTCCACCTCAATCCCTTGTCCGGGTGTGAAACCAAACAAAGGGGTTTTTTAAAGTTAGATGCCAGGAATTTAGTAGGCACATCTACTAAATATTTGGTGGATGACTAAGTTTGTGAATTATTGTTTTAGAAGTCTCTAAGTTAAACAACCAGTAACGTGGGCGAGAGAGGAAGTAGTGAAGATATTTTCGCTCTGTGATCCCAGCACGGTTATCCTGGGGTGCTAGCTGCTTTTCTCTTGTTGCTGTAACAAAATACTCTAAGCGCAATTCTTGGGGGTTTTCTTTGCTTCCAAATAACTCCAGGGCGTTTCTATGCCCACTTTGGCCTATTTTAGCTCCTGAATAAATGGCCCAGAGATTCTGTATTTTTATTAACAAGCTGCAAACACTAAGCTGGGCAGATTCTGAGCTATTCTAACCTGGCTATGCTGCTAATACCCAGCCACGTGGTCCTTTACCTACATCTGAGTCTTGTCCTGGCTAGCTCTGATCCACGTGTGTCCTCTTGGCTGCTCTCTCAACGTGACCTCGTGGCGAATCCTCCCGGTCCATCCACATGGTCTCTCCACACTTTCTTCTCTATTTCCGTGACTCTTATTTTTTCCTTGGTACCTCCCCAGACTGGGATCAAAAGTCCTGCCCTATTCTCTTCTCCTTCCCTACTATTGGCTGATCAGCACTTCACTAGCCAATCAGAGGTGAAGGAAAACAATTTTTACACAACATTGACACACCATTTGATGAGCATGCTCCACACCCCCCATACCACCCCATCACCTCACCTCACCCCACCCTACCCCCACCACCTCGATCATTGCCACCACATGACTACCACGTGACCACCACAACTCCCTGCTCTAGAATTTTCCGTATGTGGCTATCACTGTAAACGCCTCATCCAACATGACACAGCTCTCCTTAGGTCTCAGCCATGAGTTGAAGTACCCTGAATGCCATGTACCCATGTGGGAACCAGGCAGCTGATGGTGCATTTGCCAGACTCAGGTCCCATTACTTCTCTTTCCATGTCCCTTCATAGCCATGTCATGCAGCTCTTCTGTCGCTGTGCCCACAATCCCCAACGTAAACAGTTTAAAGGGAGGAGGGATTTATTTTGGTCTACAGCCTCGGGGAGTTCAGTTGCCTGGCCCCATTCACTGGGACAGACTATCCTGGGGGTGGGCACATGGGGCAGGGGAGGTTCTCCATCTTATGGGTGACAAGAAGTAGAGAAAGAAAGAGCGAAGGGCCAGAGACAAGGGAACTCCAAGGACCTGCCACCCTTTGACTTTCTGCCATCAGTTAGGCCTCACCCTTTAAAGTTTCCAGAACTTTCTAAATTAGTGCAACCAGTGAGTGATTAAGCAGTCAACACATGAGACTATGGAGGAATATTTCATATTTAAGCCATAACCTTGAATCTCCTATTTGTCTCCTTTTACCCATGTCCAGTTACCTCCCCCAGGTTTCTCGTGAACCCTACTCCAGCTGGGGTTCTCTCAGGGCTGTGGGGGTTGACTAACAAAAGCTTCAGAGATAATTTTATTGTACTGCGTCTCCAATCCCACACTGGGTTTGCTCCTCGAGCACACCCTCCCAGGGCCATCCACTTTATCCAGTCATGCCCAAAACATGGCAGACAGGGCACTCTTCTGCCATATGGTTACTGATTGGGACAAGAGAGAAAGACAGCTGGGCACCCAAGAGAAGCCTTGAGTCATGTTAAAATATCAGTGGCCTCTTTTTCCTTGGCGTATTCTCCTTTAGTTTAATCTTCATTGCAGACAGATCTCTTATACTTAGCAATCGATAGCTTTAGGGCATGAGCTAGAGTTAATAATTACAAACCACCCCTCCGTAGACTGAGATCCACCCTTTACTTTGCATCATATTTTTGTTTTTGTTTTGTTTTGTTGGCTTTTTTAAAGACAGAGTTTCTCTGTGTAGCCCTGGCTGTCCTGGAACTCACTCTGTAGACCAGGCTGGCCTTGAACTCACAGAGATCCGCCTACCTCTGCCTCGCAAGTGCTGGGATTAAAGGTGAGCACCTCCACCTTCTGGCTGTGTTGCAGTTATTATGAGGATGGTGGGCAGAGCAAATGAAGCCCTCAGCAGTCCTGATGTGTGTTTCTATCTTAGCGAATTAGGAGGGAAATTACACCCTCTGTAAAGCCTCACTTTTTCCCTCTGTATAATGGGTTGGTGACATTTCCCAAATAATCTAATGCCAGAGAAAAATTAGATGATTTGTAGCTCAGTGTTGGGGCCAGGATGGGGGGCAGGGGCTCACAGTGAAATGCCTGGCTGCAGAAGGTAGTGCTGCTGGTGTTCCTGCTGTGTCTGAATGACCCAGGGGCCCTGCAGTCAGCACTGTGTGCTCATGGGAAAAGTGGTTCTGATGAAGGGACGTGCTTCATCCGCCATCTTGGTATCCTTAGCACGTGCAAAACAGCAGACACCCAACCTCCTGGCTCGTGTTGTTTCCCACCCACCCCATTGGCACAGTCGTCTCAGGCATGCTGGGAAACAAGGAGACAAACACATTGTTAACACCTGCCTTGTACCCTGCATTTGCTCTTTCCTGGCCATCCTAGGAAGCTAAACAAACAGCCATTTTCCAGTGACAACGCCCTGAGGGCCCAGCTTCTTAGAAGTCCCAGAATATACAACACAAGGAAGAGGGTGTTCCCTCTTCTGTTGGCTCTTTGTTTTTTGTTTCTTTACAGCTTCTTCTTGCCTAGTTTCTTCCTTTACTCAGCACAATGAGTCTTGGCCCTGTATTTTCTATGCTTTGGGCTTCAGCTGGACACATGCTAAAGTGTCTAACCTTCCGAAAGAGTAAGTACTACCAGCAGGGGACCAAGATTTCAACCCATGAGTCTGTGGGAGACAGGTCATGCTCAAACCATGGTTTCTTCCCACTTTGAAACTCCTGCTCCCCCCCACCCCAGGCTGTGCTCAACCACCCCCATCCCCTTCACGAGGCCCTGAGCTCTAATGAGAGTCAGAGAAGGAGGAATCAGTGGTGGGACTTGCCTCTACCATTTCACCTTAGCCTTTGGGGGTGACTCAAGATGGCCAGATACCTTGACTCCAAGATCTTCTCTCTTCACCTTGCAAGCATCCCATGTTATCCACAGGTTCACAGGTCACTGAGTTGAGGGTTCTCTGTTAGCACTTGAGCTAACTCCACACTCCAGGGTGTCTTTACCTTGAAGCTTATGACACCCTCAGGTATGAAAGACCTAAGAGGAAGCATTCTACATGCCCCTTCCATCCCGGGTCCTACATATCTATGATTCAGCATCCTGCAACTTAGTTCTTTTGCAGAGCCTTTATTATTCTGTTTGTTTTCAGGGCCCAGGCTGGTGATTGAACAAGGAGACTGCCAGGGCCATCCATGTTCCCTTCCCAGGCAAGGAAGGAAGAGAACAGACTGACTGCCTAACTGCATGGGAATAGCCAGGGCTCTCTCACCAGCTCCCCCCCCCGACCCCCCCACCCCAAAGCCTAGTTCTCTTTGCATTGTACCGAAGTGGTTCACTTGCTCCATTTAAAGGAGGTGGGCAGGTGGTGTTCGGCTGCATCTTTGAACTCAGGCCACATACCCTAAGGGTGAGTGAAGGTATGGTTTAGTCTAAATAAAGGGATAGGAGGAGGGGACAAACACTCTTTCAGTTAAGTTTTGCATTGGCCAGGAGCCAGGGAGAGAGCCGTGTGACAGACAGGGGCTTCTGTCAGAGGCTATTGAGAACGTGTGGAGCTCAGCCGCAAAGCATTCAGCTGCTGAGAGTGTGCCCAGAAGATTGTTTTGCAGATGGAAAAAGAAAAGCGCCTCTGAGCCTCTCCCATTCGGCCCTTGCTGCAGTTTCTCTGAGCAGCCAGAGTTTTTGTTGTTGTTGTTGGTTTTCCTTTCCTCCCCCAGTTTCTTCTTGGGAGCCCTTGGTTTATGCTGCCCAGATGTGCACAATGAGAGGGTTTTGTGTTGCTGCTTACCAGATGTGCTCAAACAGGAAAATGAGATTTGGCAAAAGGAGAGGCCTATCTATCTCTGCAGCCTCCAGAACCTCAGGAACCCACAATCTCACCCGTGTACAGCAGCCACAAAGCTAAGGGCCAGGAAAACCTGCCCAGTTAAACCCGCCCCTGTCACAGCCAAAGATACTGAGACTGAGATGAATGTGACACAGTTTGCAGACCGATCCCTTATAGTTGGGAGCTGTCTTAGATTTGGGGACTGGAATCAGACATGGGACTCCTTCATGGACGCACCTGGCACTTTTCTAGGAGGCCTCTGTGAGCCGACAGATAGAGGTTCCTTGCTTGTCCTGATGCCAGACTGGGCAGGGGAGGAAGAATAATATTAAGAATTGGAGCTGTTAGTACAGTATGTTGGTGGGAAAGAAATGCTGTTGGAAAAGATAAAGGGATGGAGACTGGAGAAAGGGAAATATGCTAGTTTTTAGGTGGGGCACTCACTGCTGTTTAACAGAGTACTTCACGACCCGGCATCTTAAGCTGGTCTTGGGAGGCATCTTAGTAGCTGTGATCAAAAACCTTCCAACAAAAAGCAACTTTGAGGATAAAAATAGTATTTATTGAGCTTATAATTCCAAGTTACAGTCCATCATGAAAGGGAAATCAAGGTAGGAACTCAAAGCCACTTACCACACCCACCATCGAGAGGGAAGAAAACTGAATGCACACAGGCCAACCCGCTCACATTTTCTCATCTAGCTTTCGCATCTCTTAAACTGTTGCCTGCGCAGGCGCAGGGGTGTCTCACCAGGGAATGGTGCCAGCCGGCCCCGCCAACCTGATGGGGGATAGGTAATTTCTCATTGAGACTCTTCCGGGTAATTATAGGTTTTCTCAAGTTGACCATTAAAACTAACCAGCACTGGGGATTAGGGACTTGAGGGTAGTTTTATTGAGTGGCTCGGGGTCTCTCAAGAGGTCACAGTAAATAGATCAGCCAGGGGTGAAGTGGCCTGAGGGCTTGACTAACATCTACTTCCAAGATGGTGCCTTACCTCCTCACCATACAGGCTCCTCATACGGTGGCTTGACTGTGATTTCCCCGGGGCACCTGATTTTCCTCAGAGCCATCAGTCAAGAAGAGAGCCCATTGGAGAAATTTTTTTTTTTTTTTTTTTTTTTTGGTGGAAATTGGATTGTTGTGAATAGCATTTAGTTTTTTTTTTTTTTTTTTTTTTTTTTTTGGCCTTATTTCTTTCACTCACAGTTTCGTGTGATGGCTCAGGCCTCCCACCTATAGAAGCAGATCTTGCACTCCCGTTGCTATGTATTTTCCCATTGTTTGAATGAGACTCGGTGTATTTGCTCCGGTTGTTTTGGACGGGTGTCTGCGTGGATCCAGGTTGGGGCTCACATAGCTAGCACTGCTGGGGCTAAGAGCATTCTTGATCTTTAGCTTACAATGAACACGTGAGCACACAGCTCCTGGGTACAAGAACCACCGCTGCTTGAGGTGGCCTCACATCCAGACAATGCATAAGGTTGGCTTTATTTGCTGGTAGTCTTAGCAGGTCAAAGTCCCAAGGGCCTGACTCTGGGATCACAGATCCTATGCATACCTGTTTTTCTGCACGTCTACAAGGAGAGCTGTGTATGGATGACCTGAATCACCCCTCAGCCACCACCCTGCCTTGTGGCCTGGCCACCTGGTGCCCTTCCCTGCCCGCTTTGGGGAAGGCAGCAGACTTTAGCAGAATGGATGGGTCATCTGAGTCTGAGCCAGACAGGCTCTCAGAATAGCAAGAGAAGGGTGGGGAAGATCCCTTGCGTGCTAAGCCAGCCCTGCTGAGCGGGTAGGGACCCGCAGCCCTGCAGGGAGCACCCAGCCCCTTCCCACCTGCAGGCTCATCAAACACCTTGACAGGCTGCCCGAGTGGGAAGCCGGTGATGTCATCACCAGGCCTGAACAATCAGGCCTTTTAGGGCAGGCCGATAACAATCAAAACAGTATGTAAGGGCCTGCCACGCAAGAATACACATGCTCGTTGCCCCTGGGAGGCTCCCAAAGCTGGGGTGAAGTGGGGCTTGTCACAAATACGCCTTTCTCCTTTCCTCACCAGCAGGCCAGGGAACGAAGCCTGGAGATCAAGGCTGTGAGGAGTCTAGGCCCTCCCCTGTCAGTTTTGTGGAGAAATCCACAAGCCCCTCCACCACATATCCCAAAGAAACTTCACCACCAAGCTCAGAACTAAACCTCAGGCTGAACAGCAATCCATGTTTGTGGGTCCCACTACACAAGTCCAGGGGATGCCATGTGTAAGAAACCCCACCCACTCAGATTTGAACCCAGATGATGCTGGAGAGTGGCCAATGTCTTAGGACTTAGGAGAGGAGGTCTGGTGATTCTCACTTAATGTCCTTACAAATCCAGCCAGGCATTGCCTCCCCACAGTGAAGCTCCCCAGAGCCTTCAGCTCTGCTTAGCCTAACTCTTCCCAAGATGCCTAAGGGCTGGGGGATATCTTGGTCAGTAAAATGCTATACAAACATTACAATCCAAGTCTGGTCACCAGAACCCATGTTTTTTAAAAAACCACAAAGACAGATGTATCCATAGGCACCTGGCATGTGGCATCTGTGATCCCAGCACTGGGGTCATGGGGATTAAAGGGTCCTGGAGGCTTGCTGGCCATCCAGTCTAATCAAATCAGTGAGCTCTGGGTTCAGTGAGAAGCCTTGTCTCTCTCTCTCTCTCTCTCTCTCTCTCTCTCTCTATATATATATATATATATATATATATATATATATATATATTATATATATGGAGAGGACTCAGTGAGGAGAAGCACGTGCTACCAAGCCTGATGACCTGAGCTCACATCCTCAGAAGTCTTGTGATGTCGTGTCTGGTCCATGTCTGTGTCTGTAACCTAGACGTCTCTCCATGTGAGAGGCGGGGACAGGGAGATGTCCTGGAAGCTCCCGGGCCAGCCATCCTGCAGCGCACAGTGTAGCACCAAACAAGAGAGGCCCTGACTCCAAAACAAGGTGGACAGCAAGGACTGACACCCGAGGTTGTCCTCTGACCTCCACACACGTGCTATGGCATATGTACACCCTCACATGCACAAACATGTATGTACCAGGTATACATACACTTTACATATTTTTAGAATATAAGATAATGATGTAGGAAAATAAGTGATGTCAACCTCGGGTCTTCACATTCACATGGACAGAAATGTGATGCCCCCTCCTCCCCATACACACTCTCTCACACACACACACACACACACACACACACACACACACACACATGCACAAGTGCACGTGCGCACGCATTCACACATGTTGTTTGTTTCTAAAAAAAAAAAAAGGAAGAACATAGTAATTAAAACATTTTTCAATAGGATGCCTGAGACTGTGGTGTTTCTATGAATACTCTCATTTACCAGCACACACACACACACTCACCTGTGTGTGTGCACACATGCATATAAACACAGATATACATATACACGTACTTATATACAGATACACACACACAACTTTCTTTGCTTCTGAAAAATAAAAACCCCAAAAGAATGAAGAGCCATTGAAAACATCCCCACCCTGCTCTCTCAAGTCACCAGAACCTCACGTGATGAGCTCAGAAGGTGTAAGGCAGTTCCTGCTTCTCTGTCAGGGATTGGAGCCAGGTAACCACTTCTTTCTGTGATGGACCGATGGCTAGGTCTGCAGGAAGCTAACAAGGCCCAGAGTGTATACTGCAGCCTAGTAATCCTGAGGACCAGTCACCCAGCTTCTTCACACATATCTACTTCCTACCTGTAAAATGGGATGATGTCAGAGACACTTGAGAGACCACTCAGGGGGAGGTCTACAACTTGCTTGCTACATGTAAAATACTTCCAACCCTGTAGCATGTGGCCACTCTACATATAGGAGAGATTATAATTTTTTTTCTTGCCAGAGGACTTCAGGCTCTGTCTAATGGTCATGGTAATCAAAGACAGAAGCTTGATTCAGCTGCAGGCTGTTGCAATGGGGTGCACAGAACTCTCTGCATGTCTCCTGGTGTTTATTCTGTGTTGTCTCATGTTGAGCGCCGAGCTCAAGGCCTGAGATGGTTTTAAGCAAGATGTCCAAGTGTAGTGGCCAATAAATGGATTTCAAAGAATACCATTCCAAATATATACCCTCTGAGCAAGTCACTCAGCACAGGGGTCTGCCTCCCAGGAATAGGGAGGGTACTGGCCACTTAGATACAGTCCCTTGCCTTTGACCTTCAAAGAGCCCTGGGCTTGGGCTGGGCTATTTAGCACTTGGGTTTTCTTTTTAAAGCCACTGGAGTGTGATAAGACAGTGTCACAGAGGGTAGGTGTCTGGGAGAGACAGACTTTGAAACTTATCACTAAGTCAAAGTGTAGGCTTTGACTTAGTGGGAGGGGAAGACTTGAGTCACCCTATCAGGTCAATTAACATCTTCCTGGCCGATCCTCCCTTCTCTCTCCCACTCTATTAGAGCTGCCCCCTTTCTTCAAAGTCCTAACTGTCACTTTGTCCGTGAAGTTTCTGGATCTACCCCCGTGTTACTTCCCTTCTGGCCACTGCCAGGCTTCTGAGACGTGTGACAATTGTTTGCCAGTGGATTCTTTGGCTCCCGAGTATCATATGGCGTAGGCTTGGTCACTCAGGAGGAGAGCCCACCCGGCCATGCTATGATTAGGGGACCTACCTGGGAGGTTCCCCAGCATCAACTGGAAGATTGTGTAGCCGTGCCTCAACGTTTGTAAGTGAGCCCAGCCCCTTTGCCAACTCCACTACCGTCATGTCGTCATGTCGATGGCCAAGGGATTCTGAGAGCCCAGCTCTGCACTGCCTCTCATGGAAGCCTTGGGTAGTGTTAGCATGGGAGGAGTCCCCACTAGGAGATCCACACACTAAAAGGAGTGAAGAACCATTAGAAAAATTCCCCACACTGCTTTCCCAAGTAACCAGAGTGGACCGGAACCTCACATGATGACCTGAGAAGGTGGAAGGCCATTCCTTACGTGGCCTCCAGCCTGGGACCTTAAAGTGACTGACTCCCATCCATGCGAAGACCCTATGGAGGAAGTTCTTCACCACTTTACAGATGAAGCAGTGACTGGTGCTGAGTCACAGTCTCTGGGACTCTGTATTCATTGATTTTCTCGTTGCTGTAGCAACAGTACCTAATAAAAACAACCTAGGGGAAGACAGGGTTATTTTGGCTCACAGTTTGAGAGAAGATAGTCCATCCTGAGTAGGTGGGTAGGGGTGGGGCGGGTGGGGTGGGGGGACAGAGGCGCAGGAGCTTGAGGCATCTGGTCATATTGTATCCATAGTCAGGGAGCAGAAGGCCGTGAACCAGGTACTTGCTCGTTTTCTCCTTTTTATTTAGTCGTGATCTGCAGCCCGTAAAAGAGTGCTTCCCAACACAGACAAGCCGATCTTACAGACTCCCTTAGATACAAGTTCAGAGAGCTGTCTCCTAAGTGATTCTAGATTCTGTCGATCTCATTATCAGCAATAACTGGCACAGGCTCCCACACGCATGTATCTGGCTCCTTACAGATCACACGGCCTCCAAAGGCACCTCTGTTTTCTACTGTGACAGTGAAGGCATCAAATCAGGTCCCATTTGTGGGCCCTTGCCACCCAAGTTCTCTGACTTGTAGCTATGAGAGGTGAGGCTAGCCTGAGGAAAACATAGAGGATAGGTAGGAGGGCAGCCGTTGGGAAGCTGGGGAGGAGAGCCAGGCTTCCTTCCAGCTGCCCCTAGGTTTTTAAGGAAAAGCCCAGGTACTGGCCAGCTTCTTGGGATGAACGGCCTTTGACGAAAAGGGAAGGAGGCCATTCTTGAGCTGGCAACCTGGAAGGACCCAGGCCTTTGCCTCTGCACCTCCACCAGGCTTCAGATCAAGGAATAACAGAGACCAGCCGGGGACTGTTCCTTCTGCCCTTGGATCCAGATAGAAGAGGCCCAGTCTGTGAATGGGCACCCTTGATCTTGCCTGTACCTCCTTGGCACCTCGGATGGGCCTGGCTGCTCTGTCTGCTGAGCCCAGCCCCTTCCCCCACCCCCATCCATTCTTCCACCCCTGTGGGTTCCCAGCAGCCTCCTGGCCCCACACAGCCTGAATTATTTCTTTGTAGCCAGCCCAGCCTGGAGCATAGTATCCATCTCCTCTACCACTGCTACCACTTACGTAGCTGCAGCAGTGCCTGGTTGGCCTGTACGGTCGCTCAGGCATCCTCAGGCTGTTGAGGACTTTAGGGAGCTGGCTGTCTAGAGGGAGATGGCTGGGGGCGGGGCTGTACTTACCATTCCCCAGCTTCTACCTCCTAAGCGCTAGGATTCTGGATATTTATTCACCTAGGTTTACTTTGCACAGGGATTCTAACCCAGAGCCTTCTGGATGCTGGGCGAGCACTATCCAAACTGAGCTCCGCCCTCAGCCCAGGCTTATCTGTTTTAAGTATCAGTTCCCCTTCCAAGACGTTGTATTCCTTCTCCACCACAGATAAAAATCCCTCCCCTGGGTCTTGTCTCTGCCACCAGCCCTTGCAAGGTAACCAGCTCATCCCCAAGGTGTCCTGGGGCAGTCCTAGGTTTGGTAGTTTCAAGTCCTCTGTCCTCCCCCCCACCCCCAAAAAAAACCTCTCAGTAGCCATTCCTCTGGGTCTGGTCTATCCTGGGAAATTCTGATTCCCCAGGAAAAGGAAAGCAGAAATTTGAACACTCAAGCCACACAGACCCTTGGCTCACCTTTCCCAGGAGAGGCCTCCTCAGGGGCTGCTCCTGCCCCTGTGGTTGCAGCCTGGCTCCCTGGGAGCTGCTTACCTGCCCCAGCTGCCAGTATCCCTGTCCTGTAAACCTTTTCCTGGCCCTCTGGTCAGGTCCCCTGGTCACGAAAGGGACACGCTATTCCCACATTCTACTACCAAGTCGTGGTGTTGGGAAAACCAGCAACGGGAAACTTGCTTGGCTCTGAAGGGTGTGGCAGTTGGGGTTAGGTTTGTGTGTCATCCCATGCGTGCCGGGTGCCCTTCTGAATAAATTCTGCTTGGAATCTCGTAGCCACTCCTGGAAAGGAAACCTTCCCATTTCAGCTCTGCCTTCCTTCCCCAAGCTGCAAGGAGGGAGGTCAGGCACGCCTATCTGCTCAGGAATGCCTTTGTAGAGTGCATGGTTGGGTCAGAAGTCATGGATGGCTGTACAAAAGACTATGGTGAGGGCCTTCTCCAAGCCATTAGCTCTGCCTTAGGCACAGGTTCTCCTCCTCACTGCCATCTCTGGCAGCACAACCAGTGGTAGGCTCAGAGTTTGTCCTCTGAAGACCTTCCCTGACACCTGAGCCTTCCCTCTCTCCGTCCTTCTCTTCCTCTTTCTCCTCCCTCCCTCTCTTCCATCCCTCCTTTCTCTCTCTGTCTCTCTATCTCTCTGTCTCTCTCTGTCTCTCTCTCTCTCTTTCTTTGATGTTCATTAGTCCCTACTAGCTCAGGAATTCTGCCATTGTATCCATTGTTGCTTTGCCGGTCCTGCCCTTGTTCCCCAGAATCTCCTCCAGGGCCTCCTAAGTCAGATTCTATGTAGAGTAGACACCCAGTCTGCAGAGCCCCACGAGCTAACAGTGGCTTCTGGTGTCCATGGCTCCCAGCCTGCATTGGTGATCGAGACAGCAGAGCGCAGGCTCTCACAATGGAGATGGCCTCAACCACTGCCTTCATCCTCACCCTTGCTGCTGATGTTGATCATCAGCTGCTGATGCTCAACCAGAGTGTTCCCGTCAGACCTCGCAGGAACGGGTCCCATAATCCATCAGTCTGAAGAACTGTCCCAGGCAGAGGCCTCTGGTAAATCTCCCTGGTAACTAGACTGGAGAACTGGTTCTGAGAACTATGGATCCAAACCACGCCCCAGAGCTGATGCTGATGATGGAGAAGACAGGAAGACCCCATCCATCGGGCGCCTTCCCTGCCCATCTGGCACCTGTTGTGCTGTGGATGTTGAGTGTCCCTAAAGATTCGGGCACTGAAGGCTTTGCCCCCAGCTGATCAATCCAGTCATTGAGATCTGATCAGGTTGTAATGGCTCTGACCTCTCATTGTCATTACTGATGGATTCATAATTCAGTGGTATCTGGGCCAGCTGATACATACTCACAGGGTTGGGACCTAGTTAGAAATAGATCACTAGAGACATGTCCTTGGAGGTTGTCTCTTGTCCCAGGCCCTTCTTCTGCGTCTCTCTACATCCTTCATGTCATGTGAACAGCTTTGCTCTGCCCTGTGCTCCTGTTGGGATACTCGCCCTATGACCAGACACAATGGAGCAAGGTGACCACAGACTAAATGCTTGGAAACTGTGACCAAAGCAAATCCATCCTTCCTTCCTTCTTCCTTCCTCCCTTCCTTCCTTCCTTCCTTCCTTCCTTCCTTCCTTCCTTCCTTCCTTCTTCCCTCCTCTCCCCCTCCCTCCCTCCTCCCCTCCTTCATCCTTCCTTTCTTCCTCCCTCTCTCTTTTCCTTCCTTCCTTCCTTCCTAATGTATTCATATTAAGTATTTTGTGACAGCAATGAGAAACTAACAGCTGAATGAGAAATGTACAGCTGGGAATGGGAACACAGCTGGCTGTGTATACATGCACACGCGAGTGCGTGTGTATGTGTGTGTGTGTGCACATATAAAGGAGAGCTGAATTTAAAAGGATCACGCAGGATGGAGAGAAGGCAGAGAGGTTGTAGTTTCAGCCAGCACCGTGGTCTCGGGAGCCCAGGAATGTTCAGGATAGACTTTCTGATCATACAGCAAAGCATTGCCCTGCAGAGAAAGACCTGGCAGGATCTTGGGGTGCGGCTATAAACCTTGTGCCAGGGCCAGGGTGGGGTAGTGACAATGAGGCTTGCCAGGGATGGAAGAATGGGGTTTCTGTACTGCTTATCAGAGCTCAGCTCCAGGGCAGGATGTGGAGGAGGCTTCCTCAACCTGCCTGGTGGACAGCTGGACTTTGGACAGGAAGCATCACTTTAGACTTGACACTGGGTTGGTGGCTCCATGCACATGCCTAGGATAGGCCACGTTCTTTGCCTGTATGTATGGAAGGGTGGATACTAACAGTGGACTAACAGCCAGCCACCGAGTCCTGCCTCCATGGCAGAGAAGAGACATGGGACGTAGCTTGACACCCTAGGTTCATCTCTTCAGGGAAAAACAATCCTTAGCACTGGGCTCTGTAACAGGTCAAGGAAACTGGTCTTATTCGGCCATCATTTGGGGTGAGGCAAGGGATGATATCGAATATAGACTGGTGCTGCCACTGGCTATAGAACAGACAGCAGGGAATCCAGGAACATTGGCAAGAATTTATTCTTGAGATGTGCTTCTTCCACAGACATGTATGCCCAGTGTTTCCTCCTCCTGGAATAGGAGCTCAGGACATAAAACTGATAGAAGAAGCTTCTAGAACAAACTGCAGTTCTTTCTGTGACTGATTAGAACAGAAGTATAGGGTCTTCTATCCTAATCAGGAACCAACAAGACTTTTATATTAGTTTCTTCTCTATTGCTGCAATAACCATGACCAAGGTGATTTATTGAAGAAAGCATTTAATTGGACTTATGGTTTCATAGGATTAGAGTTCATGGTGGCGGAGTAAAGGCATGGCCGTAGGAACAGCTTGGAGCTCAGATCTCAACCTGAAAGCAGGAGGCAGAGTGCTTACTGAGAATGGCACTAGTCCTTTGAAGCCTCGAAGCCTGCCTCCACAGTGACACACCTCCTCCAACAAGGTCACACCTCTTAGTCTGTCCCAGATAGTTCCACCAGCTGGGGACCAAGGATTCAAAGATATGATTTAACTAAACGGAGTGCATGCCAGCTAAATGTTTATAAGTTCAATTCTGGTAGGGTCAATCTTTGTCTAAGTTACTCCTTGAAATGGTCCCAGGGTAAAGGGTCATTGAGCCCCATATGAGATGCATGGATATATGTGGTCACAGGGGATGAAGGCAAATATGGTGTAAGATGAAGCCCTCAATGTAGAGATTTGATATTTAATACTGAGTGTTGTCTGTGGTGCTCTTTGCTGGAATCTAGTCCAGAGGGCCATGGCCAGAGCTGGCCTGGTAGGCTCTCAAGGCAGAAAATCGTGTTCTTTTCCTGCGAGCCCAGGAGCAATGATGGAGTGACCAGTAAAGACAGGGTAGGCCCAGCTGCTGGTCTGCATCCCATCCCCCTTATATCTGTCCAGAGCTGAGGGGCAAATTCCTACTGCGAACAAAGTGGACAGACAGGAGTCAATTGACCAAAAAGCTAAGCATGAGGTGACTGGTCCTCTTTTCTCTCTGGTCCACCCACAACTCCTTCAGGCCCCAGGCCAGCATTGCTAGTTGATGCCCTTGAAGCTCTGTTATCTGAAGGGCTCTCCTTGGAGGGACTACCTCTAGGACCTGTCCAACCAAGGTAGAGTCTTGTCCAGGGAGGTAGTCTCAAATTACCATTATGTTGCCCTCAGGCTGGCCCCGCTCCCTCCTGTGTAGCATGTCTCCTTTAGGTTGGCATGAGGGTTCATGTGTGCACATTATGAATTACAATCATGCATGTGCCCCATCTCCCTTGATCAGTTATGTATCACCTGTGTACCTACCTATTCCTAGTCCCTCTTCATTGTGATCTAGTCCCTTGCTTCTGCACAAAGCAGTCGCTCAAAGACAGGTCCCTAGCATTTGACTCGGGTGCACAACACAAGCCCTAGTGTCCTGCAGAGGCAGAAAGCCAGAGGCTGTCACAGTGAACACCATCCAAGCCCAGAGAAACGCAGCAAGAGTCCATGGGAAACCCGAGCCTGGAGCCACATCCGTGTCACCTTCAGGTTCTGTGTCTTTACTTCCTTGTACCTGTTTTCATGTGCCTTCTGGATAAAATGAGCTACGCCGTCTCTGAACTATAGGAAACAGGAACTCAAGGGCACAGACTATCTTTCTGTGTGAAGAGCCTTTCAGGCATTGTTATGTTGTCCTGTAACATGATCATCCCTCCAGGTGGAGGCCGGTATCTCCTTGTTGTACATAGACATATTGACATAGACTTCTATAAAATATGGTGACAGAACTTGCGCCATCCTGATTCGGAGCCAGCATGTGTTCTGCTGCATTATAACATACTAAAGACAGAGCGTGACCAGGGACTCAGGACAGGAGGGTAACAAGGAGGAAGATGTTACTCCTTCCTATGATGCTAGTGCCTATCTGTGGGCTCTCTTTCTTCCTTTACCCACCACAGAGCCATGCCTGGCTCCTTGACACCAAGAAGAGCTTCAAGACTTAACAGGCCCCCACTTTCCGATGGGTACATGATTTCAGACAAGACTTTTTACATGCTATCTTTCTAATTTTCTCTCTATTACTATGATTCAAACATTCTGACCAAGAACAACTTAGGAGAGAAAATGGCTTATTTCAGCTTACAGATTACACGCCATCACTGAGGGAAATCAGGATAGAAAATCAATCAAGAACTTGAAGCAGAGACCATGGAGGAACTCTGCTTGCTGGCTTGCTCACAGGCTCATCCTTAGATAGCTTTCATATATAGCTCAGGACCGTCTTCCCAGGGAATGGTGCCGCCCACAGTGGACTGGGACCACCTAATCAATTGATTATCGAGATATCCCCCAGAGACATTGCCTACAGGCTAGTTGATCAAAGCAATTCCTCTCGAAGATGACTCTAAGCTGTACTAACTAGGTCTTGTACGTTCTTGTTTTTTTGCAGGAATCTGGCCATTGGAATTGGGATCCAAAATTTCCCAGAGGGCCTGGCTGTCAGCCTTCCTCTGCGTGGAGCAGGCTTCTCTACCTGGACAGCTTTCTGGTGAGTGTACCAGCCCATTGGGTCAGAAGAAAGTTGCATGGGCTATAAACTGCTCAGTGTGAACTCCCTTTGGCAGGGTCAAGCTCATGTTGAAAGCTATGTTGGAAGTCAGTCGCTGGGCTCTGGAAATACACCACAAATGTGGGTAAATATTGTACCCACAGAAGAGAAGACCCCAAGAAACAAGATCATCTCTTGACCTTTGACCTTTACATGACCTGCTTGAGTGGCTATGTCCCTTTTCAAAGGCCTCTGTGGATAGCAACCCACAGCTTTCAGCACTGGGCACTCCCCCCGCCCCCGTAGTATGTCTCCTGTGAATGTCACAGTGTCCTCAGCTGAGGATCATCTTGTTACCACCTGGCCCAGGGAGTCATTACATGAGCTGCTCTCATATGTCCCCACTTGGGACATGGTTCTCACACATTACTTTACTAAAACAATGGCTGGTCTACAACGTAAGATAACAGCGCTCACGTAGACTGCTAATAGGGACAATTTAAAAATGCCTTCCATTGTACAAGGCCCTGTGGCTTGCAAGTTTGTACGTGTACCTAAATGATCGTGTTTCCATTCTCTACAGATCCCTTTCTCCATTGTTAGAGTCCCGAAAATAGAGGCTTTGGGAAAGAAGGGAGGTGGGTGGCCTTAGAGATTTTCATAATCTACCAAAGCCACAGATGTCATTTCAGATAGTTGAGGCACCAGGAAGAAAGGAGGGGGGTGGTACAGAGATTTGTGGTCAGCACTAAGATCTGAAGGTGAAGCTTTTTTTTTTTCTTCCTCTCAAACTCCCATCTGGGCTTGTCGTCAAAGCTACATTTTCCAGAGACAAGGACACAGGTCTATAGAGCAGAGGGCTGTCTGTCCTGCTGGTTGTCCGTGAAAACATGAAACAGGATACAATATCTACTGTAAAAGATTCCACAGCAACAGAAGGCTCTCTACCCATGCCTACTTTTGCTTCTAGCAGAGAGGGACTGGGATCTCACAGTTCATACAACTTGCCCTTCTTTTGGGGGGAGGACTGAATCTCAGAGGCTGTGCACCTTACCAAGCACCCGCTTCAAGAAGGGGGACCCAGCTCTTGGCCTGCTGGTGTTGTACCTGTAGTAGGTGGCTTCTGCCTACAGGGCCCTGGCTCATCTCTTTCCCTTGCCGTTCTCAGTGCTCATTCTTCTGTGTTGCTGTTTTGATCAGAGATCATTTGATCTGAAACAGTGCATACCTCTCCTTGCTAGCTCAAATAAAGGAATTCCTTAAAAAGAGGAATCTCATCTGAAGCCAAGATGGCAGTTCTAGGGGTGGAGAGTAGAGAACATACTGTCAACGCAGAAATGGCCAGGTAGGCCCGCTCTGCCACATAAGAGTACAGTTACAGCCTGAACCCCCACAGATGCCTACAACAACTGGACACACCAAGACCATTCCTAATCAGTGTCCTATCAATCAACATGGGCAGCAAAGATGAGCAGACCGATAACGTGTTCTACAGCCATACAGTGACTGGTTCTCATCCCTAGGAAGATGCATTCTACTACATAGGCTGGGACGATAACTCAGTGCAGAGGGGACTGCTATACAAGCATGAAGATCAGAGTTTGAATCCCCAGGACTCATGTGAAAAGCCAGATGTGACCATGTCTGCCTGTGACCCCAGTGTGGCTCAGGCACCAGAGGATCTCTGGGGATTGTTGGCTCCCTGCCTAGCTTCAGTGAGAAAGTGTGTCTCAAGGGAATGAAACAGTAATAGAGCAGGCACACAAATCCTCTCTGGCACACACACATATCACATATAACACACACACACCACATATACCACACACATGCACACATACCACATACATACATTCACATATACACCACACACATATCACATACAACACATGCACACATACCACATACATACACACACAAGCAAACAGACACACACACACACACACATATAACACACACATGTACACATACCACACACATGCATTAATATAAATACCACACATACACATCACATATAACACACATGCACACATACCACATACTTTCATTCACATATACAATACACACACACACACACACTCCAAACTTTTTTAAAAAGAGAAAGATACATGCTACAGTGAGGATATACCTCGATCCTCACTGTACTATACTAGTTGAAAATAAGCCTCCTTCCCCTGCAAAAACATATATAGAGAAAAACAATGGAGAGATTAATGGTGATGGGCTGAGAGGGGCAAGAAACAGGACATGACAGCTAATGGCCGTAGGCTTCTTTCAAGGATAAAAATGTTGGAATTGATGGTGATGTCCACTTAACCTTGTAAACACACTAAAAACAAACAATGGCTACATGGTGAATGGTACGGGGGATACAAGTTACGTCCCAATCAGATTGTCATTGTCAAAGGCAACATAGACAACGTAAAGATCCAAAGGAAATAAGGGTACAAAGCTACCGTCACTACTTCATGGAAAGCTGGGCCAGGAGCTGCTTCTTAGAACATGGTGGGGCAAGACGCCCACCATACACGTCTGTTTTCTGCGATGGGATCAACAGTCTGGGCAAGTGGCATGTCTGCATGGGTCACTGTCTCTGTTCCCTTCACTGGTCCTTGTCTTGTACCCTCCTTAGGTATGGACAGCTGAGCGGCATGGTGGAGCCCTTGGCTGGGGTCTTTGGAGCGTTTGCGGTGGTGCTGGCTGAGCCCATCCTGCCCTATGCGCTGGCCTTTGCTGCTGGCGCCATGGTCTACGTGGTGATGGATGACATCATCCCCGAAGCTCAGACCAGGTAGATGGCTAGTCGCGACTCTCCAGCCCTGTCCCGAGCCTCATCTGAGACCACCCCCTCTCTAACACTTGTCCTCTCTTCCTTTCTCTGTCCTTTTATGCCCAAGACGCCTCTGCCCCTGCTCACAATTGTTCCTGTCGCTCCTCTGGCTGCTAAAACTGAAATAAAGAGGAGGCAGGTGACATCACACAGTGGCATAAAGCAGGGATGGCGGGCAGGGAGGGGCCTGGCACAGTGTCATTCAGGGTTGTTTAACAGAGTAATTCTGCACCTCGTTTATTCTGACAGCTCAATGTCTTTAAGGAATAATAACCAGGGCTGGAGAGACGGCTCAGTCAGCATTGTGACTGCCACACCAGAACCCACGTGAAGAGCCAGACACGGTGGCATGTGCTTATAATTCCAGCACTGGGGAGGGAGAGACAGGTGGATTCCTGGTGCCCCATGGCTAGCCAGATTAGCCTAATCCAAGAGTCCCAGGCCAGCCAGACACTCTGTCACAAAACATGAGATAGAGCTGGAGGAGAAATGGCTCCTATAACCTCTCCCAACATACATGAAAAAAAACATGAGAAACAGACTCTACTTTTTAGTGTGTGTGTGTGTGTGTGTGTGTGTGTGTGTGTATGTGTGTGTGTGTGTGTTGTGTGTGTGTGTGTGTGTGTGTGTTCATGGAGGTTAGAAGTTAGATCCCTGGAACTATAGTCATAGGCTGTTGTGTGCCTACTGATGTGGGCACAGGGGTCCGAATTCTGATCCTCTGCAGAGCAGCAAGTGCTTCTAACTGCTGAGCCATCTCCCAGGTCCCCTGCGGACTACGTTTTGCTTGTTCAAGCTGGAACTGGAGAGCTCTGGTCAAATGATTCCCCTGTGCTGCAGCCCCGACCAGGGGCTAAGGAGGGCATGGCTTGGGATCAGGAGGGAGGTCCACTTGGCGTATGGTACCCAACCATCAGCGCTGCCACCTTTGGTAGAATACTCTCTGTTGTAGTTGGGGTCATCAGCCCAAGGTCATAAGAAGCATCGGCTAAATCTTATCACCTTCCTCTCCTTCCTTCCTAGTGGCAATGGGAAGCTGGCGTCCTGGGCCTCCATCCTGGGATTTGTGGTGATGATGTCCCTTGATGTGGGCCTCGGCTAGCTCTGACAAACCTTGGGACCCCATGAAGGAAAGCACCAGGCCTCTGCAGGACCATGAGCCTCTCTTCACATCAAAACCCCCATTCCTTTATCCCCTCTGTCTCCTTATCCCAGATCAGCTCTGATTACGTTTTAACTTTCCTTTTTGCTCTAGAGGGAGAAGCTGGTTTTCTTTGTAATCTCAAGGTGTCATGGAACTGTAGATTTGTGTTTTGGCCACTGAGTGGAAGGCATCTTTCTTCGGTGGGATTGTCGAGGATAACCCCTACTGTCCCACCTCTAGTCTCCCTTTCTAGACTCAACTTTAACACCTCAGGGTCACCTCCAGAAGCCAGCTCCTAGGTTACAAGTCCTGAGCATACTGGCCTAAGGTTTTGGAGCAGGTTGCCAGGGCCCCTTGTACTCCTTCTCCATGGACCCTCTGTCCACCTAAAATGCCGGGACAGAAGCAACATGAACCCAGAAGCCTGCTTTCCAAGGCTGAGCCAGCTCAAACAGGGTCTGCTTCCTCCAGGGAGGCATGCATGGGAGGACCCACACACCAAGGGAAGGAAGGCAGCTTGTCTCTCTCCTTTGTCCTAAGACAAAGATTGGCATTGTTGGAAGTTAGAGAAACATGGAAATGAGGGTGAGTGCGGAGCACTCTATGAAGAGCCCCAGAGCCCCGTGAGTAGGTTTTAAGCTATGCCCTCCCCCCAGATGACAAGAGCAGGCACTTCCTTGTGGCTCCCAGATCTCCTAGCTATTAATCTTGATGTGTTTACAGCCTTTGTTTTTCTGAGAGACTTGTGGATATGAGCAAATGGCAAATACTCAACCCCCTCATTGGCTAACAGAGTTACTTAAGTCAACTCTGGGGAATGACATTCAGAGCCCGACAAGGCTCCTTCTCTGCTGGCCATTTGGAAATGTACAACCCAGAGCCCCTCAGCTTCAGCAGGCTTTGTGGGAATCTGGCCAGCAGGCTTCTAATGGAAAAGGAAAGGGGGAGGGGGGAGGTCAGAAGAGGTATTTTTGCATTTCCTTTCTTAGAAAACTTAAAATTCTGAGATGATCCTGAAGAATGACTGGACCTAGACTACATGCTAACCTACTCCATCATACATGTAGCTCCGCCATCCGCTCTCCCAACACATCTGAGCCCTAAGCCCTCCGTGGTGGAGGAGTGTGTGGGACTCAGAGAACAGGCTCTACCGGGAGCCAGGCATTTGGGTACTGACTGGGTTATCAGTATCTTCCCTCTGTGTTTACATGTTCCATCCCTCGAGGATGGATATTGTAGTCTGTGAATGTTCAGGATCCAGAGGCCAACCTCGGTGGGTGTGTCCGTTCTTCTGAAGCACTGGTAGTCAAAATTGAAGACATATTCAGAGATTTGATGGGTTGAGGTTAGCTGGTTTGGTGATTGGCACGTGTATATATTTTTATTCTTATGTCTCCATGTGTAGTTCTGTTGCTGCAAATCACCCTTTCTGCTGGATAAGACCTCGCAACTGTGATTAATGTCAATAAAGGGAATTTTGTTGTGCATGAGCTGTGTTCCATTCCATCCTCAACACCAGTGCTTTCTAGAGCTGCTGAGGCCCCTCTCCCACACAACGCCAGCAGGAGTGGAAGAGGTACTCACAGCAGGATGAGCGGTCAGCTTCCAGGCTGCAGAAGACCACATCCAACTCCAGCTTATTTAAACAAAGGAGATTGACGGATGGATGTTAAGAAACGTGGAGGCTCTAGTGGAGAATCAGGCTTGGAAACGGGGTGAATCTAAGACAGTTACCCAATGGCATTTGGAAAACAGCTCCGTTAGATGCCATGGCCCCTGGTGCCGGTGACGAAATATTAGACATCTCTTCTGAAACTCCTGCTCCCTCATACCTCCAACAGCATCAGGAGAGTTAGGCTGTATTGCCCCCATCCTTCCAGTTCTGATTCCTTCTTCAAGGTTAGGCTTAGGAGAGATAGTCACCCAATAGAGGCTTGCATATACATACAGATCCACTGTACCATATACAGCTGTATTTACACCCAAACTTACACACACACACACACACACACACACACACACACACGGACTCAAACATCCATCTAGAACTTGAATCCTGTGCCCATAAACTGGCTGGACTTACCCGACCAGGAATTCCATTACAGTAGGTTCTCTAGATTTGGGAATGGGTTCAGATATTATAGAGTCATAGGAAGAGACAAGGTTGACTCAAGGTATCACCGACTATTTTATTGTAACTCTATTTCCTCATTTTGCAACGGTCATTGGCTCGGAAGTTGTTGCCATTCCTCGTACCATCAAATGTCACTCACCCCCTTCACAAAAGGAACTAATCCAGTGCTGTGACAGCCCCTATTATAAAAGTGTCTATTTTAGAATCCATTTTGATATATACACTTTCTCCCAAACTATATAAATAAAAAATTTAAATCCTAAAATTATCTTCGTTCATAATTCTCATTCTTACTGTTTTGTGTTTGCCGGAGTCTGCTGCTCTTGTCTGAGGGTGTGCTCAGGGGTTTCTTGAAACCTTGATCCCCAGTGTAACAGTGTCTCAAGGTTGAGAGATGCTGCTGTTTAATTGGAGTTCAGAAGTCAGAGGGAACTGATCTGCAATCTGGGTTAATTCTGGAGTATGGTTCTTCCTGTCCTATGGTGTAACCTCTGTCCTTCCCACATGATATTGTTGGCCTTTAAAACTTGTGCCATAGTTTCTGTCAACTTGACCCAAAAATGACATATTCGAGCAAAAGAAATCTCAATTGAGGAATTATCCACCAGACTGGTGGATGTGTTTGGGGGGTGGGTATTTCTAGATTAACAATTGATGTGGAAGGACTCGGCCCACTGAGTGCTGTGTCACCTCCAGCCAAGATGTTCTGGGTTATATAGGAAAGCATGTTGAACAAGCCATGAAGAACGAGCCAGCAAGCAGCACTCTTCCATGGCCTCTGCTTCAGTTCCTGCCTTCAGGTTCCTACTTGAGTCTCTGCCTTGACTTCCTGCAATGATGGAAGGGTAAGCCCAGTAAATCCCTTCCCCCTCAAGTTGCTTTTTGGCTGTGGTGTTTATCACAGCAGCAGAGAAGCAAACTAATACAGACTGTCACCAGAGTCTGATTGGCTGGAGCTGCCCAGTTATGGACTTGCAGCCTCTAAAACTCTATGCTGAGTAAATTATTTTCTTTATATAGTCCTTAGCCTCGAGTACTTTATCATAGCAACGGTAAACCAACTAAAACACTCTCTACTGAAGCAGACCAGGCTTGCAGATTAAGCCTAAGCAGACTAAGGATATACACACAGAGAACTTTTATTTTCTGGTAAGATACTGTCAGTAAAGGAGGCAAGGGAATGACAGTGTCCTTTTTCCCCATTAATTAATTTATTTATTCACTTTACATCCTGATCGTAGTCCTCCTCCCTCCACTCCTCCCAGTCCCCTTTCAAATCCTCCCCCCAGCCCTCCTGTGTACCACCTTGCCTGGGACATCAAGTTGCAGCAGAACTAAGCACATCCTCTCCCACTGAGGCCCAACCAGGCAGTCCAGTTAGGGGAAGGGGATCCAATGGCAGGCAACAGAGTCAAACAGCCTCCACTCCAATTGTTAGGGAACCCACATGAAGACCAAGCTGCACATCTTCTACAAATATGTAGGGGACCTAGGTCCATCTAGCCTGCATGCTCCTTAGCTGGTGGTTTAGTCTCTGTGAGTCCCCATGGGCCCAGGTTAGTAGACTCTATAGATCTACAAGGCCTATCTACAAGCAATGTAGATTCATGAATCTCACTCAGAAGGGGAAACAAAATAGTCATCAGAGGTAGAGGGAGCTCAGTGAGGGAGGGAGTGAAGGGGTGTGGGGAGAGAGGGGGTGGAAGAGGGTTGGGAGTGAGAACAGAAATCGATGGGGGCATCTCTGGGACTAGCTGGAGACCTGGGATGAGGGGGCGGCTCCAGGGAGTCTATGAGGATGACCTTAGATGAGACTCCTACCAGCAGGGGTTATGGAGGCTGAACTGGCCAACTCCTACAATTTTAGGTGGAAGGTTTGTGGCTGAGTTGATGTCTCCCTCCCTCCGCTGGAAGTCCCACCTGGCTACAGGAGGTGACCACTTCAGCCTGAGTGAGATTCATGCATCCTCCCTTGGGTTATCCGTATTACGTAGTTTCTTTAGGTCTGTATGTGAGGAGTTCCAGTCACACAGATTCTCCGGCATGAACTTCCCTACTAGGCCTTCATGGACACTAACTATCCTCCCAAACAGAGCCAAACTAAATCCTCCCACATCTACATTGCTTCTTGTCAGGGGGTTGGTCACAGAAGAGGAGAAGGGTAAGTTCTACAGGCCGCAGCCTGCAGACCTCTCTCAACTCCTGGTGCACGTTGGAGGGGTATGAAAGCCAGAAGTCAATGGGCCCAGAGGGGAGTGGCTTTTTTCTTTCCTTTTACATGGAGGCATGTCATCCATGCAGCAAAGACACAAAAGTTTAGAGTATATTACACACTTATATAGATTTTACCTATGTATCTGTGGGATATACCCCACCTTGGGGTGGGGACAGGCATCCCAAGTTACAAGCATTCAGGCTTCTGAGATCTGGGAGCTCTTCCCTCTGGCTAAGGTCCTGGGTGAGCCCAGTCAGGATGCAGGTATAGTCAGATTCCAGCTCGCCCGTCTTGGGTCAGGTGATGTGTACTGCCTACAACTGCACAAAATTTCTGGAGCCCTGTTCTAAATGTCCTTGGCCATGATGAGGGACAAAGGCTGTGATGGGGGGACAAGCCCATATGCAGGGAGAGCCAGATACATGCTCTTGAACCCTTCTCCGACCTGTCTACCTGCTGAAAGGCACAGTGTGCCAACCCCAGCTGTCGCCTGCTTGGCTACAATGAGACAGGTCAGATGCCCTGAAGTGACCCCTGACTTCCCAGGATCACTGGAGGGTCACTGTGCTGTCACCTCCTGCTTCCTACTTACCTTTTCCAAGGCTGCGTCTGGGGAGCCCCAGATGTAGAGAGTATGCACAGTAGAGAGGGCTCTTTGAGAAAAACATACAGAAGTGCCAACAAAATCAAACTGAAGGTTTTAGAAAGGGCCCCTGACTGCACACTGTGAGGCTCAAATGTCATTAGCTTTGGGGTGACCTGTCCTCTAGCACAAGACATGGTGGCCAGAGATATGTAGGAACTCTTAACAAACTGGCTTTTCTGATGTCTCCCTATACAGATCAGGCCAGCAGCTAATGAGAAAGACTATGTTCATGGGTAGAAAGAACACTGCTCAACATGCTCCCCTCTCTACCCTTCCCCTACAGGAGGAGGAATTAAACCTCCCTCCCTCTCTTTCTTCCTGCTCACCTGGACTGTCAGAAGTGGCTACAGGAAGCAGCAGCCTTGAACCATCTCTGGATTCTGTTCAGCTCCTGGCCTTCATGTTTGTTCTTGGTGACAGTACTTGAGTTCTTCTAGTGGCTTGAAGGTGAAATAGATCCTTTGTGGCCTCAGTTGGACTTTGGAGCTACCACACAGACTTGTAGACTCCTAAATAACCCCGGGGAGCTAGGCTGTTGCCTTCTGCTCCAGGATAGGGGTAATGTGATAGATGAGCCAAAGGAACAACTGACTGCTGCCAGGCCCTAAGGAATGTAGGGAACTCGGCACCGGTAAACCTCTGGACACGTATTCTAGCATCTTTGCATCCCATGGTCCCTCTGAAAATCCAAACATGAGACTGGAAATCCAGTCACAGCCTAGATTCACCTGAGAAAGGGGTCTCAGTGAAGGGATTTGTGTAGATTAGATTAGCCTGTGGGCATGTCTATGGGAATTGATTCTTAATTGATATAGAAGGACTCATCATTCCCGAAGCTGATGGTCTTGAGCTATGTAAGAATGCTAGGTGAGTATGAGCTGACGTGTTAGCCAGCTAGCCAGCAGCAGCCTCTGTGGTTCCTGCTCTACTTCTTGGCTATGAAACAAATGCTTTCGTCAGAGGTTATGCTGTGTGGAATAGCAAGTTGAGTTGCCCTGAACCCTCCCTTGACTTCCCTCAATGAACCAGAACTTGGAAGTGTAAACCAAATAGATCCTTTTTCCCCCAGGTTGCTTTGGTAATGGTGCTTGTCACGGCAGTAGACAGGAAGCTAGCAGAGTTGTTGGGGTGACAATTTCTTCCTTTTTTGCCTCATCTTTTGTTACCACCATAATGTCCTCCTCAACACAGATTCAGAGTGACCATGGAAGGAACCCTTTGAAACATGAAGAAAAAGAAATTCTTTCCCCTTTCTAAGTTAGTTGTCCCAAGGATGGAAATCTGACACAGTTGGGGACCATGCAGACAGAAAGAGCATCTTAGCCAAGATCCAGGTTCAGTTGGTAGCTGAGAGTGTAATGAACCCCATCTCTGACACTGGCCTTTCAGGGAGAGGGCCCAATGAACAGTTGTCTTTGCAGCCTGCTTGTCTTCCAGTAAGTCCCGGGGTGGGGAGTGTCCCATGGAAAACAATGAGCCAATGTAATATAATGAGTAAGAATAATACAAATATGTAAATTCTTACTTCTCTTTCAGCAAAGCTGAATCCTGAACTGAATATGTGAAATTATGAGATATGAGATGAAAATAAAAACAGACTTCTCTTAAATAAATGGTATATGAATTTGTTGGGTGGCCTATATACAAATATCAGTAGTATTTGGTAATTTTTGGAGAAGTGGTCTATTACTGTGTAACAAAGTACCACAAATTTAGCATGGCGAAGGGTCACACATCACTGTTTGCATTTGACCAGGTCAGGAGCCAGGATGCAGTTTAGCTGAGTCCCCTGCTAGGACCCCATGGTCTGCACTCATGATGTCAGCTGAGCCCTGCTCTCATCTGGAGCTTGACTGGGTGACTCTACATCTGTGTTCCCTCTTGCTGTTGTGCAGAGTCTACTCATGCTGTCTGGAGGGCTGGAGAGGTACATTTCTCCAAGGTGACTTCCTCACACACATAGGGAATGCACCAACCCCCTTGTGGGAGTTTGAATAGGTTTAGCTGCACCCCCTCCCCCCGCCCAGATCCTGTGTTTGAATGCTTGGCCCACAAGGAGTGACACTGTTAGGAGGTGTGGCCTTGTTGGAGGAAGTGTGTCACTGTGGGTAGGCTTTGAGGTTTTCTATGCTCAGGTTCCACCTGGTGTGTAATGAGAACCTCCTCCCAAATGACTGTAGAAGCCCGTCTCCTGCTGCCTGCCTTTGGCTCAAGATGTAGAAATCTTGGCTCCTCCAGCGCCATGTCTGCCTGGATGCTGCCATGCTCCCCAGCATGATGATAATGGACTAAACCTCTGAAACACTAAGCCAGCCTCAATTAAATGTTTTATGCATAAGAGTGGCCTTGGACTTGATGTCTCTTCACAGCATTTAAACCCTACCTAAGGCACCCCTAGAGGGTTTTTTTTTTTTTTTTTTTTTTTTTTTTTTTTTTTTTTTTTTTTTTTCTTGACATACAGGCCTTTCTAAAATGTCTGTTCAGGGCATTGGGCCAATAGGGAGTCTCTCAGGTATGTTAACTACCAAGAGATTGAGATTCTTGGTCACATGATCACAGAATGCCATTCTATCTCTGTTGCCCATAAATACAGGCCATGAGCTTTGATTTCAAAGATTCTTTACCCATCAAGGTAGACATGACAAAACCAAGTACACATGCTTAGGACAGAGTTCGCTTTTCTTTGACATGGACACCTCAGAGTAGTCCAATGAACAGTGACAGGGACAAATGGGCAGGACAGGACTGGAATCAAAGCTTTCCCCTGGGAAGGGTTTTTCTACTCCATGAGCCTGAGCCTGGTCTTTCTGTCCTCCTCTCTGCGGGGTGGAGGTTGGGGGAGGTTCTATAGGCTGCTGTCCAAAACTGTGGGTCAGGGATGGAGCCAACTTGTGGTTCTTTGCAGATGCTGAGAAGCCAGGGAGGGAATATTCTCTCTCTCTCTCTCTCTCTCTCTCTCTCTCTCTCTCTCTCTCTCTCTCTCTCTCTAATCACTTCACTTCCCATCTTCTCTGTGAGCACTGTGATATGGAGTGCATAAAAGCTCTTGACTCAAGTTGGTATTTCCACAGCGATATGCTTGAGATGCCACAAGGAGGCCTTAATTTGGTTCACTTAAATTGGTCCTTAAAAAAAAAAATCAATTCCAAATAAGATACCTCTGGTGGCATTTGATGTTGAAGCCTCAGTCATGTGTTGTTTGTGGCTGGGAAGAGCCAGAAGGAAAAGGGCTAGGGGACGCAGGTCTGAGGGGTAATTAAGGCGGTGCCACCGTTAGAGTTCTAAGAGGTGTTTTGGTTTACCTTCTGTGGCTGTGAGAAAACACTGACAAAACCAAGCTGGGTAGGAATCTATTTGACTTATACATTTCCAGTATAGCATCACTGAAGGAAGTCAAGGCAGGAACTCAATTAGGATAGAAACCTTGAGGCAGAACCACAAAAACCGGCACAGCTTGCTTTTTTATACAACCCAAGACCACCTGCCTAGGGGTGACACCGCCTGGAGTGGACTGGGTCCTCCCATGCTGGTCATTCATCAAGAAAATGCCCCCAACAGACTTTCCCACAGGCCAATCTGATGGAGGCAATTCCTCTCTTAAGGTCATTT
Source organism: Mastomys natalensis (assembly GCA_021653895.1). Taxonomy (NCBI): domain Eukaryota; kingdom Metazoa; phylum Chordata; class Mammalia; order Rodentia; family Muridae; genus Mastomys; species Mastomys natalensis. The sequence continues at coordinate 714,886 of JAJTUV010001047.1, forward strand.
CTTCCAAGATGACTCTAGCTTGTATCAAGTTGTCAAAATAAACAAACCAGCACAGAATAGGACGTAGACATAAGCATCTCTCGCAGCTTTAAGGAATATGTATGCTACTTAATCAGAGCTTGAAATCTAGGAGGTCAAATGAAGCCTGAACATTCTTGCTTTGGAGCCCAGACGTTTGTAGTAAGAAATCCTTGGGCAGAACTGACTTTCAGGTCCTCTGCTCTGGAAGCCAGCAAAGCCATGAACCCACATTGCCCTCCTGACTGAGAGCCAGTTCCTTTTCCAGTAGGTTCTGCCTGTTTGGGAGGAAGGGTGACGTGGGTGTGTGTGTGTTTGTTTAATGCAGGATTCTTGGCAAACCTATCCATTGGCGAGTGCTGACAAGACAAATCCTCTTTTTTTTCCAAGCCAGAAAAAAAATTTTCTGATGCCAATTTCCGGTCATCATCCTCACAGCCCCACTGGGTGAAGACCTTTCTTTGTCCTTGGTGTTCCTAGACACTGGAAATAGGGACAGTGTCTAGCTAAATACTTCAGCCCTCAAGGCCAGAAAGGTTTAAGTGTTTTGCCCTTCATGGTCAGTATCATTTGGAATATTCCCTTCCCAACTGTGGAGGGCAAATGTTTTAGTAACTTTTGTCATTGTTGGGACCAAATACCCAACAAGTCCCATCTCCCAGGTGATTCTAGATCCTGACAAGCTACCAGTCACAACAAAGATGGCAACAGATTGGTGACCTACCTACAACCTAAGGTATTAGATTGGAGTAGTAGAGATGGGCAGAACAAAGAAAAAGGATGAATGTTGACAGGGAGATGTAGACTGGTATCATAGGAATCCTTGGAGAACATGTCTGGAGTTGGAGACCAGCATTTCTGTAGCATTTCTATAGGGCTATTGTGAGTAGCCCTATAGAAATGTGTCTGAACCAGGATGCAGATAAGCATCATGGACATCTATGGAAACATACCTGGACCAGGGATGCTGAGACCAGCTCTGTAGGCATCCTTGTGGGTGTGTGCCTGGATGAACAGGTAACATGGCTTTGGGAAAGGGCAAAACACCTCAAGGGTTCATCCTCAGAACACACAGCACCCAGTGCATGTCCGTATAAGAGATGACAATGTTGATAGCGTGGCTGATTGGGATCAGCCTTGGCAGGAGCTCCCAGAAGAGCTTTGTGGTTTGGAAAGTTGCAGCAACAGCCAGGGCACCAGCTGCCTCTCAAACACACCTTTCCCAGATCAAGGCAGCCGCCCCGCCCACACCCAGGCTTCTCCCACTGGGAGCTCAACTTCCATGTTCTACCTTCTTTGACTGGAGTAGGATGATACCCTAGGGGTGTAATCCATGAGCACTCAGATACCCTGCCTCTGGTAGGAGTGTGGATTTCCTGTGCTGCCCATGGCACAAGGATATTACCATTATCCATTGAGGACCACTTGGCAAGAGGGCTTAAGCTATCCAAGGGTATTCAGAGCCTGAGTTGAGGAGGAAATTACATTGCTAATCAAAGGGAAGAATTCTTAAGCAGGTGGATGTGACTGTTAGGCTTTACGTTGAACTGCTTGGCAGCTTCATGTTACCTCTCCAATTCCATCATCCATCAGCCATCATCTATCAGCCTGGATCAAGTGACGACTATGCACTGGTTCAAAGCAGGATGGCTGTCTTCTCAGACAACAAGTTAACACAACATCCTTTAGACTAATTAGCTGCTTTACCCCAGGGCTCTAGATAACTACACACGATCATTGTAAGCCACCCAGACCACTTTTCCCTTCCCTCTGCTTGTATTCATCTTTGTGGCAATCTTCTTTGAAATAATAGCTAATGTAGAGGCTAGAGAGATGGCCCAGCCATTAAGAGCACTGGCTGCTCATCCAGGGGACCCATGTTCTATTCCCACGTGGTAGCTCACAACCATTTGTAATTCCAGTTCCAGGGAATTCAAAGCCCCTTCTGGCCTCCACAGGCACCAGGCATGCGAATGGTGCAAAGATATACACACAGGCAGAACACCCATTCACATAAAAGAAACACTTCAAATAATAAAAGTAGCTGAAGCCATGATCAAAATGTATCCTGTATTTACTGGCTTCCTAAAAGTCAGAGGTTCCACCACCTAATCTCTGCCTTTGTGATATATGTCTGCAAGAACACTCCATCATTTTAAGTAAAATTTACTACTTTCTGCTTTGGAACCTCATCAAAAATACTCATCAATGCATGGTGTTTTAATGGGTTATCTCAGAAATGGCTTGTTTACAAACCAAGCCATCTCTGGCTTGCTCATTTTTCCTCATCATGTGCTATCTGCTATTGTATTAGGATGTAGAATGAAGACCTGACCAGACTGCTTCTCCATACTCTTGGAGTATGTTGGCTCTATACCCTTGAGATTCCCAGCCTCCAAAATCATATGTGCACAAATCTTTATTCTTTATAAATTGTATAGTCTGTGATACTGTTACAGCAACAGAAAATAGACTCAGCCATGATTCTGATGCCATTACCATACATACAAAGTGACATTATATAATTTGCTATATGACTATAATTTGCTATATAGATTTACTACATAACTATCATTTATAGAAGTTATATATTCTATATTTTATTGCTTTCCTTTTAGTTAAGTAGTGACTTTGGGCTGTAAGCAATAAAATCTTACTTGTTTTGGCTCAAGAATTCTATATTTCTAAGGGAATTTGGGCTTTTTCTTAAAACTCATTCATTGGCTCATTTCCTGCATAGCCCTATGAGTTCCATCTAGGAATAGACTTAGAGAGGACGGCTTAGTCATTGCTAATCCCTGAACCTGCCTTGCCCATGTGGCCTAAGCAAGACAAGTCACACCAATGACCCCCACTCCAGGGTTTGGCAGACGTTGGCCACACCCTCATCTCCTGTCTCCTCCCTTCTTTGGCGTTGAGTGGCAGGATCAATGTAAGTGTGAGCAGAAGAAGACTCTGTTTGCCCAAAGGAAACACCTGTAATATCTCTGGCCTAGTGGCTGGCAGTGACATGGCTAGAGGGAGGGAGAGAAGGAGGACCTGACAGCTAAAGGCACCAAGAGATCCTTAGACCAGAGGCTGGGAGTATAGCTCAACAGAGTGTTTCTAGCATTTATAAAGCAAAGTTTCAATCCCCAGTGCCATGTAAACTGACTGTGGTGGCTCACTCTTGTAATCCCAGCACCCTAGAGGTAGAGATTGGAGGATCAGGAGTTCAAGATGATCTTCATCTATACAGCAGGTTTGAGGCTAGCCTGGGCTCCATGAGTACCTGCTTCTGTCAAAAGAAGGAAAGGAAGAAGAAGAAAGGAATGGAGGAGAAGAAGAAAAGAGAGGAAAAAAGAGTAAATGATGGAGGGAAAAGGGAAAGAAGGGAGATGGGAAATACATAGAATAACGTGAGCAGCGTTCGTGGAATCTACTTCTGGTTTCTGCTTGGCCACAACAGCTTCAAACTTCTGTAGCACACATCACATGGTGAGGATATTCTTCTCTTTTGACTGAGGTAACTTGGTAGGACATAACACTTAGAAACTGGAATACCTCCACCCCAAACACATACACACCTCTGTCCTCCATCCTCCAGGCTGCTGTCACATGAGTCAAGTGTGTGTACCACTCAAGACTACACCTTTGCTCACTAACCGAAAGAGCTGTCACCAGTGTATGGAGACGGTTTGCCTTCACAGAGCCCTCTTTCGTGCTTTTTGGGCTGTTTTTAAAGAAACGATGTGTCAGGCTTTCGTTAGTACTTTCGTTAGTGCTAGCCCTGGTTGGCTTCTGGGAAGGAGAGCCCAGTCTCCCTGCCCCCACCTCTTTGTGGGTCCCCACCCTTAGCTCTGAGAAGGTGACTGACAAGTTGCGTGTCAGTCAGAGCTGCCCGGGGCTTGGCTGGGGAGTGGGGATCACAGCTTGCATTGTGTACATCTAGGGCCCTGACAGGTGCTGATGGATTTGGCTTCCTTGAGGCTCTTGAGCCCTGGGAAGGGACAAAGAGGAGCATTGTTTGCCAGGGCAGGCCTCTGCCTGTGAACCTTCTCATTTGCCTGACGCTGGAGACAGGTGTATCACGCAGAGTGTGCCAGGACGATGTTGGATGATAAAGATCTTACTGCATTCCCCAGGGCCAGCTTCATGCCTCGGATGCTGCAGCCCATGGTCCTTCTCTTCCTGCAACCCAGTCCTGCCTTTTCTTTTCCTGGTCCACAGTTCTGAACTATAAAATGAGGGCTGATCAGGGATAGGGTGTGGAATTCTGCCTTAAGAGTTAATTCTTTAACACTCGGGAGGTGGCAGTGGGGAATACTCACCAGGGGAGGTACATTTGTACCATAGCTGAGCTAGGATTGTAAGGTCACCTCTTAGCAAATCTGTGCTGATACCTAGAGTCTTCCTGGAGACTCATCCAGCCCGATGCATGACAGCCAAGGGCACCCCGTGGCCTGGAATTTTCATTGTCCCGGCTGGGTAGTTGCTATAGACACTCCCACAATGTTTATAATTTTTAAACTAAAAATAAATTTCTTGGGCTATGAGCTCAGAGGTCATGTGCTTGTCTAGCAAGTATGACATCCCAGGTTTAATTCCCTGTAACCAACTCTCATCCCCACCCCCTAGAGTATGTCTTCTTTCCAAATATTTTTATTTCTTATTTATAATTATGTGTATGCATGTGTCGTGAGGTATGCACACGTGAGTGCAGGTGCCTGTGGATCAGAAGAGGGCATCAGATCCCCGGAAGCTGGAGTTAAGGGTGATTATCAACTGGCCAACAGGGATGCTGGGAATCAACTCTGGCTGTCTGCAAGTGCAGCACATGCTTTTAAGCAAGGCGCTATCTCTCCAGCCCCAGGAAGTGTATTTCTCATTAAGCAGATACAAGCTGAGTAAGTTGAACTGCATGCTAATAAGTTTGGAGAAAGTCATATCTACCATCCCAAGTCTATACCTCTTCCATCATCTGTTGAAATTTCAATTAAGATACTTGGGATTTACCTCTGACTTCCCAATGCAGTTTTGTTTTTCTGTTTGTTTCTTTGTTTGGTTTTTTTTGTTGTTTTTGTTTTTGTTTTTTTTTGTCCTAGAACTTCTCCTTACTTAGATGGAAGATGCAACCTTTTTACTGCTTAGCCGAGAAGCCCTCATTTTCGTAGGCTTGCTTTTGGCTTTTTGCAATAAAATCTTCCTCCATCGGCTTTCCCTGATCAGGGTCTGTTTCTCTGGTGAACGTGGAGTACAATCTAGGGTTGGCCTGAGACTGGGGCAGCTGGCACGAGTTACCATGGGAGCCTCCTGCCTTCTCTCTTTTCCAGAATCCTCAGTCCAAAGGCCCAGCATCACTCTTCCTTTTGTCCTAAGGGGAGGGGGGAATATACCACTCAGATTTTACACACAGCTACAACACGCTCAGGACCAGTAGACAGAATGATGGCCTCCTGAAGATGTCTGAGTCCCAACCCCCAGAACATGGGAACATCTTGTTTCAAGGCAAAGAGAACCCAAGTGGCAGATGGCAATGAGGTTTTAACAGCTGGCCCTAAAATGAGATTATCCTGGAGTTTCCCAATGGGCCATTGTAATCAAAGGGTCCTTGTTTCTAAGTGGAAAAGGAGACTGGAGTGGGCGGGTCAGAGTGATTGATGGGAGAAAGAGTCATTGCCCATGAGGAGGGGGCCCTGCTGAAACTCCATGTATGGTAGTTTGACACGGGTCCGCTTCCGTTCATTGATCTGGTTGATCATTGGTTTTCATCCAGAAACTTGTGTTACTTTCTGATGTCCCTTTCATTAAAATCTTCTCATCTTTGTCTATTTCTCTTTTGGAAATTATTTTGTGTGTGTGTGTGTGTGTGTGTGTGTGCACATGCATGAGTGTACATGGCTGTCTGTGAGAGGGATGTTAAACATGCAGGTGTGCACAAGTGTATGTGGAGGTCAGAGGTCAATCTCAGATATCTTTCTTCAGAAGCCCTCTCATTTCTGGGAGACAGTTTCTCACCGAGGGTTGGAAGTCATCTTTGTAGCTAGCCTGGCAGACTGTCAAGCCCAGAGGATCTGTTTGGGATTACAGGAGCCAATACCACACCCAGCTTTTCACGTGGATAATGGGGATCAAACTCAGGTCCTTATTGTGTGCAGCAAGCCCCTTCCCTCAGAGTCCCCTGCTGTGGAACTCCTGTTATTGGATAACTAGTCTGAGCGTCCCTCTTCCAGGTCTCTTCATACCTCTTTCCTTCTTGTGGCCTGCTTAGCATCGTCTCCCAACTTCAATCCCAACATTTTAATTTCTGCTACTACATTTTCTAGTTTCCAAAATCTCTAGTCAGAGTAAAATCCCTTCTCCAGACCTCCTGCAGTGTTTCCCCCTGTCTCCAAGGAAAACAATGGCAGGCATGAATATACTTTGATTTTTTTTTTCTGTTCCCTGCATGGTTTCCCCTGAGTCCATTCCTTCTCCTTCTCCTTCTCCTTCTCCTTCTCCTTCTCCTTCTCCTTCTCCTTCTCCTTCTCCTTCTCCTTCTCCTTCTCCTTCTCCTTCTCCTTCTCCTTCTCCTTCTCCTTCTCCTTCCTCCTCCTCCTCCTCCTCCTCCTCCTCCTCCTCCTCCTCCTCCTCCTTCTTCTCCTCCTCCTCCTCTTCCTCCTCTTCCTTCTCTTCCTCCTCCTTTTCCTCCTCTTCTTCCTCTTCCTCCTCCTCCTTTTCCTCTTTCTCTTCTTCCTGGTGTGTGTATGAACTGTGTCTACGTGTGTTGGGGAGTCCTGCATGTACTATGCTGCTCATGTACAAGTCAGTCTTGGGCATTTGGTGTTCATCTTCCACATTATTTGAGGCAGGGTCTCTTTTGCTGTCTGGCTAGCTGCCCTGTGACCTTCCAAGGATTCACCTGTTTGCCTCTCATCCACTGGGGGAGTGCTAGAATTATAGATGCAAGCTATCATATCCAATTATTCATGAGGTGTGGGGATTTGAACTTGAGTCCTCATGACTTCATGGCAAGAACTTTACTTAATCATCTCTCCAGTCCTTCCCTTGGGTCACTTTCTTTATTTGCCACCCCACCATCTCATACTTTGGGTTTCTCTATTTCTTAGGAGGCACTTTTTCCAAATGCCTAGAGAACACTCTGAATAGGGGTGTGGGGAGGGCTCTGATACTGGACAACTAGTGCCCAATGTGATTGTAGGATGCAGAGACAAAGACTTGGCTTTTTAATGGGTACCTCTAAATATTACTATTTTGTTGTTGCTGTTTTGTTTCTTGAGATAAGCTGACCTTGAACCTGTGACATAGGGGAATTTGACCTTGTACTTTGGATTCTCCTGCCTCCACCTCCCAAATGTTAGAATTACAGGTATAAATGACCTTGTTCTGTGGTTCTGGGAATTGAATACTGGGCATCATGGATGCTGGGAAAGCTCTCTATCTGCTGAGCTACATCACCAGCCTTCCCAAATATTGCTCTGTGGGGCTCCCATTTTACCAGAGAGGAATAAGATGGCTCTTGTTAGATATGGAAAAATTTGGTTACTGACATTTCAAGAACTGGATGTGGAATGACGTCGGCAATTCTCTAATTTATCTTTGTCCTCTGATCTCCTGGCTCAGAATACTTTCACATAACCCCTGCTCCTTCACTGTGACACTCTGGCAAATTGTCACCTAAGTAAGACTCCGTGGATAACATGTTTAGAATGGCTTCTGGTACACAGGTAAGAGCTGGCTGTGATTTACTGTGCTATGGTACCTGATATACCATTAGATGACCTCAGGATTTTACATCCTCTCCCAGGCATCCCCTCTGTGGGGCTTCCTGGCTTTTCCAGCTCTTCAGGGTCTAGTGTAGAATTATTGCACCACCCCATTTCCCAGCTACATAAAAGGGGGCATTGTCATTCCTCCTCTCCAGATGTTGCATGTTTAGAAGACATTCAAATCAGAAGGTCCTTGTCCCTGGATGCCCTTAGAAGAGAGACAACATTCAGGAACAGGATGAAGGCATGGCAGTCCCCATTCTCAAGAGTAGGGGGTTCCCCAAGGAACCAAAAGAAGTCGTAGAAGACTTAAGAGTCTCACTGCCACTGCCAGCATTGACTTCATCTCCACCATCCACTCAGCATTTCCCTGATGTCCAGGAAAGGGCTACGTGCACACCTCGACCCTCCCGTAAACATATACATAAACGCTTATAAGTTGACTGGGCTTGGTCACTTTCCATTTGATTGGGTTCTTTTGAGAACAAATGAGATGTTTGGGACAAGGTGAGACAGTGGATTAAAGAGCACAGGTAACAATCTTCTTTTTCACAAGTTTATATTCATTTAAAATATACAAAACCTTCATTTTTCTTCCTCATTTTTATTATTAGATTGTTTTTTTTTTTTTTGAGAATTTTGTACAATGCATTTTGATCATATTTTCCCCTCCACCAACTCCTTTCAAAACCATCTGTTTCCTAGCCAGCCAGTCAATTCTCTCTCTCTGTGTGTGTGTGTGTGTGTTTAATTTTAAAACTCATCAAGTCCGATTTGTATTGCCCATAAACTCTTAAATGTCCACTCATCCATCTGACATGGAAAACTTACACATCCCCTCTGCTCAAGGCTCAGGGATCATCATGGAAGAAGGGGTATAAAGGCCATCGTTGATGGATGACTTCAAGGAATCACTGTCTTCCATAAAGAACAAGACAGCTGCTCACATGAACCCAAAGTAGCTGTGACAGCATGCACAAACGTCTGTAACCTCAAGCCAGACGGAACCCTGGCATGGAAGAGAGAGGCGGCCATGAAGTCCCTCCCACCCCTGGCTGAGGAACCCATGGCTCCTGAGCTGCTTGGAGAGGAAGGGTCAGTTTTCTTTCAGAGAATGACTCCTGCAGGATGAGTGGCTTTTAAGCAGCATATCAGGATTAGAATCTGGGACTCTGATTCCAAATCTAGTCATCTCCCATGACAGCGTGCCTTCTTCATATCGTTTGCCAAGACTATATGTTACTGTTAGGATTAAGCTGCAAGGTGGTTATCTGGAATGACATCTAGCTCGAGGGACATCTTGTTCCTCTCTCGGTGGTTCTTGGAGGGAAATCAGTAGATCTCAGGCCAGTTTATGTTGCTAGGACAAATACTAAAGGCTGGAAATTGTATAAAAAAAGAGGTTTGTTTGGTTTACAGTTTTGGAGGTGTTGAGTCCAACCTCAAGGGTCTGTAGCTGGTTAAGGTCTTACAGTTCCAGCATAACACGGTAGGTGGGGCCTTCACATAGTGAGGCAGACCAAGTGTGTCAGCTCAGAGCTTTCTTCCTCACTCTATAAAGCCACTAATGTCATCAACAAGGCTCCATTCTCAAGATCTAACTGTGACCTCAACATTAATCTGTGTTGAGAGATTACCTCCCAGAGATAAGTTCAAAATATCTTCGATAGGTAAATCTGGGGCTTTAGTTTCTAACCTGTTAACTCTGGAGGGACACATTCAAGTCACCGAAGTCATTTGTAGATGGAGAAACTGAGATCCAAGGAAGTAGCACTGCCTTCTCCAGAGTCATACGGTCATGAGTCTGAGACCAGGCAAAACTAGGATCCATGGCTACTGAGTGTGATCATTTCCCCAAGATTCAGAGTCACAGGGTGGGGCGGGGTGGGATGAGAAGCTCAAAGCCATAGGTCAGCCATCCTCAGCTGAGCCCAGCCAATCACCAGGCCACATGGAGATCTCCCAGAGTGCCTCTTTCCCTGCCTTCCAAGGCTTTATCCAATTGTAGGCTAGCCCTCTGTCCGCTCTGTATAGCCTCTGTTCCAAGCTGAATGGAGCACTCAACATCATCAATGGCTACTGTCCATTTCAACCTCACCAAGGGTTAATTTCCTTCCTTACAAAGCATTAATTCCCTTCTATGGAGCTGTGACAAAGACACTAGGGAGAGGCACACAGAGTGTGTGGGCTATGTGGAGACAGCTGCTTTGGGGACCCAGATTTAAATAATGAGTATTTTATGGACTGACTCTTCGTGGTTGCTAGAAGCTTACTGTGAAGTGGAACTCATCATTGTAACCATCTCCCTGGAGGCTGGTGAGGAAGGCAGCCCAACTGAGTATGTAGGGAGTCGAGGCCACCTAGAAGAAGCCTAAGGAGTCCTAGTACACATCTAGTACCAAGTGCCAAGCAGGTGATTAAGGTTATTGGGACTCAAGCCATAGGAGTGAGCCCAGGCAAGATTAGCAGAGAGTATCCCAGTGAACCCAAAGAATCAGGAGAAGTCAATCGCTGATTGAAGCCTTCGAGTTCTGGATCCAAGCTCAGCTACAGACAACTACAAGCCACAGGGCCTGGTTGAGAGCCATCCTGGATTGCAAAACCCCAGGCAGCAGCGATGTTAGTGTAAGAATGAATGCCTGCTATTGTGAGCCACTGGGTGTATGGGCGGTTTGTTTGCAGTGCAATCCAATAGGTGATTAATACAGGGGACTCCAAAGCTCATTCTGTGTGTGTGTGTGTGTGACAGAGAGAGAGAGAGAGAGAGAGAGAGAGAGAGAGAGAGACAGAGAGAGAGAGAGACAGACAGACAGAGACAGAGAGAGAGAGAGAGGCAGACAGACAGACAGACAGAGAAAGAGAGAGAGAGAGAGCCTATCCACTACATGGAAGCCAGAAGAGGATATCAACAGTTTGACTCTATCTTCTAAACTTTATTCCACTAAGATAAAGTGTCCCGTGGAAGCTGGAGCTAGGCTGGCAGCCATTATGCCCCAGGCATCCTCAGTCTCTTTCCCCATAGCACTGGGAGTTTACAGTCAGCCCAGGTTTTTTTGTTGTTGTTGTGGAGTGCTGAGAATTTGAACGCAGGTCCTCATGCATGAAGTCTCCCAGCCCCTGGGCTCACTCGTGGCCCATTAGGTATTGTGCTGTTATCCCAGAGAACGCACAAGAAACAAGAAGCGTATTGCCCAAACATACCTCTAGGCCTCTCAGGAATGCCCGGAACCCTGTGTTGAATACAGGTCTCATTCTAACAGATGTCCAGATTGTTAGAAAAAGCAGAGAGTGCAGATCTGTGTGAGAACCGGATGGTGAGTGAGGATGGTTTTTGTAAACTCTGCAACATTTCACAAAGACTTTATTCTTAATGTAAATGAAAACCATTTGGAGTTACCCAGGAGTAACCCTATGGTGGAGCAAAGGCTCTACGTCGGAAGGGCGGAGAGGAAAATATCAGGAAATAGATTCATGTCGTTGGGGAAGAGAATGCAGACTGCAGGTGACATGAGGTCACTTATGCAATGTTCAAATCTCTAACTGGGCAACATGTTTTTCAGGAAGAGAAATCACCATGAAAATAAAGAGACTAATGAAACAAACCTGGGGTGATTTCCCTTCCAGGGAAGGGGAAGACTGACTGGAGAGGAAATACATAAGAACCTCCAGATGGTCTCTCCAATGACATTCGGACAGGGTAATAGCCTGAAGAGTGCTGGG